>OV277348.1:28390803-29590803 GCA_922984085.1 Sicus ferrugineus | reverse complement strand
AGAGGGTCAAATTTCATTTACGCCGAGTGGTCGACAATGTCCTATTGACCTTTGAAGAGTTTTGCACGCTCCTATGCGAAATCGAAGCATGTGTCAACTCCCGTCCACTATGTGCACAATCTGTTTTACAAGATTAGTTCGATGTATTGACTCCGGCCCGTTTTCTAGTTGGAGAACCGCTCAAAGTTCTACCTGGAGAGGAAATAACGCTCTTCAAAGGAAATCTGAGCCAGCGCTGGTCTGTCATAACCGCCATAAGGCAAAATTTCTGGCGTCGTTGAAGGGATGAGTATCCGATTAGTCTTCAACAGCGCACCGAATGGACGAGAACACAGCCGCAGGTGAAGAAAGACGACGTGGTGATTGTACTAGCTGCCCTCCTTCAAAATGGAAGCTTGGTCGAGTGGTAGAATGCTACCCCGGTGCTGATGGCATGGTAAGAGTGGTTAAACTAAAGACGACGGATGGGGAATTTTGCGACCAATTCAAAAATTATGCAAGTTACCGATCGATGATTCTATATAGTCAAGAAACTAATAGTTGTAATAACTCTATATGCTAAAACGTAACATGCCTTATACAGTACACTACATTCCTTATAATGTTCTTTATATATGTAAATTTAATTGTATGCTATTGAATAAGCTTTCACTTAGTTCAAGGCCGGCAGTATGTTGGCAGCACTTTTGTACTTTACTTCCTGTTTTGATAATAAAGAATTGGTGTGAAATCCGCGTGTTGCTATTTCCTTAGATTGTCTCGTGAATCGCCCATGATCTGGAGCGATATTATCAGGGTTTGGGTCGTTGTTTAATCTAGAATTCGTTTTACACAAGACCATTGGTCCTTCGAGCCGGATCGCAAATGTAAGAATGGCTAGTCTAAAGACTAGAGACTCCGCTACAAATGCCATAAAACGATATATGGAAGCAAGCAATAAGGTTACAGAGCAGACTGAGCAGGAGCAAATAGCAAAATATTTAAAGGTATTAGAGGTGCAGTGAATGCGATTCAATCAAGCACAAGATTTAGTAGAGGAATCTTGTGGTGAGGCAACGTTGGAAGGGGAGGAAGCGAATAGAGATCGTGCGGAGCAATGGTATGTAAAAGTTCATCACATTTTTTCAGCTTGCCATTAGAAATGCATCCAGGGTTACCACGCAGAACACCTACGCGAATAATAGCGTAAGTACAAAAGCAAATATTGTACATCTTCCCAAGTTAGAATTGCCCAGCTTCTCTGGCGATCCCACTGAGTGGGTCAGTTTTCACGATGCCTTCCTAGCAGCGATTGGTAACAACGATAGTTTAGCCGAAGGTCAAAAATTACATTATCTTCAAAATTGCTTAAAAGGCGAAGCTGCACGTGTGGTGAGCAACTTTAAAGCTGACAATGCAAACTACGAGCGAGCGTGGAATTTGCTAAAATCTCGATATAAAGTCCTGCGCATTATTGTAGAAAAACATCTGTGCGCAATTCATAAAATCGATAAACCTCATAGCGATACTGACAGTGGAATAAAGCAGATTTTGGGTGGAGTGGTCCAACACTCAAGAGCGCTTGCTGCATTGGGGCGACCAGTTGAGTTTAGGGACGACTGGCTAGTGCACGTGGTTGTGTCCAAGTTATGCGTCGACACTCGGAAGCAATGGGAGCTATCCCTAACTGGAATTGAGGCACCAACATTTGAAGAGCTGCGAAATTTCCTCGAAAATCGATGTCGGTCGTTGTGTTGATCGGATCGAAAGTGTTGATGAGCCACAACGGTTACCGAAAAGTCATCGCAAGGAAACCAAAGCATTCTACGCAACGAAGCAGTCAGTGCCAACATCGAAGCAAGGTAGCAGCTCACTCACTCCGAAATGTTTGCATTGTAACGGCAACCACAAAATATACGACTGCAGTAATTTTAAAAGTTTGAATCCAATGATTAAAAGGCAACTAATTCACAAAAAGGATGCATGTTGGAACTGTCTTAGCACTGGACATCACGTGTTCAAATGTCGAAGTAAAAGCAGTTGTCGCGAATGTCAGAAGCGGCATCATACTCTTCTTCATTTAGTAGTTACACCAAATCGCACACAAGACGTACGCAGAGAACATGCAATTATGGCATCGAGCGAACAAAGCCCGATCAACATTCAGGCTGCTCCTGAATGTCAGAGCGATGACGTATTGCAGACACTTAGCAATACAAAAATATTACCACAATTATCGAAATATAACAGTGACAACGCCGCCGCTGCTTTTACTGGCAGTGTTAAAGCTCTTAAGCAACATTGGGATTCATATCATGCAGAAAGCACAAAGACTGTGCAATTAGCCGATCCTAGTTCTTCAGTATCTGGTCACATTGATATATTAGTAGGTATGGATGAGATACCAAACCTTTTGCTGGCCGATATTCGCAAATGCACCGGTAACATGACTGTGGCTCAAAATAGTGTTTTCGGTTGGGTGATATATGGATGTATATCGAATTCAAGTGAGAATCAGACCAATCTGCAAAACTTGCACTGCAACGTTGAATTGGCAAAAACTGTTGCCAAATTGTGGGAATTAGATGAGAGTTCTCAAGGGGAGCACCTCACTATAGAAGAAGCTTACTGTGATGAGCTTTTTGACGCCGCACCTCCGGTGGAAATTTTATTGTTCAACTTCCTTTTAGAAAGTCTATTCGTCTAGGAGAGACGCGAAATATCACTATACGCAGATTTCTTAGTTTGGAAAAATGCCTCATCGCAAACGTTAATCTTAGACACGAATACAACGCATTCATGAATGAATTAGTCAACATGGGTCATATGGAGCGCGTCGATAGCGTTCCTGACAAGTGCTTCTATAGTATATGTCTCATCACCCGGTAGTTAAAGATTCAAGTATCATGACAAGATTGCGGGTTGTGTTCAACGCATCAATGAAGTCATCTTCCGGGCATTCTCTCAATGACGCATTAATGGTTGGGCCTCAGCTTCAATTCTAATTCGTTTTCGAACACACCGCTATGCTATGATCGTAGACATCACGAAGATGTATCGAATGGTGTTTATTACGCCTGAGCACACTGATTATCAAAAAATAGTGTGGCGCGAAGACCCATTAAAACCGCTCGAAGATTTTCGACTGCTTAGAGTGACTTATGGAACGGCACCAGCTTCACATTTGGCTGTTAAAGCATTACAGCAAACCGCAAAAGATCATAACGACTCGCATCCGCAAGCTTCGCGTATAATTTTGAATGACTTTTACATGGACGACTTATTGACTGGCGCCCATGACGAAATAACTTTAGTTAAGCTAGCTAAGTTTTGAATTGAGAAAATGGGCCACAAACAGCGTCAAACTTAAAAATGATCTTTCAATTACAGAGGAAGTTCATTTTTTAACTGAAAACAATGAGGTGCGTACTCTGGGTATAATGTGGAATACGACCGAAGACTCCATATCGTTTCGAGTTAATATGCCTGAACCGCCTGAACTATTAACCAAGAGAGTCTTCCTGTCTGACGCTAGCTTGTTATTTGATCCGCTGGGGTTCACAGCGCCATGTATAGTGAAGTCTAAAACTTGTTTTCAGCAACTTTGGAAAGTCGATATATGTTGGGATGCAGCAGTGCCTGCAGATATAGCTAAGCAGTGGTTAGATCACCGTCGAGACCTCGCTAATCTTGCTAAAGTCAAAGTTTAACGCTGGTTGGCTATCGAAGACCAGAAAGGAAACACTTCGTTGCAGGTCTTTTGTGATGCGTCAGAACGTGCTTATGCTGCCGCTATATATTCCAGAACGGTGTTTGATAACGACGTTCATGTAACGCTAATTGCAGCGCGCACACGGGTCGCTCCGCTAAAGGTGATCACATTACAGCGGCTTGAGTTGTGTGCAGCCCACCTCGCCGCAAAGTTAGCGGAGAAGGTAATCTCAAGTTTTGCTGAAATGGTCTATCCTGTGTACGCATGGTCAGATTCGACAATCGCGCTTGCCTGGTTGCAAGACCATCCAAGTCGATGGTCCTCTTTTGTTGCTAACCGCGTAGCAGATATTCAAAAAATACTGCCATCTGACTGTTGGGGGCATGTACGCTCAGAGTGCAATCCAACCGATTGCGCGTCTAAAGGCATTAGTCCTACCGAACTATTAAAGTTCCAATTGTGGTGGCATGGGACCACTTGGTTAAAGGATGCTCCCGAAACATGGCGTCAACAATCAAACTTCAACACATCGCTAGAAGTGCGACACAAGAATGTCACGTCCATTATTACGCAAAGAAATGAAGAGTGGGAATTAATCGATAAGTATTCATCGTATGCTAAACTCAAAAGAATTACAGCGTATGTAATTCGATTTGTGCGTAACCTGCAAACTAAATCAGGACGTTGAACGGGAAGTCTCCTCTGTAACGAAATACGTGAAGCTGAGATAGTATGTCCAATATATTGCTTTTAATAATGAATTGTCATCTTGTAGAGATTTCAAGCCTATTCCATTGCGTAGCCCGCTGGCACGATTACAGCCGTTTTTGCACAATAAGGGAATTTTAAGAGTAGGTGGGCGAATCAAAAAAGCTGATTTGAGATACGAGACAAGGAATCCGATAATTTTGCCAAAACTTTCGATACTAGCAAAACTGATCGTGAGCGACATACATAAGTTGGAACTACACGCCGGACCTCGCATCATGCAAACGATTTTACAGCAGCGTTTTTGGTTACCTGGAGCACGCCAGTTGATACGGAAGATGTTTCACTGTTGTGTAAAGTACATCAAACAGAAACGACAGCCCTTAAAACAAGTCATGACAGATTTACCAGCGGGTCGGACGATGTACGGACAAGGACAAGGCCCTTTCTTCGAAGCGCTGTCGATTACGCTGGTCCTTTCAATTACAAATACGCTGCAGGCCGTGGGTCCAAATCAAACAAAGGTTACATCGCGATCTTCATATGCATGAGTACTGGTGCGATGCACCTAGTATTCGTCGGAGACTTATCGTCCATCACGTTCCTCAACGCATACAAACGCTTTATTAGCAGAAGAGGATACTGCCAGCAGCTGCACTCGGACAACGGTACCAATTTTGTTGGGGCAGAAAGGGAGCTACGAGCAATGATAAATAATTGCCTAGCTGAGGATAAAATTCGTGAGTTCTTCGCTGATTCACATGTCGCTTGGTACTTCAACCCGCCAAGTGCTCCACATATGGGAGGCTATTGGGAAACCGGAATTAAGAGGGTCAAATTTCATTTACGCCGAGTGGTCGACAATGTCCTATTGACCTTTGAAGAGTTTTGCACGCTCCTATGCGAAATCGAAGCATGTGTCAACTCCCGTCCACTATGTGCACAATCTGTTTTACAAGATTAGTTCGATGTATTGACTCCGGCCCGTTTTCTAGTTGGAGAACCGCTCAAAGTTCTACCTGGAGAGGAAATAACGCTCTTCAAAGGAAATCTGAGCCAGCGCTGGTCTGTCATAACCGCCATAAGGCAAAATTTCTGGCGTCGTTGAAGGGATGAGTATCCGATTAGTCTTCAACAGCGCACCAAATGGACGAGAACACAGCCGCAGGTGAAGAAAGACGACGTGGTGATTGTACTAGCTGCCCTCCTTCAAAATGGAAGCTTGGTCGAGTGGTAGAATGCTACCCCGGTGCTGATGGTATGGTAAGAGTGGTTAAACTAAAGACGACGGATGGGGAATTTTGCGACCAATTCAAAAATTATGCAAGTTACCGATCGATGATTCTATATAGTCAAGAAACTAATAGTTGTAATAACTCTATATGCTAAAACGTAACATGCCTTATACAGTACACTACATTCCTTATAATGTTCTTTATATATGTAAATTTAATTGTATGCTATTGAATAAGCTTTCACTTAGTTCAAGGCCGGCAGTATGTTGGCAGCACTTTTGTACTTTACTTCCTGTTTTGATAATAAAGAATTGGTGTGAAATCCGCGTGTTGCTATTTCCTTAGATTGTCTCGTGAATCGCCCATGATCTGGAGCGATATTATCAGGGTTTGGGTCGTTGTTTAATCTAGAATTCGTTTTACACAAGACCATTGGTCCTTCGAGCCGGATCGCAAATGTAAGAATGGCTAGTCTAAAGACTAGAGACTCCGCTACAAATGCCATAAAACGATATATGGAAGCAAGCAATAAGGTTACAGAGCAGACTAAGCAGGAGCAAATAGCAAAATATTTAAAGGTATTAGAGGTGCAGTGAATGCGATTCAATCAAGCACAAGATTTAGTAGAGGAATCTTGTGGTGAGGCAACGTTGGAAGGGGAGGAAGCGAATAGAGATCGTGCGGAGCAATGGTATGTAAAAGTTCATCACATTTTTTCAGCTTGCCATTAGAAATGCATCCAGGGTTACCACGCAGAACACCTACGCGAATAATAGCGTAAGTACAAAAGCAAATATTGTACATCTTCCCAAGTTAGAATTGCCCAGCTTCTCTGGCGATCCCACTGAGTGGGTCAGTTTTCACGATGCCTTCCTAGCAGCGATTGGTAACAACGATAGTTTAGCCGAAGGTCAAAAATTACATTATCTTCAAAATTGCTTAAAAGGCGAAGCTGCACGTGTGGTGAGCAACTTTAAAGCTGACAATGCAAACTACGAGCGAGCGTGGAATTTGCTAAAATCTCGATATAAAGTCCTGCGCATTATTGTAGAAAAACATCTGTGCGCAATTCATAAAATCGATAAACCTCATAGCGATACTGACAGTGGAATAAAGCAGATTTTGGGTGGAGTGGTCCAACACTCAAGAGCGCTTGCTGCATTGGGGCGACCAGTTGAGTTTAGGGACGACTGGCTAGTGCACGTGGTTGTGTCCAAGTTATGCGTCGACACTCGGAAGCAATGGGAGCTATCCCTAACTGGAATTGAGGCACCAACATTTGAAGAGCTGCGAAATTTCCTCGAAAATCGATGTCGGTCGTTGTGTTGATCGGATCGAAAGTGTTGATGAGCCACAACGGTTACCGAAAAGTCATCGCAAGGAAACCAAAGCATTCTACGCAACGAAGCAGTCAGTGCCAACATCGAAGCAAGGTAGCAGCTCACTCACTCCGAAATGTTTGCATTGTAACGGCAACCACAAAATATACGACTCAGAAAAAGGATGCATGTTGGAACTGTCTTAGCACTGGACATCACGTGTTCAAATGTCGAAGTAAAGGCAGTTGTCGCGAATGTCAGAAGCGGCATCATACTCTTCTTCATTTAGTAGTTACACCAAATCGCACACAAGACGTACGCAGAGAACATGCAATTATGGCATCGAGCGAACAAAGCCCGATCAACATTCAGGCTGCTCCTGAATGTCAGAGCGATGACGTATTGCAGACACTTAGCAATACAAAAATATTACCACAATTATCGAAATATAACAGTGCCAACGCCGCCGCTGCTTTTACTGGCAGTGTTAAAGCTCTTAAGCAACATTGGGATTCATATCATGCAGAAAGCACAAAGACTGTGCAATTAGCCGATCCTAGTTCTTCAGTATCTGGTCACATTGATATATTAGTAGGTATGGATGAGATACCAAACCTTTTGCTCGCCGATATTCGCAAATGCACCGGTAACATGACTGTAGCTCAAAATAGTGTTTTCGGTTGGGTGATATATGGATGTATATCGAATTCAAGTGAGAATCAGACCAATCTGCAAAACTTGCACTGCAACGTTGAATTGGCAAAAACTGTTGCCAAATTGTGGGAATTAGATGAGAGTTCTCAAGGGAAGCACCTCACTATAGAAGAAGCTTACTGTGATGAGCTTTTTGACGCCGCACCTCCGGTGGAAATTTTATTGTTCAACTTCCTTTTAGAAAGTCTATTCGTCTAGGAGAGACGCGAAATATCACTATACGCAGATTTCTTAGTTTGGAAAAATGCCTCATCGCAAACGTTAATCTTAGACACGAATACAACGCATTCATGAATGAATTAGTCAACATGGGTCATATGGAGCGCGTCGATAGCGTTCCTGACAAGTGCTTCTATAGTATATGTCTCATCACCCGGTAGTTAAAGATTCAAGTATCATGACAAGATTGCGGGTTGTGTTCAACGCATCAATGAAGTCATCTTCCGGGCATTCTCTCAATGACGCATTAATGGTTGGGCCTCAGCTTCAATTCTAATTCGTTTTCGAACACACCGCTATGCTATGATCGCAGACATCACGAAGATGTATCGAATGGTGTTTATTACGCCTGAGCACACTGATTATCAAAGAATAGTGTAGCGCGAAGACCCATTAAAACCGCTCGAAGATTTTCGACTGCTTAGAGTGACTTATGGAACGGCACCAGCTTCACATTTGGCTGTTAAAGCATTACAGCAAACCGCAAAAGATCATAACGACTCGCATCCGCAAGCTTCGCGTATAATTTTGAATGACTTTTACATGGACGACTTATTGACTGGCGCCCATGACGAAATAACTTTAGTTAAGCTAGCTAAGTTTTGAATTGAGAAAATGGGCCACAAACAGCGTCAAACTTAAAAATGATCTTTCAATTACAGAGGAAGTTCATTTTTTAACTGAAAACAATGAGGTGCGTACTCTGGGTATAATGTGGAATACGACCGAAGACTCCATATCGTTTCGAGTTAATATGCCTGAACCGCCTGAACTATTAACCAAGAGAGTCTTCCTGTCTGACGCTAGCTTGTTATTTGATCCGCTGGGGTTCACAGCGCCATGTATATTGAAGTCTAAAACTTGTTTTCAGCAACTTTGGAAAGTCGATATATGTTGGGATGCAGCAGTGCCTGCAGATATAGCTAAGCAGTGGTTAGATCACCGTCGAGACCTTGCTAATCTTGCTAAAGTCAAAGTTAAACCCTGGTTGGCTATCGAAGACCAGAAAGGAAACACTTCGTTGCAGGTCTTTTGTGATGCGTCAGAACGTGCTTATGCTGCCGCTATATATTCCAGAACGGTGTTTGATAACGACGTTCATGTAACTCTAATTGCAGCGCGCACACGGGTCGCTCCGCTAAAGGTGATCACATTACCGCGGCTTGAGTTGTGTGCAGCCCACCTCGCCGCAAAGTTAGCGGAGAAGGTAATCTCAAGTTTTGCTGAAATGGTCTATCCTGTGTACGCATGGTCAGATTCGACAATCGCGCTTGCCTGGTTGCAAGACCATCCAAGTCGATGGTCCTCTTTTGTTGCTAACCGCGTAGCAGATATTCAAAAAATACTGCCATCTGACTGTTGGGGGCATGTACGCTCAGAGTGCAATCCAACCGATTGCGCGTCTAAAGGCATTAGTACTACCGAACTGTTAAAGTTCCAATTGTGGTGGCATGGGACCACTTGGTTAAAGGATGCTCCCGAAACATGGCGTCAACAATCAAACTTCAACACATCGCTAGAAGTGCGACACAAGAATGTCACGTCCATTATTACGCAAAGAAATGAAGAGTGGGAATTAATCGATAAGTATTCATCGTATGCTAAACTCAAAAGAATTACAGCGTATGTAATTCGATTTGTGCGTAACCTGCAAACTAAATCAGGACGTAGAACGGGAAGTCTCCTCTGTAACGAAATACGTGAAGCTGAGATAGTTTTGATTAAGTATGTCCAAAACTTTCGATACTAGCAAAACTGATCGTGAGCGACATACATAAGTTGGCACTACACGCCGGACCTCGCATCATGCAAACGATTTTACAGCAGCGTTTTTGGTTACCTGGAGCACGCCAGTTGATACGGAAGATGTTTCACTGTTGTGTAAAGTGCATCAAACAGAAACGACAGCCCTTAAAACAAGTCATGGCAGATTTACCAGCGGGTCGGACGATGTACGGACAAGGACAAGGCTCTTTCTTCGAAGCGCTGTCGATTACGCTGGTCCTTTCAATTACAAATACGCTGCAGGCCGTGGGTCCAAATCAATCAAAGGTTACATCGCGATCTTCATATGCATGAGTACTGGTGCGATGAACCTAGTATACGTCGGAGACTTATCGTCCATCACGTTCCTCAACGCATACAAACGCTTTATTAGCAGAAGAGGATACTGCCAGCAGCTGCACTCGGACAACGGCACGAATTTTGTTGGGGCAGAAAGGGAGCTACGAGCAATGATAAATAATTGCCTAGCTGAGGATAAAATTCGTGAGTTCTTCGCTGATTCACATGTCGCTTGGTACTTCAACCCGCCAAGTGCTCCACATATGGGAGGCTATTGGGAAACCGGAATTAAGAGGGTCAAATTTCATTTACGCCGAGTGGTCGACAATGTCCTATTGACCTTTGAAGAGTTTTGCACGCTCCTATGCGAAATCGAAGCATGTGTCAACTCCCGTCCACTATGTGCACAATCTGTTTTACAAGATTAGTTCGATGTATTGACTCCGGCCCATTTTCTAGTTGGAGAACCGCTCAAAGTTCTACCTGGAGAGGAAATAACGCTCTTCAAAGGAAATCTGAGCCAGCGCTGGTCTGTCATAACTGCCATAAGGCAAAATTTCTAGCGTCGTTGAAGGGATGAGTATCCGAGTAGTCTTCAACAACGCACCAAATGGACGAGAACACAGCCGCAGGTGACGAAAGACGACGTGGTGATTGTACTAGCTGCCCTCCTTCAAAATGGAAGCTTGGTCGAGTGGTAGAATGCTACCCCGGTGCTGATGGCATGGTAAGAGTGGTTAAACTAAAGACGACGGATGGAGAATTTTGCGACCAATTCAAAAATTATGCAAGTTACCGATCGATGATTCTATATAGTCAAGAAACTAATAGTTGTAATAACTCTATATGCTAAAACGTAACATGCCTTATACAGTACACTACATTCCTTATAATGTTCTTTATATATGTAAATTTAATTGTATGCTATTGAATAAGCTTTCACTTAGTTCAAGGCCGGCAGTATGTTGGCAGCACTTTTGTACTTTACTTCCTGTTTTGATAATAAAGAATTGGTGTGAAATCCGCGTGTTGCTATTTCCTTAGATTGTCTCGTGAATCGCCCATGATCTGGAGCGATATTATCAGGGTTTGGGTCGTTGTTTAATCTAGAATTCGTTTTACACAAGACCATTGGTCCTTCGAGCCGGATCGCAAATGTAAGAATGGCTAGTCTAAAGGCTAGAGACTCCGCTACAAATGCCATAAAACGATATATGGAAGCAAGCAATAAGGTTACAGAGCAGACTGAGCAGGAGCAAATAGCAAAATATTTAAAGGTATTAGAGGTGCAGTGAATGCGATTCAATCAAGCACAAGATTTAGTAGAGGAATCTTGTGGTGAGGCAACGTTGGAAGGGGAGGAAGCGAATAGAGATCGTGCGGAGCAATGGTATGTAAAAGTTCATCACATTTTTTCAGCTTGCCATTAGAAATGCATCCAGGGTTACCACGCAGAACACCTACGCGAATAATAGCGTAAGTACAAAAGCAAATATTGTACATCTTCCCAAGTTAGAATTGCCCAGCTTCTCTGGCGATCCCACTGAGTGGGTCAGTTTTCACGATGCCTTCCTAGCAGCGATTGGTAACAACGATAGTTTAGCCGAAGGTCAAAAATTACATTATCTTCAAAATTGCTTAAAAGGCGAAGCTGCACGTGTGGTGAGCAACTTTAAAGCTGACAATGCAAACTACGAGCGAGCGTGGAATTTGCTAAAATCTCGATATAAAGTCCTGCGCATTATTGTAGAAAAACATCTGTGCGCAATTCATAAAATCGCTAAACCTCATAGCGATACTGACAGTGGAATAAAGCAGATTTTGGGTGGAGTGGTCCAACACTCAAGAGCGCTTGCTGCATTGGGGCGACCAGTTAAGTTTAGGGACGACTGGCTAGTGCACGTGGTTGTGTCCAAGTTATGCGTCGACACTCGGAAGCAATGGGAGCTATCCCTAACTGGAATTGAGGCACCAACATTTGAAGAGCTGCGAAATTTCCTCGAAAATCGATGTCGGTCGTTGTGTTGATCGGATCGAAAGTGTTGATGAGCCACAACGGTTACCGAAAAGTCATCGCAAGGAAACCAAAGCATTCTACGCAACGAAGCAGTCAGTGCCAACATCGAAGCAAGGTAGCAGCTCACTCACTCCGAAATGTTTGCATTGTAACGGCAACCACAAAATATACGACTGCAGTAATTTTAAAAGTTTGAATCCAATGATTAAAAGGCAACTAATTCACAAAAAGGATGCATGTTGGAACTGTCTTAGCACTGGACATCACGTGTTCAAATGTCGAAGTAAAAGCAGTTGTCGCGAATGTCAGAAGCGGCATCATACTCTTCTTCATTTAGTAGTTACACCAAATCGCACACAAGACGTACGCAGAGAACATGCAATTATGGCATCGAGCGAACAAAGCCCGATCAACATTCAGGCTGCTCCTGAATGTCAGAGCGATGACGTATTGCAGACACTTAGCAATACAAAAATATTACCACAATTATCGAAATATAACAGTGCCAACGCCGCCGCTCTTAAGCAACATTGGGATTCATATCATGCAGAAAGCACAAAGACTGTGCAATTAGCCGATCCTAGTTCTTCAGTATGTGGTCACATTGATATATTAGTAGGTATGGATGAGATACCAAACCTTTTGCTCGCCGATATTCGCAAATGCACCGGTAACATGACTGTAGCTCAAAGTAGTGTTTTCGGTTGGGTGATATATGGATGTATATCGAATTCAAGTGAGAATCAGACCAATCTGCAAAACTTGCACTGCAACGTTGAATTGGCAAAAACTGTTGCCAAATTGTGGGAATTAGATGAGAGTTCTCAAGGGAAGCACCTCACTATAGAATAAGCTTACTGTGATGAGCTTTTTGACGCCGCACCTCCGGTGGAAATTTTATTGTTCAACTTCCTTTTAGAAAGTCTATTCGTCTAGGAGAGACGCGAAATATCACTATACGCAGATTTCCTAGTTTGGAAAAATGCCTCATCGCAAACGTTAATCTTAGACACGAATACAACGCATTCATGAATGAATTAGTCAACATGGGTCATATGGAGCGCGTCGATAGCGTTCCTGACAAGTGCTTCTATAGTGTATGTCTCATCACCCGGTAGTTAAAGATTCAAGTATCACGACAAGATTGCGGGTTGTGTTCAACGCATCAATGAAGTCATCTTTCGGGCATTCTCTCTATGACGCATTAATGGTTGGGCCTCAGCTTCAATTCTAATTCGTTTTCGAACACACCGCTATGCTATGATCGCAGACATCACGAAGATGTATCGAATGGTGTTTATTACGCCTGAGCACACTGATTATCAAAGAATAGTGTGGCGCGAAGACCCATTAAAACCGCTCGAAGATTTTCGACTGCTTAGAGTGACTTATGGAACGGCACCAGCTTCACATTTGGCTGTTAAAGCATTACAGCAAACCGCAAAAGATCATAACGACTCGCATCCGCAAGCTTCGCGTATAATTTTGAATGACTTTTACATGGACGACTTATTGACTGGCGCCCATGACGAAATAACTTTAGTTAAGCTAGCTAAGTTTTGAATTGAGAAAATGGGCCACAAACAGCGTCAAACTTAAAAATGATCTTTCAATTACAGAGGAAGTTCATTTTTTA
Organism: Sicus ferrugineus; assembly: GCA_922984085.1. Classification (NCBI taxonomy): domain Eukaryota; kingdom Metazoa; phylum Arthropoda; class Insecta; order Diptera; family Conopidae; genus Sicus; species Sicus ferrugineus. The sequence goes on along the minus strand of OV277348.1, from coordinate 29,577,200 downwards.
ACTGAAAACAATGAGGTGCGTACTCTGGGTATAATGTGGAATACGACCGAAGACTCCATATCGTTTCGAGTTAATATGCCTGAACCGCCTGAACTATTAACCAAGAGAGTCTTCCTGTCTGACGCTAGCTTGTTATTTGATCCGCTGGGGTTCACAGCGCCATGTATAGTGAAGTCTAAAACTTGTTTTCAGCAACTTTGGAAAGTCGATATATGTTGGGATGCAGCAGTGCCTGCAGATATAGCTAAGCAGTGGTTAGATCACCGTCGAGACCTCGCTAATCTTGCTAAAGTCAAAGTTAAACGCTGGTTGGCTATCGAAGACCAGAAAGGAAACACTTCGTTGCAGGTCTTTTGTGATGCGTCAGAACGTGCTTATGCTGCCGCTATATATTCCAGAACGGTGTTTGATAACGACGTTCATGTAACGCTAATTGCAGCGCGCACACGGGTCGCTCCGCTAAAGGTGATCACATTACCGCGGCTTGAGTTGTGTGCAGCCCACCTCGCCGCAAAGTTAGCGGAGAAGGTAATCTCAAGTTTTGCTGAAATGGTCTATCCTGTGTACGCATGGTCAGATTCGACAATCGCGCTTGCCTGGTTGCAAGACCATCCAAGTCGATGGTCCTCTTTTGTTGCTCCCGAAACATGGCGTCAACAATCAAACTTCAACACATCGCTAGAAGTGCGACACAAGAATGTCACGTCCATTATTACGCAAAGAAATGAAGAGTGGGAATTAATCGATAAGTATTCATCGTATGCTAAACTCAAAAGAATTACAGCGTATGTAATTCGATTTGTGCGTATCCTGCAAACTAAATCAGGACGTAGAACGGGAAGTCTCCTCTGTAACGAAATACGTGAAGCTGAGATAGTTTTGATTAAGTATGTCCAAAATATTGCTTTTAATAATGAATTGTCATCTTGCAGAGATTTCAAGCCTATTCCATTGCGTAGCCCGCTGGCACAGCCGTTTTTGCACAATAAGGGAATTTTAAGAGTGGGTGGGCGAATCAAGAAAGCTGATTTGAGATACGAGACAAGGAATCCGATAATTTTGCCAAAACGTTCGATACTAGCAAAACTGATCGTGACGACATACATAAGTTGGCACTACACGCCGGACCTCGCATCATGCAAACGATTTTACAGCAGCGTTTTTGGTTACCTGGAGCACGCCAGTTGATACGGAAGATGTTTCACTGTTGTGTAAAGTGCATCAAACAGAAACGACAGCCCTTAAAACAAGTCATGGCAGATTTACCAGCGGGTCGGATGATGTACGGACAAGAACAAGGCCCTTTCTTCGAAGCGCTGTCGATTACGCTGGTCCTTTCAATTACAAATACGCTGCAGGCCGTGGGTTCAAATCAATCAAAGGTTACATCGCGATCTTCATATGCATGAGTACTGGTGCGATGCACCTAGTATTCGTCGGAGACTTATCGTCCATCACGTTCCTCAACGCATACAAACGCTTTATTAGCAGAAGAGGATACTGCCAGCAGCTGCACTCGGACAACGGCACGAAAATTGTTGGGGCAGAAAGGGAGCTACGAGCAATGATAAATAATTGCCTAGCTGAGGATAAAATTCGTGAGTTCTTCGCTGATTCACATGTCGCTTGGTACTTCAACCCGCCAAGTGCTCCACATATGGGAGGCTATTGGGAAACCGGAATTAAGAGGGTCAAATTTCATTTACGCCGAGTGGTCGACAATGTCCTATTGACCTTTGAAGAGTTTTGCACGCTCCTATGCGAAATCGAAGAATGTGTCAACTCCCGTCCACTATGTGCACAATCTGTTTTACAAGATTAGTTCGATGTATTGACTCCGGCCCATTTTCTAGTTGGAGAACCGCTCAAAGTTCTACCTGGAGAGGAAATAACGCTCTTCAAAGGAAATCTGAGCCAGCGCTGGTCTGTCATAACCACCATAAGGCAAAATTTCTGGCGTCGTTGAAGGGATGAGTATCCGATTAGTCTTCAACAGCGCACCAAATGGACGAGAACACAGCCGCAGGTGAAGAAAGACGACGTGGTGATTGTACTAGCTGCCCTCCTTCAAAATGGAAGCTTGGTCGAGTGGTAGAATGCTACCCCGGTGCTGATGGCATGGTAAGAGTGGTTAAACTAAAGACGACGGATGGAGAATTTTGCGACCAATTCAAAAATTATGCAAGTTACCGATGATGATTCTATATAGTCAAGAAACTAATAGTTGTAATAACTCTATATGCTAAAACGTAACATGCCTTATACAGTACACTACATTCCTTATAATGTTCTTTATATATGTAAATTTAATTGTATGCTATTGAATAAGCTTTCACTTAGTTCAAGGCCGGCAGTATGTTGGCAGCACTTTTGTACTTTACTTCCTGTTTTGATAATAAAGAATTGGTGTGAAATCCGCGTGTTGCTATTTCCTTAGATTGTCTCGTGAATCGTCCATGATCTCGAGCGATATTATCAGGGTTTGGGTCGTTGTTTAATCTAGAATTCGTTTTACACAAGACCATTGGTCCTTCGAGCCGGATCGCAAATGTAAGAATGGCTAGTCTAAAGGCTAGAGACTCCGCTACAAATGCCATAAAACGATATATGGAAGCAAGCAATAAGGTTACAGAGCAGACTGAGCAGGAGCAAATAGCAAAATATTTAAAGGTATTAGAGGTGCAGTGAATGCGATTCAATCAAGCACAAGATTTAGTAGAGGAATCTTGTGGTGAGGCAACGTTGGAAGGGGAGGAAGCGAATAGAGATCGTGCGGAGCAATGGTATGTAAAAGTTCATCACATTTTTTCAGCTTGCCATTAGAAATGCATCCAGGGTTACCACGCAGAACACCTACGCGAATAATAGCGTAAGTACAAAAGCAAATATTGTACATCTTCCCAAGTTAGAATTGCCCAGCTTCTCTGGCGATCCCACTGAGTGGGTCAGTTTTCACGATGCCTTCCTAGCAGCGATTGGTAACAACGATAGTTTAGCCGAAGGTCAAAAATTACATTATCTTCAAAATTGCTTAAAAGGCGAAGCTGCACGTGTGGTGAGCAACTTTAAAGCTGACAATGCAAACTACGAGCGAGCGTGGAATTTGCTAAAATCTCGATATAAAGTCCTGCGCATTATTGTAGAAAAACATCTGTGCGCAATTCATAAAATCGCTAAACCTCATAGCGATACTGACAGTGGAATGAAGCAGATTTTGGGTGGAGTGGTCCAACACTCAAGAGCGCTTGCTGCATTGGGGCGACCAGTTGAGTTTAGGGACGACTGGCTAGTGCACGTGGTTGTGTCCAAGTTATGCGTCGACACTCGGAAGCAATGGGAGCTATCCCTAACTGGAATTGAGGCACCAACATTTGAAGAGCTGCGAAATTTCCTCGAAAATCGATGTCGGTCGTTGTGTTGATTGGATCGAAAGTGTTGATGAGCCACAACGGTTACCGAAAAGTCATCGCAAGGAAACCAAAGCATTCTACGCAACGAAGCAGTCAGTGCCAACATCGAAGCAAGGTAGCAGCTCACTCACTCCGAAATGTTTGCATTGTAACGGCAACCACAAAATATACCACTGCAGTAATTTTAAAAGTTTGAATCCAATGATTAAAAGGCAACTAATTCACAAAAAGGATGCATGTTGGAACTGTCTTAGTACTGGACATCACGTGTCAAATGTCGAAGTAAAAGCAGTTGTCGCGAATGTCAGAAGCGGCATCATACTCTTCTTCATTTAGTAGTTACACCAAATCGCACACAAGACGTACGCAGAGAACATGCAATTATGGCATCGAGCGAACAAAGCCCGATCAACATTCAGGCTGCTCCTGAATGTCAGAGCGATGACGTATTGCAGACACTTAGCAATACAAAAATATTACCACAATTATCGAAATATAACAGTGCCAACGCCGCCGCTCTTAAGCAACATTGGGATTCATATCATGCAGAAAGCACAAAGACTGTGCAATTAGCCGATCCTAGTTCTTCAGTATCTGGTCACATTGATATATTAGTAGGTATGGATGAGATACCAAACCTTTTGCTGGCCGATATTCGCAAATGCACCGGTAACATGACTGTGGCTCAAAATAGTGTTTTCGGTTGGGTGATATATGGATGTATATCGAATTCAAGTGAGAATCAGACCAATCTGCAAAACTTGCACTGCAACGTTGAATTGGCAAAAACTGTTGCCAAATTGTGGGAATTAGATGAGAGTTCTCAAGGGAAGCACCTCACTATAGAAGAAGCTTACTGTGATGAGCTTTTTGACGCCGCACCTCCGGTGGAAATTTTATTGTTCAACTTCCTTTTAGAAAGTCTATTCGTCTAGGAGAGACGCGAAATATCACTATACGCAGATTTCTTAGTTTGGAAAAATGCCTCATCGCAAACGTTAATCTTAGACACGAATACAACGCATTCATGAATGAATTAGTCAACATGGGTCATATGGAGCGCGTCGATAGCGTTCCTGACAAGTGCTTCTATAGTATATGTCTCATCACCCGGTAGTTAAAGATTCAAGTATCATGACAAGTTTGCGGGTTGTGTTCAACGCATCAATGAAGTCATCTTCCGGGCATTCTCTCAATGATGCATTAATGGTTGGGCCTCAGCTTCAATTCTAATTCGTTTTCGAACACACCGCTATGCTATGATCGCAGACATCACGAAGATGTATCGAATGGTGTTTATTACGCCTGAGCACACTGATTATCAAAGAATAGTGTGGCGCGAAGACCCATTAAAACCGCTCGAAGATTTTCGACTGCTTAGAGTGACTTATGGAACGGCACCAGCTTCACATTTGGCTGTTAAAGCATTACAGCAAACCGCAAAAGATCATAACGACTCGCATCCGCAAGCTTCGCGTATAATTTTGAATGACTTTTACATGGACGACTTATTGACTGGCGCCCATGACGAAATAACTTTAGTTAAGCTAGCTAAGTTTTGAATTGAGAAAATGGGCCACAAACAGCGTCAAACTTAAAAATGATCTTTCAATTACAGAGGAAGTTTATTTTTTAACTGAAAACAATGAGGTGCGTACTCTGGGTATAATGTGGAATACGACCGAAGACTCCATATCGTTTCGAGTTAATATGCCTGAACCGCCTGAACTATTAACCAAGAGAGTCTTCCTGTCTGACGCTAGCTTGTTATTTGATCCGCTGGGGTTCACAGCGCCATGTATAGTGAAGTCTAAAACTTGTTTTCAGCAACTTTGGAAAGTCGATATATGTTGGGATGCAGCAGTGCCTGCAGATATAGCTAAGCAGTGGTTAGATCACCGTCGAGACCTCGCTAATCTTGCTAAAGTCAAAGTTAAACGCTGGTTGGCTATCGAAGACCAGAAAGGAAACACTTCGTTGCAGGTCTTTTGTGATGCGTCAGAACGTGCTTATGCTGCCGCTATATATTCCAGAACGGTGTTTGATAACGACGTTCATGTAACGCTAATTGCAGCGCGCACACGGGTCGCTCCGCTAAAGGTGATCACATTACAGCGGCTTGAGTTGTGTGCAGCCCACCTCGCCGCAAAGTTAGCGGAGAAGGTAATCTCAAGTTTTGCTGAAATGGTCTATCCTGTGTACGCATGGTCAGATTCGACAATCGCGCTTGCCTGGTTGCAAGACCATCCAAGTCGATGGTCCTCTTTTGTTGCTAACCGCGTAGCAGATAATCAAAAAATACTGCCATCTGACTGTTGGGGGCATGTACGCTCAGAGTGCAATCCAACCGATTGCGCGTCTAAAGGCATTAGTCCTACCGAACTATTAAAGTTCTAATTGTGGTGGCATGGGACCACTTGGTTAAAGGATGCTCCCGAAACATGGCGTCAACAATCAAACTTCAACACATCGCTAGAAGTGCGACACAAGAATGTCACGTCCATTATTACGCAAAGAAATGAAGAGTGGGAATTAATCGATAAGTATTCATCGTATGCTAAACTCAAAAGAATTACAGCGTATGTAATTCGATTTGTGCGTAACCTGCAAACTAAATCAGGACGTTGAACGGGAAGTCTCCTCTGTAACGAAATACGTGAAGCTGAGATAGTTTTGATTAAGTATGTCCAAAATATTGCTTTTAATAATGAATTGTCATCTTGTAGAGATTTCAAGCCTATTCCATTGCGTAGCCCGCTGGCACGATTACAGCCGTTTTTGCACAATAAGGGAATTTTAAGAGTAGGTGGGCGAATCAAAAAAGCTGATTTGAGATACGAGACAAGGAATCCGATAATTTTGCCAAAACTTTCGATACTAGCAAAACTGATCGTGAGCGACATACATAAGTTGGCACTACACGCCGGACCTCGCATCATGCAAACGATTTTACAGCAGCGTTTTTGGTTACCTGGAGCACGCCAGTTGATACGGAAGATGTTTCACTGTTGTGTAAAGTGCATCAAACAGAAACGACAGCCCTTAAAACAAGTCATGGCAGATTTACCAGCGGGTCGGACGATGTACGGACAAGGACAAGGCCCTTTCTTCGAAGCGCTGTCGATTACGCTGGTCCTTTCAATTACAAATACGCTGCAGGCCGTGGGTCCAAATCAATCAAAGGTTACATCGCGATCTTCATATGCATGAGTACTGGTGCGATGCACCTAGTATTCGTCGGAGACTTATCGTCCATCACGTTCCTCAACGCATACAAACGCTTTATTAGCAGAAGAGGATACTGCCAGCAGCTGCACTCGGACAACGGTACCAATTTTGTTGGGGCAGAAAGGGAGCTACGAGCAATGATAAATAATTGCCTAGCTGAGGATAAAATTCGTGAGTTCTTCGCTGATTCACATGTCGCTTGGTACTTCAACCCGCCAAGTGCTCCACATATGGGAGGCTATTGGGAAACCGGAATTAAGAGGGTCAAATTTCATTTACGCCGAGTGGTCGACAATGTCCTATTGACCTTTGAAGAGTTTTGCACGCTCCTATGCGAAATCGAAGCATGTGTCAACTCCCGTCCACTATGTGCACAATCTGTTTTACAAGATTAGTTCGATGTATTGACTCCGGCCCATTTTCTAGTTGGAGAATCGCTCAAAGTTCTACCTGGAGAGGAAATAACGCTCTTCAAAGGAAATCTGAGCCAGCGCTGGTCTGTCATAACCGCCATAAGGCAAAATTTCTGGCGTCGTTGGAGGGATGAGTATCCGATTAGTCTTCAACAGCGCACCAAATGGACGAGAACACAGCCGCAGGTGAAGAAAGACGACGTGGTGATTGTACTAGCTGCCCTCCTTCAAAATGGAAGCTTGGTCGAGTGGTAGAATGCTACCCCGGTGCTGATGGCATGGTAAGAGTGGTAAAACTAAAGACGACGGATGGAGAATTTTGCGACCAATTCAAAAATTATGCAAGTTACCGATCGATGATTCTATATAGTCAAGAAACTAATAGTTGTAATAACTCTATATGCTAAAACGTAACATGCCTTATACAGTACACTACATTCCTTATAATGTTCTTTATATATGTAAATTTAATTGTATGCTATTGAATAAGCTTTCACTTAGTTCAAGGCCGGCAGTATGTTGGCAGCACTTTTGTACTTTACTTCCTGTTTTGATAATAAAGAATTGGTGTGAAATCCGCGTGTTGCTATTTCCTTAGATTGTCTCGTGAATCGCCCATGATCTGGAGCGATATTATCAGGGTTTGGGTCGTTGTTTAATCTAGAATTCGTTTTACACAAGACCATTGGTCCTTCGAGCCGGATCGCAAAAGTAAGAATGGCTAGTCTAAAGGCTAGAGACTCCGCTACAAATGCCATAAAACGATATATGGAAGCAAGCAATAAGGTTACAGAGCAGACTGAGCAGGAGCAAATAGCAAAATATTTAAAGGTATTAGAGGTGCAGTGAATGCGATTCAATCAAGCACAAGATTTAGTAGAGGAATCTTGTGGTGAGGCAACGTTGGAAGGGGAGGAAGCGAATAGAGATCGTGCGGAGCAATGGTATGTAAAAGTTCGGACAAATTTTCAGCTTGCCATTAGAAATGCATCCAGGGTTACCACGCAGAACACCTACGCGAATAATAGCGTAAGTACAAAAGCAAATATTGTACATCTTCCCAAGTTAGAATTACCCAGCTTCTCTGGCGATCCCACTGAGTGGGTCAGTTTACACGATGCCTTCCTAGCAGCGATTGGTAACAACGATAGTTTAGCCGAAGGTCAAAAATTACATTATCTTCAAAATTGCTTAAAAGGCGAAGCTGCACGTGTGGTGAGCAACTTTAAAGCTGACAATGCAAACTACGAGCGAGCGTGGAATTTGCTAAAATCTCGATATAAAGTCCTGCGCATTATTGTAGAAAAACATCTGTGCGCAATTCATAAAATCGCTAAACCTCATAGCGATACTGACAGTGGAATAAAGCAGATTTTGGGTGGAGTGGTCCAACACTCAAGAGCGCTTGCTGCATTGGGGCGACCAGTTGAGTTTAGGGACGACTGGCTAGTGCACGTGGTTGTGTCCAAGTTATGCGTCGACACTCGGAAGCAATGGGAGCTATCCCTAACTGGAATTGAGGCACCAACATTTGAAGAGCTGCGAAATTTCCTCGAAAATCGATGTCGGTCGTTGTGTTGATCGGATCGAAAGTGTTGATGAGCCACAACGGTTACCGAAAAGTCATCGCAAGAAAACCAAAGCATTCTACGCAACGAAGCAGTCAGTGCCAACATCGAAGCAAGGTAGCAGCTCACTCACTCCGAAATGTTTGCATTGTAACGGCAACCACAAAATATACGACTGCAGTAATTTTAAAAGTTTGAATCCAATGATTAAAAGGCAACTAATTCAGAAAAAGGATGCAGGTTGGAACTGTCTTAGCACTGGACATCACGTGTTCAAATGTCGAAGTAAAAGCAGTTGTCGCGAATGTCAGAAGCGGCATCATACTCTTCTTCATTTAGTAGTTACACCAAATCGCACACAAGACGTACGCAGAGAACATGCAATTATGGCATCGAGCGAACAAAGCCCGATCAACATTCAGGCTGCTCCTGAATGTCAGAGCGATGACGTATTGCAGACACTTAGCAATACAAAAATATTACCACAATTATCGAAATATAACAGTGCCAACGCCGCCGCTGCTTTTACTGGCAGTGTTAAAGCTCTTAAGCAACATTGGGATTCATATCATGCAGAAAGCACAAAGACTGTGCAATTAGCCGATCCTAGTTCTTCAGTATCTGGTCACATTGATATATTAGTAGGTATGGATGAGATACCAAACCTTTTGCTCGCCGATATTCGCAAATGCACCGGTAACATGACTGTAGCTCAAAGTAGTGTTTTCGGTTGGGTGATATATGGATGTATATCGAATTCAAGTGAGAATCAGACCAATCTGCAAAACTTGCACTGCAACGTTGAATTGGCAAAAACTGTTGCCAAATTGTGGGAATTAGATGAGAGTTCTCAAGGGAAGCACCTCACTATAGAATAAGCTTACTGTGATGAGCTTTTTGACGCCGCACCTCCGGTGGAAATTTTATTGTTCAACTTCCTTTTAGAAAGTCTATTCGTCTAGGAGAGACGCGAAATATCACTATACGCAGATTTCCTAGTTTGGAAAAATGCCTCATCGCAAACGTTAATCTTAGACACGAATACAACGCATTCATGAATGAATTAGTCAACATGGGTCATATGGAGCGCGTCGATAGCGTTCCTGACAAGTGCTTCTATAGTATATGTCTCATCACCCGGTAGTTAAAGATTCAAGTATCATGACAAGATTGCGGGTTGTGTTCAACGCATCAATGAAGTCATCTTCCGGGCATTCTCTCAATGACGCATTAATGGTTGGGCCTCAGCTTCAATTCTAATTCGTTTTCGAACACACCGCTATGCTATGATCGCAGACATCACGAAGATGTATCGAATGGTGTTTATTACGCCTGAGCACACTGATTATCAAAGAATAGTGTGGCGCGAAGACCCATTAAAACCGCTCGAAGAATTTCGACTGCTTAGAGTGACTTATGGAACGGCACCAGCTTCACATTTGGCTGTTAAAGCATTACAGCAAACCGCAAAAGATCATAACGACTCGCATCCGCAAGCTTCGCGTATAATTTTGAATGACTTTTACATGGACGACTTATTGACTGGCGCCCATGACGAAATAACTTTAGTTAAGCTAGCTAAGTTTTGAATTGAGAAAATGGGCCACAAACAGCGTCAAACTTCAAAATGATCTTTCAATTACAGAGGAAGTTCATTTTTTAACTGAAAACAATGAGGTGCGTACTCTGGGTATAATGTGGAATACGACCGAAGACTCCATATCATTTCGAGTTAATATGCCTGAACCGCCTGAACTATTGACCAAGAGAGTCTTCCTGTCTGACGCTAGCTTGTTATTTGATCCGCTGGGGTTCACAGCGCCATGTATAGTGAAGTCTAAAACTTGTTTTCAGCAACTTTGGAAAGTCGATATATGTTGGGATGCAGCAGTGCCTGCAGATATAGCTAAGCAGTGGTTAGATCACCGTCGAGACCTCGCTAATCTTGCTAAAGTCAAAGTTAAACGCTGGTTGGCTATCGAAGACCAGAAAGGAAACACTTCGTTGCAGGTCTTTTGTGATGCGTCAGAACGTGCTTATGCTGCCGCTATATATTCCAGAACGGTGTTTGATAACGACGTTCATGTAACGCTAATTGCAGCGCGCACACGGGTCGCTCCGCTAAAGGTGATCACATTACAGCGGCTTGAGTTGTGTGCAGCCCACCTCGCCGCAAAGTTAGCGGAGAAGGTAATCTCAAGTTTTGCTGAAATGGTCTATCCTGTGTACGCATGGTCAGATTCGACAATCGCGCTTGCCTGGTTGCAAGACCATCCAAGTCGATGGTCCTCTTTTGTTGCTAACCGCGTAGCAGATAATCAAAAAATACTGCCATCTGACTGTTGGGGGCATGTACGCTCAGAGTGCAATCCAACCGATTGCGCGTCTAAAGGCATTAGTCCTACCGAACTATTAAAGTTCTAATTGTGGTGGCATGGGACCACTTGGTTAAAGGATGCTCCCGAAACATGGCGTCAACAATCAAACTTCAACACATCGCTAGAAGTGCGACACAAGAATGTCACGTCCATTATTACGCAAAGAAATGAAGAGTGGGAATTAATCGATAAGTATTCATCGTATGCTAAACTCAAAAGAATTACAGCGTATGTAATTCGATTTGTGCGTAACCTGCAAACTAAATCAGGACGTTGAACGGGAAGTCTCCTCTGTAACGAAATACGTGAAGCTGAGATAGTTTTGATTAAGTATGTCCAAAATATTGCTTTTAATAATAAATTGTCATCTTGTAGAGATTTCAAGCCTATTCCATTGCGTAGCCCGCTGGCACGATTACAGCCGTTTTTGCACAATAAGGGAATTTTAAGAGTAGGTGGGCGAATCAAAAAAGCTGATTTGAGATACGAGACAAGGAATCCGATAATTTTGCCAAAACTTTCGATACTAGCAAAACTGATCGTGAGCGACATACATAAGTTGGCACTACACGCCGGACCTCGCATCATGCAAACGATTTTACAGCAGCGTTTTTGGTTACCTGGAGCACGCCAGTTGATACGGAAGATGTTTCACTGTTGTGTAAAGTGCATCAAACAGAAACGACAGCCCTTAAAACAAGTCATGGCAGATTTACCAGCGGGTCGGACGATGTACGGACAAGGACAAGGCCCTTTCTTCGAAGCGCTGTCGATTACGCTGGTCCTTTCAATTACAAATACGCTGCAGGCCGTGGGTCCAAATCAATCAAAGGTTACATCGCGATCTTCATATGCATGTACTGGTGCGATGCACCTAGTATTCGTCGGAGACTTATCGTCCATCACGTTCCTCAACGCATACAAACGCTTTATTAGCAGAAGAGGATACTGCCAGCAGCTGCACTCGGACAACGGTACCAATTTTGTTGGGGCAGAAAGGGAGCTACGAGCAATGATAAATAATTGCCTAGCTGAGGATAAAATTCGTGAGTTCTTCGCTGATTCACATGTCGCTTGGTACTTCAACCCGCCAAGTGCTCCACATATGGGAGGCTATTGGGAAACCGGAATTAAGAGGGTCAAATTTCATTTACGCCGAGTGGTCGACAATGTCCTATTGACCTTTGAAGAGTTTTGCACGCTCCTATGCGAAATCGAAGCATGTGTCAACTCCCGTCCACTATGTGCACAATCTGTTTTACAAGATGAGTTCGATGTATTGACTCCGGCCCATTTTCTAGTTGGAGAATCGCTCAAAGTTCTACCTGGAGAGGAAATAACGCTCTTCAAAGGAAATCTGAGCCAGCGCTGGTCTGTCATAACCGCCATAAGGCAAAATTTCTGGCGTCGTTGGAGGGATGAGTATCCGATCAGTCTTCAACAGCGCACCAAATGGACGAGAACACAGCCGCAGGTGAAGAAAGACGACGTGGTGATTGTACTAGCTGCCCTCCTTCAAAATGGAAGCTTGGTCGAGTGGTAGAATGCTACCCCGGTGCTGATGGCATGGTAAGAGTGGTTAAACTAAAGACGACGGATGGAGAATTTTGCGACCAATTCAAAAATTATGCAAGTTACCGATGATGATTCTATATAGTCAAGAAACTAATAGTTGTAATAACTCTATATGCTAAAACGTAACATGCCTTATACAGTACACTACATTCCTTATAATGTTCTTTATATATGTAAATTTAATTGTATGCTATTGAATAAGCTTTCACTTAGTTCAAGGCCGGCAGTATGTTGGCAGCACTTTTGTACTTTACTTCCTGTTTTGATAATAAAGAATTGGTTGGAAATCCGCGTGTTGCTATTTCCTTAGATTGTCTCGTGAATCGCCCATGATCTGGAGCGATATTATCAGGGTTTGGGTCGTTGTTTAATCTAGAATTCGTTTTACACAAGACCATTGGTCCTTCGAGCCGGATCGCAAATGTAAGAATGGCTAGTCTAAAGGCTAGAGACTCCGCTACAAATGCCATAAAACGATATATGGAAGCAAGCAATAAGGTTACAGAGCAGACTGAGCAGGAGCAAATAGCAAAATATTTAAAGGTATTAGAGGTGCAGTGAATGCGATTCAATCAAGCACAAGATTTAGTAGAGGAATCTTGTGGTGAGGCAACGTTGGAAGGGGAGGAAGCGAATAGAGATCGTGCGGAGCAATGGTATGTAAAAGTTCGGACAAATTTTCAGCTTGCCATTAGAAATGCATCCAGGGTTACCACGCAGAACACCTACGCGAATAATAGCGTAAGTACAAAAGCAAATATTGTACATCTTCCCAAGTTAGAATTGCCCAGCTTCTCTGGCGATCCCACTGAGTGGGTCAGTTTTCACGATGCCTTCCTAGCAGCGATTGGTAACAACGATAGTTTAGCCGAAGGTCAAAAATTACATTATCTTCAAAATTGCTTAAAAGGCGAAGCTGCACGTGTGGTGAGCAACTTTAAAGCTGACAATGCAAACTACGAGCGAGCGTGGAATTTGCTAAAATCTCGATATAAAGTCCTGCGCATTATTGTAGAAAAACATCTGTGCGCAATTCATAAAATCGCTAAACCTCATAGCGATACTGACAGTGGAATAAAGCAGATTTTGGGTGGAGTGGTCCAACACTCAAGAGCGCTTGCTGCATTGGGGCGACCAGTTGAGTTTAGGGACGACTGGCTAGTGCACGTGGTTGTGTCCAAGTTATGCGTCGACACTCGGAAGCAATGGGAGCTATCCCTAACTGGAATTGAGGCACCAACATTTGAAGAGCTGCGAAATTTCCTCGAAAATCGATGTCGGTCGTTGTGTTGATCGGATCGAAAGTGTTGATGAGCCACAACGGTTACCGAAAAGTCATCGCAAGGAAACCAAAGCATTCTACGCAACGAAGCAGTCAGTGCCAACATCGAAGCAAGGTAGCAGCTCACTCACTCCGAAATGTTTGCATTGTAACGGCAACCACAAAATATACGACTGCAGTAATTTTAAAAGTTTGAATCCAATGATTAAAAGGCAACTAATTCAGAAAAAGGATGCAGGTTGGAACTGTCTTAGCACTGGACATCACGTGTTCAAATGTCGAAGTAAAAGCAGTTGTCGCGAATGTCAGAAGCGGCATCATACTCTTCTTCATTTAGTAGTTACACCAAATCGCACACAAGACGTACGCAGAGAACATGCAATTATGGCATCGAGCGAACAAAGCCCGATCAACATTCAGGCTGCTCCTGAATGTCAGAGCGATGACGTATTGCAGACACTTAGCAATACAAAAATATTACCACAATTATCGAAATATAACAGTGCCAACGCCGCCGCTGCTTTTACTGGCAGTGTTAAAGCTCTTAAGCAACATTGGGATTCATATCATGCAGAAAGCACAAAGACTGTGCAATTAGCCGATCCTAGTTCTTCAGTATCTGGTCACATTGATATATTAGTAGGTATGGATGAGATACCAAACCTTTTGCTCGCCGATATTCGCAAATGCACCGGTAACATGACTGTAGCTCAAAGTAGTGTTTTCGGTTGGGTGATATATGGATGTATATCGAATTCAAGTGAGAATCAGACCAATCTGCAAAACTTGCACTGCAACGTTGAATTGGCAAAAACTGTTGCCAAATTGTGGGAATTAGATGAGAGTTCTCAAGGGAAGCACCTCACTATAGAATAAGCTTACTGTGATGAGCTTTTTGACGCCGCACCTCCGGTGGAAATTTTATTGTTCAACTTCCTTTTAGAAAGTCTATTCGTCTAGGAGAGACGCGAAATATCACTATACGCAGATTTCCTAGTTTGGAAAAATGCCTCATCGCAAACGTTAATCTTAGACACGAATACAACGCATTCATGAATGAATTAGTCAACATGGGTCATATGGAGCGCGTCGATAGCGTTCCTGACAAGTGCTTCTATAGTATATGTCTCATCACCCGGTAGTTAAAGATTCAAGTATCATGACAAGATTGCGGGTTGTGTTCAACGCATCAATGAAGTCATCTTCCGGGCATTCTCTCAATGACGCATTAATGGTTGGGCCTCAGCTTCAATTCTAATTCGTTTTCGAACACACCGCTATGCTATGATCGCAGACATCACGAAGATGTATCGAATGGTGTTTATTACGCCTGAGCACACTGATTATCAAAGAATAGTGTGGCGCGAAGACCCATTAAAACCGCTCGAAGAATTTCGACTGCTTAGAGTGACTTATGGAACGGCACCAGCTTCACATTTGGCTGTTAAAGCATTACAGCAAACCGCAAAAGATCATAACGACTCGCATCCGCAAGCTTCGCGTATAATTTTGAATGACTTTTACATGGACGACTTATTGACTGGCGCCCATGACGAAATAACTTTAGTTAAGCTAGCTAAGTTTTGAATTGAGAAAATGGGCCACAAACAGCGTCAAACTTCAAAATGATCTTTCAATTACAGAGGAAGTTCATTTTTTAACTGAAAACAATGAGGTGCGTACTCTGGGTATAATGTGGAATACGACCGAAGACTCCATATCATTTCGAGTTAATATGCCTGAACCGCCTGAACTATTGACCAAGAGAGTCTTCCTGTCTGACGCTAGCTTGTTATTTGATCCGCTGGGGTTCACAGCGCCATGTATAGTGAAGTCTAAAACTTGTTTTCAGCAACTTTGGAAAGTCGATATATGTTGGGATGCAGCAGTGCCTGCAGATATAGCTAAGCAGTGGTTAGATCACCGTCGAGACCTCGCTAATCTTGCTAAAGTCAAAGTTAAACGCTGGTTGGCTATCGAAGACCAGAAAGGAAACACTTCGTTGCAGGTCTTTTGTGATGCGTCAGAACGTGCTTATGCTGCCGCTATATATTCCAGAACGGTGTTTGATAACGACGTTCATGTAACGCTAATTGCAGCGCGCACACGGGTCGCTCCGCTAAAGGTGATCACATTACAGCGGCTTGAGTTGTGTGCAGCCCACCTCGCCGCAAAGTTAGCGGAGAAGGTAATCTCAAGTTTTGCTGAAATGGTCTATCCTGTGTACGCATGGTCAGATTCGACAATCGCGCTTGCCTGGTTGCAAGACCATCCAAGTCGATGGTCCTCTTTTGTTGCTAACCGCGTAGCAGATAATCAAAAAATACTGCCATCTGACTGTTGGGGGCATGTACGCTCAGAGTGCAATCCAACCGATTGCGCGTCTAAAGGCATTAGTCCTACCGAACTATTAAAGTTCTAATTGTGGTGGCATGGGACCACTTAGTTAAAGGATGCTCCCGAAACATGGCGTCAACAATCAAACTTCAACACATCGCTAGAAGTGCGACACAAGAATGTCACGTCCATTATTACGCAAAGAAATGAAGAGTGGGAATTAATCGATAAGTATTCATCGTATGCTAAACTCAAAAGAATTACAGCGTATGTAATTCGATTTGTGCGTAACCTGCAAACTAAATCAGGACGTTGAACGGGAAGTCTCCTCTGTAACGAAATACGTGAAGCTGAGATAGTTTTGATTAAGTATGTCCAAAATATTGCTTTTAATAATAAATTGTCATCTTGTAGAGATTTCAAGCCTATTCCATTGCGTAGCCCGCTGGCACGATTACAGCCGTTTTTGCACAATAAGGGAATTTTAAGAGTAGGTGGGCGAATCAAAAAAGCTGATTTGAGATACGAGACAAGGAATCCGATAATTTTGCCAAAACTTTCGATACTAGCAAAACTGATCGTGAGCGACATACATAAGTTGGCACTACACGCCGGACCTCGCATCATGCAAACGATTTTACAGCAGCGTTTTTGGTTACCTGGAGCACGCCAGTTGATACGGAAGAGGTTTCACTGTTGTGTAAAGTGCATCAAACAGAAACGACAGCCCTTAAAACAAGTCATGGCAGATTTACCAGCGGGTCGGACGATGTACGGACAAGGACAAGGCCCTTTTTTCGAAGCGCTGTCGATTACGCTGGTCCTTTCAATTACAAATACGCTGCAGGCCGTGGGTCCAAATCAATCAAAGGTTACATCGCGATCTTCATATGCATGTACTGGTGCGATGCACCTAGTATTCGTCGGAGACTTATCGTCCATCACGTTCCTCAACGCATACAAACGCTTTATTAGCAGAAGAGGATACTGCCAGCAGCTGCACTCGGACAACGGTACCAATTTTGTTGGGGCAGAAAGGGAGCTACGAGCAATGATAAATAATTGCCTAGCTGAGGATAAAATTCGTGAGTTCTTCGCTGATTCACATGTCGCTTGGTACTTCAACCCGCCAAGTGCTCCACATATGGGAGGCTATTGGGAAACCGGAATTAAGAGGGTCAAATTTCATTTACGCCGAGTGGTCGACAATGTCCTATTGACCTTTGAAGAGTTTTGCACGCTCCTATGCGAAATCGAAGCATGTGTCAACTCCCGTCCACTATGTGCACAATCTGTTTTACAAGATGAGTTCGATGTATTGACTCCGGCCCATTTTCTAGTTGGAGAATCGCTCAAAGTTCTACCTGGAGAGGAAATAACGCTCTTCAAAGGAAATCTGAGCCAGCGCTGGTCTGTCATAACCGCCATAAGGCAAAATTTCTGGCGTCGTTGGAGGGATGAGTATCCGATCAGTCTTCAACAGCGCACCAAATGGACGAGAACACAGCCGCAGGTGAAGAAAGACGACGTGGTGATTGTACTAGCTGCCCTCCTTCAAAATGGAAGCTTGGTCGAGTGGTAGAATGCTACCCCGGTGCTGATGGCATGGTAAGAGTGGTAAAACTAAAGACGACGGATGGAGAATTTTGCGACCAATTCAAAAATTATGCAAGTTACCGATCGATGATTCTATATAGTCAAGAAACTAATAGTTGTAATAACTCTATATGCTAAAACGTAACATGCCTTATACAGTACACTACATTCCTTATAATGTTCTTTATATATGTAAATTTAATTGTATGCTATTGAATAAGCTTTCACTTAGTTCAAGGCCGGCAGTATGTTGGCAGCACTTTTGTACTTTACTTCCTGTTTTGATAATAAAGAATTGGTTGGAAATCCGCGTGTTGCTATTTCCTTAGATTGTCTCGTGAATCGCCCATGATCTGGAGCGATATTATCAGGGTTTGGGT
This sequence comes from Sicus ferrugineus, assembly GCA_922984085.1. NCBI lineage: Eukaryota > Metazoa > Arthropoda > Insecta > Diptera > Conopidae > Sicus > Sicus ferrugineus. The sequence goes on along the minus strand of OV277348.1, from coordinate 29,559,033 downwards.
CGTTGTTTAATCTAGAATTCGTTTTACACAAGACCATTGGTCCTTCGAGCCGGATCGCAAATGTAAGAATGGCTAGTCTAAAGGCTAGAGACTCCGCTACAAATGCCATAAAACGATATATGGAAGCAAGCAATAAGGTTACAGAGCAGACTGAGCAGGAGCAAATAGCAAAATATTTAAAGGTATTAGAGGTGCAGTGAATGCGATTCAATCAAGCACAAGATTTAGTAGAGGAATCTTGTGGTGAGGCAACGTTGGAAGGGGAGGAAGCGAATAGAGATCGTGCGGAGCAATGGTATGTAAAAGTTCGGACAAATTTTCAGCTTGCCATTAGAAATGCATCCAGGGTTACCACGCAGAACACCTACGCGAATAATAGCGTAAGTACAAAAGCAAATATTGTACATCTTCCCAAGTTAGAATTGCCCAGCTTCTCTGGCGATCCCACTGAGTGGGTCAGTTTTCACGATGCCTTCCTAGCAGCGATTGGTAACAACGATAGTTTAGCCGAAGGTCAAAAATTACATTATCTTCAAAATTGCTTAAAAGGCGAAGCTGCACGTGTGGTGAGCAACTTTAAAGCTGACAATGCAAACTACGAGCGAGCGTGGAATTTGCTAAAATCTCGATATAAAGTCCTGCGCATTATTGTAGAAAAACATCTGTGCGCAATTCATAAAATCGCTAAACCTCATAGCGATACTGACAGTGGAATAAAGCAGATTTTGGGTGGAGTGGTCCAACACTCAAGAGCGCTTGCTGCATTGGGGCGACCAGTTGAGTTTAGGGACGACTGGCTAGTGCACGTGGTTGTGTCCAAGTTATGCGTCGACACTCGGAAGCAATGGGAGCTATCCCTAACTGGAATTGAGGCACCAACATTTGAAGAGCTGCGAAATTTCCTCGAAAATCGATGTCGGTCGTTGTGTTGATCGGATCGAAAGTGTTGATGAGCCACAACGGTTACCGAAAAGTCATCGCAAGGAAACCAAAGCATTCTACGCAACGAAGCAGTCAGTGCCAACATCGAAGCAAGGTAGCAGCTCACTCACTCCGAAATGTTTGCATTGTAACGGCAACCACAAAATATACGACTGCAGTAATTTTAAAAGTTTGAATCCAATGATTAAAAGGCAACTAATTCAGAAAAAGGATGCAGGTTGGAACTGTCTTAGCACTGGACATCACGTGTTCAAATGTCGAAGTAAAAGCAGTTGTCGCGAATGTCAGAAGCGGCATCATACTCTTCTTCATTTAGTAGTTACACCAAATCGCACACAAGACGTACGCAGAGAACATGCAATTATGGCATCGAGCGAACAAAGCCCGATCAACATTCAGGCTGCTCCTGAATGTCAGAGCGATGACGTATTGCAGACACTTAGCAATACAAAAATATTACCACAATTATCGAAATATAACAGTGCCAACGCCGCCGCTGCTTTTACTGGCAGTGTTAAAGCTCTTAAGCAACATTGGGATTCATATCATGCAGAAAGCACAAAGACTGTGCAATTAGCCGATCCTAGTTCTTCAGTATCTGGTCACATTGATATATTAGTAGGTATGGATGAGATACCAAACCTTTTGCTCGCCGATATTCGCAAATGCACCGGTAACATGACTGTAGCTCAAAGTAGTGTTTTCGGTTGGGTGATATATGGATGTATATCGAATTCAAGTGAGAATCAGACCAATCTGCAAAACTTGCACTGCAACGTTGAATTGGCAAAAACTGTTGCCAAATTGTGGGAATTAGATGAGAGTTCTCAAGGGAAGCACCTCACTATAGAAGAAGCTTACTGTGATGAGCTTTTTGACGCAACTCACCGCCGCACATCCGGTGGAAATTTTATTGTTCAACTTCCTTTTAGAAAGTCTATTCGTCTAGGAGAGACGCCAAATATCACTATACGCAGATTTCTTAGTTTGGAAAAATGTCTCATCGCAAACGTTAATCTTAGACACGAATACAACGCATTAATGAATGAATTAGTCAACATGGGTCATATGGAGCGCGTCGATAGCGTTCCTGACAAGTGCTTCTATAGTATATGTCTCATCACCCGGTAGTTAAAGATTCAAGTATCATGACAAGATTGCGGGTTGTGTTCAACGCATCAATGAAGTCATCTTCCGGGCATTCTCTCAATGACGCATTAATGGTTGGGCCTCAGCTTCAATTCTAATTCGTTTTCGAACACACCGCTATGCTATGATCGCAGACATCACGAAGATGTATCGAATGTTGTTTATTACGCCTGAGCACACTGATTATCAAAGAATAGTGTGGCGCGAAGACCCATTAAAACCGCTCGAAGATTTTCGACTGCTTAGAGTGACTTATGGAACGGCACCAGCTTCACATTTGGCTGTTAAAGCATTACAGCAAACCGCAAAAGATCATAACGACTCGCATCCGCAAGCTTCGCGTATAATTTTGAATGACTTTTACATGGACGACTTATTGACTGGCGCCCATGACGAAATAACTTTAGTTAAGCTAGCTAAGTTTTGAATTGAGAAAATGGGCCACAAACAGCGTCAAACTTAAAAATGATCTTTCAATTACAGAGGAAGTTCATTTTTTAACTGAAAACAATGAGGTGCGTACTCTGGGTATAATGTGGAATACGACCGAAGACTCCATATCGTTTCGAGTTAATATGCCTGAACCGCCTGAACTATTAACCAAGAGAGTCTTCCTGTCTGACGCTAGCTTGTTATTTGATCCGCTGGGGTTCACAGCGCCATGTATAGTGAAGTCTAAAACTTGTTTTCAGCAACTTTGGAAAGTCGATATATGTTGGGATGCAGCAGTGCCTGCAGATATAGCTAAGCAGTGGTTAGATCACCGTCGAGACCTCGCTAATCTTGCTAAAGTCAAAGTTAAACGCTGGTTCGCTATCGAAGACCAGAAAGGAAACACTTCGTTGCAGGTCTTTTGTGATGCGTCAGAACGTGCTTATGCTGCCGCTATATATTCCAGAACGGTGTTTGATAACGACGTTCATGTAACGCTAATTGCAGCGCGCACACGGGTCGCTCCGCTAAAGGTGATCACATTACAGCGGCTTGAGTTGTGTGCAGCCCACCTCGCCGCAAAGTTAGCGGAGAAGGTAATCTCAAGTTTTGCTGAAATGGTCTATCCTGTCTACGCATGGTCAGATTCGACAATCGCGCTTGCCTGGTTGCAAGACCATCCAAGTCGATGGTCCTCTTTTGTTGCTAACCCCGTAGCAGATAATCAAAAAATACTGCCATCTGACTGTTGGGGGCATGTACGCTCAGAGTGCAATCCAACCGATTGCGCGTCTAAAGGCATTAGTCCTACCGAACTATTAAAGTTCTAATTGTGGTGGCATGGGACCACTTGGTTAAAGGATGCTCCCGAAACATGGCGTCAACAATCAAACTTCAACACATCGCTAGAAGTGCGACACAAGAATGTCACGTCCATTATTACGCAAAGAAATGAAGAGTGGGAATTAATCGATAAGTATTCATCGTATGCTAAACTCAAAAGAATTACAGCGTATGTAATTCGATTTGTGCGTAAACTGCAAACTAAATCAGGACGTTGAACGGGAAGTCTCCTCTGTAACGAAATACGTGAAGCTGAGATAGTTTTGATTAAGTATGTCCAAAATATTGCTTTTAATAATAAATTGTCATCTTGTAGAGATTTCAAGCCTATTCCATTGCGTAGCCCGCTGGCACGATTACAGCCGTTTTTGCACAATAAGGGAATTTTAAGAGTAGGTGGGCGAATCAAAAAAGCTGATTTGAGATACGAGACAAGGAATCCGATAATTTTGCCAAAACTTTCGATACTAGCAAAACTGATCGTGAGCGACATACATAAGTTGGCACTACACGCCGGACCTCGCATCATGCAAACGATTTTACAGCAGCGTTTTTGGTTACCTGGAGCACGCCAGTTGATACGGAAGATGTTTCACTGTTGTGTAAAGTGCATCAAACAGAAACGACAGCCCTTAAAACAAGTCATGGCAGATTTACCAGCGGGTCGGACGATGTACGGACAAGGACAAGGCCCTTTCTTCGAAGCGCTGTCGATTACGCTGGTCCTTTCAATTACAAATACGCTGCAGGCCGTGGGTCCAAATCAATCAAAGGTTACATCGCGATCTTCATATGCATGAGTACTGGTGCGATGCACCTAGTATTCGTCGGAGACTTATCGTCCATCACGTTCCTCAACGCATACAAACGCTTTATTAGCAGAAGAGGATACTGCCAGCAGCTGCACTCGGACAACGGTACCAATTTTGTTGGGGCAGAAAGGGAGCTACGAGCAATGATAAATAATTGCCTAGCTGAGGATAAAATTCGTGAGTTCTTCGCTGATTCACATGTCGCTTGGTACTTCAACCCGCCAAGTGCTCCACATATGGGAGGCTATTGGGAAACCGGAATTAAGAGGGTCAAATTTCATTTACGCCGAGTGGTCGACAATGTCCTATTGACCTTTGAAGAGTTTTGCACGCTCCTATGCGAAATCGAAGCATGTGTCAACTCCCGTCCACTATGTGCACAATCTGTTTTACAAGATGAGTTCGATGTATTGACTCCGGCCCATTTTCTAGTTGGAGAATCGCTCAAAGTTCTACCTGGAGAGGAAATAACGCTCTTCAAAGGAAATCTGAGCCAGCGCTGGTCTGTCATAACCGCCATAAGGCAAAATTTCTGGCGTCGTTGGAGGGATGAGTATCCGATTAGTCTTCAACAGCGCACCAAATGGACGAGAACACAGCCGCAGGTGAAGAAAGACGACGTGGTGATTGTACTAGCTGCCCTCCTTCAAAATGGAAGCTTGGTCGAGTGGTAGAATGCTACCCCGGTGCTGATGGCATGGTAAGAGTGGTAAAACTAAAGACGACGGATGGAGAATTTTGCGACCAATTCAAAAATTATGCAAGTTACCGATCGATGATTCTATATAGTCAAGAAACTAATAGTTGTAATAACTCTATATGCTAAAACGTAACATGCCTTATACAGTACACTACATTCCTTATAATGTTCTTTATATATGTAAATTTAATTGTATGCTATTGAATAAGCTTTCACTTAGTTCAAGGCCGGCAGTATGTTGGCAGCACTTTTGTACTTTACTTCCTGTTTTGATAATAAAGAATTGGTGTGAAATCCGCGTGTTGCTATTTCCTTAGATTGTCTCGTGAATCGCCCATGATCTGGAGCGATATTATCAGGGTTTGGGTCGTTGTTTAATCTAGAATTCGTTTTACACAAGACCATTGGTCCTTCGAGCCGGATCGCAAAAGTAAGAATGGCTAGTCTAAAGGCTAGAGACTCCGCTACAAATGCCATAAAACGATATATGGAAACAAGCAATAAGGTTACAGAGCAGACTGAGCAGGAGCAAATAGCAAAATATTTAAAGGTATTAGAGGTGCAGTGAATGCGATTCAATCAAGCACAAGATTTAGTAGAGGAATCTTGTGGTGAGGCAACGTTGGAAGGGGAGGAAGCGAATAGAGATCGTGCGGAGCAATGGTATGTAAAAGTTCGGACAAATTTTCAGCTTGCCATTAGAAATGCATCCAGGGTTACCACGCAGAACACCTACGCGAATAATAGCGTAAGTACAAAAGCAAATATTGTACATCTTCCCAAGTTAGAATTGCCCAGCTTCTCTGGCGATCCCACTGAGTGGGTCAGTTTACACGATGCCTTCCTAGCAGCGATTGGTAACAACGATAGTTTAGCCGAAGGTCAAAAATTACATTATCTTCAAAATTGCTTAAAAGGCGAAGCTGCACGTGTGGTGAGCAACTTTAAAGCTGACAATGCAAACTACGAGCGAGCGTGGAATTTGCTAAAATCTCGATATAAAGTCCTGCGCATTATTGTAGAACAACATCTGTGCGCAATTCATAAAATCGCTAAACCTCATAGCGATACTGACAGTGGAATAAAGCAGATTTTGGGTGGAGTGGTCCAACACTCAAGAGCGCTTGCTGCATTGGGGCGACCAGTTGAGTTTAGGGACGACTGGCTAGTGCACGTGGTTGTGTCCAAGTTATGCGTCGACACTCGGAAGCAATGGGAGCTATCCCTAACTGGAATTGAGGCACCAACATTTGAAGAGCTGCGAAATTTCCTCGAAAATCGATGTCGGTCGTTGTGTTGATCGGATCGAAAGTGTTGATGAGCCACAACGGTTACCGAAAAGTCATCGCAAGAAAACCAAAGCATTCTACGCAACGAAGCAGTCAGTGCCAACATCGAAGCAAGGTAGCAGCTCACTCACTCCGAAATGTTTGCATTGTAACGGCAACCACAAAATATACGACTGCAGTAATTTTAAAAGTTTGAATCCAATGATTAAAAGGCAACTAATTCAGAAAAAGGATGCATGTTGGAACTGTCTTAGCACTGGACATCACGTGTTCAAATGTCGAAGTAAAAGCAGTTGTCGCGAATGTCAGAAGCGGCATCATACTCTTCTTCATTTAGTAGTTACACCAAATCGCACACAAGACGTACGCAGAGAACATGCAATTATGGCATCGAGCGAACAAAGCCCGATCAACATTCAGGCTGCTCCTGAATGTCAGAGCGATGACGTATTGCAGACACTTAGCAATACAAAAATATTACCACAATTATCGAAATATAACAGTGCCAACGCTGCCGCTGCTTTTACTGGCAGTGTTAAAGCTCTTAAGCAACATTGGGATTCATATCATGCAAAAAGCACAAAGACTGTGCAATTAGCCGATCCTAGTTCTTCAGTATCTGGTCACATTGATATATTAGTAGGTATGGGTGAGATACCAAACCTTTTGCTCGCCGATATTTGCAAATGCACCGGTAACATGACTGTAGCTCAAAGTAGTGTTTTCGGTTGGGTGATATATGAATGTATATCGAATTCAAGTGAGAATCAGACCAATCTGCAAAACTTGCACTGCAACGTTGAATTGGCAAAAACTGTTGCCAAATTGTGGGAATTAGATGAGAGTTCTCAAGGGAAGCACCTCACTATAGAAGAAGCTTACTGTGATGAGCTTTTTGACGCAACTCACCGCCGCACATCCGGTGGAAATTTTATTGTTCAACTTCCTTTTAGAAAGTCTATTCGTCTAGGAGAGACGCGAAATATCACTATACGCAGATTTCTTAGTTTGGAAAAATGTCTCATCGCAAACGTTAATCTTAGACACGAATACAACGCATTCATGAATGAATTAGTCAACATGGGTCATATGGAGCGCGTCGATAGCGTTCCTGACAAGTGCTTCTATAGTATATGTCTCATCACCCGGTAGTTAAAGATTCAAGTATCACGACAAGATTGCGGGTTGTGTTCAACGCATCAATGAAGTCATCTTTCGGGCATTCTCTCTATGACGCATTAATGGTTGGGCCTCAGCTTCAATTCTAATTCGTTTTCGAACACACCGCTATGCTATGATCGCAGACATCACGAAGATGTATCGAATGGTGTTTATTACGCCTGAGCACACTGATTATCAAAGAATAGTGTGGCGCGAAGACCCATTAAAACCGCTCGAAGATTTTCGACTGCTTAGAGTGACTTATGGAACGGCACCAGCTTCACATTTGGCTGTTAAAGCATTACAGCAAACCGCAAAAGATCATAACGACTCGCATCCGCAAGCTTCGCGTATAATTTTGAATGACTTTTACATGGACGACTTATTGACTGGCGCCCATGACGAAATAACTTTAGTTAAGCTAGCTAAGTTTTGAATTGAGAAAATGGGCCACAAACAGCGTCAAACTTAAAAATGATCTTTCAATTACAGAGGAAGTTCATTTTTTAACTGAAAACAATGAGGTGCGTACTCTGGGTATAATGTGGAATACGACCGAAGACTCCATATCGTTTCGAGTTAATATGCCTGAACCGCCTGAACTATTAACCAAGAGAGTCTTCCTGTCTGACGCTAGCTTGTTATTTGATCCGCTGGGGTTCACAGCGCCATGTATAGTGAAGTCTAAAACTTGTTTTCAGCAACTTTGGAAAGTCGATATATGTTGGGATGCAGCAGTGCCTGCAGATATAGCTAAGCAGTGGTTAGATCACCGTCGAGACCTTGCTAATCTTGCTAAAGTCAAAGTTAAACGCTGGTTGGCTATCGAAGACCAGAAAGGAAACACTTCGTTGCAGGTCTTTTGTGATGCGTCAGAACGTGCTTATGCTGCCGCTATATATTCCAGAACGGTGTTTGATAACGACGTTCATGTAACTCTAATTGCAGCGCGCACACGGGTCGCTCCGCTAAAGGTGATCACATTACCGCGGCTTGAGTTGTGTGCAGCCCACCTCGCCGCAAAGTTAGCGGAGAAGGTAATCTCAAGTTTTGCTGAAATGGTCTATCCTGTGTACGCATGGTCAGATTCGACAATCGCGCTTGCCTGGTTGCAAGACCATCCAAGTCGATGGTCCTCTTTTGTTGCTAACCGCGTAGCAGATATTCAAAAAATACTGCCATCTGACTGTTGGGGGCATGTACGCTCAGAGTGCAATCCAACCGATTGCGCGTCTAAAGGCATTAGTCCTACCGAACTATTAAAGTTCCAATTGTGGTGGCATGGGACCACTTGGTTAAAGGATGCTCCCGAAACATGGCGTCAACAATCAAACTTCAACACATCGCTAGAAGTGCGACACAAGAATGTCACGTCCATTATTACGCAAAGAAATGAAGAGTGGGAATTAATCGATAAGTATTCATCGTATGCTAAACTCAAAAGAATTACAGCGTATGTAATTCGATTTGTGCGTAACCTGCAAACTAAATCAGGACGTAGAACGGGAAGTCTCCTCTGTAACGAAATACGTGAAGCTGAGATAGTTTTGATTAAGTATGTCCAAAATATTGCTTTTAATAATGAATTGTCATCTTGTAGAGATTTCAAGCCTATTCCATTGCGTAGCCCGCTGGCACGATTACAGCCGTTTTTGCACAATAAGGGAATTTTAAGAGTAGGTGGGCGAATCAAAAAAGCTGATTTGAGATACGAGACAAGGAATCCGATAATTTTGCCAAAACTTTCGATACTAGCAAAACTGATCGTGAGCGACATACATAAGTTGGCACTACACGCCGAACCTCGCATCATGCAAACGATTTTACAGCAGCGTTTTTGGTTACCTGGAGCACGCCAGTTGATACGGATGATGTTTCACTGTTGTGTAAAGTGCATCAAACAGAAACGACAGCCCTTAAAACAAGTCATGGCAGATTTACCAGCGGGTCGGACGATGTACGGACAAGGACAAGGCCCTTTCTTCGAAGCGCTGTCGATTACGCTGGTCCTTTCAATTACAAATACGCTGCAGGCCGTGGGTCCAAATCAATCAAAGGTTACATCGCGATCTTCATATGCATGAGTACTGGTGCGATGCACCTAGTATTCGTCGGAGACTTATCGTCCATCACGTTCCTCAACGCATACAAACGCTTTATTAGCAGAAGAGGATACTGCCAGCAGCTGCACTCGGACAACGGTACAAATTTTGTTGGGGCAGAAAGGGAGCTACGAGCAATGATAAATAATTGCCTAGCTGAGGATAAAATTCGTGAGTTCTTCGCTGATTCACATGTCGCTTGGTACTTCAACCCGCCAAGTGCTCCACATATGGGAGGCTATTGGGAAACCGGAATTAAGAGGGTCAAATTTCATTTACGCCGAGTGGTCGACAATGTCCTATTGACCTTTGAAGAGTTTTGCACGCTCCTATGCGAAATCGAAGCATGTGTCAACTCCCGTCCACTATGTGCACAATCTGTTTTACAAGATGAGTTCGATGTATTGACTCCGGCCCATTTTCTAGTTGGAGAACCGCTCAAAGTTCTACCTGGAGAGGAAATAACGCTCTTCAAAGGAAATCTGAGCCAGCGCTGGTCTGTCATAACCGCCATAAGGCAAAATTTCTGGCGTCGTTGGAGGGATGAGTATCCGATTAGTCTTCAACAGCGCACCAAATGGACGAGAACACAGCCGCAGGTGAAGAAAGACGACGTGGTGATTGTACTAGAACCTAGCTGCTCTCCTTCAAAATGGAAGCTTGGTCGAGTGGTAGAATGCTACCCCGGTGCTGATGGCATGGTAAGAGTGGTTAAACTAAAGACGACGGATGGAGAATTTTGCGACCAATTCAAAAATTATGCAAGTTACCGATCGATGATTCTATATAGTCAAGAAACTAATAGTTGTAATAACTCTATATGCTAAAACGTAACATGCCTTATACAGTACACTACATTCCTTATAATGTTCTTTATATATGTAAATTTAATTGTATGCTATTGAATAAGCTTTCACTTAGTTCAAGGCCGGCAGTATGTTGGCAGCACTTTTGTACTTTACTTCCTGTTTTGATAATAAAGAATTGGTGTGAAATCCGCGTGTTGCTATTTCCTTAGATTGTCTCGTGAATCGCCCATGATCTGGAGCGATATTATCAGGGTTTGGGTCGTTGTTTAATCCAGAATTCGTTTTACACAAGAACAAAGTTTGTGATAGTTATGTTTGTGGGCTTTTTTCATATAAAAATATGTTTTGATCTGGTTTCTTCTGTAGCTTCACGACGAAAAGTTTAGATGCATTTAGATATTAGTGGGAATTTGTTTTTGATCAAAGAGATGTCTCTCAACAAAATACTCATTTCAGGAAACAATGAAATACGGACGAACAACCAGTTTGAACTCAGTCTTCGTTATTCCGGATATTTAGAGTTCCATGAAAGGTACTAAAGCTAGTTTTTAAAACAAATTGGATTACTTGAATTAAACCGGATGAATTTTGTTTAGGTGAAATCCCTTGCTGGAAACAACTGTCGGTCAGAAAAATCTAAGAAAAATAAATTCTGCCATTCCATACAGCGTAACTTAGACGGAGACTCACCAAAACAACTAGTAGACACTTTTGCCAGTAAGTGTTTATGGGAACTACGATGAGGACTCAGCTAATGTACGCAGAAAAAAAATCGTATTAGTCTTGTCGACAAGTAAAAGCACTTGCAGAGCCTTTGCATTGGGGCTTTTGCCTTTTGCTTCGGCTTTTGCCTTTTGCCTCGTGCCCCACGTTGGGCGCCATTTTATGTAATGGTTATACTAGGTTGAATTCGACTGATGGTACTTCTCGATAGTTTGGTGGAGAATAGCTGGTGCACGTACTGGCAATCGGCTAGACATCGTCGGCAACAGGAGTGAGTTTTTGCTAGACCACCAAACTTCCATTTACACAAAAAATATTTATGTGCGAGGAAAAGAAAAGGTTAAACTAGTACTATTAAGAGGCTAATAAACAAACAGAAACTAACAGGCTTATTCTGTAAACTCACATCCTGTGTTCAGTTCGAATTTATTCTCTATTCTCTTTTGTTATTTTCTTAAAACAGATGTTCTCTTGTCAGAAAAAAAATAAAACTGAACGCATCACATCCCATGTCTTTGCGACGTATGTTGTTGGTAGTTTTACATGCTTTTCAAAGCTGTTTACGAAAACATACGAATTTTGTAACATTCGACTGTATGCGTTCATCTGTCATCTGGCTCGCAAATAAAACCAGTCGTTTCTACGCTGTCAGTGTTTGTGGTCATTTTGTAAGTGAAATTCTTTTGCGTATAATTTTTGGAAAACATATAATATTGAACACATATTGAAAAATGGATGGTAATACAGGAAGGAGGTTCGTTTTAAAGTTTTTTTGCTTTATAATGATACGTTAATAGGTCGAGCAATTGCTAGGCCTCTCTGCTAATATGGCCACAGTGGGTAATTGTTTCGGGTTTGGAGACAAAGCTGCAGAAGGTGAGTGCCCTCACCTTCACCTTAAAAGGGAATTTTTGTAACTTCATTTAATCTTAATACTAAAATATTTCAGTGTCGTCGGAAAGGCCTTCATGTGAGGCTTCACTAGTTATTGACCACAGCGCAACGACTTCATCTGCCACTATGGCTACCGACATTTATGATCAACCTGAAACAACTACTTCTACCATGGCCAATGCATACGGAAGCACTGTCGATTCCGCCGCTCCAAGATCAAAATGACGGCGAAATGTGCTAGATGAGGAAGTGGTTCTGCTGCACCAGGAAGTAAGCAATCAAGAAAGGCTTTTGCAGTCGGTAGAACGCATTGCAATTGCTTTCGAAAATATGTGTACTTTATTCAGCCACTTTGCTGAAAATCAAAAAGGAGCATTTGATGCAGTTGAAAAAGATCGGAGAGACCGACGAAATTTTTGGCACTGTGTTTGTAATGCGATGGAACGAATCGCAACTACATTTGCAATGTGTTCTGGAGAGCAGAAGCGACACGAAGCGGCTCAAGCCTTAATAGATCTTCAGTGAAGAAAATCAAAATACATTTTTATTTTAATTATTATTAGGTGTAAGTTTACAAATGAAGTTCATTTTTAAGTTGTTTTTTTTTTAGTTGTAAGTTCGCAAAAGGAGTGCCTTGTTAATTTACCTCTAAGTTTTCGTCTCACTAGTGCGAAGCCCGAATAGGCTGTAAATTACAGAACTAGCAATCATGAAATGTGATATACAGAACTAGCAATCATGTGATATACAGAACTAGCAATCATGAAATGTGATATACAGAACTAGCAATCATGAAATGCGATATACAGAACTAGCAATCATGAAATAAATAGTATTATTTATACAAAATCGTATCTCAATGTTTTTTTATTTGTTTGCCCTGAAAAGGACAGATTTAGTTAGTCATGTCAAGGAATGTTTAATTTTTTTTATTTCGATTAGTTTACGATTGACCTAGCAATTTGGTCCCGAGCTGTTATCGCTGCATTTGAAGACACTTCTTCATTGAAATGTGGGCTTTCATCGACCACAACTTCCTCCGCGATCTCCCATTCGTTTTTGTAGTAAAGGCAGAGGTTATGCAGGGCGCAACATGCATTAACAATTTTTGTAGCCATCGCCGGAGAGTAATGCAGACCTCTTTCTGCTATAATGGAACGGAATCTACTCTTAAGAACACCAAAACATCGCTCAATTGTGTTACGCGCCCTGCAATGCTTCGTGTTGTATGAAATTTAGTGTGGATGTTGAGGTCGGCGATATGGTGTCATCAGGTATGGGAGTAATTGGTACCCCGAATCACCTAAAATTGTATGCATGACAAAATCTATACACAAAGCAAAAAATGATCATAACCTTACCCAGAAGCCAGCAATTTCTGTGTCCAGCATTGTACTGTGTTTTGAAAAATCAGCCTCGCTGATCCTCCACACATACGCGTCGTGGTTCGCCCCTGGTGCTCTTTCGTCAACAAACCGAACCACCATATCGAAATCACATATCTGGAATAAAAAATATTTCAAAGTTCGTTCTAATAAAGCATTTCATATATTACCACCAAAGCATTTAGACTATAAAAGCCTTTTCTGTTGTAATAGAGATTTCTTCTATCCCCTGTTCTCATTAATTTGATGTGCGTGCCGTCCACGCAACCAACGACTCCAGGAATGCCATATTTGTTAAAAAACTTCTCTTTTATTGCGGCTGTTTCTGTTTCCGTTGTGGGGAAACGAATCCACTTCGACCAAAAATGCCGTTCAAAAATATCCAACAGGTCTGATACATTTTTGGATACTATACTCTGCGACATTGACGCTACATATTCATTCTCAACCGATTTTTGATAGCTTCCGCTCGCTAAAAAACGCAAAAAGGAAGCTAATTTGAGAATCGGGGGAATCGACGTCGACCTATCAGCCTGTTTCATCCATGAACCTCTTGCAGTATCTCCATGAAACAATTTTTGTCCATGCGAAAATTCATGATAAATCTGTAACGAAAGTAAATATACACAATGTTGTGTAAAAAAATGAAATACTGCCTGAAAGTGTAAAACATTTATACAAGTGTATATCAACTTACTGTTGTTCCGGCATCTCTAAGGGATTTGAGTGGTCTCTTAACTCTCGCATCATTCTCCTCAAATTTACGTTTGCAGCGCGCTGATCACGTTCATTTGCTCTTCTTCGTCGAAATAATTTCCTACACCAATCATTTTCACAATTTATTTACCGCGAATTATTTTCCTAGTTTAAACTTCAATATTTTCACAATAAAACTTCCATGACGCTAACCGTTGTTGCCAGGTTACGCCACATTAAATTTACCAAAAATTTGGAATTTGCCAAAATTTAGAAATTGCGAAATTTACGTACAAAATGACTTAATTTTAATTGAGATTATGTTGAAAATTTTAAAAATGTTCAACATTTAAAATCATGTCACAATTTAGCAAATAAATAAATTCTTCATGTATAAAAATGTAGGAAATCTCATTTAAGCAATTGCTCTCATACTTAGCATTCATTAAACATGGTAACACTATGCCGATTGAAATAGTATACAAACACATGAAGAATGTCAGATAAAAGCAAAACCCGGTCAATTCTTACGAGTTCCCATCCCATGTTTCTGAAAGCTTACAGAATACCTCGTTTTTGATCATGTTATAATTTGAACGCAGGAACTGAACGCAGGATGTGAGTTTACAGAATAAGCCTGTAAGTGATTAGGGTTCCGGTGCATCTACCAGGTTGTATGTTATGCCCGGCTTTAGCCCACCCGTCCTTGATTTCCGGCTCCAGAAATACAATTTCTCGGAAATCCCTTACTTTATTTCCACCGTGAAGCCTAGAATCAGATCAAAACTATTTAGTTCACTCTATCATATTAATTTTTCTCTTAAGCAGTTTATTACAGAAATTACTTAGAATTACGGTTTATAACACAAATTCCGAAATTATTTCTTGTTAATACTTTACATTTGAAATAATTTGGTAACATAATCTGAGTTCATTTGGAAATTACATCTACCTACATGTTGACTATATGGTACATAATATATTACATGTAAAATTCAATTTTTTGCACTTTACAAAATAATATTAATAAAAATATAATAGAAAAGGATCTTTAATTTACCTTAGAGTTTTACGGCGTTACAATCTTTCACTCAGCGATCCGGCAGGCCTGACGTTTGCGCTTACTGAAAACTCCTAGGATAGAATGAAAATTCAACTTCCTTTCCTTTCTAATAATAAACAAAATTGTTGTGAGTCACTGGTTCCGCGAGGCATACTTTCGGGCGATACTTAAAATTATGACTTCGCACTGAACATTTTTTGCACGTTGTGCTTGTTGGTTTAATTTCGCATTGCCGTTTCTTCAATTCGCCGAATGATCGCAGGTCGCTGAGGCCGCGGTTTCGTTTTCATTAAATATTGTTGGCCATGGAGCTAGTGACCCACTTTCTTGCTCTCAGGTGATGAGGCAGGTCTTTTCCGCTACAGTCAGCGTATTATTGTTATTTCCGTGTTTAAGTTTCCGCATGCATGAATATAAATAAGACTGGTGTGAGTTAGTTGAGTGGAGTTGCGTAAGTCAATTAGTGAGTAGTGATTAGTGAAGCAGGGCTTGCAAAACGTGTGCAGCTCCAGCGTATACAATAAAGTGTCTAAAACGGAATTAAAGTGTTTTTATTCGGACGGACTGTGGACTTTGGAGGAGCCCACAGCGAGGACTTCCAGGAGAACCACAACATATTTGGCGCAGCCGGTTATTAAGTACCGAAAATCTTTCGCTCAGGTGAGTTTGTGTTAAAAGAAAAATTTTAAAAGTGGTATAAATTATTTGTAGCAGACATATATAAATACTAACACACATAAATAATCCTGGGCAAGACTCCCTTACCCGTAATCCTGTGGCTGAGTCTGGCTATAGGGGGATTATTATAATAATTTGTCGCGCAAATTTAAAAATTATCAGAAGAATCGAAAAACGAGTAATTTCTGATAATTTTTGAACAATAAATTTAGCAATTTTACGACTGCTACGGGAAAGAGGAAAAAAAAATTTTTTTTTGTAAGAAAATACGCGAAGTGTAGCTAAATATAATTAAAAAGTGACACGAAACTTGAGAGTGGCGGTAGCGCTTACGCTTGAGGTTGGATTTCAGCGCAAAACGATGCCGAGGTTTTAATTGTTTGCTCGCTTGCTCGTCAGACCCAAAGTGTTGGCAGAATTGCAAGCGTTGTCTTTTTGTTTTTCTACTTGATGGATATTTCATTCGATTTGGAGGCACGATTAAGGGATTTAGGAAGGGATTATAAAGATTTGGTTGGACAGTTAGATAGGTTCATTGAAAAAATTTGGGATAATCTTTCGTCTACTGTTAACAATAAAGAGAATTTGGTTTTAATAAAGGAAAACATTAAAGATCTAGGTAATCTCTCCAAGGTAGAGAAGGCGGATGCAATTTTAGAAGAATTGCTCAATTTTGTATCAAATAAAAATAAAAGTGCGCTAAAGGAATTAGAAAGGTGGAAAGCTGAATTTCACGCCTTAAAGAACAGATACGACAACTACTTGACGGACAGAGAATTAGAGGCAATTTCAGTAAAGGAAGTAGAAGAGGAAAATATCAGATTGAGAAAGTTGATTGAGAAAAAAGGAGTTTTGGGAAATTTGCTCTCAACAGTTTTAAACCAAAAAAGCAGGGAAAGTTTTGAATCTTTAGAAGAGGCTCATAGGAGAATAGAGGAGTTAAAAGAAGAAAATAGACTCCTGCGACAGGAAGAATTGTTAGCAGATAAGACCCTGCCACACAAAGATCCGACTGGCCGTCCTTCACTACCTGCAACAGGTTTAAAAAGCATCAGGAGTAACACAGGGTTAAAAAAGAGTATAGAAGCAATTGCAAAGAATGTAAACAGATTAGTACCTTTTTTCACAGGTACCCGTTCACCAGATTTGAGAAATGAAGTGTATAAATTTATTGAGGGATGTGAACTTGCGAGAAGGGGTATATCGGATTCCGAAATAGGTGATTTCATAGCGTGCGTAAAACAAAGGTTTCATGGGAACGCTTACGGGTTAATTAGGGGAAAGAAAATAGCGAGCGTAGAAGAGCTATACAGTACCTTAAAGCTGTCCTATCGGAAGTGTAGATCTTTAGACACAATAATATCGGAAATACAGACAGTGTCCCAACTCCCAGGTGAAGAAATAGTGGAGTTCGGAGAAAGGTTAATAAATCTAAGGACACAGGCTGAAGACATAACGAAATCACAATATACTGAGGCCCAGAATCATGGTCTGCGACTTGAAATTACCAAATCCTTAGCAAGGACATTCGTGTTGGGGTTAAGAGACCCAACAGTAAGGATGAAGATGTTGGGCACCAACGTGATCGACATGGAAAGACTGATCGAAGAAGCAATACAGCTAAACGAGATCATCAGCAGATCTCTCGGAGCCCAACCAAACCTTTTAGCAAGCATAAATCCGGTCTGGGCGGCAGAAATGAACGAAAGGACTGCAAGCCATACACCCATGGATGCCCTAGGGAAATTAAATACACAGCATGGCGATAAATTCATGCAAAACCAGAGTATCACGCGGGACGGCAAAAGGATGGAACGTCCACAATGTGGGGAAGCCAGTGCCCAAGCGCGAATAGTATTTAGCTTCTGCGGAAGGAAAGGCCATACTAGGGACGAGTGTCTCGTAAGGAAAAATAGTCCATTCCGTGAGAAATGCATGATGTATGGGCATGAACTAAATTGGAGATGTCAGTCACGGGGGCAGCCGACGAGAGGAAATTTAGCCGAACGTCAGGTAGGTAATCAGAGAGGAAATAGTAACGACCCTAGGAGTAGTGGTGGACATCAGCCACAATCTAATGAGGGTAGATGGAATACGAGTAATAGGGGAAACAGAAGCAGGGGAGATGATATTAAGTGTTTCCGTTGTGAAAAAACAGGACACATAGCAATAAATTGCCCCACCAAGAGATATCAAGGAACAGCGCAGGGAAACTATCGAGGGCCCAGCCAAGGCCACTAAGCTGGGAACCCAAAAAGACAAGTAACTCGAGGCCACACATCATGGGAGTGACGAGTCATACATCGAAAACGATTGTTGAACCGTCCTCCTCTGATCGTTGCGAGAAAGTCGATCACGGGCGGGTTGATAGTGCAGACGGGAGCATTGAAAGTGTTAAATCAGTCCCAGAAGAAGTTTACAGTTGTGAGGAGGTAAGCGAAATTGGAGTTAAGCAAGCAGTTAATAACAAACAAACAGTAAAGCCGACGGCCGTTGAGTCAGTGGACACGTTTGGAGTTTTGACTTCATGCTTAAGTGCAAGCATTGCACAAATTTTCGTTTTAATTATATTGTCTCTGGGTATAATAAAAGAAGTAGTAAAAGAAACAAAAATTAAAGTTGTTAATTATGCTGAGCAATTTTTAAATAGCAAGAATACAAACTTGAAATCATGGCAAAGGAACGCAACAAAAATGTTAGAAAATTTTTTCTCAAGGGTAGAAAATGGTATAAGTATAAAACGGAATACAACGGAAAAAAGGGGGCAAATTAATTCAGGATTAAACTGGCAGAAGGGTCGCCCAGACACTATAGATGACGTGTTCATTGAAATATCTTATGAAGGTGCAAAAAATGGAAAACTCATCCTATTAGTAGATACTGGAGCAGACACGAGCCTGGTAAAGGAGAACGCGTTGAGGGGATCATTGCCGGTAAATATGAAAGACGTAAGAACCCTTAATGGAGCTTTTGGTGGATGTGTAACAACGAAGGGTTCCATACTGATCACACCTAACGATATGAATCACCTTTGTTTAAAGCTACAAGTGGTGCCACTTGGACAGGGAGTGTCAGCGGATGGCATAATTGGTAGGGACAATTTGGAATCGGTCAATTATAAACTCAATTAAAAAACGAGTAACGTTTATGGATGCGAATAAGAAACATATTAAGACGCTGGTTATGCGTTCAATAGGAGAAATAGATCGAGTTTTACATAGTGAAGATTCAAGAGTAATGGCGAGAACTATTAGAGTAGTTCCAGTTAGGGTTAAAACCAATATTCCGGAAATAGTAGTTCACAAACAGGAAATTGTTCCAGGAGTGTATATGGGGGAAACTTTAGCAAAAGTAAAGAGGGGCGTAATTTACGTTCCGGTACTAAATTCAACGGAAAAGGATATAGAGATAGACAGTAATTTTAGGCCAGGGTTTTCTAATTTCAATGAGTTTGAAACACCCCGTCCTAGTATGATAAATAGAGTGGGAGAGATGAAAGGTATAAATGTGGATAAAAGGTTAGAGACCTTGAGGAAAGAAATAATACTAGACCCCACCCTGAATCCGGAGGAAATGGAATCTATGGAAGGAATAATTTCCACGTTTCATGATGTATTTCTGCTAGAAGGTGACAGTTTAACGTGCACAGCGGTGTTGAAACATACAATTCCAACGGGGGCTGAACAGGCTCCGATAAATCAGAGGCAGTATAGACTCCCACAGGCTCATAGGGAGGAAGTGAACAGACAGGTAGCTAAGCTTTTACATGACGGAATAGTGAGACCAAATACTTCTCCATGGAACTCTCTATTGTTGATAGTTCCCAAGAAAGCTGGTGAAGACGGAGAAAAGAAGTGGAGACTAGTAGTGGACTACAGGAAACTAAATGAAGTCACAATCAGACAAGTTTTTCCAATTCCTAGAATTGATGAGATTCTAGATCAGTTAGGTAATAGTAGATATTTCACGACCTTAGATTTAGCAAGTGGGTATCATCAGGTGTTAGTAGATAAGAGTGATAGAGGAAAAACTGCGTTTAGTACAGGATGGGGACATTTTGAGTTTAAGAGAATGCCGTTTGGGTTAACGGGCGCGCCTGCTACCTTTCAGAGGATCAAGAATCACATCCTCACAGGTCTTCAAGGAATAGATTGTTTTGTATATTTAGATGATATTGTAGTTTATGGTAGTAATTTAGAGCAGCACGAGGTTAGATTAGCGAAAGTGTTAGAAGCCTTAAGAATCAATAATCTTAAGTTAAATATTAGGAAATGCCAGTTTTTGCGGCGCGAAGTCGTGTATTTAGGTCATAAGTGCTCGGAAAATGGTGCACTTCCGGACCCACAGAAGGTAGAATGTGTCAAGAATATTTTGCCACCTAGGAATAAGAAGGAGGTGCATGCATTTTTGGGTTTAGTAAATTATTATAGGAAATTCATAGACAATATGGCAAAGATAGCTTTACCTATTAATAAGCTGTTGAGGAAGAATGTAGTTTTTAAATGGTCCGAGGATTGCCAAAAGGCTTTCGAGACGTTGAAGCAAGCAATAATTTCACCACCGGTATTGACATATCCAGATTTTAGCAGAGAATTTCTCTTGACCACCGATGCTAGCAATGAAGCTCTGGGAGCAGTATTGTCCCAAGGGGAAGTAGGCAAGGACAGGCCAATAGCTTTCGCCAGTAGGGCGTTGAGTGGAGCCGAGAAACGGTACTCCACAATCGAAAAGGAATTCTTGGCCATAGTGTGGGCAACGAAGAATTTTAGAGCATATCTTTTGGGGAGGCCGTTCAAAGTATTTACAGACCACCAGCCCTTAAAGGGTATAGCGAATTTAAGGGATCAGACCTCTCGTCTAGCCAGGTTTAGACATAAACTATCGGAGTACGATTTCGAAATTATATATAAACCTGGGAAGAAAAATTTAAATGCGGACGCTCTGAGTAGAATACCCCAAAATAGCAGCGAGGTGGCGGCAGTCCAAACGCGCTCTAAGGCAAAAGAACAAAAGAACCAAGAAAACGACAGGCCGCAGGAAATCTCCGCATCAGTGGAAGCGGATAGTCAAAAGGCGGAACAGGGTGATAGCACAATTCTTCTGGAAGACCCAAAGGAAATTAAGACAATAATAAAGGATTTCCATGATAAACCATTAGGAGGTCATCAAGGGGCGGTAAAAACCTATTTACGCATTAGGCAAGAATACAGGTGGACAGGCATGCAAAAGCAGATAAAAGAATACGTTAGAACATGTCCCAAATGTCAAGTGAACAAAAGTTCAAAATTAACGAAAATGCCCCTAGTATTAACAGACACGCCAGTGCGGCCCTTCGATAAGGTTTATATGGACATTGTAGGTATTTTACCGGAGACTGTATCTGGTAATAAATACATCCTCACATTCCAAGACGATTTTTCAAAATTTATGGCTTGCACAGCTATTCCCGACGCAGAGGCGAGTACCGTAGCCAGAGTCTTCTACGACGAAGTGGTAACGCGATACGGAATTCCACGAATTCTAGTAACAGATAACGGTACCAACTTCACTTCAAAATTATTCAATGACACATGTAAGTTGTTAGGAATTAAAAAATTACACACAACACCGTACCACCCGCAGGCCAATGGTTCCTTAGAACGAAGCCATAGACCGTTGGCAGAATATTTGCGTAGTTTTGCGAAAGAGGACGGATCCAATTGGGACCAGTGGTTATCAGCGGCAATGCACGTGCATAATCACACTCCGCATACAACCACCAAACAAACCCCTTTTCGCACACTCTATGGATTCGACGCGCAGATGCCAACAAATTTGAAGAAAAAATGTGGCCCACTCTATAACGCCAACGATCCCATCAAGGTCCAGAAATTCCAAATACAAAGGGCCCATGAGATGGTTAGGCAAAATCAGGAACGTGCAAAAGAAGCGGCCAAAAGGCAGTACGATAACAGGCTGAACCCAGTAGTTTTTAAAACTGGAGATATGGTAATGCTAAAAAATCAAACAAGGAAAAATAAATTTTCACCAATATGGTTAGGCCCATATGAGGTGATAGGCATTAGAAGCCCAGTCACGACGGTAATAAAAATTAAGAACAGGGATAGGCCATTCCATAACAATTTGCTTAAACAATACAACAATTCGAGTAAAATAGAAACAGTCACGGTCGCAGTTCAACAAAAAAAAGAAAAGAATTCAGATTTCAGTAAATAGGGAAAAATAAAGAACGTAAAATAACATATATGTTTGTATATTTCAAGGCGGTCGTATGTGGGGTACAGGAAAATTCTGTATTTGCAAGGACGACGAAAAAGAGAGGGCTGAATCCCATTAACTGCGATGCCGCAAATAATTGTTCAGGGTAATCATCTGGTAAAATATATTCTGTGCGCTTAAGTAAGTACGTCTTTATTAATACAAAACGGTTTTGGTTTTTGTATGTAGTTTTAGGAGATATTTTGTTTAACTAACCGGACACTAACTTAACTTACTAACAAAATGTGTTAATTAATTATAGAATTAGTTTAAACCATATATCTAGGCTTGGTTAAGGCAATATATTAAGTTTATGTTGTTTATATTGCTTTTTATGTTGTTTTATTGCTTTATTATATTGTTTACATTGTTTCCAAATACATGCATATGGTTGAAACAATATAAACTTAATTTTAATTCAATTCTTGCTTGGACCTAATTCTATTTATCAGAAGTCCAAGTTGAAATAATTTTGTGAGAAATAATTCGTAGACGGCTTTGTCACATGGTGTCAGGGCGCCATGACATTATGTGGCATCGTGAATTGGTTTACCGTTACTTGTATATAGATATGTTGTATGCGCACGGAAGCGTCTAGTAAGGAGGAAGCAACTAGAAGAGTATTTAAAATTTGCTTCAACTTGACTAAGTATTAAATTAAAATTAAACTAAATTATAATAATTAAGTAATTACAAAGAAGTCTGAATGAATAAGAGCAATAAATATTGGCTGAAATAGAAAACTGTAAATACGAAAGATTGAAAAATACTTGGTAAATTATAAGAATAAAAATATTGAAAAAAACGGGGAAATAATTTTTACATAAGGAATAAAAGTAATACCCTGAATGGGTTAATAAATATTAAAGTTCATAAAAAGATGTTAATAGGCAAATAAGCACACATCTTAGGTATACATGTAAATAAGTATGTTCACACTTACTGCAACGCAAACAGTGAGGAATAAAATGCTTTACGGACTTTAAGACTTAATATATTAAATACAATCAAACGAAATAGAATATAAGATTTGACTAAATGAAAGTAGAACACAGATAGAAAGGTGTAAGGACATAATTATGATACTCTGCAATACGAGAAGTGTCAGAAATTTCACCTAAAATTTGATGGTTTCACTGGATAGATGTATTGATTGATTTTAGTCATAACAATGATTCACATTGATTTTATTCATAAGTATCTCTATACTTGCATTAATGGAGCGTAAATATTAAGGAGCAAACCTAGGGTAGTCAAAATATTATAAGTTATAGTATAAGTATTAGAGAATAAGTAGGATAAGCCAGCACCTATGGAAGCTTCAGTTTGATCGTGGATTTCAAGATACGAACGGTACATCGAAGTTTCTCCGAACCATCACCAAGATACGAGCGGTACATCCGAGTTGCTTCTCCGAATCATCACATTGTACGGCACCATCACAGAAGTGAGAGACAGCATTGTTCGACAAAGACGGCCATGGCGATGTTTTCTCGCTTACACTAGTCAACAGGGTGGACGTGCTAAAACATTTTTCTTTTGGGCACTCCCAGCAAATTAACATCTTACTATAGTCGCAAATTAGAGCTAACGTCCCGAAGTGAAACAAGGAAATCGTGAAGCCACAGTCAGAGCTTCTTCGATAAATTAGCGTCAAGTAAGGTGGGAGGTCCACCAGACAGTCAACAACGTAGCACACAACTCCAGCAGTCCAAGAAAACAAGAAAGAAACACCGAAGGCCACATCACTCCGTTCAAGGTAGATCAGTACTACGAAGAGCATGTCCAATCGGTGCAGTCACATAGTTACACACCGTTTCTTCAAATGTGGGTGCCCTGCAACGCGTCATACAAGAAAACATCACCCAAAGACGAGATGACAGTTCGTAGCAGCAAAAGCATAATTCGGCAGAACCATCATCATCTTCTCCAATCAGCAGGTCCGAGGGAGGCCAGACAAGAACCGATTGTCGTATTTACTTAAGAAATTTGTAATAGCATTAAGGCTAACATCAAACAATTGACCACGCAGTAGAAACGTTGTAATAAAAGGAAAAATTAACATCGCTTCACGATATTAATTTTTCCTTTCCCTAGGGGTGGAGGGATGTTGTGAGTCACTGGTTCCGCGAGGCATACTTTCGGGCGATACTTAAAATTATGACTTCGCACTGAACATTTTTTGCACGTTGTGCTTGTTGGTTTAATTCCGCATTGCCGTTTCTAGAGCAATTCGTCGAATGATCGCAGGTCGCTGAGGCCGCGGTTTCGTTTTCATTAAATATTGTTGGCCATGGAACTAGTGACCCACTTTCTTGCGCTCAGGTGTTGAGGCAGGTCTTTTCCGCTACAGTCAGCGTATTATTGTTATTTCCGTGTTTAAGTTTCCGCATGCATGAATATAAATAAGACTGGTATGAGTTAGTTGAGTGGAGTTGCGTAAGTCAATTAGTGAGTAGCGATTAGTGAAGCAGGGCTTGCAAAACGTGTGCAGCTCCAGCGTATACAATAAAGTGTCTAAAACGGAATTAAAGTGTTTTTATTCGGACGGACTGTGGACTTTGGAGGAGCCCACAGCGAGGACTTCCAGGAGAACCACAACACATTGGATCATTCAATTCAAGAAACTTATATATGAATACGGTATAAAATTTAGATAACTATTGTAAATATATAACTAAAATATTGTTATACAAAATTGTGTTTTGTTTGTTTTCCGGAGAAATGTTTTCTGTATCTACTTAGTTGATAGTTCTTTCCATTGTAGATTACGTTACCGATAAAGGAAATATGACACATTTGAGATTTATATGATGTACTATGTACTATTTATATGATGTACTAATTTAAATATAAAAATTATTTTCCGTCGAAATTTTGGTTATTCTCTTATATATTTAAAGGGTAAGTTCGTTCGAAAGTATGTAAGGTTTATGTTGTAGGTGGTAAATAATGTCGGTAGCCATAACTTGTGGTAAATATATACTTATTTAACTTTCTTTACAATAAACAAAATGTTCAAGGTCGAAAAAATATTTGTTGAGAAAACCGGTTTCCATGTGGAATTGTTTCTTCCATATTTAAGTTTCAGTGATAATTGAAAAACTCAAATTACTTTTCTTCGGTCCTCCTGTTTTTTCTCTTTGAGCGAATAGAGTTTTAAACCCAGGTTATTAATACAAATTTTGTTGCTAATCTCTTGTAGATTTGTCGTTTTGGTACTCCGTTGATGTGGTTGATCGGCGATGCTCTTGCTGTAGTTTAATGATTTGAAGTTCTGTATCTCTTTTTTCTCTTGACCTCGGGTTCTTGTAACGTCATCCTGGTACAGTTCCGTAGGCAAATCTAGGTTTCTGCTTTCAAAACAGCTTCTATTTATATTCTTTTCTTCCTTATGCGGAATTTATTTGGGTGTATATAATTTATTTATAACTCTTGGGGATTCTATGTAATTTTCGTCTACTTTGTACATATACTATATATATCAGTGTTATATGTGGTTTTGTATATTTTATTTTAGACACTTTATATGTACATATATAGTTTGGTTCCACGTTTATTAATACTTTGTCTTAACTACATAAAAAAAGTTGAAAAAACTAAACTTTTAATCACGCCATCGTTACTCAAAAAAAAATTTTGGTTCACCAGTTAAAATATAGGTGCAACCTGACAGCGATCAAATCGATGCGAAAACACCAACGCACTGCTCGCTGTCTTGATCAGAACTGACTTAACTTCTCCTCTCATTCGAAGTCCTCACCTAGATTTTCTCTATTCCTTTCTATCTCGTCCATTCCTTCTATTCTCTCACCGATGGCTAGCGAGAGAAATAACCTTCTTGCCTTAACCCTTCACTATCGAATTCACCCATTACAAAATAAGCAATAATATTCTAAGTTAGTTTTTTAATAGTCGTGAAAAAATATTAGTATCGCTTTCAAATAAATAATGCCACCTAAACGAAAAGGGATTGGTCGATCTACACCTAAAGCAAAAAAACAAGAGTCGTTACGAGCTTCAGAAACAGACGAGCAACGGTAAGCAAGATTGAAAACCGCTCAAGGTCATCTGAGACGGTCGAGCAACGGGTAGCAAGACGAAACCATTCGAGTACGCACTGCTCAAGCACGATCATCTGAAACAGTCGAGCAACGAAAGCAAGACTGGAACCATTCGAGTACGCGATGCTCAAGGTCATCTGAGACGGTCGAGCAACGGGAACCAAGACGAAACCGTCCGAGTACGCACTGCTCAAGCACGATCATCCGAAACATACGAGCAACGGGAAGCAAGAAGAAACCGTCCGAGTACGCACTGCTCAAGCAAGATCATCTGAAACAGACGAGAAACGGGAAGCAAGACTGGAAACCTTTTAGGAACCCCGTTCGTCTGAAACATACGGGCCACGGGAAGCTAGACTGGAATTCTTTCGAGAATGCACTGCTCGATCCAGACGAACACTGAACTCTGATTTAAATGTTGGTGCATTCCATTACGATCGTTATTATGATTACAGTCTCCCTCCAAGTGTAGTACTGGAAAAATTGATAAATTAGGCGTATATTCAGTGTCCTCAAATTTTAATTGAAACACCTGGATGTTCTGCGCGGGGGAAAAGTTAAATTGCCAGAATTACATTCACGCTTGGTAGTAAATATATTATCGCATTAAATTTAAGACCATGCGAACAAAGTCGCGGGTAACAGGTAGTGTATACATAAACTGCTTCACAAATATACTTTTGTTAATATTATTTTCAAAACTTTTTTAGTAGGTTGCTTTCTTTTCTGTCTGTATGGGTACAAATAGTTTGTAATTGATTTTGAACTAACTTCCCGAGGAGTTAGACACTAAAAACTCTGTATGTGGCTAGGAAAATTAATTTTAAGCTTTTCAGTCCGTGTTAAAAACGTTGTATTAAAAAAATTTATTTTTATTTAAATAATTATTAAATTTGTAATAGCTTATAAGACAGTCGATTCATTAACGATTAATCCAAGGTTGATAACTATAATAGGAAAAAAAATAATTTCACTAGAATTATGTTGGAGCTCTCGCTCGAAAATTTTTAATATTTGAGACAAAAGAAAATTTGTTAAAACCACTTACCCGAACTTTTAAAGAATAATAACCCTTTCCATTTACAAAATACTGAACATTGTCACGAAATCTGTAGCTTTGATGAAGTTCCGCGGCCTCTGTTATCCAAGCTTAGGTCACTTTCCACTGCGTGTTTTATTTTCTCTCCACTTGATTTGACGATAAATAAACCCATCCTATGAATTCAGGCTTTCACAAAACAAAACATCAATACGATTTTTCTCTTGCGGGTTGCGCTTTCATCAATACTGCAAAAAAATATCTCCAAAGAAAAAAGGTTTTTTTAAATTGAAAGCACTATGGCAGTTCGATAATTCTGACTAAACTAAGTGTCTTAAACTATTTGCGTAATTCTTCTCAATGCAACAAATGGAGTGCTGTGTAGCATTTCTTGCTATGGACAAAAATCCTCAATTGTATTTATATATTTTATGGAGGTTTTATGGCCAGATTTTCAACCAACGAACGAGGTGATTCTTCGTGATTCTGCTTTCTTATTTTCGCGATATCGTTACTTTGTGATTTTCAAACAACGAGCAGCTCGTTCGTTAAAAACACAACAACACTTTCCATACTTGTTACGAGTTCTCGTTCGTTACATGGTATTTTCGATCAATATTTCAGCGATATGAACTGTCAAAAGTAACGACTGCTAAAAGGCTGTCGTTACTCCATTCTTTCAGCTAAAATTAATTTTAACTTTTTCTTAGAATTACGAACAACGTGCAGTTCAACCTGCTGCTGCGGGAAATTACCAATAACCCCGAATACAAATTTTCCGCTTCATAATTCACAATTTTCAGCACTTGAAACACAACACATCAAAAGTAACAATATGTTCATAAACATAGGGGAAACCAGGGTAAAATAATGAGCGAGTAAGAATGATAAGCAAAAATTAGAAAGCATGCGAAGAAAAGAGAAATCCGAGTTTACCCTAAAAAATTAAACACATTTTTGAAATGCCTAGGAGAAGCGAACTACTCGCTACGTAAGTGTTTAGAAATCGCTTTTTACATTCACGGTGACGAGTAACGATTTCTCGCTTCTTAGTGACAGTGATAATTGAAAATCTGGCCATTAATCAAATAATCACAATTATTTGATTAAATATATTTTTATATTAGGATCGTAAGTGCCGCAAATGTCAAAATACTTAATTTTGACCTTTTATAAGGATTTTATAAAGCTTTCTGAAACTTAATAACTACTTAAACAAAAATAAATTTTTAAATACGGACCAAAATTTAAGACGGACCAAAATTTTAAAGAGAATTTTTCCTAGTCCATACAGATTTAAAACGAAAAACGTAGGGCGAATGCAATATTCATGCATCAGCTACTCTCTATAATCTAGGAGGCTGGAAAAAATTATTTTAAACTTTTTAACGTGATATTTTAAAATTTATTTCTATTTAAGTAATTATTTTCTGCTTTTTAGTCTCTTGTGTGTAGTTCTTCAATCGATTTTAAACGTTTTGATGAAATTATAACAGAAATATGTCGTAAATTTAATGTTTGTTTCAGTTTCTCTTCATCTTAATTCTGAATCACTCAAAAGTGCTTGGAACTTTGTGTGTAAATGATAAGAAGCAAGATTTAGGCGCACATTTTCATTTCAAAATTTCCCACTTCAAAATGGCCGTCGGTGGTCAGTTTATACCTAATATTGCATTGTCATCCAGTTTTCCGCTATGGTGAAAGTTTCAAGTCTCTAGGTCATCGGGAAGTTATTTTACAATCAATTACAAAATTTATACCCTAATGGTACGCTTAGCTTATTTGGCTTTGACGTACGTCATTTTAACATAACGTAACCATATGTAAGTTGGCACAATAACAAAGCTACTTCAAAGGATTCAAATCAAAGTCGCTGCCGAACAGAAAAATTTTCAACTCGGCAGAGCTTTGACGAAAGCAGCAGCAATTTTGACACTCGTTGCTTCCTTTTTTTCGCGTGAATTTTTTACAATAATTTCCATTTTCAATTCGACTATACATGAACATATTTTTTCAAAATAACAATCTTTGAGGAGGAATTAATCAGTGAAGTTAATAAATAAATATGCTTATGGAAAAAGGCTCCTTAATGTACAAAGAAGGGATAAGAAGACGAAGGCGTGGAATGAACTCTCCACGGCAGTAGGCGCACGAGGTGAGTTTTAATGATTAATTTTATTTAATTTTCATTTAATTTATTTATTTCAACTACTACTACTAAGATTGACAATCTTATAAAAACATAGCTAAAGTGCAAGAGTCGTTGCACTGTGGACAAAAAGGACTTGTCTGAAGAGACTTCAGGAGGCAAGAATTATGAAATTTATGCTTACATTGTGTATAACTTAATTCTTCTGTTTCTATCATGGATTTGGAACAGATTGAACATATCAACTTATATAAATCTTCATTACTGTGTCTTACGCTCATTTTAATTAAATAATCTGTATACAAAAATTTGGAATTTTATATAATTAAGTTTGTGATAGTTATGTTTGTGGGTTTTTTTTTTCTTTCATATAAAAATATGTTTTGATCTGGTTTCTTCTGTAGCTTCAAGGCGAAAAGTTTAGATGCATTTAGATTTTAGTGGGAATTTGTTTTGGATCAAAGAGATGTCTGTCAACAAAATACTCATTTCAGGAAACAATGAAATACGGACGAACAACCAGTTTGAACTCAGTCTTCGTTATTCCGGATATTTAGAGTTCCATGAAAGGTACTAAAGCTAGTTTTCAAAACAAATTGGATTACTTGAATTAAACCGGATGAATTTTGTTTAGGTGAAATCCCTTGCTGGAAACAACTGTCGGTCAGAAAAATCCAAGAAAAGAATAAATTCTGCAATTCCATACAGCGTAACTTAGACGGAGACTCACCAAAACAACTATTGGACTTTTTTGCCAGTAAGTGTTTGTGGGGAACTACGATGATGACTCAACTAATGTACGCAGAAAAAAAATCGTATTAGTCTTGTCGACAAGTAAAAGCACTTGCGGAGCCTTTGCCTTCGGGCTTTTGCCTTTTGCTTCGGGTTTTGCCTTTTGCTTCGGCTTTTGCCTTTTGCCTCGTGCCCACGTTGGGCGCCATTTTATGTAATGGTTATACTAGGTTGAATTCGAATGATGGTACTTTTAGATAGTTTGGTGGAGAATAGCTGGTGCACGTACTGGCAATCGGCTAGACATCGTCGGCAACAGGAGTGAGTTTTTCCTAGACCACAAAGCTTCCAATTACACCAAAAATATTTATGTGCGAGAAAAGAAAAGGTTAAACTAGCCCATACAGATTTAAAACGAAAAACGTAGGGCGAATGCAATATTCATGCATCAGCTACTCTCTATAATCTAGGAGGCTGGAAAAAATTATTTTAAACTTTTTAACGTGATATTTTAAAATTTATTTCTATTTAAGTAATTATTTTCTGCTTTTTAGTCTCTTGTGTGTAGTTCTTCAATCGATTTTAAACGTTTTGATGAAATTATAACAGAAATATGTAGTAAATTTAATGTTTGTTTCAGTTTCTCTTCATCTTAATTCTGAATCACTCAAAAGTGCTTGGAACTTTGTGTGTAAATGATAAGAAGCAAGATTTAGGCGCACATTTTCATTTCAAAATTTCCCACTTCAAAATGGCCGTCGGTGGTCAGTTTATACCTAATATTGCATTGTCATCCAGTTTTCCGCTATGGTGAAAGTTTCAAGTCTCTAGGTCATCGGGAAGTTATTTTACAATCAATTACAAAATTTATACCCTAATGGTACGCTTAGCTTATTTGGCTTTGACGTACGTCATTTTAACATAACGTAACCATATGTAAGTTGGCACAATAACAAAGCTACTTCAAAGGATTCAAATCAAAGTCGCTGCCGAACAGAAAAATTTTCAACTCGGCAGAGCTTTGACGAAAGCAGCAGCAATTTTGACACTCGTTGCTTCCTTTTCTTCGCGTGAATTTTTTACAATAATTTCCATTTTCAATTCGACTATACATGAACATTTTTTTTCAAAATAACAATGTTTGAGGAGGAATTAATCAGTGAAGTTAATAAATAAATATGCTTATGGAAAAAGGCTCCTTAATGTACAAAGAAGGGATAAGAAGACGAAGGCGTGGAATGAACTCTCCACGGCAGTAGGCGCACGAGGTGAGTTTTAATGATTAATTTTATTTAATTTTCATTTAATTTATTTATTTCAACTACTACTACTAAGATTGACAATCTTATAAAAACATAGCTAAAGTGCAAGAGTCGTTGCACTGTGGACAAAAAGGACTTGTCTGAAGAGACTTCAGGAGGCAAGAATTATGAAATTTATGCTTACATTGTGTATAACTTAATTCTTCTGTTTCTATCATGGATTTGGAACAGATTGAACATATCAACTTATATAAATCTTCATTACTGTGTCTTACGCTCATTTTAATTAAATAATCTGTATACAAAAATTTGGAATTTTATATAATTAAGTTTGTGATAGTTATGTTTGTGGGTTTTTTTTTTCTTTCATATAAAAATATGTTTTGATCTGGTTTCTTCTGTAGCTTCAAGGCGAAAAGTTTAGATGCATTTAGATTTTAGTGGGAATTTGTTTTGGATCAAAGAGATGTCTGTCAACAAAATACTCATTTCAGGAAACAATGAAATACGGACGAACAACCAGTTTGAACTCAGTCTTCGTTATTCCGGATATTTAGAGTTCCATGAAAGGTACTATAGCTAGTTTTCAAAACAAATTGGATTACTTGAATTAAACCGGATGAATTTTGTTTAGGTGAAATCCCTTGCTGGAAACAACTGTCGGTCAGAAAAATCCAAGAAAAGAATAAATTCTGCAATTCCATAGATTGAACATATCAACTACTATCAACAACATATCAAGGGTAACTTAGACGGAGACTCACCAAAACAACTATTGGACTTTTTTGCCAGTAAGTGTTTGTGGGGAACTACGATGAGGACTCAACTAATGTACGCAGAAAAAAAATCGTATTAGTCTTGTCGACAAGTAAAAGCACTTGCAGAGCCTTTGCCTTCGGGCTTTTGCCTTTTGCTTCGGGTTTTGCCTTTTGCTTCGGCTTTTGCCTTTTGCCTCGTGCCCACGTTGGGCGCCATTTTATGTAATGGTTATACTAGGTTGAATTCGAATGATGGTACTTTTAGATAGTTTGGTGGAGAATAGCTGGTGCACGTACTGGCAATCGGCTAGACATCGTCGGCAACAGGAGTGAGTTTTTCCTAGACCACCAAGCTTCCATTTACACAAAAAATATTTATGTGCGAGAAAAGAAAAGGTTAAACTAGCCCATACAGATTTAAAACGAAAAACGTAGGGCGAATGCAATATTTATGCATCAGCTACTCTCTATAATCTAGGAGGCTGGAAAAAATTATTTTAAACTTTTTAACGTAATTATTTTCTGCTTTTTAGTCTCTTGTGTGTAGTTCTTCAATCGATTTTAAACGTTTTGATGAAATTATAACAGAAATATGTCGTAAATTTAATGTTTGTTTCAGTTACTCTTCATCTTAATTCTGAATCACTCAAAAGTGCTTGGAACTTTGTGTGTAAATGATAAGAAGCAAGATTTAGGCGCACATTTTCATTTCAAAATTTCCCACTTCAAAATGGCCGTCGGTGGTCAGTTTATACCTAATATTGCATTGTCATCCAGTTTTCCGCTATGGTGAAAGTTTCAAGTCTCTAGGTCATCGGGAAGTTATTTTACAATCAATTACAAAATTTATACCCTAATGGTACGCTTAGCTTATTTGGCTTTGACGTACGTCATTTGGCAAGTTGGCACAATAACAAAGAGACTTCAAACGATTCAAATCAAAGTCGCTGCCGAATAGAAAGATGTTCAACTCGGCAGAGCATTGACGAAAGCAGCAGCAATTTTGACAATCGTTGCTTCCTTTTTTTCGCGTGAATTTTTTACAATAATTTTCATTTTCAATTCGACTATACATGAACATATTTTTTCAAAATAACAATGTTTGAGGAGGAATTAATCAGTGAAGTTAATAAATAAATATGCTTATGGAAAAAGGCTCCTTAATGTACAAAGAAGGGATAAGAAGACAAAGGCGTGGAATGAACTCTCCACGGCAGTAGGCGCACGAGGTGAGTTTTAAGGATTAATTTTATTTAATTTTCATTTAATTTATTTATTTCAACTACTAACCATTGTAAGATTGACAATCTTATAAAACATAGCTAAAGTGCAAGAGTCGTTGCACTGTGGACAAAAAGGACTAGTCTGAAGAGACTTCAGTAGGCAAGAATTATGAAATTTATGCTTACATTGTGTATAACTTAATTCTTCTGTTTCTATCATGGATTTGGAACAGATTGAACATATCAACTTATATAAATCTTCATTACTGTGTCTTACGCTCATTTTAATTAAATAATCTGTATACAAAAATTTGGAATTTTATATAATAAGTTTGTGATAGTTATGTTTGTGGGTTTTTTGTCATATAAAAATATGTTTTGATCTGGTTTCAAAACAGATTGGATTACTTGAATTAAACCGGGAACTACGATGAGGACTCAACTAATGTACGCAGAAAAAAAATCGTATTAGTCTTGTCGACAAGTAAAAGCACTTGCAGAGCCTTTGCCTTCGGGCTTTTGCTTTTTGCTTCGGGTTTTGCCTTTTGCTTCGGCTTTTGCCTTTTACCTCGTGCCCTACGTTGGGCGCCATTTTATGTAATGGTTATACTAGGTTGAATTCGACTGATGGTACTTCTCGATAGTTTGGTGGAGAATAGCTGATGCACGTACAGGCAATCGGCTAGACATCGTCGGCAACAGGAGTGAATTTTTGCTAGCCCACCAAGCTTCCATTACACAAAAAATATTTATGTGCGAGAAAAAGAAAAGGTTAAACTAGGGTACTATTAGGAGGCAAAATAAACAAACAGAAACTAAGTGATTAGGGTTCCGGTGCATCTACCAGGTTGTATGTTATGCCCGGCTTTAGCCCACCCGTCCTTGATTTCCGGCTCCAGAAATACAATTTCTCGGAAATCCCTTACTTTATTTCCACCGTGAAGCCTAGAATCAGTACAAAACTATTTAGTTCACTCTATCATGTTTGTTTTTCTCTTAAACAGTTTATTACAGAAATCACTTAGAATTACGGTTTATAACACAAATTCCGAAATTATTTCTTGTTAATACTTTACATTTGAAATAATTTGGTAACATTTTTTTTTTTTTTATGACAGATGAAACCAAGCTCAGGGGATGCCCCCTATCCATGCACAGCATTTGTTGGTTCCGAAGGGATGACAGGTTAGTGGGAAGGGGGAAAGAGGGAGTAGTGACGGTTTACACTTCGCTTGAATGTTTCGACGCTGTAAGTGGGCGGGAAGACATTCGCAGGGAGATTATTCCACAATCTAACGACGCGACCGAAAAACGAACTCTCACGGTAATGCGTGGTTCGTTGGAACGGAATCGCGACATAAAAGGGGTGCACCGCTCTGGAAAGCCGAGTAGTTCTGCTAAATACCTGAATCGGAGGAATCAGGCTGGCTACTTCAGAAGAACATTTACCGTGAAAGTAGCGGTAAAATAGTGATACACACCCCACATCACGACGACGCTCCAAGGTTTCAATAGAGCTGGATACCCTACTGTCCCCTATAAGTTTTAACGCACGACATTGGACACGGTCGAGAAGCTGAAGATATGCCCGCGAAGCTCCCGACCATATATGCGAATTGTACTCCATTTTCGGACGGATATAAGTGGTGTAGATACAACGAAGATCGGTTGGAGTGAAGTACTTCTTACACCGCTTAAGAAAGCCTAAGCACTTGGCTGCTTCTTTCGACACGTCAAAGATGTGATCGTTCCAGCGAAGATCGCATTGGATTGACATGCCCAGAACATCAAGAGCCTCCGACTCATTAATATCCACACCACCCATATTTAAAGGTGGAAAGTTGTCGCCCGCCAGACGCTTGTGGGTCAACAAACAGCATTGGGTCTTCCGCGCATTAAAATCGACCCGATTCGCTTGACCCCACTCCTGGATTTTGTTGAGGTCAGATTGGAGTGTGTCATTCATAATTCTGCGCCTTCTATTGATCTCCAGAATAGAAGGACGCCTGGAGAATGAATATGAATGACAAATGCTGCTGTCATCAGCAAACGAGTAGACGGGGTTTGATGTCAATGACAGAAGGTCATTGATGAAAAGAAGAAAAAGTGTCGGAGACAGGACCGAACCCTGCGGAACTCCAGCATTAATGGAGTGCTCTTCGGAAGCAAAGCCGTCTATCACAACCCGAATGAGTGATAGACGGCCGCTGAGGAAACTCGATATCCATCGAGTGAAAGTATTACCGACACCATAAGCAGCCAGTTTAGACACGAGTGCTTTATGCCACACCCGGTCAAATGCCTTGGAGATATCCAGAGCAACAACCTTGCTCTCACCGAACCGGTGAATGCAACTGCTCCACCGTTCATTGAGAAACGCCATCAGGTCGCCGGTGGAACGGTGAGCACGGAAGCCGTACTGGTGATCGCTAATCAACTCGTTGCTCTCTAGATACCTCATCAATTTAAAATTTACAATGCTCTCCATGACTTTAGAGAGCACTGAGCAGATTGCTATGGGCCGGTAATTGGCAGGATTCGTAGCCTCACCTTTTTTGGGAACTGGCTGCACATTGGCAATCTTCCAGGAAGCGGGAAAGACTCCTGAAGTAAAAGATAAATTAAAGAGATTGCGCAATGGGCGAGCCAGTGTTGAGGCGCACTTTCTCAACACATGGGCTGAAATGCCATCCGGTCCCGAGGACTTATTGACATTGAGGTCTGCAAGCACTCTTTTAACAGCTCGCGTTCGAAAATGCATCTGAGGCATAGCATGAGATACATCATCGACCACGGGCAGTGGTTGACTACTCTCAGGAAGAGAGCAGTTTTCAGCAAACATTTTGGCTAATAAGTTTGCCTTATCAACCGAGTAAGTGAAGATCTGATCGTCCTTGAGGAGAGTTGGAATAGACGATCTCGTCTGATTTTTCACCCTCCCCACGAACGACCAAAAGTTCTTGCTACCCTTATGGTATTCAAGAACTCTGCGTCTAAGGCGCTGTTCGTAGAGAACTTTTTCGCGCTTTAGAGTGGCATTGCACCTATTTATGGCCTGATTGCGCAGCAGTTTAGTATCAGCAGTTTTATTTAAACGCCAATTCCTAAATGCTTCCTCTTTAGACCTGACTGCTTGTCTGCAAGTCGCATTAAACCAGGAATGGTCTTTTGGTTTAATGGAAATTCTTTTATTGGGTATGAAAGACCTCATACCAAATAAAATTATATTTTCTACTAATTTTGCTGCAGCATTTATGTTTTTATCTCTGAAACACAATTGCCAATTGAAACGGCTGAAAAAGCAGTTCAGCGCATCCCAATTAGCCTTCTCATAAAGCCACACTTTCCGCTTCGGAGCTGTCTGGTGAGCGGATTGAAGACTAGAATATGGGAAGGTAGCAGAAATTATAGCGTGGTCCGAATTACCAAGAGGTGCAAGAACATTCACATCATACTTGCTGTGATGTGAAGTTAGAAAGAGGTCCAGAATATTTTGGTTTTGCCCATCAACGCAGGGAAAGTGCGTTGGTTCCTTCACTAATTGAGTCAAATTAGACTCAGCAAACAACTCAACATACAAACCCTCAGGTGTTGTGTGACTCGAATGACGTAGCCAATTGGAATTATGAACATTGAAATCACCAGCAACAACAATTTCACTGTTCGGATACGATTCCAGAATTTTAGAAATCGAATCAGAGGGACTGTCCAATTTATCGAAAGTTGGCAGCCTCCCCAGACCCGGGCTTCTATAAATGAAGCAGAAGTGCAGGATGTGCGACTGGATTTTGAATTTAATCCACATGGTGCTAAATTCGGCGTCCGACGTGCAAAGGTGTTGCTGACACTGGTACGCAACATCACTGCGAATGTATAAGGCGAGGCCTCTGTGTGGTAAAAACAATGGCAGTAAATGGTACCCCGGCATGTGAAAGTCCAGTGGATCTGCACCCTCAGACACCTGGGTCTCACCTAGTGCCATTATATGCGGTTGGTTAGTACAAATATGCGCATAGACCGCGAAGAAATTCGCCCTCAAGCCACGTACATTAGTGGAGTCTATGCGGAATTTTGTCATCGCCGCACACTCTAGCGAAGTGTAAGGTCAGCCGTACAAGCAGCCACGCGTACGTCGCAAGCAACGCAAAACGCGACAAGACAAGTGTTATGCCTTTATCTTGGCACGCTTCAGCCCACGGTGCACTCACAGCCGCCTGCACACCTAACGGGACCAGGAAGAAGGAGGAAGAGTGAAAACCAACGAAATGCTGAACATAATCTGAATTCATTTGGAAATTACATCTACCTACATGTTGACTATATGGTACATAATATATTAATGTAAAATTTAATTTCTTTGTCCTTTACAAAATAATATTAATAAAAATATAATAGAAAAGGATCTTTAATTTACCTTAGAGTTTTACGGCGTTACAATCTTTCACTCAGCGATCCGGCAGGCCTGACGTTTGCGCTTACTGAAAACTCCTAGGATAGAATGAAAATTCAACTTCCTTTCCTTTCTAATAATAAACAAAATATTGGATCATTCAATTCAAGAAACTTATATATGAATACGGTATAAAATTTAGATAACTATTGTAAATATATAACTAAAATATTGTTATACAAAATTGTGTTTTGTTTGTTTTCCCGAGAAATGTTTTCTGTATCTACTTAGTTGATAGTTCTTTCCATTGTAGATTACGTTACCGATAAATTAAATATGACACATTTGAATAGATTTATATGATGTACTAATTTAAATATTAAATGTATTTTCGTCGAAATTTTGGTTATTCTCTTATATATTTAAAGGGTAAGTTCGTTCGAAAGTATGTAGGGTTTATGTAGTAGATGGTAAATATATTGTGGTAAATATATACTTATTTAACTTTCTTTACAATAAACAAAATGTTCAAGGTCGAAAAAATATTTGTTGAGAAAACCGGTTTCCATGTGGAATTCTTTCTTCCATATTTATTTATACTCAAATTACTTTTCTTCGGTCCTCCTGTTTTTTCTCTTTGAGCGAATAGAGTTTTAAACCCAGGTTATTAATACAAATTTTGTTGCTAATCTCTTGTAGATTTGTCGTTTTGGTACTCCGTTGATGTGGTGGATCGGCGATGCTCTTGCTGTAGTTTAATGATTTGAAGTTCTGTATCTCTTTTTTCTCTTGATCTCGGGTTCTTGTAACGTCATTCTGGTACAGTTCCGTAGGCAAATCTAGGTTTCTGCTTTCAAAACAGCTTCTTTTTATATTCTTTTCTTCCTTATGCGGAATTTATTTGGGTGTATATAATTTATTTATAACTCTTGGGGATTCTATGTAATTTGGTTCACCAGTTAAAATATAGGTGCAACCTGACAGCGATCAAATCGATGCGAAAACACCAACGATTGGTCGATCTACACCTAAAGCAAAAAAACAAGAGTCGTTACGAGCTTCAGAAACAGACGAGCAACGGTAAGCAAGATTGAAAACCGCTCAAGGTCATCTGAGACGGTCGAGCAACGGGTAGCAAGACGAAATCATTCGAGTCGCACTGCTCAAGCACGATCATCTGAAACAGTCGAGCAACGGAAAGCAAGACTGGAACCATTCGAGTACGCGATGCTCAAGGTCATCTGAGACGGTCGAGCAACGGGAACCAAGACGAAACCGTCCGAGTACGCACTGCTCAAGCACGATCATCCGAAACATACGAGCAACGGGAAGCAAGACGAAACCGTCCGAGTACGCACTGCTCAAGCAAGATCATCTGAAACAGACGAGAAACGGGAAGTAAGACTGGAAACCTTTTGAATAGGCACTACTCCAGCCCGTTCGTCTGAAACATACGGGCAACGGGAAGCAAGACTGGAATTCTTTCGAGAATGCACTGCTCGATCCAGACGAACACTGAACTCTGATTTAAATATTGGTGCATTCCATTACGATCGTTATTATGATTACAGTCTCCTTCCAAGTGCAGTACTGGAAAAATTGATAAATTAGGCGTGTATTCAGTGTCCTCAAATTTTAATTGAAACACCTGGATGTTCTGCGCGGGGGAAAAGTTAAATTGCCAGAATTACATTCACGCTTGGTAGTAAATATATTACCGCCTTAATTTTAAGACCATGCGAACAAAGTCGCGGATAACAGCTAGTGTATACATAAACTGCTTCACAAATATATTTTTGTTAATATTATTTTCAAAACTTTTTTAGTAGGTTGCTTTCTTTTCTGTCTGTATGGGTACAAATAGTTTGTAATTGATTTTAAACTAACTTCCCGAGGAGTTAGACACTAAAAACTCTGTATGTGGCTAGGAAAATTAATTTTAAACTTTTCAGTCCGTGTTAAAAACGTTGTATTAAAAAAATTTATTTTTATTTAAATAATTATTAAATTTGTAATAGCTTATAAGACAGTCGATTCATTAACGATTAATCCAAGGTTGATAACTATAATAGGAAAAAAAATAATTTCACTAGAATTATGTTGGAGCTCTCGCTCGAAAATTTCTAATATTTGAGACAAAAGAAAATTTTTTAAAACCACTTACCCGAACTTTTAAAGAATAATAACCCTTTCCATTTACAAAATACTGAACATTGTCACGAAATCTGTAGCTTTGATGAAGTTCCGCGGCCTCTGTTATCCAAGCTTAGGTCACTTTCCACTGCGTGTTTTATTTTCTCTCCACTTGATTTGACGATAAATAAACCCATCCTATGAATTCAGGCTTTCACAAAACAAAACATCAATACGATTTTTCTCTTGCGGGTTGCGCTTTCATCAATACTGCAAAAAAATATCTCCAAAGAAAAAATGTTTTTTTAAATTGAAAGCACTATGGCAGTTCGATAATTCTGACTAAACTAAGTGTCTTAAACTATTTGCGTCATTCTTCTCAATGCAACAAATGGAGTGCTGTGTAGCATTTCTTGCTATGGACAAAAATCCTCAATTGTATTTATATATTTTATGGAGGTTTTAATCAAATAATCACAATTATTTGATTAAATATATTTTTATATTAGGATCGTAAGTGCCGCAAATGTCAAAATACTTAATTTTGACCTTTTATAAGGATTTTATAAAGCTATCTGAAACTTAATAACTACTTAAACAAAAATAAATTTTTAAATACGGATCAAAATTTAAGACGTACCAAAATTTTAAAGAGAATTTTTCCTAGCCCATACAGATTTAAAACGAAAAACGTAGGGCGAATGCAATATTCATGCATCAGCTACTCTCTATAATCTAGGAGGCTGGAAAAAATTATTTTAAACTTTTTAACGTAATTATTTTCTGCTTTTTAGTCTCTTGTGTGTAGTTCTTCAATCGATTTTAAACGTTTTGATGAAATTATAACAGAAACATGTCGTAAATTTAATGTTTGTTTCAGTTTCTCTTCATCTTAATTCTGAATCACTCAAAAGTGCTTGGAACTTTGTGTGTAAATGATAAGAAGCAAGATTTAGGCGCAAATTTTCATTTCAAAATTTCCCACTTCAAAATGGCCGTCGGTGGTCAGTTTATACCTAATATTGCATTGTCATCCAGTTTTCCGCTATGGTGAAAGTTTCAAGTCTCTAGGTCATCGGGAAGTTATTTTACAATCAATTACAAAATTTATACCCTAATGGTACGCTTAGCTTATTTGGCTTTGACGTACGTCATTTGAACATAACGTAACCATATGTAAGTTGGCACAATAACAAAGCTACTTCAAAGGATTCAAATCAAAGTCGCTGCCGAATAGAAAAATGTTCAACTCGGCAGAGCATTGACGAAAGCAGCAGCAATTTTGACAATCGTTGCTTCCTTTTTTTCGCGTGAATTTTTTACAATAATTTCCATTTTCAATTCGACTATACATGAACATATTTTTTCAAAATAACAATGTTTGAGGAGGAATTAATCAGTGAAGTTAATAAATAAATATGCTTATGGAAAAAGGCTCCTTAATGTACAAAGAAGGGATAAGAAGACGAAGGCGTGGAATGAACTCTCCACGGCAGAAGGCGCACGAGGTGAGTTTTAATGATTAATTTTATTTAATTTTCATTTAATTTATTTCAACTACTAACCATTGTAAGATTGACAATCTTATAAAAACATAGCTAAAGTGCAAGAGTCGTTGCACTGTGGACAAAAAGGACTTGCCTGAAGAGACTTCAGGAGGCAAGAATTATGAAATTTATGCTTACATTGTGTATAACTTAATTCTTCTGTTTCTATCATGGATTTGGAACAGATTGAACATATCAACTTATATAAATCTTCATTACTGTGTCTTACGCTCATTTTAATTAAATAATCTGTATACAAAAATTTGGAATTTTATATAATTAAGTTTGTTGGCAACTCTTTGGCAGCACTTTTGTACTTTACTTCCTGTTTTGATAATTAAGAATTGGTGTGAAATCCGCGTGTTGCTATTTCCTTAGATTGTCTCGTGAATCGCCCATGATCTGGAGCGATATTATCAGGATTTGGGTCGTTGTTTAATCTAGAATTCGTTTTACACAAGACCATTGGTCCTTCGAGCCATATCGCAAAAGTAAGAATGGCTAGTCTAAAGGCTAGAGACTCCGCTACAAATGCCATAAAACGATATATGGAAGCAAGCAATAAGGTTACAGAGCAGACTGAGCAGGAGCAAATAGCAAAATATTTAAAGGTATTAGAGGTGCAGTGAATGCGATTCAATCAAGCACAAGATTTAGTAGAGGAATCTTGTGGTGAGGCAACGTTGGAAGGGGAGGAAGCGAATAGAGATCGTGCGGAGCAATGGTATGTAAAAGTTCATCACATTTTTTCAGCTTGCCATTAGAAATGCATCCAGGGTTACCACGCAGAACACCTACGCGAATAATAGCGTAAGTACAAAAGCAAATATTGTACATCTTCCCAAGTTAGAATTGCCCAGCTTCTCTGGCGATCCCACTGAGTGGGTCAGTTTTCACGATGCCTTCCTAGCAGCGATTGGTAACAACGATAGTTTAGCCGAAGGTCAAAAATTACATTATCTTCAAAATTGCTTAAAAGGCGAAGCTGCACGTGTGGTGAGCAACTTTAAAGCTGACAATGCAAACTACGAGCGAGCGTGGAATTTGCTAAAATCTCGATATAAAGTCCTGCGCATTATTGTAGAAAAACATCTGTGCGCAATTCATAAAATCGCTAAACCTCATAGCGATACTGACAGTGGAATAAAGCAGATTTTGGGTGGAGTGGTCCAACACTCAAGAGCGCTTGCTGCATTGGGGCGACCAGTTGAGTTTAGGGACGACTGGCTAGTGCACGTGGTTGTGTCCAAGTTATGCGTCGACACTCG
Source organism: Sicus ferrugineus (assembly GCA_922984085.1). Classification (NCBI taxonomy): domain Eukaryota; kingdom Metazoa; phylum Arthropoda; class Insecta; order Diptera; family Conopidae; genus Sicus; species Sicus ferrugineus. The sequence goes on along the minus strand of OV277348.1, from coordinate 29,516,532 downwards.
GAAGCAATGGGAGCTATCCCTAACTGGAATTGAGGCACCAACATTTGAAGAGCTGCGAAATTTCCTCGAAAATCGATGTCGGTCGTTGTGTTGATCGGATCGAAAGTGTTGATGAGCCACAACGGTTACCGAAAAGTCATCGCAAGAAAACCAAAGCATTCTACGCAACGAAGCAGTCAGTGCCAACATCGAAGCAAGATAGCAGCTCACTCACTCCGAAATGTTTGCATTGTAACGGCAACCACAAAATATACGACTGCAGTAATTTTAAAAGTTTGAATCCAATGATTAAAAGGCAACTAATTCAGAAAAAGGATGCATGTTGGAACTGTCTTAGCACTGGACATCACGTGTTCAAATGTCGAAGTAAAAGCAGTTGTCGCGAATGTCAGAAGCGGCATCATACTCTTCTTCATTTAGTAGTTACACCAAATCGCACACAAGACGTACGCAGAGAACATGCAATTATGGCATCGAGCGAACAAAGCCCGATCAACATTCAGGCTGCTCCTGAATGTCAGAGCGATGACGTATTGCAGACACTTAGCAATACAAAAATATTACCACAATTATCGAAATATAACAGTGCCAACGCCGCCGCTGCTTTTACTGGCAGTGTTAAAGCTCTTAAGCAACATTGGGATTCATATCATGCAAAAAGCACAAAGACTGTGCAATTAGCCGATCCTAGTTCTTCAGTATCTGGTCACATTGATATATTAGTAGGTATGGGTGAGATACCAAACCTTTTGCTCGCCGATATTCGCAAATGCACCGGTAACATGACTGTAGCTCAAAATAGTGTTTCCGGTTGGGTGATATATGGATGTATATCGAATTCAAGTGAGAATCAGACCAATCTGCAAAACTTGCACTGCAACGTTGAATTGGCAAAAACTGTTGCCAAATTGTGGGAATTAGATGAGAGTTCTCAAGGGAAGCACCTCACTATAGAAGAAGCTTACTGTGATGAGCTTTTTGACGCAACTCACCGCCGCACATCCGGTGGAAATTTTATTGTTCAACTTCCTTTTAGAAAGTCTATTCGTCTAGGAGAGACGCGAAATATCACTATACGCAGATTTCTTAGTTTGGAAAAATGTCTCATCGCAAACGTTAATCTTAGACACGAATACAACGCATTCATGAATGAATTAGTCAACATGGGTCATATGGAGCGCGTCGATAGCGTTCCTGACAAGTGCTTCTATAGTATATGTCTCATCACCCGGTAGTTAAAGATTCAAGTATCACGACAAGATTGCGGGTTGTGTTCAACGCATCAATGAAGTCATCTTCCGGGCATTCTCTCAATGACGCATTAATGGTTGGGCCTCAGCTTCAATTAGACCTATTTTCAATTCTAATTCGTTATCGAACACACCGCTATGCTATGATCGCAGACATCACAAAGATGTATCGAATGGTGTTTATTACGCCTGAGCACACTGATTATCAAAGAATAGTGTGGCGCGAAGACCCATTAAAACCGCTCGAAGATTTTCGACTGCTTAGGGTGACTTATGGAACGGCACCAGCTTCACATTTGGCTGTTAAAGCATTACAGCAAACCGCAAAAGATCATAACGACTCGCATCCGCAAGCTTCGCGTATAATTTTGAATGACTTTTACATGGACGACTTATTGACTGGCGCCCATGACGAAATAACTTTTTTTAAGCTAGCTAAGTTTTGAATTGAGAAAATGGGCCACATACAGCGTCAAACTTAAAAATGATCTTTCAATTACAGAGGAAGTTCATTTTTTAACTGAAAACAATGAGGTGCGTACTCTGGGTATAATGTGGAATACGACCGAAGACTCCATATCGTTTCGAGTTAATATGCCTGAACCGCCTGAACTATTAACCAAGAGAGTCTTCCTGTCTGACGCTAGCTTGTTATTTGATCCGCTGGGGTTCACAGCGCCATGTATAGTGAAGTCTAAAACTTGGTTTCAGCAACTTTGGAAAGTCGATATATGTTGGGATGCAGCAGTGCCTGCAGATATAGCTAAGCAGTGGTTAGATCACCGTCGAGACCTCGCTAATCTTGCTAAAGTCAAAGTTTAACGCTGGTTGGCTATCGAAGACCAGAAAGGAAACACTTCGTTGCAGGTCTTTTGTGATGCGTCAGAACGTGCTTATGCTGCCGCTATATATTCCAGAACGGTGTTTGATAACGACGTTCATGTAACGCTAATTGCAGCGCGCACACGGGTCGCTCCGCTAAAGGTGATCACATTACCGCGGCTTGAGTTGTGTGCAGCCCACCTCGCCGCAAAGTTAGCGGAGAAGGTAATCTCAAGTTTTGCTGAAATGGTCTATCCTGTGTACGCATGGTCAGATTCGACAATCGCGCTTGCCTGGTTGCAAGACCATCCAAGTCGATGGTCCTCTTTTGTTGCTAACCGCGTAGCAGATATTCAAAAAATACTGCCATCTGACTGTTGGGGCCATGTACGCTCAGAGTGCAATCCAACCGATTGCGCGTCTAAAGGCATTAGTCCTACCGAACTATTAAAGTTCCAATTTTGGTGGCATGGGACCACTTGGTTAAAGGATGCTCCCGAAACATGGCGTCAACAATCAAACTTCAACACATCGCTAGAAGTGCGACACAAGAATGTCACATCCATTATTACGCAAAGAAATGAAGAGTGGGAATTAATCGATAAGTATTCATCGTATGCTAAACTCAAAAGAATTACAGCGTATGTAATTCGATTTGTGCGTAACCTGCAAACTAAATCAGGACGTAGAACGGGAAGTCTCCTCTGTAACGAAATACGTGAAGCTGAGATAGTTTTGATTAAGTATGTCCAAAATATTGCTTTTAATAATGAATTGTCATCTTGCAGAGATTTCAAGCCTATTCCATTGCGTAGCCCGCTGGCACGATTACAGCCGTTTTTGCACAATAAGGGAATTTTAGGAGTAGGTGGGCGAATCAAAAAAGCTGATTTGAGATACGAGACAAGGAATCCGATAATTTTGCCAAAACGTTCGATACTAGCAAAATTGAGCGTGAGCGACATACATAAGTTGGCACTACACGCCGGACCTCGCATCATGCAAACGATTTTACAGCAGCGTTTTTGGTTACCTGGACCACGCCAGTTGATACGGAAGATGTTTCACTGTTGTGTAAAGTGCATCAAACAGAAACGACAGCCCTTAAAACAAGTCATGGCAGATTTACCAGCGGGTCGGACGATGTACGGACAAGGACAAGGCCCTTTCTTCGAAGCGCTGTCGATTACGCTGGTCCTTTCAATTACAAATACGCTGCAGGCCGTGGGTCCAAATCAATCAAAGGTTACATCGCGATCTTCATATGCATGAGTACTGGTGCGATGCACCTAGTATTCGTCGGAGACTTATCGTCCATCACGTTCCTCAACGCATACAAACGCTTTATTAGCAGAAGAGGATACTGCCAGCAGCTGCACTCGGACAACGGCACGAATTTTGTTGGGGCAGAAAGGGAGCTACGAGCAATGATAAATAATTGCCTAGCTGAGGATAAAATTCGTGAGTTCTTCGCTGATTCACATGTCGCTTGGTACTTCAACCCGCCAAGTGCTCCACATATGGGAGGCTATTGGGAAACCGGAATTAAGAGGGTCAAATTTCATTTACGCCGAGTGGTCGACAATGTCCTATTGACCTTTGAAGAGTTTTGCACGCTCCTATGCGAAATCGAAGCATGTGTCAACTCCCGTCCACTATGTGCACAATCTGTTTTACAAGATTAGTTCGATGTATTGACTCCGGCCCATTTTCTAGTTGGAGAACCGCTCAAAGTTCTACCTGGAGAGGAAATAACGCTCTTCAAAGGAAATCTGAGCCAGCGCTGGTCTGTCATAACCGCCATAAGGCAATATTTCTGGCGTCGTTGGAGGGATGAGTATCTGATTAGTCTTCAACAGCGCACAAAATGGACGAGGACACAGCCGCAGGTGAAAAAAGACGACGTGGTGATTGTACTAGAACCTAGCTGCCCTCCTTCAAAATGGAAGCTTGGTCGAGTGGTAGAATGCTACCCCGGTGCTGATGGCATGGTAAGAGTGGTTAAACTAAAGACGACGGATGGAGAATTTTGCGACCAATTCAAAAATTATGCAAGTTACCGATCGATGATTCTATATAGTCAAGAAACTAATAGTTGTAATAACTCTATATGCTAAAACGTAACATGCCTTATACAGTACACTACATTCCTTATAATGTTCTTTATATATGTAAATTTAATTGTATGCTATTGAATAAGCTTTCACTTAGTTCAAGGCCGGCAGTATGCTGGCAGCACTTTTGTACTTTACTTCCTGTTTTGATAATAAAGAATTGGTGTGAAATCCGCGTGTTGCTATTTCCTTAGATTGTCTCGTGAATCGCCCATGATCTGGAGCGATATTATCAGGGTTTGGGTCGTTGTTTAATCCAGAATTCGTTTTACACAAGAACAAAGTTTGTGATAATTATGTTTGTGGGTTTTTTTTTCATATAAAAATATGTTTTGATCTGGTTTTTTTCTGTAGCTTCACGACGAAAAGTTTAGATGCATTTAGATTTTAGTGGGAATTTGTTTTGGATCAAAGAGATGTCTCTCAACAAAATACTTATTTCAGGAAACAATGAAATACGGACGAACAACCAGTTTTAACTCAGTCTTCGTTATTCCGGATATTTAGAGTTCCATGAAAGGTACTAAAGCTAGTTTTCAAAACAAATTGGATTACTTGAATTAAACCGGATGAATTTTGTTTAGGTGAAATCCCTTGCTGGAAACAACTGTCGGTCAGAAAAATCCAAGAAAAGAATAAATTCTGCAATTCCATACAGCGTAACTTAGACGGAGACTCACCAAAACAATTATTGGACTTTTTTGCCAGTAAGTGTTTGTGGGGAACTACGATGAGGACTCAACTAATGTACGCAGAAAAAAAATCGTATTAGTCTTGTCGACAAGTAAAAGCACTTGCAGAGCCTTTGCATTGGGGCTTTTGCCTTTTGCTTCGGGTTTTGCCTTTTGCTTCGGCTTTTGCCTTTTGCCTCGTGCCACACGTTGGGCGCCATTTTATGTAATGGTTATACTAGGTTGAATTCGACTGATGGTACTTCTCGATAGTTTGGTGGAGAATAGCTGGTGCACATACTGGCAATCGGCTAGAAATCGTCGGCAACAGGAGTGAGTTTTTGCTAGACCACCAAACTTCCATTTACACAAAAAATATTTATGTGCGAGGAAAAGAAAAGGTTAAACTAGTGTCAAATCAATAAAAACGAATTGTCACACATTCAATGAATGTTATTTTCTGCACAAACTAATTTTTGAGATGTGATCTCAATAACGACGCTGACTACAATGATCCTCTCCTCATCGCAACTCGGCACTCTCTCTCCAGTATGTGCGTGTGTGTGTGTGTGTGTTCTGTTGGTGTCGCTGACAGCTCGGCCCATCCTGTATCTAATCGTCCTCGATTTCGTCGGAGTCATCTTCGCTAAGATTATCCAGCTCTGGGGAAGTCTGGCACCAGGGTTTTATCTTGTCTGATGCATACACCGACTTATATTTTCGTGTGGTAACTGGTGCACCGGGAATATCCTCCACCAGGTAGCGATCCTTCTCCAGAACTCGTTTTATAACACAAGGCCCACGATATTTAGGTTCCAGTTTTCTAGATTGTGATGTCGAAGGTTCTTCATTTTCTAAGACCACGAGGTCACCTTCGCTGTAGATGGTCGGCGCAGCGTGTTTGGAGTCGAACCGTTGCTTCCATTTCTTTCGCTCTTGTTGGATTCTCTCTGCAGCTATTTGTCGCTTCGAATACGTGTCGATTGTATCCGATGGTAACTGATCTATATCGTTATGCACGGCAGCAAACAGGTGATTTTGTACAACGTGTGCCAACACAAAGTCAAATACCAGTTCGTTTGGACTGTAGCCCGACGTTGCGTTTTTTTGTTAGTTTATGGTCCAGTGTAGGTCTCGTAATGTCAAATCCCAGTCGTTTGAGTTCTCAACAGTCGTACGCAAATACGATAGAATCGTTTGGTTTGTACGCTCAACTTGGCCATTTGCCCGTGGGGTTCGTACCGCCGTTTTTATATGTTGGATTCCGTTGCGCTTGCAGTATTCCTCAAACGATTTGGCCGTGTACGCCGTACCTCGATCCGATACGATGCATTTCGGTAGGCCAAAATAACTTATGACTTCGTTGAGTGCCTGAATTACAGGGGCAGTTTTTGTGTCTCGGACTGCTTTAACGATCGTGAATTTACTAAAAGCATCTGTTATGGCGAGTATATACGATTTCCCTCTTTTACTACGGATGAACGGTCCTAAGTGGTCAATGTGGATAAGACGGAACGGAATGGGGTCAACTTCGTCAAAGTGTAGCCGTCCTTCTGATTTTCCACCATGTGCTTTAAAATAACAGCATCGTATACAGGCAGCCAAATATTGCTTTACATATTTTCTAACTTTTGGAAACCAGAAAAGTTTTTTTATACGCTGAATCGTCTTTTCTAAACCAAAATGACCCATATCGTCGTGGCACTGTTGTACAATTCTCCACCTCACTGCCTTTGGCACGACAAATTTTAGACCATCAGCGTCCTTCCGGTAAATTCTTTGATTTTGGATAGCGTACTTTTCTTTTATTTGCTTCCAGTTATCGGCTGTTTGATGACCATTCAGGACTTCAAATATAGGCAACAGAGATTTGTCTTGTAGTTGCATGGTCAATAGCCAGTCATTGACATCGGTGATTTTTAAAATTAAACCAGCTGGCTCGACGTCTTGTGGTGGTTGATCTGGCGAGCGACTGAGAGCGTCAATATGTGTCATTCGGGAGCCTGCACGATGAATTACTTCGAAATTGTATTCCAGCAGCTTTAGATACCACCGAGAAATCTTTGGAATTAGCTCTTTTTTTTCTCTTACTTTAGCGATAGCTGCACAATCCGTAACCAGTCGAAATTGTTTGCCCAAAAGATAAACTCAAAATCTATCAAGAGTTTCCACGATAGCTAAAACTTCGAGTTCATAACTATGGTATCTACTCTCGGCATCGGTACAGTGACGGCTGTAATAAAATATTGGTTGCCAGGTATTCTCGTCGGTTGATTGCAGCAGTATTCCTGCTATTCCAAGGCTACTCGCATCCGTATGAACTTCATGTTGGCGGTAAAAGTCGAAAAGACCTAGCAATGGTTCACTGCTTAATTTTTCTATGAGTTCTGCAAAAGCGTTTTCTTGCGCGGTGTCCCACACAAAATTATTGTTCTCTGTTTTACGCAATAATGCAGTAAGTGGCTTCGAAATTAAGGCATAGTTTCTAACAAATTTACGGAAAAATCCAGTCAGTCCCAAAAATCTTCGTACTTCGGAAATGTTTGTTGGTCGCTTGAAGTTTCGAATAGCACTCACCTTTTTTTTACCTGGGGAAATTCCGTTTCTGTTAATAATGTGTCCTAAAAAACAGATTTCGGCTGCCAGAAATTTGCATTTTCTTAAACGTAATGTCATTCTGCTTTCCTTCAAAATGTTAAGAAATTTATCTAAGCGCAACAACCCTTCCTCGATTGTTTTGCTAGGTACAACAACGTCGTCTAGGTAAACTAGCACCTCGCCAGATTTCATTCTAGTTACGATCTTGTTCATCAAAGCTTGAAACACTGATGGTGCGTTGACCAGTCCAAAAGGCATTCGATTATATTCATAGTGCCCATCTGTAGTAACGAAAGCAGTATATTTTTTTGAAGTCTCTTCTATTTCTATTTGATGGTAGCCCATACGCAGGTCCAGTTGTGTAAAATAAGAATTTCCTGCCAAGAATTCATCGTCCGTTAATGTGGTCCCGACTCTAACCCTCTGTATACTTTCCACCCAGCAGTCATCTCCTTCAATCACAACACGTTTTCCTTCAGTGCACAAGATATCCTTACCTAGAAGCACATCCTCGGTAAGGTATTCGTCAGCAACAACAAGTAGATCGGCCTTAAGTAATGTTGCATCGATTTGCACTGCTACGTTAACTTTACGTGTACTAATATATTGACCTCCTGCGAACCCGTTTAAGATAACCATGCATGCTGCTGGGTTACCTACTCGTATAGCTACTGTTTCGCGAATTAGCGTGCGATTGCTACCGGGATCGATGATGGCTCTAACTGACTCTTGATTTATTTTTATTATTTTCGTGATCACTGCTAGGGGCGTTCTCCGCGTTCCTATTAATAGCTACCTTCGATCGTTTTTCCAGAGTGTCATGACTTCTTGACGTAAATTGCTGTGTTTGATGTGTGGTTCTCTGACAGATTTCACATCTCTGTTTTCGTTGTGGTTCGGGACAGTTTGCGGAATAATGGCCTAGTTTAAAACAATTGTAGCATTTAACAATTTTGGCGTTTTTTTTAAATGTTTTATTTTCCGATACGGTAACTGGTGGACTTGATGCTACATTACCACCGGTTATTACATCTCTGCCTTTTATATAAACAGGTGTTTTGATTCCGTTATAACTGCAATAAGTTGTAATATCGCGAAGAAGTTCGTTACAATTATTGTATTCGTTGGATACCCTCTTCTTTAAATCTGGCTCGTTTATACCATTGATGATGTGCCTAGCTATAGCACACTCTGGAATGCCAGCTTTCAGTCCTATAGCGAGGAGCTTATAATAAAAACGATTGGTGATTCGGTTGAGTTGCGTTTTGGACGAGTCATTTTGATATGTGCATCCGCCACATTTTCGGTGGACGGAAAATCCCTCAGAAACTTGTCCACAAATTGTGCCCAGTGCAGAAATACCTCTTTATGTGTGTCGATCCAATACCTAGCAGGTCCCTGCAATTTTTGTTGCACTGCAAATATTAAGGGTTGATCATCCCATTTATATGCGGTTTTTAAAGTTTCAATGCGATTGATAAATTGCTTCGAATTCAGGGATTCATCATTAATTGGGTTAAATTCTGGTAGGATGGCGATAATATCTCGGACGTTTCCGTATAAATTAGTAATTAACGATGGTTGCGTAGGTTGACAATTATTCGGATGTTGCGCAACATGTCCTTCTGGATCCGTGTTTACAGACGGATGGAAATGTTGACAAACATCGCTAGGTTTCCATTGTATAGACGATTGCAACATCTGCTGGTGACACGGCTGCAAATGTTGCGACGCAGCACTTGTTGCTCGCTGTGAAGTTTCAGAAGACGGCTGCAAAGACTGCTGAGAGAACGGCTGCAAGTTTTGCGACGCAGCATATGTAAAATGCTGAGAACCTTGTGAGCGGAGCTGCAAAACCTGCTGGGAGAACGGCTGCAAGTTTTGCGACGGAGCACATGCAAAGTGCTGAGAACCTTGTGAGCGGGGCTGCAAAACCTGCTGGGAGAACGGCTGCAAGTTTTGCGACGGAGCACATGCAAAATGCTGAGAACCTAGTGAGCGAGAATGCAAAATCTGCTGAGAGAACGGCTGCAAGTTTTGCACCGAGGTGTAGCCATTCGATGCTCTCGACGCAGCTAACTGGCTTACGGAAGTTAACTGCGCAATTTCTATTTCTGGTTGTTCTTTTGTAGTCAAGGGAAAAAAATATGTTGGTACAGTCTGAACAGTCGAATGTGGTCTTGTCTGAAAACGGAGATTTGGTTGTTGTTCTTGTAAACGCGAACTCGGTGCTGCCGCACTAACGATATCATCAGGCCTCTCATTGTAATGATGAAATTCTGGATTCGGGAATGATGTCGAACTCCTATGATTTAAACTCTGCTGAAATTGCGTAGTTAATAGCATTATCGCATTTCGAAACTCGCTGACATCAGTTCTTAATTTAGCCACTGTAGATTCCTCGGTTGATTCCTCGTTTGATTCCACAGACTCGGCTTCTGCGTTTTCGGCTCGGCTTTTGCCTTTTGCCTCGTGCCACACGTTGGGCGCCATTTTATGTAATGGTTATACTAGGTTGAATTCGACTGATGGTACTTCTCGATAGTTTGGTGGAGAATAGCTGGTGCACATACTGGCAATCGGCTAGAAATCGTCGGCAACAGGAGTGAGTTTTTGCTAGACCACCAAACTTCCATTTACACAAAAAATATTTATGTGCGAGGAAAAGAAAAGGTTAAACTAGTGTCAAATCAATAAAAACGAATTGTCACACATTCAATGAATGTTATTTTCTGCACAAACACTGATCCTCTCCTCATCGCAACTCGGCACTCTCTCTCCAGTATGTGCGTGTGTGTGTGTGTGTGTGTGTGTTCTGTTGGTGTCGCTGACACTAGGGTACTATTAGGAGGCAAAATAAACAAACAGAAACTAACAGGCTTATTCTGTAAACTGACATCCTGTGTTCAGTTCGATTTTATTCTCTATTCTCTTTTGTTATTTTCTTAAAACATATGTTCTCTTGTCAGAAAAAAAAAATAAAACTGAACGCATCACATCCCATGTCTTTGCGACGTATGTTGTTGGTAGTTTTACATGCTTTTCAAAGCTGTTTACGAAAACATACGAATTTTGTAACATTCGACTGTATGCGTTCATCTGTCATCTGGCTCGCAAATAAAACAAGTAGTTTCTACGCTGTCGGTGTTTGTGGTCATTTTGTAAGTGAAGTTCTTTTGCGTATAATTTTTGGAAAACATATAATATTGAACACATATTGAAAAATGGATGGTAATACAGGAAGGAGGTTCGTTTTAAAGTTTTTTTCCTTTATAATGATACGTTAATAGTGTGTAATTTTTAGTGCCAAATATACAAATAGCCGACAATTTTCGACGCTGATCGAGGAATTAAAGAAGACGGAAATATTAATAAGAGGGCCCTCTTGGAGTAACAGAGGGGAATGGGAACAAGAATGGGAGAAAATTTCCGCTAAACTAAATGCCCAAAGACCTCCAATTAAAACCGCAGCCGAGTGGAAGAAGGTAAAGGAGAATTATTACGAAATGATGTATTTTATTACAGCATTATTGTAATTGTAGGTTTGGATCGATTTAAAGTCAAGAACGAAGAAAAAGTTGGCGGAGAATGCGGCAGAAATTCGAAAGACTGGATCTGGGCAATTCCGTAGAATTTTTTTAACGGACGTAGAACAAGAGGTCGAGCAATTGCTAGGCCTCTCTGCTAATATTGCCACAGTGGGGAATTGTTTCGGGTTTGGAGACAAAGCTGCAGAAGGTGAGTGCCCTCACCTTCACCTTAAAAGGGAATTTTTGTAACTTCATTTAATCTTAATACTAAAATATTTCAGTGTCGTCGGAAAGGCCTTCATGTGAGGCTTCACTAGTTATTGACCACAGCGCAACGACTTCATCTGCCACTATGGCTACCGACATTTATGATCAACCTGAAACAACTACTTCTACCATGGCCAATGCATACGGAAGCACTGTCGATTCCGCCGCTCCAAGATCAAAATGACGGCGAAATGTGCTAGATGAGGAAGTGGTTCTGCTGCACCAGGAAGTAAGCAATCAAGAAAGGCTTTTGCAGTCGGTAGAACGCATTGCAATTGCTTTCGAAAATATGTGTACTTTATTCAGCCACTTTGCTGAAAATCAAAAAGGAGCATTTGATGCAGTTGAAAAAGATCGGAGAGACCGACGAAATTTTTGGCAATGTGTACAGAACATTTACAGAACTAGCAATCATGAAATGTGATATACAGAACTAGCAATCATGAAATGCGATATACAGAACTGGCAATCATGAAATAAATAGTATTATTTATACAAAATCGTATCTCAATGTTTTTTTATTTGTTTGCCCTGAAAAGGACAGATTTAGTTAGTCATGTCAAGGAATGTTTAATTTTTTTTATTTCGATTAGTTTACGATTGACCTAGCAATTTGGTCCCGAGCTGTTATCGCTGCATTTGAAGACACTTCTTCATTGAAATGTGGGCTTTCATCGACCACAACTTCCTCTGCGATCTCCCATTCGTTTTTGTAGTAAAGGCAGAGGTTATGCAGGGCGCAACATGCATTAACAATTTTTGTCGCCATCGCCGGAGAGTAATGCAGACCTCTTTCTGCTATAATGGAACGGAATCTACTCTTAAGAACACCAAAACATCGCTCAATTGTGTTACGCGCCCTGCAATGCTTCGTGTTGTATGAAATTTCGTGTGGATGTTGAGGTTGGCGATATGGTGTCATCAGGTATGGGAGTAATTGGTACCCCGAATCACCTAAAATTGTATGCATGACAAAATCTATACACAAAGCAAAAAATGATCATAACCTTACCCAGAAGCCAGCAATTTCTGTGTCCAGCATTGTACTGTGTTTTGAAAAATCAGCCTCGCTGATCCTCCACACATACGCGTCGTGGTTCGCCCCTGGTGCTCTTGCGTCAACACCACCACCACCATATCGAAATCACATATCTGGAATAAAAAATATTTCAAAGTTCGTTCTAATAAAGCATTTCATATATTACCACCAAAGCATTTAGACTATAAAAGCCTTTTCTGTTGTAATAGAGATTTCTTCTATCCCCTGTTCCTATTAATTCGATGTGCGTGCCGTCCACACAACCAACGACTCCAGGAATGCCATATTTGTTAAAAAACTTCTCTTTTATTGCGGCTGTTTCTGTTTCCGTTGTGGGGAAACGAATCCACTTCGAACAAAAATGCCGTTCAAAAATATCCAACAGGTCTGATACATTTTTGGATACTATACTCTGCGACATTAACGCTACATATTCATTCCTAACCGATTTTTGATAGCTTCCGCTCGCTAAAAAACGCAAAAAGGAAGCTAATTTGAGAATCGGGGGAACCGACGTCGACCTCTCAGCCTGTTTCGTCCATGGAACCACCTCTTGCAGTATCTCCATGAAACAATTTTTGTCCATGCGGAAATTCATGATAAATCTGTAACGAAAGTAAATATACACAATGTTGTGTAAAAAAAATGAAATACTGCCTGAAAGTGTAAAACATTTATACAAGTGTATATCAACTTACTGTTGTTCCGGCATCTCTAAGGGATTTGAGTGGTCTCTTAACTCTCGCATCATTCTCCTCAAATTTACGTTTGCAGCGCGCTGATCACGTTCATTTGCTCTTCTTCGTCGAACATAATTTCCTACACCAATCATTTTCACAATTTATTTACCGCGAATTATTTTCTTAGTTTAAACTTCAATATTTTCACAATAAAACTTCCATGACGCTAACCGTTGTTGCCAGGTTACGCCACATTAAATTTACCAAAAATTTAGAATTTGCCAAAATTTAGAAATTGCGAAATTTACATACAAAATTACTTAATTTTAATTGAGATTATGTTGAAAATTTTAAAAATGTTCAACATTTAAAATCATGACACAATTTAGCAAATAAATAAATTCTTCATGTATAAAAATGTAGGAAATCTCATTTAAGCAATTGCTCTCATACTTAGCATTCATTAAACATGGTAACACTATGCCGATTGAAATAGTATACAAACACATGAAGAATGTCAGATAAAAGCAAAACCGGGTCAATTCTTACGAGTTCCCATCCCATGTTTCTGAAAGCTTACAGAATACCTCGTTTTTGATCACGTATAATTTGAACGCAGGAACTGAACGCAGGATGTGAGTTTACAGAATAAGCCTGTAAGTGATTAGGGTTCCGGTGCATCTACCAGGTTGTATGTTATGCCCGGCTTTAGCCCACCCGTCCTTGATTTCCGGCTCCAGAAATACAATTTCTCGGAAATCCCTTACTTTATTTCCACCGTGAAGCCTGGAATCAGATCAAAACTATTTAGTTCACTCTATCATATTAATTTTTCTCTTAAGCAGTTTATTACAGAAATTACTTAGAATTACGGTTTATAACACAAATTCCGAAATTATTTCTTGTTAATACTTTACATTTGAAATAATTTGGTAAAATAATCTGAATTCATTTGGAAATTACATCTACCTACATGTTGACTATATGGTACATAATATATTACATGTAAAATTTAATTTCTTTGTACTTTACAAAATAATATTAATAAAAATATAATAGAAAAGGATCTTTAATTTACCTTAGAGTTTTACGGCGTTACAATCTTTCACTCAGCGATCCGGCAGGCCTGACGTTTGCGCTTACTGAGAACTCCTAGGATAGAATAAAAATTCAACTTCCTTTCCTTTCTAATAATAAACAAAATATTGGATCATTCAATTCAAGAAACTTATATATGAATACGGTATAAAATTTAGATAACTATTGTAAATATATAACTAAAATATTGTTATACAAAATTGTGTTTTGTTTGTTTTCCCGAGAAATGTTTTCTGTATCTACTTAGTTGATAGTTCTTTCCATTGTAGATTACGTTACCGATAAATTAAATATGACACATTTGAATAGATTTATATGATGTACTAATTTAAATATTAAATGTATTTTCGTCGAAATTTTGGTTATTCTCTTATATATTTAAAGGGTAAGTTCGTTCGAAAGTATGTAGGGTTTATGTAGTAGATGGTAAATATATTGTGGTAAATATATACTTATTTAACTTTCTTTACAATAAACAAAATGTTCAAGGTCGAAAAAATATTTGTTGAGAAAACCGGTTTCCATGTGGAATTCTTTCTTCCATATTTATTTATACTCAAATTACTTTTCTTCGGTCCTCCTGTTTTTTCTCTTTGAGCGAATAGAGTTTTAAACCCAGGTTATTAATACAAATTTTGTTGCTAATCTCTTGTAGATTTGTCGTTTTGGTACTCCGTTGATGTGGTTGATCGGCGATGCTCTTGCTGTAGTTTAATGATTTGAAGTTCTGTATCTCTTTTTTCTCTTGACCTCGGGTTCTTGTAACGTCATCCTTGTAAGTTCCGTAGGCAAATCTAGGTTTCTGCTTTCAAAACAGCTTCTTTTTATATTCTTTTCTTCCTTATGCGGAATGTATTTGGGTGTATATAATTTATTTATAACTCTTGGGGATTCTATATATGGTAGCAAGACGAAACCATTCGAGTACACACTGCTCAAGCACGATCATCTGAAACAGTCGAGCAACGGAAAGCAAGACTGGAACCATTCGAGTACGCGATGCTCAAGGTCATCTGAGACGGTCGAGCAACGGGAAGCAAGACGAAACCGTCCGAGTACGCACTGCTCAAGCACGATCATCCGAAACATACGAGCAACGGGAAGCAAGACGAAACCGTCCGAGTACGCACTGCTCAAGCAAGATCATCTGAAACAGACGAGAAACGGGAAGTAAGACTGGAAACCTTTTGAATAGGCACTACTCCAGCCCGTTCGTCTGAAACATACGGGCAACGGGAAGCAAGACTGGAATTCTTTCGAGAATGCACTGCTCGATCCAGACGAACACTGAACTCTGATTTAAATATTGGTGCATTCCATTACGATCGTTATTATGATTACAGTCTCCTTCCAAGTGCAGTACTGGAAAAATTGATAAATTAGGCGTGTATTCTGTGTCCTCAAATTTTAATTGAAACACCTGGATGTTCTGCGCGGGGGAAAAGTTAAATTGCCAGAATTACATTCACGCTTGGTAGTAAATATATTATCGCCTTAATTTTAAGACCATGCGAACAAAGTCGCGGATAACAGCTAGTGTATACATAAACTGCTTTACAAATATATTTTTGTTAATATTATTTTCAAAACTTTTTTAGTAGGTTGCTTTCTTTTCTGTCTGTATGGGTACAAATAGTTTGTAATTGATTTTAAACTAACTTCCCGAGGAGTTAGACACTAAAAACTCTGTATGTGGCTAGGAAAATTAATTTTAAACTTTTCAGTCCGTGTTAAAAACGTTGTATTAAAAAAATTTATTTTTATTTAAATAATTATTAAATTTGTAATAGCTTATAAGACAGTCGATTCATTAACGATTAATCCAAGGTTGATAACTATAATAGGAAAAAAAATAATTTCACTAGAATTATGTTGGAGCTCTCGCTCGAAAATTTCTAATATTTGAGACAAAAGAAAATTTTTTAAAACCACTTACCCGAACTTTTAAAGAATAATAACCCTTTCCATTTACAAAATACTGAACATTGTCACGAAATCTGTAGCTTTGATGAAGTTCCGCGGCCTCCGTTATCCAAGCTTAGCTCACTTTCCACTGCGTGTTTTATTTTCTCTACACTTGATTTGACGATAAATAAACCCATCCTATGAATTCAGGCTTTCACAAAACAAAACATCAATACGATTTTTCTCTTGCGGGTTGCGCTTTCATCAATACTGTAAAAAAATATCTCCAAAGAAAAAAGGTTTTTTTAAATTGAAAGCACTATGGCAGTTCGATAATTCTGACTAAACTAAGTGTCTTAAACTATTTGCGTAATTCTTCTAATGCAACAAATGGAGTGCTGTGTAGCATTTCTTGCTATGGACAAAAATCCTCAATTGTATTTATATATTTTATGGAGGTTTTAATCAAATAATCACAATTATTTGATTAAATATATTTTTATATTAGGATCGTAAGTGCCGCAAATGTCAAAATACTTAATTTTGACCTTTTATAAGGACTTTATAAAGCTATCTGAAACTTAATAACTACTTAAACAAAAATAAATTTTTAAATACGGACCAAAATTTAAGATGGACCAAAATTTTAAAGAGAATTTTTCCTAGCCCATACAGATTTAAAACGAAAAACGTAGGGCGAATGCAATATTCATGCATCAGCTACTCTCTATAATCTAGGAGGCTGGAAAAAATTATTTTAAACTTTTTAACGTGATATTTTAAAATTTATTTCTATTTAAGTAATTATTTTCTGCTTTTTAGTCTCTTGTGTGTAGTTCTTCAATCGATTTTAAACGTTTTGATGAGATTATAACAGAAACATGTCGTAAATTTAATGTTTATTTCAGTTTCTCTTCATCTGAATTCTGAATCACTCGAAAGTGCTTGGAACTTTGTGTGTAAATGATAAGAAGCAAGATTTAGGCGCACATTTTCATTTCAAAATTTCCCACTACAAAATTGCCGTCGGTGGTCAGTTTATACCTAATATTGCATTGTCATCCAGTTTTCCGCTATGGTGAAAGTTTCAAGTCTCTAGGTCATCGGGAAGTTATTTTACAATCAATTACAAAATTTATACCCTAATGGTACGCTTAGCTTATTTGGCTTTGACGTACGTCATTTGGCAAGTTGGCACAATAACAAAGAGACTTCAAACGATTCAAATCAAAGTCGCTGCCGAATAGAAAGATGTTCAACTCGGCAGAGCATTGACGAAAGCAGCAGCAATTTTGACACTCGTTGCTTCCTTTTTTTCGCGTGAATTTTTTACAATCATTTCCATTTTCAATTCGACTATACATGAACATATTTTTTGAAAATAACAATGTTTGAGAAGGAATTAATCAGTGAAGTTAATAAATAAATATGCTTATGGAAAAAGGCTCCTTAATGTACAAAGAAGGGATAAGAAGACGAAGGCGTGGAATTAACTCTCCACGGCAGTAGGCGCACGAGGTGAGTTTTAATGATTAATTTTATTTATTTTCATTTAATTTATTTATTTCAACTACTAACCATTGTAAGATTGACAATCTTATAAAAACATAGCTAAAGTGCAAGAGTCGTTGCACTGTGGACAAAAAGGACTTGTCTGAAGAGACTTCAGGAGGCAAGAATTATGAAATTTATGCTTACATTGTGTATAACTTAATTCTTCTGTTTCTATCATGGATTTGGAACAGATTGAACATATCAACTTATATAAATCTTCATTACTGTGTCTTACGCTCATTTTAATTAAATAATCTGTATACAAAAATTTGGAATTTTATGTAATTAAGTTTGTGATAGTTATGTTTGTGGGTTTTTTTTTCTTTCATATAAAAATATGCTTTGATCTGGTTTCTTCTGTAGCTTCATGGCGAAAAGTTTAGATGCATTTAGATTTTAGTGTGAATTTGTTTTGGATCAAAGAGATGTCTGTCAACAAAATACTCATTTCAGGAAACAATGAAATACGGACGAACAACCAGTTTGAACTCTGTCTTCGTTATTCCGGATATTTAGAGTTCCATGAAAGGTACTAAAGCTAGTTTTCAAAACAAATTGGATTACTTGAATTAAACCGGATGAATTTTGTTTAGGTGAAATCCCTTGCTGGAAACAACTGTCGGTCAGAAAAATCCAAGAAAAGAATAAATTCTGCAATTCCATACAGCGTAACTTAGACGGAGACTCACCAAAACAACTATTGGACATTTTTGCCAGTAAGTGTTTGTGGGGAACTACGATGAGGACTCAACTAATGTACGCAGAAAAAAAATCGTATTAGTCTTGTCGACAAGTAAAAGCACTTGCAGAGCCTTTGCCTTCGGGCTTTTGCCTTTTGCTTCGGGTTTTGCCTTTTGCTTCGGCTTTTGCCTTTTGCCTCGTGCCCCACGTTGGGTGCCATTTTATGTAATGGTTATACTAGGTTGAATTCGACTGATGGTACTTCTCGATAGTTTGGTGGAGAATAGCTGGTCCACGTACTGGCAATCGGCTAGACATCGTCGGCAACAGGAGTGAATTTTTGCTAGCCCACCAAACTTCCATTACACAAAAAATATTTATGTGCGAGAAAAAGAAAAGGTTAAACTAGGGTACTATTAGGAGGCAAAATAAACAAACAGAAACTAAGTGATTAGGGTTCCGGTGCATCTACCAGGTTGTATGTTATGCCCGGCTTTAGCCCACCCGTCCTTGATTGCCGGCTCCAGAAATACAATTTCTCGGAAATCCCTTACTTTATTTCCACCGTGAAGCCTAGAATCAGATCAAAACTATTTAGTTCACTCTATCATATTTATCTTAAGCAGTTTATTACAGAAATCACTTAGAATTACGGTTTATAACACAAATTCTGAAATTATTTCTTGTTAATACTTTACATTTGAAATAATTTGGTAACATAATCTGAATTCATTTGGAAATAACATCTACCTACATGTTGACTATATGGTACATAATATATTAATGTAAAATTTAATTTCTTTGTCCTTTACAAAATAATATTAATAAAAATATAATAGAAAAGGATCTTTAATTTACCTTAGAGTTTTACGGCGTTACAATCTTTCACTCAGCGATCCGGCAGGCCTGACGTTTGCGCTTACTGAAAACTCCTAGGATAGAATGAAAATTAACTTCCTTTCCTTTCTAATAATAAACAAAATATTGGATCATTCAATTCAAGAAACTTATATATGAATACGGTATAAAATTTAGATAACTATTGTAAATATATAACTAAAATATTGTTATACAAAATTGTGTTTTGTTTGTTTTCCCGAGAAATGTTTTCTGTATCTACTTAGTTGATAGTTCTTTCCATTGTAGATTACGTTACCTATAAATTAAATATGACACATTTGAATAGATTTATATGATGTACTAATTTAAATATTAAATGTATTTTCGTCGAAATTTTGGTTATTCTCTTATATATTTAAAGGGTAAGTTCGTTCGAAAGTATGTAGGGTTTATGTAGTAGATGGTAAATATATTGTTGTAAATATATACTTATTCAACTTTCTTTACAATAAACAAAATGTTCAAGGTCGAAAAAATATTTGTTGAGAAAACCGGTTTCCATGTGGAATTCTTTCTTCCATATTTATTTATACTCAAATTACTTTTCTTCGGTCCTCCTGTTTTTTCTCTTTGAGCGAATAGAGTTTTAAACCCAGGTTATTAATACAAATTTTGTTGCTAATCTCTTGTAGATTTGTCGTTTTGGTACTCCGTTGATGTGGTTGATCGGCGATGCTCTTGCTGTAGTTTAATGATTTGAAGTTCTGTATCTCTTTTTTCTCTTGACCTCGGGTTCTTGTAACGTCATTCTGGTACAGTTCCGTAGGCAAATCTAGGTTTCTGCTTTCAAAACAGCTTCTTTTTATATTCTTTTCTTCCTTATGCGGAATTTATTTGGGTGTATATAATTTATTTATAACTCTTGGGGATTCTATGTAATTTTCGTCTACTTTGTACATATACTATATATATCAGTGTTATATGTGGTTTTGTATATTTTATTTTAGACACTTTATATGTACATATATAGTTTGGTTCCACGTTTATTAATACTTTGTCTTAACTACATAAAAAAAGATGAAACAACTAAACTTTTAATCACGCCATCGTTACTCAAAAAAAATATTTGGTTCACCAGTTAAAATATAGGTGCAACCTGACAGCGATCAAATCGATGCGAAAACACCAACGCACTGCTCGCTGTCTTGATCAGAACTGACTTAACTTCTCCTCTCATTCGAAGTCCTCACATAGATTTTCTCTATTCCTTTCTATCTCGTCCATTCCTTATATTCTCTCACCGATGGCTAGCGAGAGAAATAACCTTCTTGCCTTAACCCTTCACTATCGAATTCACCCATTACAAAATAAGCAATAATATTCTAAGTTAGTTTTTTAATAGTCGTGAAAAAATATTAGTATCGCTTTCAAATAAATAATGCCACCTAAACGAAAAGCGATTGGTCGATCTACACCTAAAGCAAAAAAACAAGAGTCGTTACGAGCTTCGAGTTACGAAGCAAGACGAAACCGTCCGAGTACGCACTGCTCAAGCACGATCATCCGAAACATACGAGCAACGGGAAGCAAGACGAAACCGTCCGAGTACGCACTGCTCAATAAGATCATCTGAAACAGACGAGAAACGGGAAGTAAGACTGGAAACCTTTTGAATAGGCACTACTCCAGCCCGTTCGTCTGAAACATACGGGCAACGGGAAGAAAGACTGGAATTCTTTCGAGAATGCACTGCTCGATCCAGACAAACACTGAACTCTGATTTAAATGTTGGTGCATTCCATTACGATCGTTATTATGATTACAGTCTCCCTCCAAATGCAGTACTGGAAAAATTGATAAATTAGGCGTGTATTCAGTGTCCTCAAATTTTAATTGAAACACCTGGATGTTCTGCGCGGGGGAAAAGTTAAATTGCCAGAATTACATTCACGCTTGGTAGTAAATATATTATCGCATTAATTTTAAGACCATGCGAACAAAGTCGCGGATAACAGCTAGTGTATACATAAACTGCTTCACAAATATATTTTTGTTAATATTATTTTCAAAACTTTTTTAGTAGGTTGCTTTCTTTTCTGTCTGTATGGGTACAAATAGTTTGTAATTGATTTTAAACTAACTTCCCGAGGAGTTAGACACTAAAAACTCTGTATGTGGCTAGGAAAATTAATTTTAAACTTTTCAGTCCGTGTTAAAAACGTTGTATTAAAAAAATTTATTTTTATTTAAATAATTATTAAATTTGTAATAGCTTATAAGACAGTCGATTCATTAACGATTAATCCAAGGTTGATAACTATAATAGAAAAAAAAATAATTTCACTAGAATTATGTTGGAGCTCTCGCTCGAAAATTTTTAATATTTGAGACAAAAGAAAATTTTTTAAAACCACTTACCCGAACTTTTAAAGAATAATAACCCTTTCCATTTACAAAATACTGAACATTGTCACGAAATCTGTAGCTTTGATGAAGTTCCGCGGCCTCCGTTATCCAAGCTTAGCTCACTTTCCACTGCGTGTTTTATTTTCTCTACACTTGATTTGACGATAAATAAACCCATCCTATGAATTCAGGCTTTCACAAAACAAAACATCAATACGATTTTTCTCTTGCGGGTTGCGCTTTCATCAATACTGTAAAAAAATATCTCCAAAGAAAAAAGGTTTTTTTAAATTGAAAGCACTATGGCAGTTCGATAATTCTGACTAAACTAAGTGTCTTAAACTATTTGCGTAATTCTTCTAATGCAACAAATGGAGTGCTGTGTAGCATTTCTTGCTATGGACAAAAATCCTCAATTGTATTTATATATTTTATGGAGGTTTTAATCAAATAATCACAATTATTTGATTAAATATATTTTTATATTAGGATCGTAAGTGCCGCAAATGTCAAAATACTTAATTTTGACCTTTTATAAGGACTTTATAAAGCTATCTGAAACTTAATAACTACTTAAACAAAAATAAATTTTTAAATACGGACCAAAATTTAAGATGGACCAAAATTTTAAAGAGAATTTTTCCTAGCCCATACAGATTTAAAACGAAAAACGTAGGGCGAATGCAATATTCATGCATCAGTTACTCTCTATAATCTAGGAGGTTGGAAAAAATTATTTTAAACTTTTTAACGTGATATTTTAAAATTTATTTCTATTTAAGTAATTATTTTCTGCTTTTTAGTCTCTTGTGTGTAGTTCTTCAATCGATTTTAAACGTTTTGATGAGATTATAACAGAAACATGTCGTAAATTTAATGTTTATTTCAGTTTCTCTTCATCGGAATTCTGAATCACTCGAAAGTGCTTGGAATTTTGTGTGTAAATGATAAGAAGCAAGATTTAAGCGCACATTTTCATTTCAAAATTTCCCACTTCATAATGGCCGTCGGTGGAGAGTTTATACCTAATATTGCATTGTCATCCAGTTTTCAGCTATGGTTAAAGTTTCAAGTCGCTAGATCATCGGGAAGTTATTTTACAATCAATTACAAAATTTATACCCTAATGGTACGCTTAGCTTGTTTGGCTTTGACGTACGTCATTTGAACATAACGTAACCATATGTAAGTTGGCACAATGACAAAGCGACTTCAAACGATTCAAATCAAAGTCGCTGCCGAATAGAAAAATTTTCAACTCGGCAGAGCTTTGACGAAAGCAGCAGCAATTTTGACAATCGTTGCTTCCTTTTTTTCGCGTGAATTTTTTACAATAATTTCCATTTTCAATTCGACTATACATGAACATATTTTTTGAAAATAACAATGTTTGAGAAGGAATTAATCAGTGAAGTTAATAAATAAATATGCTTATGGAAAAAGGCTCCTTAATGTACAAAGAAGGGATAAGAAGACGAAGGCGTGGAATTAACTCTCCACGGCAGTAGGCGCACGAGGTGAGTTTTAATGATTAATTTTATTTAATTTTCATTTAATTTATTTATTTCAACTACTAACGATTGTAAGATTGACAATCTTATAAAAATAATGGTAGCCTGTAATTTGTTGCAGTAACAATAAAAGATTACATAAGTAAGTTAAATTAGATTAAAGTTAAACTAACACGGAGGAGTGATCAACAGCCGTATTTTGTATCTGCGAACCGTACGCTTCTCAACGTTACTCTTTGTTATATTCGTAAAACAGCTGATCAAAATGTATATCTGTGCACGCATACTACGTTTATACTACGTTTACATCCACCACAAATGAGAATATTGAATCAGTCATTCGCAAACCGTTTACATCGCCTTTCTCATTCGTTTTGACAGAACCATCAGCTGTTCTGAAAAATCAATTGAAAATAATTTACAACATAGTCAAATAATTTATTGATTGCGAAAAATGGAAGAATTAACAAAAACTGCATTATTAATTTCAACTATGCAAACAGAAAGTCCTCAGAAGCAACAATTTGTAAAGCCGATTTTATACATTTAAATTGGAATTCACTATTCATTATAGATAACGTTTCCTTTATGTTAATGTAGGTAGTCCCTACACTTGTAAAACGTGTAAAACAACTGATTGCAATTATTTGCGTTCTATTTACACTGTTTCAAAATCTTTATTTTGTTCTCATTCGATTCTCATTCAAAACGAATGAGATGGATTCTCATTTGTCAAATCGTATAGAAATTATTCTCATTCGGCTTCTCATTCGCGAAATCTGACGCGAATGAGTCATTCGATGTCGATGTAAACGTGGTATAAGCCAGCAAAGTTGCTGAAACTGCTAAACAGCTGTTTTTCGAAGCATGTAGAATGAAGAATGATTTTAGAAATTTTTCGGTGCGGTTGTCTGCTTCGGCACTCACTTAGAACCTATAAGTACTCGACTTTTAAGGATATAAAAACTTCGAGATTGAGAAAGCAGAGATGCGAAACTCTGCTTTCACAACTGTTAAAAATTGCTTTGACATGTATTTTTTATGCACTGTTGAGTTCACGTGCACTCTACGTGAGATATGCCACATTGTTGTTTTTGCCTTTCGATCCGATTGTTAACCGCGGAATGCATGGTGAAAAATTCCGGGTAAGCGCACACGACGATCATTTTACCAACGATAATCAAATTTCTTGTTTTTACATGTAAAAGAAAAATTAACAATTTGTAAGAGCCAAAATAAACAAAATTTACCGCAATCACGCAGTCAAATTTTGATGCAGCTCTAGACCTGAATCACACGATCAAGACTGAAGCATGGTTGCATTATAAATGCTTTTTTGCAGAACGAGCAAAAGAATACGGAAATACTGTGGTTTTGTAGAAAAATATGCGTGCAAAGAAACTTTTCTGTGAACATCGTTTCATGCGTAAAATGGTTTTGCTGATAATTTGGCTTTCAACCCTTTTGTTTTCTATACATAGTGTACGGATGTATTTCCGAAACCGACATTGAAAAGTTAAAAAAGTGAAGTGAAGAAATCATTAAAGGAATTTCATTATTATTATAAATCAAAAGATATATGAAAAATATTTACGCAAACGTAATGATTTCTTTATACTTTCATATCCAAGAAGTTGTACCTCTTATTTGGTCAAACGTCGAAAGAAGAAAAAGTATGTAGTGCAAAAGTTGCAAATTAGTAGTAGTAAATTTTGATTTGAGCAAGCTCAGTCAAACGAACACATATAACAACGTTTCAGCATAGAGGTTATAAGATATAGAGTTCGCATCCAGTACATATTTTTGCGCCACTTTTATTTTGAATTCTTATAAACATGTATATCAAAAAAGGATGCAGCATGTTGCAGAGAACAGAAAAGAAGCTTAACATGAAATCACGCAACATTACGCATCATGTGACCAAGGCGAGTTTGAGCAAAGAATACACAATCAGATATACGATACATACAGAATATGTATATTTTCTGCTATGAGAATTTGCTTTGTTTTGTTTTTGTTTTTCCTATTTCTTAATTTGCATGAGGCAGCTCTTGAAAAACCGGTTTTCTAAGTCGTTGTTAGTGTACATTTGATGCTCACACGTTTTTGTTGTTGGTTGTTTTCCAAGTCAGCTTAAAATTTATTTTGGCTTCTTTTTAGCTTAAGCAAAATCGTCCCTCTTGTATAGTGAGATCTGAATCGATTCCGCTAAATCGTAATTGTATGGTAAAATATACAGAATGCAAAAACAAAAACTGAGTTCAAAGCCGAACTGTAAATCCCCTACAGCAAAAAAGTTTGCAAAAATAGATTAGGATAAAATATAATAAAAGCCCATAAAAATAAATAGAAGTAAAAATAAATAACACTAAAATTCAAAAAATTCCAAAAGGAAATAACAGTCAAAATTGCCGTAATTTTTTATTAAGAGAAGTCGGACAAATATCTGAAGTTTTTATATTTGCAAAAAATTTTTCACAAAAAGGAGATTTTGGAAAAATCTACGCAACAAGCGATTATTTTTATAATTTATGCAAAATACATTTCTCTTAACTTCCATAATTTTTTCCCCAAAATTGAAAGAGATAAGAAACTTTAAAACGACTATAAAGTTGAAATATATTCGCGAAACCAATGCATCTGCATTATATTAAATGTTTTGCTCACAGAATCAAAAATTTAGAATTTATGTTGCTAATTCTGCTACGAAAGCATTGTTCCTGTTATCGTTTATTGCTGTAGGGCACTTTCTTGCCGGCTTTGAAATTAATTTTTGTTTTTGCATATCGTTTATTTTACCCTACAACTCCCATTCATCAATGTCGATTCAGTTGTCAATATATTGTACAAGCGTGACGACGTTGCTTAAGCTAAAAAGGAACCAAAATAAATTCTACCTGCCTTGCAAAACATCCAACAACAAAAACGTGCGAACATCAGTTTGTGACCAACTGCACACATTCATATTCACATATGCTCCTCACTGCCATCGAAACATGTTGGATACAAATATTTCATGTTTGGATACTTTTTTATTCTTAGCAACCCATGTTGATAAACAATGTTTAGACGTATTAGTACGTCCTAAGCAGACAAAAAATGGACACAAAATTTTACACTGGATGCGAACTCTATATCTTATAACCTCTATGGTTTCACTCATATTCACGAGAAGGCGAAAAAAGATAGTAAAATGAGATTTTCGTTGGTTAAATGATCGTCGTGTGAGCTTACCCTAAACTTCAGTGAAAATTTCAACTCAAAATTTAAACAAAACTAATGAAAACTTTTCTGGTCTAGAACAAGAGGTGCAGAATGCATGTCCCCGGTGTACCTAAAAACATTATTTTCAAAATTTATAAATCTACCTTCGCATTTCGGCGGTACATACTCGAACGACATTTCTTTAATTAGTTAATTTCTAAATTGCTTTTTTGGCAATTTAATAAATTATTTCTTATAATTGTATTGTTTTTTGGAATGAATTTCTGTTATCTCTTGTCATATTTGGTTTGTAGACAAACCAATTTCAGCGTTGTGCTATCTTCAGTGTCTATTTCCGTTCTTAGTTTTTTAATTTCTTATAATTGTAATAATGTAGGATGTACATGTTTGAC
Organism: Sicus ferrugineus; assembly: GCA_922984085.1. NCBI lineage: Eukaryota > Metazoa > Arthropoda > Insecta > Diptera > Conopidae > Sicus > Sicus ferrugineus. Next base: position 29,489,949 of record OV277348.1, on the reverse strand, counting down.
GTTTTGAATTAATAACCCTCCTAAATTCGAAATTGACTGCTACTATGCGAAAAAACAAAGTACAGAATTCCGAGAATCGAGTACAGAATTCCGACTAATTTCTACTGATTTCACTAACTTTATCAAAGAAATCAGAAGAAATCTGCTAGTAGTGGAAAGTTTAGGATCTCGTTATCTCTGCCAATTCGAAAATGTATTGGGAGAATTTCGTAAAAAAGAATAATTTACTTTGTTAATAAATAACTAAATAAATAAATAAATGAATAAATAAAATTCTTTTTCATTTATAACAAATTGTTGTTTTATTAACAAAGTTGTTTAATAAATACTTTTTATTAAGAAAATAATCATTTAATGATGTTGAATTTGATTCTGGAATAAGTTTTCTTTAAATACGTCGCATAATACGTAGGTTATCATTGGTGATCTATTTGAATAAACCCTTAAAACTGACGGCAGAGGATAAACTTTATGATGCCATTCACCACTAATATTTCCGTAGTCGTCTTCCTGCTCAACATATCCTTGCACAATATAATTCCCATATATCAACCTCAGAAAATTGTGCATCAAAATGCATTCCCTTGTGATTTTTTCGGCATCATTCGGGCTTAAGTTTAAAGAAGACCTCAATATCATCCATTTTGCAGTTAATATACCGAAAGAATTCTCCAAATTTCCAAAGTTATTTGCCTAAATGTGGTAAGTCAAAGTTTATGCATTAAAGTTTAATGATTAACGTTTAATGATTAAACTATTGTAGCAATTAGTTCCTGTATATATATATTTAGTAAGGCCCTGTATAATCATAACTGTTTATTGTTCGTAATATAAGCTACTCGCTGAGAGAGATTGTCGCTTGTATTTATATGTATATGTGGTAGCGTAAACAACAACTATTGAATGTACGTATATATACTGTGGTTTGTAGTTTGTAAGAAGATTGGCAGAGGAGCAGAATAAAATGAAACGTTGAACAGTGCGGTTGTCTTTTATTTGGCTGCGAGACTAAACTATGAAGCTGGCGGCTTCCACCATGAGCGAAATATCTAAACGAAATATTTATTGTTAAAACAATTTGATTAAAAAAAATGTATAAATTTCACATACACAATTGTCACGAAGAGCCTGCATTTCGATGATATAGGTGTCCTTATACTATGTTTGGTTAACGAATCCATCATGGAGCATATCAGAAGACGATAGAGACATCCGAGTGACTGTTTTAAATTGCTTAGAGTCTGCCATCAGTTTTTGGAATGTAACTTCGAAGAATTTCTATTGAAACTATTCCTTTCAAGGTAAAGAACATTGTGGAATAGTCTCCCAGCGAATGCCTTCCCGCCCATTTACAGCGTCGAAACCTTTAAGCGAGGTGTAAACCGTCACTACTCCCTCTTTCCCCCTTCCCACTAACCTGTCATCCCTTCGGAAGCAACAAATGCTGTGCATGGATAGGGGGCATCCCCTGAGCTTGGTTTCATCTGCCATAAAAAAACTCTAACCCAAAACCTTTTTCTTTTCAGCTTTGATAATACGAGTATATCGTAAAGTTGAAATAAACAAATTAACGCACGAATGTCCTCTTTCAAATATTTAGATCACGTCGTGAGTCAGCAAGGAATCCACACTGATCCCCATAATGTTACGGCTATTAGGAAATTGGATCCACCAATGAACGTGAGGAGTCCGTCGTTTCCTGTGGCATGTTGGTACTGACGCTTCGTCAGATGCCTAGACTTCGCCGATTTGGCAATCCAACTTACCACTCTCCTCAAAAAGGGTAAACGATGGAAATCGACGGAGAAGCGGTAGAGAGCGTTCAATGCATTTAAGCAAAAACTCACGGAGGCGCCAATACTTGCATATTCTGACTTTACCAAAGGTTTCACGCTACAGCCGGATGCAAGTAACTACGGACTGAATGCAGTACTTACACAGAGCGGTGAGGAAGGAGAGCGTGTCATTGCCTTCGCAAGTCGACACTTAAATGAAGCCGAACAAAACTATTTCCCAAATGAAAAGAAGTGTCTCGCCATCGTCTGGGGTATTCGAAAAATGCGGCCGTATTTGGAAGGCCACAGATTTTGCGTAATCACAGACCATCAATCAACTCAAGAGGTTGAACTTATTGGAAAACCCTGCAGGCAGGATGGCCAGATGGGCACTCGAGCTGCAGCAGTACACCTTCGACGTGAAATATCGCAGAGGCAAATGGAACGTGGTCGCAAAGAACTCTCTCTCTCTCTCTCTCGAACCAACAGATGGAACAACTTGGGAAAATCAGCACAAACGAGGAAAATGCAGCTGGATTGAAGCAATAGATCATGCAGCTATATTGAAGCAAGAATTGTCGAAATCAAGCAGAACCCTGAGAAATTCACAGACTACGCAATGGAGGATGCACAGCTTTACCGTCATATCCCAGGTTACACATCTGACGAAGACTCATTCTTGGAGACTCTGTGTTCCGAAATACCTAAGAACCCGAGTCATGAAAGAGAATCACGATAATCCGTGTGCTGGACATCCTGAAATCAGAAAAAACGATATTAAGGATCACTAATAAATATTACTGGCCAAGTATGTTCCGAGATATAAGAAAGTTTGTGAGATGTTCCTATGCGCTGACTTCATAAGACCTTACCACGATTGAAACACGGAAATACAATAATTCTGGTCTTCTTTGATAAATTCTTAAAGTAGACCGAAATCGTACTACTGCAACAGGCGATTACTGAAGGCTTAAAGAAAGCTTTCCGAGAGGATCTTAGCCTGATATGGAATCCCAAAAGTACTCGTCACAGATAACGGAGTACAGTTCAGAAGCGAGCAATTTACAAATTTCTATAGGATTTGGGAATCCGTCAGCAATTCACTGCACCATATACTCCCCAGAAAGAAAAGGCAAACAGGAACGTAAAAAGGGTTATGGCGAAAGTAATAAGCAACCATCAAACCCAATGGGACGAGTTCATTCCAGAAATCTCACTGGCCATCAATACGATACATCGGAAACAACTGGGTTCACTTCAGCATTCCTCACCCAAGGTCGAGGGCCACGGCTACCGAAGACAGTCTTCGGCGAAGTCACACTAAGAACAGGAGAACCAACGCAGAATACAGGAGAACTCGTCCTCATTAAGACACATCGAAAGCAATAGATAAATTCAACGCCAAACTCGCTCCAAAATATGATGGATCATACCGCATTACAGGATACACATCACCATTTGTCGTACAACTAAACACCATGGGGAAAACTCCAGAACCCGCATCAAAGATAAAAAGAAATATCATCAAACTATAGACAGACAGCTCGACAGAGACCCACGAACAGATGATAATCCCCGTAACACATACTCCATAAATTGTGTTACCAACGAAGTTTGTAGCTTAATGTGCTCATTAACCTTTCTTTCCAGAGAAATCTATAATCCAATATACAAACAACAGACGTAGAAAATCCATCGTTCAATCGCTTGGATGGGATACTCGAAGTAAATTCATCCGGAGTGGCCAAAAGCCTCATTTTCACCCCTCTCCGTCATATGGCCCTCAACGAGACGGAGATAGAGAAGTCAGCGACTGGCGACTGGCAATAGGCCAGTTCTTAAATGATAGCATGCTAGACCATGCATGCTATATATAAATCTGGCGCAAAGGCCACATCTAGTTTGCAAAATGCAAACTTTATTAAAATTTAGCTCTGCATACTCTGGATTAGCGAGTTATTTAAGGCATGATGATGTATTATTGAATCTACAGACAAGTTTTTCTTTAACTTCATCGACATCCTCGTCTTTACTACATATAACAAAGAGCAAACATTAACTGTATGTAACTTTAACGTTCGAATTCGAGACGTTATAAAACTACAGGATTATTTTACTACAGGTATATGTTACACTAAGGTGTATACTTTTATGTTGACTTGAAATTTTTTTATTCTTAGATTATGAAAAGTAAATATACTATAAATAGCGAATTAAATTCTAAAAAGAGAAATAGAAAAACGATTATCGTTGCTGTATAATAATCCATCAACGGATTGCACTAAATTTAAAAAACTCCGTTGAGTTAAATTTTCCGAATGATTCTAATGGATAGCGCCTGCCCTCAACTGGTGAATGCACACGTATCTGACGTATATGTGTGTCACGTCCATTTTGGTGATTTGCAATTACTGCAATTTGGATCATGAAAGTTCGCACAGATGAGAAATTTCCATCTTTTATTGGTATGACTACCCAGCCTAAAAACGCAATAATTATAATATTGTGCATAGTACATGTGTTTAAATCACATACCTGTGGGTTCAGTAAGATCTATTATTTCTACTTCCTGTAGATCGTTGAAATGAGTTCCTGAACGAATGGATATACGTGAAGGAGTATAGCTTTCATCCAATTTGTAATCGGTATATATATATATCTGGTTTATATTTGTTTTGCGCTGAAACTGTATATTGACTAAGTGTGGCAATTGTCCGTCTGACTGCCAATAGGTATCCATAATATTATCTCGTAAGCGCTCTACTCCAAATCCTTTACAGAAAATAAAATAAATTTTAATCTATGCAAATGATTGCTTTTTTACTTTTAAGTACGGGGTTTGTATTGCAAGCTCTGAGAAGCTTTTTTTTGTTTATTACATGTGAACCAAAATATACAAGAGTTTTTCAAAATTTTGATTAATCGTGTTATTGTTTTAGGTTGTGACGTCCAGAAAATTGGCAGGTTACAAAATTATTAGAATAAACATAAGAATATAAGTAAAAGTGCTGTCTTCGGTTAGGCCGAAGTCTAAGTCACCCTACACCCGAGTAGCTAAAGAAATAATAATTTTTCGAGTTGACTTTTGAATAAGTAGGCGGACCACGCCCATCTTTGCCAAAGATGGCAAACATTTTGCTAATGTCCCTAGGAACCCCGCGATAAAATCACGTATTAATATCTTGCACCGTTTATGAGATACTGACAAGTTCGTATGAATGGGCGTGTCACGCCCACTTTTGGCAAACAGATACTGTTGCTTAACTAACGTTTGCCACGTTAGCCAGTTTGCGGTAGAGAAAACGCGTGTTTTGCTTTCACTTGCTTTATTACGACTAATAAAATGTTAGAGAGACAATAGGTATGAACTGATCATATTAGAATAGCAATATTAGAGAGAACGCCTACTCTTCGTTATGAGCGCAACATACTCCGCGCCTTGAACAAATTTCAAAAGTTCAACATAAATAATTTAACCATATACATAAAAACAAACGTAATTTTATACATAATACAATTACAATACAGCAAATTACACCTTGGGGTTGTTATCTCTTTCCGCAGAAAATGTCAGCTTTTGTTGGCAATAGACAAAGTTTCACAACAGGGCGCACCAACTCTCCGTCATTTGTCTTTAATGTAACAACTCTCACAAGGCCGTCACTACCAGGGTGACATTTTAGCACTCTGGCTAGCTTCCACTTCGTGGGTGGTGTGTTTTTACTGAGTATAGCGACGACATCATCCACTTGTAAGTTTGGGGACGAGAGAACCATTTCGTACGGCGTTGGAGGCTCACCAAATACTCATCGCACCAACGCCTCCAGAAATGCCGCCTCATTAAAGAAATCGCATGCCATCTCTGATGCAGGTTTCCATTGAAGTCTTGACTCTCGGGTTCCGGTAAAGATTTCAAAGGTTCGCCTACGATGAAGTGACCAGGAGTTAGAGCTTCTAAATCGCCCACGTCAGACCCTGTAGTACAAAGAGGTCGGGAGTTCACACACGCTTCGATTTCAGTAAGCACCGTGCTAAATTCTTCGTAGCTTAGAAGAGAATCGTTCACGGCGCGTTTTAGGTGGTACTTTACGCGTTTAATCCCAATCTCCTAATAACCTCCCATATGTGGAGCATTTGGAGGATTGAATTTCCATTTAATATTAGAATCTACGAAAAAATTCCGTACTTGGTCATCAGCCAAACAGCGTTCGAGCATTTTGCGCAGTTCCCTTTCTGCACCCACAAAATTTGTGCCGTTGTCAGAATATATACTTTTGCAATATCCGCGTCGGTTGATAAACCTTTTAAATCCATTGAGAAACGATGCTGTTGACAAGTAGCCGACGAATTCTAAGTGCATTGCTCCCGTACACATGCAGACGAATTAGCAGATGTAGCCCTCTGTTGATTTGGACCGCCTTCCATGTGAAAATTTGAATGGAAAAGGACCGGCGAAATCCACAGACCTGCACAGAAAACTGCGGACGTATGTAACGCGACTGGCTGGTAGATCACCCATACATTGCAGGGCAAGATTGCGGTTTAATAGCGTACATTTAACGCACTTATGATATACACTACGAACTAAATTACGAGCGCCCAGGATCCAAAAACCACGTTGCACAATGGTTCGCATGATTTGAGGACCAGCATGTAATGTATATTTGTGGACTTCAGCGACTATCAATTTCGCAAGCAGTGACCCTTTTGCCAAAATAATTGGATGCTTTACATCGGCCTTTATATTCGCGTGCCTCAACCGCCCGCCAACACGCAAAATTTCGCAATGATCGAGATAAGGCTGTAAGCGCAACAAACTGCTACGAAGCGGCATAGACCTTTTCATTCTGCAACAATAAATTTCATTAGAAAAGTAATAATTTTGTGTATACTTAATCAAAGCAAGTTCCGCTCGCTGAATCTCCTTGCAGTTTAGCGGACCAGATTGTTGTTCTCCGAGTATCTTACGGACGCGTAAATTGTGTACAAAACGCAAAACGTAGACAGTAACTCTTTTCAGCTTTGTATAAGAAGAATATTTGGCATATAAGTCCCTATGCTCATTCGAAGCGACGACATGAACGGCGATCTTGCTTGGCCTTTGCTCCAATTCGGTGGTGTAGCTTGTTGAGATGTTTCTCTTCCAAAATTCATTGGATCCTCTCAGGAAAATGGGTCCCTCCCACCACAATTTGAGTTGATGCAATTCGTCCGGCGTGACGCCTCTCGATGCACAATCCGTTGGATTATGTTCAGAGCGCACGTGATTCCAGCACTCTGCCGGTAAAGTTTCCTGTGTATCCGCAACGCGGTTTGCAACGAACGTAACCCATCGACTTGGATGGGCTTGCAACCACGCTAATGTAATCGTCGAATCAGTCCAAGCGAAAATCGGATACTTGGTGCCCAAAGCGGACAAAACATTCAATTGATGATTTCAATGTTCACAATTCCAATTGGCTACGTCATTCGAGTCACACAACACCTGAGGGTTTGTATGTTGAGTTGTTTGCTGAGTCTAATAATTTGACTCAATTAGTGAAGGAACCAACGCACTTTCCCTGCGTTGATGGGCAAAACCACCCATATCCTACTTTCCCATATTCTAGTCTTCAATCCGCTCACCAGACAGCTCCGAAGCGGAAAGTGTGGCTTTATGAGAAGGCTAATTGAGATGCGCTGAACTGCTTTTTCAGCCGTTTCAATTGGCAATTGTGTTTCAGAGATAGAAACATAAATGCTGCAGCAAAATTAGTAGAAAATATAATTTTATTTGGTATGAGGTCTTTCATACCCAATGAAAGAATTTCCATTAAACCAAAAGACCATTCCTGGTTTAATGCGACTTGCAGACAAGCAGTCAGGTCTAAAGAGGAAGCATTTAGGAATTGGCGTTTAAATGAAACTGCTGATACTAAACTGCTGCGCAATCAGGCCATAAATAGGTGCAATGCCACTCTAAAGCGCGAAAAAGTTCTCTACGAACAGCGCCTTAGACGCAGAGTTCTTGAATACCATAAGGGTAGCAAGAACTTTTGGTCGTTCGTGGGGAGGGTGAAAAATCAGACGAGATCGTCTATTCCAACTCTCCTCAAGGACGATCAGATCTTCACTCACTCGGTTGATAAGGCAAACTTATTAGCCAAAATGTTTGCTGAAAACTGCTCTCTTCCTGAGAGTAGTCAACCACTGCCCGTGGTCGATGATGTATCTCATGCTATGCCTCAGATGCATTTTCGAACGCGAGCTGTTAAAAGAGTGCTTGCAGACCTCAATGTCAATAAGTCCTCGGGACCGGATGGCATTTCAGCCCATGTGTTGAGAAAGTGCGCCTCAACACTGGCTCGCCCATTGCGCAATCTCTTTAATTTATCTTTTACTTCAGGAGTCTTTCCCGCTTCCTGGAAGATTGCCAATGTGCAGCCAGTTCCCAAAAAAGGTGAGGCTACGAATCCTGCCAATTACCGGCCCATAGCAATCTGCTCAGTGCTCTCTAAAGTCATGGAGAGCATTGTAAATTTTAAATTGATGAGGTATCTAGAGAGCAACGAGTTGATCAGCGATCACCAGTACGGCTTCCGTGCTCACCGTTCCACCGGCGACCTGATGGCGTTTCTCAATGAACGGTGGAGCAGTTGCATTCACCGGTTCGGTGAGAGCAAGGTTGTTGCTCTGGATATCTCCAAGGCATTTGACCGGGTGTGGCATAAAGCACTCGTGTCTAAACTGGCTGCTTATGGTGTCGGTAATACTTTCACTCGATGGATATCGAGTTTCCTCAGCGGCTGTCTATCACTCATTCGGGTTGTGATAGACGGCTTTGCTTCCGAAGAGCACTCCATTAATGCTGGAGTTCCGCAGGGTTTGGTCCTGTCTCCGACACTTTTTCTTATTTTCATCAATGACCTTCTGTCATTGACATCAAACCCCGTCTACTCGTTTGCTGATGACAGCAGCATTTGTCATTCATATTCATTCTCCAGGCGTCCTTCTATTCTGGAGATCAATAGAAGGCGCAGAATTATGAATGACACACTCCAATCTGACCTCAATAAAATCCAGGAGTGGGGTCAAGCGAATCGGGTCGATTTTAATGCGCGGAAGACCCAATGCTGTTTGTTGACCCACAAGCGTCTGGCGGGCGACAACTTTCCACCTTTAAATATGGGTGGTGTGGATATTAATGAGTCGGAGGCTCTTGATGTTCTGGGCATGTCAATCCAATGCGATCTTCGCTGGAACGATCACATCTTTGACGTGTCGAAAGAAGCAGCCAAGTGCTTAGGCTTTCTTAAGCGGTGTAAGAAGTACTTCACTCCAACCGATCTTCGTTGTATCTACACCACTTATATCCGTCCGAAAATGGAGTACAATTCGCATATATGGTCGGGAGCTTCGCGGGCATATCTTCAGCTTCTCGACCGTGTCCAATGTCGTGCGTTAAAACTTATAGGGGACAGTAGGGTATCCAGCTCTATTGAAACCTTGGAGCGTCGTCGTGATGTGGGGTGTGTATCACTATTTTACCGCTACTTTCACGGTAAATGTTCTTCTGAAGTAGCCAGCCTGATTCCTCCGATTCAGGTATTTAGCAGAACTACTCGGCTTTCCAGAGCGGTGCACCCCTTTTCGGTCGCGTCGTTAGATTGTGGAATAATCTCCCTGCGAAGGTCTTCCCGCCCACTTACAGCGTCGAAACATTCAAGCGAAGTGTAAACCGTCACTACTCCCTCTTTCCCCCTTCCCACTAACCTGTCATCCCTTCGGAACCAACAAATGCTGTGCATGGATAGGGGGCATCCCCTGAGCTTGGTTTCATGTGTCATAAAAAAAACAAAAAAAAAAAAAATTTTCACAAGTTTCGCGGCAAGCTGCGCAGCGCACAGTTCCAAGCGCGGTAATGATGTTACCTTCAGTGGTGCAACCTTTGCTTTAGATGCGATCAAGGAAACTGTAATTAAACCGTCAAGCTGACTAGTTCGTACGTATAAGGCAGCAGCGTATGCGCGCTCCGACGCGTCAGAGAATACGTGTAATTCCGTATGAGATCCCAATACTCCACATCCAAGCCAACGTCTAATGTTAAGATTGGATAGCGATTTTAACTTAGTACGATGAGATACCCATTGATTTGCTATCTTGTCAGGAACTGGATCATCCCAATCAACGTTCGACTTCCAACCAAAACTTCGTTCGACTTCCGGAAACCAAATTTTTGTCTTTATTGTACAGGGCGAAAGAAGTCCTAAGGGATCAAAGAGTGTACTGGCATCAGATAAAAACGCTCTTTTCGAGAAAACCTCGGGAGGTTTCTTCAGGTTCACAGCGAAAGTGAGAAAATCCTCGTTTGTGACTTGCCTCGGCAAGTCAGCAATTATCTCAGAACTGTTTGAAGCCCACTGTCTTAAAGTGAATCCGCCTTTACTTAAAACTGTAGAAATGTTTCTTTGCAGTGATCGCAGCTCGTGTATGCTTGATGAACCTGTGAGCAGATCATCCATATAGAAATCACGTAATATAATATTACCAGCGTGCTTATAGTCATCAATTAAATCCTTTGCTGTCTGCTGTAGCGATTTAATTGCCAAATGGGACGCTGCGGCTACACCGTAAGTAACTCGAACCATCCTATAGTCTTGAATAGGAAGCGCACGATCCGAACGCCATACGATACGTTGAAAATCTTAGCCACGTCTCCACTTAAAGCGAAGCGATGCGTTCGGAAACGTACTAAGATTGAAAACAAGTCTTGCTGCAACTGTGGTCCAATCATCAGCGCATCATTGAGTGAGTATCCAGTTGAGGATTTACCCGAGGCATTAAAAACGACCCTCAGTTTTGTGGTAGAACTAGATTCCTTAAAGACTGCATGATGCGGCATATAGTAGCTGTCTTTCATAATACCGTGAACGGGCTGCATATGGTTTAATTTAATCAATTCCTCCATAAACTCGATATAACGCCGCTGCATATCCTCATTTTGTGCAAACTTCTTTTCCATTCGAAGGAGACTGCGAACCGCGAGGTTTCGTGACTCTCCAAGCTTCACGTTCTTTTTAAGTGGTAATTCGACGATAAAACGACCGTCAGGAGCACGGCGGTGCGTTAATTGAAAGTTTTCTTCACAAAATTTCTCTTCAACGGTAAGATACTGGCGTTTCGGCGCCTCTTCCAATTCCCAAAGTTTGCTTAGCGTTGAAGTCAGCTCAGTATCGCAATATAAAGTCTGCGTGCGTGAAACAGAATCTTCACAATCACTCACCCTGCCAAAGAGCACCCAACCAAATGTGGTTCGTTGTGCCATAGGAGATCCTGGCACCCCCTTGCGAATTTCAGGAAGTATGAATTGATCCATCGTGTCACTGCCAATGAGCAGATCTATGGGTCCAGGTTCCATGTAATGTGGATCAGCGAGCGAGAGATCCTTTATGTGCGGCCAAGAAGAGACAGCTACTCTGCATGTTGGCAATCTACTTGTGGTGTTTGCTAAAATTAAAACATTAACATTATAACGTTCTATAGTTGAATGCGGTGACAATATCAATGACACTTCGCCCTTAGCTCGGCCTCCTTGGACTGATCCAATTCCTCTAACTAAGACAGATGACGACTTTCGAGGCAAATGAAGGCGTTGGACACATGACTCAGCGACGAAAGAGGATTGAGAGCCTGTGTCGAACAATATGCGTGCGGGTTGCCAACGGCCTGAGCTGTCTCGAATCTTCACCAAAGCAGTCGCCAATAGAACAGAGCCCGTAATCCGTTTATCCCTATGCTCATTCGAAGCGTAATGTACTTTCTGCGCGGTTTGCGTTGACACAAGAGCGTTGGCGCCATCAGTCGACTCGTGAGGTACATTACTGGTACCTCTATCAACCATTGCAGTTTGGTGTAGAAGAGTATGATGACGCTGGTTGCATTGTCGACATGTTGACTTGCTGCGACATTGCCTTTTCAAATGCAGTTTACTTAAACAATTAAAGCACGCACCGTTTTCTCTTATCGACTTAATTCTACCATCCACATGTAAACCAGCAAATTTTTCACACTCATAAATTCGATGATTTTCTCTGCAATACAAGCAATTTTCTGAATTGCCATTTTGGACTTTTAGAGCATGAAAAGCATTAGCGGATTTTTTAGTGGCAATTTTTACTGTTACTGCAATTTTTAGTGGATATTTAGTCGTAAATATGGGTATTGCGGAAGCGGTGGATAACACATTAAGCGAACGACATCTATTTTCCAAGAATACCTTGAGTTGTTCGAATGTTGGTGGTACATCATCTACTCTAGCGAAAGCTCCCACTGTTTTCTGGTTTCCAAAGCCAGTTTTGTTACTACTGTGTGCACCAACCAATCGTCCCAGAATTCGACTGGACGACCCAATGCTTTCAAAGAGCAGATATGCTGCAAGACGGGGTCTAAAACTTCCTTAATAGCGTTGGCAGAATCTGTACGAGGTTTATTAACATTGCATATGGATCGAACATGACTCTCAACGATAACACGCATCACCTTATACCGTGCTTTAAGCAGATCCCACGCTTCATCATAATTCGCTTCGCAAATTTTGAGACTACTTATTATATTTAAGGCTTCTCCTCTTAAGCATCCTCTTAAGTAAAAGAGCTTCTGAACCTTAGTTAAAGTTGGATTTGCATCCACTAGCGACTGAAAGGTGTCGTAGAACGGTATCCACTCAACGGATTGACCTGCAAACGTTGGCAACTCCATTTTGGGCAACGGAATTGACGGAATCGCTTGCACAACGTTGCTACTATTTTGAGTACCGTTAGCTTCGGCTTCGGAGAGAATTTTTTTCTTTCTGGTCAGATTTGCCAATGCTTCTGCATACCACGTTTCAGCCTGGACACGTACAGCTTCTTCTGTTTCCACATTTTCGACTCCACATGAAAGCTCGACAGCGTCTTGGGATTGAGCAAATCTCAACCACTGTTCACTAAGCATTTGCAAATAACTCGAAATGGATTCAGCATTCTCGAACCCATCTTCTTTAGCTTTAACCATATATCTCTTAATAGCTTTCAACGCGGAATCACGGGTTTTAAGGTTATTGGTTTACATTGCATAGAAAAAACGAACAACGTTTTCTTTTCATCAACGTTCAAGGGAGCAGATGTGTGATCGTCGACTCCAACTCTAATTGACTCCACTGAACAGTGTTTAATTTCGAAGCTAATTTGATATTAATTGTGAGAAACACCCTCTACTTCTGATCGTCGACTCCAACTCTAATTGATCGTCGACTCCAACTCTAATCGACTCCAACTCTAATTGATCGTCGACTCCAACGAAGCTCAACCCTCTACTTCCGGACGCCGGTTCCAACTCCAATTGATCGTTTAAGTAAATACATTTGCTTACTTTTTTTACCCCCAACATATTGATCCTTCGAGCCATCCCTAGAGCTCGAAGATCAATCAAACATTTGGTCCTTCGAGCCAGATTACCACGAGTTCGGAGACCACCCCAACCTCTTGACTCTTCGAGCCATCCCACGCGCTCGAAGGTCAAAGAAACATTTGGTCCATTCGAACCGGATTTTACGCCGGTAAAACCCCCACTACCCCCTACTACAATTGAGAATTATTCATTAATATTAATAATTAATTAACCACTTAATTAGTGGTTTTCCTCATTTTCTATTTTTTTTTTTGCCACTCATTTATCACGGTTTGAGTTTTTGTACGGTATACCCCCTCCCCACGGTTTAAATCATCACAAATAACTTTCCAAACAACTTTTGTAGAAGTAGTCGAAGTAATTAAATCTAAACTACTCTGACTAATTTATTTGTAGATTAATTGAAATATTTTTATTAAATTAATCCTATTAATAGCCCCCCAATAATAAATAAACAATAAATTTTTTATATAAATACAATTTCTCGCCCGATTCATTCTGCGACCATGGACCCCCTTACGAAATTTATCAGCGTGACTGAAACACTGGAGGAGTTCGAGAAGGAATTCAACGACATTCCTGAACGTGAACATTCGGCATCCCGCTTGGACACCTATATGGAGGAACTGAAGGCGATCTGGTCCGATTTGAAGAAAGCATACAACTCATGCTTGGAATTTACCATCATGGCAGCGAATCCACTAGCAGCGGGCGACGCCAAAACCGCTGAGGTAATTGTCGTGAAAACCCAGTATCGACGCAGTTACCAGATTTATGTTCGATTCTCCGCCAAGATTAGCGAGTTGCAGCATCTCGTTGCCCCCCTACCTTCCCCAACTTCGCAGTCTCCGCTATCTCAGGCATCTGCACTGGAGCCAGCATTCCACTCGAATCTCTCCGGACATAAGTTTACCGCCGTGTGACACCGCTATTTTTAACGGCGATTATGAATCATGGCCGACTTTACGCGATATGTTTTCCGCGCTTTATATCCGCAACAATCGGTTATCCCCGATCGAAAAGTTGTTTCACCTCAATCAAAAGACACGAGGCGAAGCAAAAGAAATAGTTCAGAAATCCTCCCTCACCGATGCCGGTTTCGAGCAAGCTTGGCGAAACATCACCGACCGCTTCGAGAATAAGCGAATTCTTGTTAACGTTCAACTCCGAACGTTATTCAATCTCACCCCAATTACCAAGGAATCGGGAGTGGCAATTAAACGTCTCCAACGAGAGATTAATAACTGCCTCTCAGCTCTCACTTTGCATGATGTCGATGTGGACAGCTGGGACGCAATTATTGTGCATCTCTGCTCAACTCGCCTCACCGAACACACCCTCTCTTTATGGGAACAATCGATCACCCTCAAACGAGAAATTCCCAAATGGCGCGAAATGGACGCTTTTCTTACCTCCCATTTCCAAACATTGGAAACTGTTGACGATATTCGGAAGTCCGTCAGCCCCCCTAAAAAAGCGTCGCATACCTCTACGCGCGCTCCCCCCAACCCGAAGCCTGTGAATACGTTCCAGGCTAATATGGTTTCGACCAGCTGCAGATTATGCACTGTGTAACGAAGTTTCTTGCCGGGGTATACTCAGTCTCACCAGAGTCCCGTACCGAACACTTAAATAAAAAGCTTTCGGTTTTCTTTTCACAGTTTTTCGACTATTTATTTACCGTAATTCAAAGTTTAATTTTTCGGTATTTTATTGCTAACAGTATTTCTTAAAACTAGTTCCTTTAATTCTAATGTCCGCTGAATAGCACTCAGTCCGTAAAATACAAAATCTATATACACACAGAATTCTAGAATACGAGGTTTTATGATTGTCGGCGTCAGCCACTACGAGGTACTAGAATTTACTTTGATTCAGGTTTGGCGTCCGCTTAAGAGCACTCAGCCAGGACGAGGTACTAAAATTTACTTGGAATTGGGATTGGCGTCCGCTTAAGAGCACTCAGCCAGGACGAGGTACTAAAATTTACTAGGAATTGGGATTGGCGTCCGCTTAAGAGCACTCAGCCAGGACGAGGTACTAAAATTTACTTGGAATTGGGATTGGCGTCCGCTTAAGAGCACTCAGCCAGGACGAGGTACTAAAATTTACTTGGAATCGGGATTGGCGTCCGCTTAAGAGCACTCAGCCAGGACGAGGTACTAAAATTTACTTGGAATTGGGATTGGCGTCCGCTTAAGAGCACTCAGCCAGGACGAGGTACTAAAATTTACTAGGAATTGGGATTGGCGTCCGCTTAAGAGCACTCAGCCAGGACGAGGTACTAAAATTTACTTGGAATTGGGATTGGCGTCCGCTTAAGAGCACTCAGCTAGGACGAGGTACTAAAAATTACTTAGAATTGGGATGGGCGTCCGCTTAAGAGCACTCAGCCAGGACGAGGTACTAAAATTTACTTGGAATTGGGATGGACGTCCGCTTAAGAGCACTCAGCCAGGACAAGGTACTAAAATTTACTTGGATTCGGGATTGGCGTCCGCTTAAAAGCACTCGGCCACGACGAGGTACTAAAGGTTCAAGGTTCGACGACTTACCACTTGGAGCACGAGATTCCAAAAGAGATCGAATTCAGCGCGGTGGGCCCTTTTATACACCGATCAAAACAACTCCGCTGCAGTCGTTGTTCTTGTGCACATTCTGGAATTTTCTAATGTGCATAGCGGCACACAATGTACTTGTTGTTGTTGTGCTAGTTTCGAGAAATATTTCTTGTGATTTTGTTGGTAGTTCTTGTTCACATTCCAGAATTTTCTAATCTGCATAGCGGCACACAACGTACTTGTTGTTGTTGTGGTTATTTCTAGAAATAAAAACTTGTGATTTTGTTGGTAGCTTCCCACGCTCTAATTTAATTTTTGCTTGCTTGTTTCGCGTCTCAGTCTGTGTTGTAGTTGTTGTAAACAGTATTCCACCTGATTTTATTAGTAATTTCCCAAGGCTCTGCTTTAATTTTTATCTTGCTGATTTGGCGTCTCGGTCTGTGTTGTAATTGTTGTAAAAAGTATGTGGTTCATGTATTCTGTGTGACTGTGGTTTTTTAATCCCTTTGTTAGCAAGCGAGTTAATGTGGTTGTTGTTGTTATTGTTAGTTTTGCATATTTTCGCCTTTGCTACGTTGCCTTTTTTTCTTTTTATTGTTGTTGATAGAATTTATTCCACCTGAAGTTGGGTGCGCGCAACCCAGGTCACCGCGTTTTCAGTTTACGTTTACTAAAAACGGGCTCGGTTAGGATGCAGGCCAAGTTCTACACCCGGAGTTGTGAGGAAAAAAATATTTTTTCCTTACTACTGATCAACCGCACTCGCTCCGCAAATGCCCACGGTTTCTGGCAATGAATTTGGACTCTCGTTGGGCGACAGTTCAACGAATTCATTTTTGTTCCAACTGCTTGGCGCACTCACATCAAGTAAAAGAGTGTGTGGGTTTCTTTTGAGTTGTTACTCTAAATCTTTATTTACACAAATCTTAAATTTTTACAATTATTTACAAGTTCACATCAAATTAACTGATTCGCAGTAATTCCACTTTACACCGAATGTTTCGCAGCTAACTTGAAATCTAATGTTTCGCAGTTAACTTTAAGCCGCGAGTCGCGTAGAGCACCGAGTGTCGCTATATGATGACGCCGAAAACTCAACTGTTATTTCAAAGAAGTCGCTCGCTGTTTTATGGTGTTGGCAGCATATCCCAGAGGGAATGCCACCACCACCACTGCAGAAAATATTTCGCCGCGAAATACAAGACGGTCGCCGAAAACAGACCGATGGTCACGTACTTCCACATTGTTGCAATGCTCCCACGATGCATCGCGCTGGGCCTTATAAACAACCCTCCTACGTCAGCGCTAACGATAGGAGAGCTGCGCTGGCCAGCGCTCGCATGCTGACGCTGCGTCTTTACAATAGACGAAAGCGAGCTCGATGCACTGATGAGTCAAGGCGGCGGGTAGCTACTCCGCCGTCTCAAATCGCAGCGCCGACGTTCGTTAGCGTCAGCAATGAGCGCGCCAGGCTACAGCCTGCAGCGAATCAGATGACTGTCGCCGATCGTTATCGCACTCCGCGATGAGCAACAATGTGGAATGCGGGCACTGAAACCCAAACCGAATTTGCGCTAATTTGCGTTCAACGACTCGCGGCTTCGATGCTTGTGGGGACCACCAGGTCCGCCACAGTACTCCCCCCCTAATAAAGCATTTGCGATAGCACAAATCTCGCCGGAATCTTCACGTGCCGGCCGCTTCTTGTCTTCTTCTCTGCGCCCTCTGGTCTTGAAGTCGTCGGTTTCGCCGGCTCGCTGTTGTCGCTAGTAGTGTACGCAGCTTTCAACCTGTCGATGGCGATCTTCGCAGCTCTTCCGCGTAGCCTTAGCGTAAAGTATTTCTCGCTGCGCTTAAGGATGCGGAAGGGGCCCTCGTAACGTGGCTGTAACGGTCGCTGGACTTTGTCGATCCTCACGAAGGCGTGTGAGCACGTACTGAGTTCTGGTTGGATGAAGACTCTCGTGGTGTCGTGATGCGCGGCTGGGACTGGCGCTACCTTCGCCATTCTGCGTCTCAAATCCTTCACGAACTCGGACTCAGAAATTTTCGATGGCGTGGGCATCAGGAATTCGCCTGGTAACCGGAGCGTCGTACCATAAACCAACTCCGCTGGTGTCGCTGCGATGTCTTCTTTAAATGTTGCGCGCAGCCCAAGCAGCACGAGTGGTAATATTTCGCTCCACTCGTCATGCTTGTAGCAGGTTATCGCTGTCTTCAACGTCCTGTGCCAGCGCTCGATCATCCCGTTCGCTTGGGGGTGATATGGTGTCGTTTTATAATGCTGCACGCCGAGCATCTCGTTTAACTGCCGGAAAAGCTCGGATTCGAACTGCCGTCCGAGATCGGTTGAAATCCTCACCGGGATCCCGAATTTCGCGAACCAGCCTGAGATGAGGTTCTTCGCTACGCTCTCCGCTGATATGTCGATAAGCGGAATTGCCTCAGGCCACCTGGTGAATCTGTCGATCACGGTGAGGCAGTAGCGGTATCCCTCGGACGCTGGCAGCGGCCCAATTAAATCGATATTTAGGTGCTCGAATCGCTGATCTGGGCCATCATATCTGCCCACCTCCGCGCGATTATGACGCTGCACTTTGCTTTGCTGACACGGGCCGCAGCAGCGGACGAACTCTCGTATATCCTTGCTCATTCCTGGCCACACGAAACGTTGTCTCACGAGCTCAATGGTTGCCTTCGCTCCCGGGTGCGCTAGTCCATGCATCTTTTCCATGACCGATTTCCTGCATCGGGAGGGCACCCAAGGTCGGATCTTGCCGTGTGCTACGTCGCAGACTAATGTCGTATTCGATTGCGGAAGTGTGAGGGGCTGAAGCTGCAGCGTTGACGTTGCTTTCGTTGCTCCGGACCATTCCGAAATTTCTGAGTCGCGCTGCTGTTCCCGTGCGAGCTCTTCGTAGTCGATGCCGCCGCCTGCGTAAGTGATCGACTGGGCTCGTGATAATGCATCGGCCACCTCGTTGTCTCGTCCCGCTACGTGTCGGACGTCTGTCGTGAACTGACCGATGTAATCCAGTTGGCGGGCTTGTCGTGGCGCTGCCCGCTCCGAGCTCTGCTTGAAGGCGAACGTCAAAGGCTTGTGGTCCGTAAAAACTGTAAATTGTCTGCCTTCGACCATATGCTTAAAATGCCGCACCGCCTGATAGATTGCCGTCAACTCCCGATCATAGGTGCTGTATTTTCGCTGGGCGTCAGTCAGTTTTTTCGAGTAAAACCCCAACGGTTGCAACTCGGTACCCACTTGCTGCTGTAGGACCGCCCCTACGGCTGTATCCGACGCGTCGACATTCAAGCATAAAGTCGCGTTCGGCGCGGGGTGGAACAACATGGTCGCCTGTGACAACGCTTTCTTGCACATTTCGAAAGCGTTTACCGCTTCAGATGTCCACTCGATTCGCGTGACGTCGTTTTTTCGGTTGCCGCACATCAAACTCTGCAGGATCATCTGGCTTTCCACCGCGCGCGGAATGAAACGACGGTAGAAGTTTATCATGCCAAGGAAACGTTTCAGTTCGCGGGCCGTCGCTGGTCTCTTGAAGTCGTTGATCGCTTTTACCTTCTCATCATTCGGTAGAATGCCTTCGCTGGAGACCGTGTGACCCAAGAATTTCACCGTTGTTTGCCCGAGGACGCACTTCGCCAAATTTATCGTGAGTCCGTTTTCGCGCAGCAGCTGGAAAATCCGCCGTAGGTGCCGCTCATGCTGCTCCCATGACTCGGACGCGACGCAAATGTCGTCGATGTAAACGAATGCGTATGCCGTCTCGCCTGCCAACAAATTATCTATGTGGCGCTGAAAGGTTTGCGCCGCATTTCGTAACCCGAAGGTCATATATTTAAACTGAAATAACCCGAAAGGCGTCGTAATAGCCGATTTAGGGACGTCGCTGGGCTCGATTGGGATTTGATGATACGCGCGCTGCAGGTCAATGGTGGAGAAAACACGCTTTCCGTACAAGATATGTGTGAAATCCTGGATGTACGGAATTGGGTAGCGATCGGGAACGGTGATCGCGTTGAGCGCTCGGTAGTCGCCGCATGGTCGCCAGGATCCGTCGGACTTCCTTACCATGTGTAACGGACTCGCCCAACTGCTGTCAGATGCCTCGCAAATTCCTTTTTCCAACAAATAGCGGAATTCTTCCCGCGCCGCTTCGAGTTTCTCCGGAGACAGGCGCCGGGGGCGCGCGTAAACCGGAGGTCCCTGCGTAACTATATGATGCGTGACGTCTGACTTGCTCGCTCCGCTTGAGGGTCGCATCACGGTAATGTCGCGGAATTCT
Source organism: Sicus ferrugineus (assembly GCA_922984085.1). Lineage (NCBI taxonomy): Eukaryota > Metazoa > Arthropoda > Insecta > Diptera > Conopidae > Sicus > Sicus ferrugineus. Next base: position 29,469,882 of record OV277348.1, on the reverse strand, counting down.
CGAACCAAACTGGAGAAAGGTGCGTTGTCGCTAACTGTTGAAATGCTTTCAATAACGTCCGCCGGTGTGCCGCTGCATTCCAGTTTCGTCACCCCGTCGATCAGTTTGTCGTTCTTCGCATCCACCAACAACCCGTAGTGCTTCAGGAAATCCATCCCTAATATCGGGGCTTTGACCTTTGCTATTACGAATTCCCATGTAAATTTTCGTCGCAACCCGAGATCGAGCCCGATTCGCTTCCGGCCGTACGTAAGAATGGGCGTTCCGTTCGCTGCGTAAAGCTGGTAAGAATCGGGTCGATCGAGCAGCTCGTGCTGCGTTGGCGGTAATACTGAAACGTCGGCACCCGTGTCTACGAGGAATCGCTTCTTTGTTGCTGCGTCCCTTACGTAAACTCGGTTAACTACGCTCGCTTCACGAGCCCCCGCTGGCGGAATATGGGGGCACTCAGTTTTTTTGGCGGGGCCCATTCTGGGTCGCTGGCTTTGCGAAATCGCACGGAGGCCGGCATAGCTTCGCGCGCTCTCCGTGGACGTGATGATACCAGCAGATGACTCGCCCCCAGTTAAGGTCGTCGTCGCGGCGCTTCTCATGCGCCGACGGTGTGCGCGAGGGGGACCTGTGATACCGGTTACGGTACGTCACCGTCTTCGGTGGTTGCGGCGCCCTGCCACGGCCACCGCAATAGAGCGCGGCATCTTCGTGCTCCGCTGGCAGCCCAACTCGCCGTAAGTCAGCTTCGAATGATGTCGGTGCGCGTCGTTCGCGAACGTTGAGCGAAGCGAGTGCTGACTCGATGCGCTGCACTCGCTGCTGCATGTCGTCAACTGGACGCGCCGCTTGCATAAGCGATGCAGATTCGCTACCGGGCTCGTTAGCGACTTCGGCGATTTTGTCCGCAAGATTCGCCTTCTCCTCTAATGCTCCGCTGGACGCCTGTAGGATCGCGCGGATATGTCGTGGGAGACGGCTCATCCACATGCTGTCGAGCAATTGGTCAGTTAGATTTGCGCCGCCTAACCGCCGCATCTCACCGAGCAACTGGGAGGGACGCCTGCCGTCCAGCTCGACCCCTGCGAGCAATATCTTCAGTTTCTGCTGCTCCGAGGCCCCAAACTGCTCCAGCAGGCGCTTCCTGAGGTTCGCGTAGCGCTCGCGGGCTGGTGGCTGCGTAACCGCGTCGTACACCTGCTCCAGGATACGACTTTCCATGGCGCCGACTACCAGATTGAAGCGCGCTACGTCCGAGGAAATGCGCGCGGTTGCGAATTGCGCCTCTACTTGCGCGAACCAGACCTCCGGGTTCGTCTGCCAGAAGGGAGGAACTCTAATTGTGATACGGCTTACCTCGTCGCTCGCCGGTGGTTGCTCCCCAATACCTGCATTGGCCGCTGTCGCTCCGGCCGAGGCTCCTGAGTCGATGTTCGCTGCGGCCTCCACGGTGGCCGTATCTATCGCCGAGCTCGCCGCCGCTGAGTCATCCTTCACTTCTGACATTGTCCGTGCCCGGTTTGTTCCTTCACTAACCGTAAAATTATCGCGATAATTAAGAGCGCGACGCACTGCCCTAAAGCGTTCACAATTTGTATCATAAAATGTTCACTTCGCTTGTCGGGGTCACCAATTGTGGGTTTCTTTTGAGTTGTTACTCTAAATCTTTATTTACACAAATCTTAAATTTTTACAATTATTTACAAGTTCACATCAAATTAACTGATTCGCAGTAATTTCACTTTACACCGAATGTTTCGCAGCTAACTTGAAATCTAATGTTTCGCAGTTAACTTTAAGCCGCGAGTCGCGTAGAGCACCGAGTGTCGCTATATGATGACGCCGAAAACTCAACTGTTATTTCAAAGAAGTCGCTCGCTGTTTTATGGTGTTGGCAGCATATCCCAGAGGGAATGCCACCACCACCACTGCAGAAAATATTTCGCCGCGAAATACAAGACGGTCGCCGAAAACAGACCGATGGTCACGTACTTCCACATTGTTGCAATGCTCCCACGATGCATCGCGCTGGGCCTTATAAACAACCCTCCTACGTCAGCGCTAACGATAGGAGAGCTGCGCTGGCCAGCGCTCGCATGCTGACGCTGCGTCTTTACAATAGACGAAAGCGAGCTCGATGCACTGATGAGTCAAGGCGGCGGGTAGCTACTCCGCCGTCTCAAATCGCAGCGCCGACGTTCGTTAGCGTCAGCAATGAGCGCGCCAGGCTACAGCCTGCAGCGAATCAGATGACTGTCGCCGATCGTTATCGCACTCCGCGATGAGCAACAATGTGGAATGCGGGCACTGAAACCCAAACCGAATTTGCGCTAATTTGCGTTCAACGACTCGCGGCTTCGATGCTTGTGGGGACCACCAGGTCCGCCACAAGTGTAAAAGTGCGTTCACGTGTATGTCGTGCAACCAGCGACATCACACACTATTACATCGCGAGGAGGCCTCGGCCCCCCAACCGAACTCTCATTCGGACTCTACCCATACCACCTCGCTTCGTAAAACCCCCCTCATCGCAGGTGTTGCTCGACACTGCGATGATTCATATTTACCATCGCGGTGAGCCATACTCAGCGCGTGCGCTCATCGACCCCGGCTCTGAAGCCACTTTCTTATCCGAACGCATCCAGAAGCGCTTGAAACTCCCGGTGAAGGCCATTCAGGCCCAAGTGGCGAGTGTAAATCAAACGATTACCGCCCATGATTCTAAACTTTGCACTTTCCAGATTGGCTCACCTCGAGCTCCTGGGACTCACCTTCAAGCTTGCGCGCTTGTGCTCCCCAAGCTAACCGGCAATCTCCCGGTTTGCTCTCTCGATACTTCACGCTATGAATCTCTTCGCGAGCTACCATTAGCCGATGATAACTTCTACCGCAGTGATCAAATTGATGTGCTTATTGGAGCCGATATCTACCCCCTCATCTTGCGCGATGGAATTAAACGCAACATCGTCGACTCTCTGGTCGCTCAAGAGACCATCTTCGGGTGGATTCTCACAGGTCCACTTCAGCAGGATTTACCTGCCCCCTCGGTTACCACACGAGTCTCTTTCTTCAACGAAGTCTCCATGGATCATCAACTATCGCGATTCTGGGAGCTTGAAGAAGTCCAAACTAAACGGATACCCACCCCGGGTGAACAACGCTGCGAGGACTTGTATTCAAATACCACTCAGAGGCGCCCCGATGGCCGATATATTGTTTCGCTTCCCTTCAAAGAAGCTTTCCCTTCTTCAATAAAGATCGGGAAATCCAGAGAGATTGCTCTCAAACAGATTCTCCGAAACGAAACCAGATTGTTGAAGACCCCCAGTTTTAAAGAAACATATGACTCCGTGATTCGAGAGTACTCGGATCTGCACCATATGACACAGATCCACCCCTCTCAGAACCCTTCCGGTTCCGACAACTACTACCTACCCCATCACGCTGTTCTCAAACCCGATAGCAGCACGACCAAGGTGCGTGTTGTGTTCAATGCCTCCTGCCCCTCCTCCAACGGTCTTAGCCTGAACGATATCCTCTATCCTGGGCCGGCTCTTCAATCGGATTTGACATTTCTCATTATTCAATGGCGACTCTATAAATACGTTTTCAATGTTGACATTGAAAAAATTTATCGCCAAATCCTCATGTTAAATTCCCAGCATTCGCGCTACCAGCGAATTCTCTTCCGAAATTCTTCACACGACGATGTGCAAGATTTCGAACTCCAAAGGGTTACGTTTGGCGTCAACTGTGCTCCATATCTGGCCATACGTACTCTACATCAGTTGGCGAAGGATGTCGAGAAAAAATACCCCCTTGCCGTTCACATTCTTAAGAACTCCATGTACGTGGATGACGCGTTATGTGGCGCTCATGACATTGATGTCGCGCTTCGTACCCGACATCAACTGTCTGCCGCTCTTCACTCATCCGGCTTCACGCTACGCAAATGGACAGCAAATCACCCCGCTCTTCTAATTGGGATCCCACCACAAGATCTCTTAAACAAAGACTTTCTGGAATTAGAAGATGGTAGCAATACCAAAACTCTCGGCCTCCGTTGGAATGCCAAAACCGATCATTTCAACATAGAATCAAAACCCTTTGACCTCTCCCCCACATATACTAAGCGCGAGGTGTTATCTCGGATTGCAAAATTGTTTGACCCGGCAGGATGGCTTGCTCCAGTCATTGTCATTGCAAAAACCATTATGCAACAACTCTGGCTGGACGGCATCGGATGGGACGACCCACTCGCTCCCATCACTTTACAACGTTGGCTTCAATTCGTTCAATGTTACCCCCATATCAATCTCCTCAAAATACCCCGATGGATTCACTTCACCCCAGGCAGCACCGTGGAAATTCATGCTTTTTGCGATGCTTCCGAGAAAGCATACGCTGGCGTGATCTACGTGCTCACTCGTCACTCAGGCATCACTTCGACTTCCTTGCTCTTTGCCAAAACGAAGGTCGCCCCAATCAAATCATATCGATCCCTCAATTGGAACTCTGCGGAGCTGCTCTCCTGGTCGATATGATTGATGCAATTGTTCCCCATCTCGACTTTCCACGTTATGACCTTCACTGTTGGACCGACTCGACTATAGTGCTGGCGTGGTTGAAACGACCCCCCCGCACATGGACGCGAAACTACTCTCATCGACTCCGATGAGATTCAAGCCGTTCAGACGCGGCTCATCATTGTCGCGCAAAAAGTTCATTTCAACAATGATTATCATTGCCTGGAAATTAAATAATCTCTGAAGCGCAAGAGCTCGATTCTCTCGCTTAACCCATTTCTCTCACATGACGGACTCCTCTACAATTGCGTCTTGCTCCCCTACAATTGCGTCTTCACCCGTCTCTTGATTCGGGTTTATCCATGATATCAGCCTACACGGTGGAAACCAGCTGATGCTGCGCTTGCTCCGCACGCGGTACTGGATACCCAAGGCCCAAAACATGCTTAAAGCCACAATTCATAATTGCAAGCCTTGTTTGCTCCAAAAGAAGCAAGTACGCACTCAACTTATGGCCGCTCTACCCCCTGAGCGCACCACACTCTCTCGCCCCTTTGCTGCCACCGTTCGACATCAAGAACTACACTGGAAGAACCTGTCTCATCACCAAAGGCTACGTTTGCGTCTTCGTGTGCTTTGCGACGAAGGCCATACACCTCGAAGCTGCCAGCGATTTGTCAACCCCGACATTTCTCGCTGCCTTTGGACGATTCAGCGCTCGGCGAGGATGCTCCTCTGATGTGTACTCCGACAACGGACGAAATTTCGTCGGAGCAGCGAAGATCCTTCGACGAAAATGGGAATCAGTGATTCAACACACTCAGGACGCTATTGTCTCCCAATACGCTCATCAACGCCTGCGATGGCATTTCATTCCCGCTGCCGCTCCGCATATGGGCGGATTCTGGGAAGCTGTAAGTAAAAAGCTTCAAACTCCACTTCCGCAGATTCGCTGGCGATCTCCGCTTCACGTTTGAAGAGTTTTCCACCATACTCTCCAAAATCGAAGCTTGTTTGAACTCCAGACCCCTTAATAGCATGTCAGAAGATCCTTCGGACCTGCAACCCCTAACCCAAGGACATTTTCTAGTCGGCGGCCCGCTCTTGGCTCCGGCAGAACCCGAAATATCTCCACCCAGAATTGTGAATCGATGGCAGAAGGTCAGAGCTGTCTATCAGCAATTTTGCTCCCGGTGGAAAAACGAATATCTCACCCAACTCCACAAACGCAGCAAATGGAAGTTCCCCCAAACTAATTTAAAAATTAACGACCTGGTTGTCTTACGAGATGACAACCTCCCCCCAACAAAATGGAGACTCGGTCGTATAGTTCATGTTTATCCCGGTTCTGACGATAGAACACGCGTCGCGGACGTCCGAACGGAACAAGGAACCATAACCCGACCCATTAGCAAAATGATACTGCTCCCCTCTGAAGTTTCGCCAGCTGCGAGCTTGTCGCATGCCCGCGAATCCCCGTAAACAACTTTTACTCATATCTTATCTTTTTAGCCATGAATCCAAAGGACGCAACCCCCACCCCATCCTATCGTACTTTTTTCCTCCAACAGATCCATGATCGCGGAGCCAACTGGTTCTTCGACGACGAGGACTTCCCATTCTCCCTATCGCCGGCGAGCAGCAAAGCTGACGCTACAGCCGCCGAGGTCGACGCTGCTGGCGAAGGAGTTACCCCCGATGCTCACACCTCAATGACTGATGTCCCCACACCGGAACGCGAAGCCAGCCCCACAGCGCCCGAACCAGAAGAACCACAAGACTCTCTCCACATGTCGATCAGTGAGGCAGGCTGGTCTGACCACTGTCTGGACGACATCCCCTCCACCAGTCGCAACCCCCCTCGAGCTATGTCCCGGAGGCGTCAGCCCGACAATCCGGGGCGTATGCCGCCCGCTTGGATCTCGTTCCCAGCGGAGGAATGTTTGCCTGGCTTCAAGAGAGCCGCGGAACGCGAGAAGGGAAGGCCACGTCCCGCCTTGCAACGATTGCGCGCTGGCGATCGTCTCGCCCGCCACCCCGCGCGGCGTGAGACCAACGCCTGCCGACTTTGTTTTGGTCCTCATCCGTTGAGGCTGTGCGTGCGGTTCCTCGGGCAGTCCTCCGAGGAACGCTTACGAACAGTTCGCCGGTTGGAGTTTTGCTCCAACTGTTTAGCTTATTCGCATCGCGACGCGCACTGCTCCAGCCCCACCAAATGTCGGTGGTGCCAGAAACCCCACCATACCTTCCTTCACTCCGCCATCCCGACCAAAACAACCCGAGCTGTCACTACCCACTCGCCCCAAACACGCCAAACCCCCATGGCCTCTGCCCCGTTGGTTCCTGTGCGGGCCTTATCGACAACCTCTCGAAGGTCAAAGAAACAAAGAAACATTACAAAGAAACATTTACATTCCGTATGTAAGGTACTATAGGCGTGGGTGTTAACCGATCCCGCCCATTTTCAATCTCCAACTGACATACATAACAAAGAATATTTGTTCCAAAGTCATTGCGATATCTCTTCTTGTTCTCCTGTAATCGTGATTTTAACAGACAGCCAGAGAAAATTTTATTTTTATCTTACTTTTACCAAGGCATATTTACAACTTCGTAAGTATTTTGGAACATATATATCTGTATCAGGGTCATTGTGGTGATTCAGATTTGTATGTGGGGGGGTGTACCACAATATATTTGATATTAAATATTCCAAAAGTTAAGTACAATGACGGAATGAATTTACTTAATCTAAACACGTGAGGCAGAATCGTTTTAGCTCGTCATAATTATGTATCTGTTTTTTTCAGCGTTGTACAAATTCTTCTTTATTCTGTGCTAAACTTTACTCTGCGTCCGAAACGGCTATGATAATTTGGGGTTGTCGATGTATCTAACTCTACTAGCGTTGGCGGTGTTGAAAGTTTCTGCGTTAATTTTGTTACACGTTGCGGGATGGGTTTCTGTAGCGGTTTGTCAACATCCGGAATAATGTACACTGCCTTCAAACGATCGATGCTAATGTTCGAATGGCTGCCATTAATGTTGACAGTGAAGTACTTTTCGAAACGTTTGAGTACTGGTCCGTCGTATGGGTTTTCCAGTGGCCGGCGCACTTTGTCGTTTCGTACAAAAACTGCTGGGCTTGTTGCGAGTCGGGTCTCTATAAAAATTGATGGTTTGGCATGATTTGAGGTCGGAGAAGGTCTTACATCGCGCATGCGGGCTCGTAAATTGGCAACGAATTCTGTTTCGTTAACGTCGTTGTGCGCTTGTGTTTCAAAAAATTCGCTCGGTATTCGTATTGATATGCCGTAAACCATTTCTGATGAAGTGCAGCTGATGTCCTCTTTGTAAGATGCTCTGAATCCTGGTAGAATTAAGGGTAAGACTTCGATACATTTCTCCGTGTTGTAAGACTTTATTGCAGCTTTTAGCATCCTGTGGAATCTTTCGATTAAACCGTTCGCGGCAGGATGGTATGCTATAACTATGCAGGTTAAAATGTAATTATAACCTCGGTGGCAATGGACCGACTATGTCAATGTTTATGTGTTTGAAACGATTGTCCTGAAGCTTGTATGTTGAGATCGGAGATTTGTTATGCCGTTGCGCTTTGGCTCTTTGACAGTTTAAACAAACACGGGTCCATTCGCGACAATTCTTTCTTATGGCTGGCCATGCGAATTTTTCTGCTACGAGGGTTGTTGTTTTTGCTGCGCCAGTGTGCGCAAGATTGCGTACCGAGTTGAATGCTATTTTTCGAAAAGGCTCGGTAAGAAATGGTCTTGCAGTTCTTGTGCTGACATCGCAAAATATGTTCACTGATGAGTTTGGTATATTGATTTTCTTTATCTGTAGTGAATTTCTGTCCATATAACTTTTAAGTTCGAGGTCTCCGTTCTGGCTTTCGGCTAGCTTTTTAAAATCAATTATTTGATTCTAGTGAATAGCTTCGATACGCGACATAGTGTCTGCTACTATGTTTTCCTTTCCAGGTAAGTATCGTATGTCATTTGTGAATTGGCTCAAAAAATCAAGGTGTCTTGCTTGACGAGGTGATGCTTTTTCAGTTTTTAGGCAGAATGATCTGTTAGTATAAAAAATTTGCGGCCTTCAAGCAGGTGGCGAAAATGCTTGATACTTTTGTAAGGTGCCAAGAGTTCGCGATCATATGCACTGCATACTTTTTGTGCCTCTGTCAGCTTTTATGAGTAAAATCCGAGTGATTTCCATTTGTTATCGCATTGCTGTTGTAAAATGGCTCCAACTGAGGTACCGGATGCGTCGACAGAAAGTGAAAGTGGTGCTCCTACTTTTGGGTAACATAGGAGTGTTGCAGAGCACAATTCGTCTTTGCATTGTTGAAATGCATGCCTTGTTTCGTCATTACATTGGATTATCGTGTTATCTTTTTTAACATTTCCTCTGATGTAAGCGGATAAACGTTGTTGGTGCTTTGCGGCGTTAAGCAAAAACCTTCGAAAAAAATTTATCGTGCCTAAGAATCGTCGTAGCTCATATACTCGCTCAGGCAGTTTGTAGTTTTTTATGGCGATTATACGATCTTCGGGGGGTTTGCTACCTTCAGGTGTAACAAGGTAACCGAGAAATGTTACTTCTGCTTTGCCGAAAGTGCACTTTGACAAATTAATGGTGACGCCGTACTCGCGTAATTTTTGAAATACGTAGCTGTTGCCGATGTTCTTCCTTGTTGTTCGCGGCGATGAGGATGTCATCGAGATATGACCATGCGAATGTTAAGTCGCGCAGAATGTCGTGCATAAACCTCTGGAATGTTTGACCAGCATTTCTAAGTCCAAAACACATATAAACAAATGCATACATACCGAATGGCGTTGTTATTGCTGTCTTCGGTATGTCAGCGGGATTGATGGGAATTTGGTAATAAGCTCGCCTTAGGTCTATTGTTGAAAAAATTTTACATCCATGTAGCCAATGGGTAAAATCGTGTAAATGTGGAATTCAGTAACGATCTGGTTCAGTAATTCTGTTGAGTCGCCTGTAGTCTCCGCATAATCGCCACTCCTGGTTCTTTTTACGTACCATGTGTAAATGCCTAGCCGCAGATTTACGGATAAGTGGTAAAAATCGGCGCCTTATATTGGTTGCGAAACGTCGGCTATAATAAAGTTCCATTTAAAGTTCCGTCTTAACCCAAGATTGAGGCTTAGCATTTTATTTCCGTACGTTTTAATTTTCATCTTATTGGCGGCAAAAAGATAGTGTTCGCACTGCTGTGTTTTATTTCGGATTGAGGATGGTTCACGCTAACTTCGGCTCTGGAGCCTAAATTCCCTGTCACAGGAGGCGGTCGATGACAGGCGAAACGCAACCAACCGCCGACTTATTGTTGCAGACACTGCGAACTGCGAGTAGATACTAGTATCTACTAAAAATTTTAGGTTGTTCGCAGTGTCTGCAACAATAAGTCGGCGGTTGGTTGCGTTTCGCCTGTCATCGACCGCCTCCTGTGACAGGGAATTTATTCACCGTTAAAGCCTTTGTACATGGTTGCTGGCACTTTTTAGTTTTTCCGCCAAATTTAAAATGGTACCAGCAAAGTTTGTCTTTGCGTGGCCTTTGAACGACCCCTTGGGAATGATGTTCTGCGTTCCACATTTCTTGAGATATGACCTATTTGTGTTCGTAAGGTTGCGATCTCTTGCGTTAACATCTGAATTTGTTGTGCCATTTCTGGTCTGGACATCGTTTGATCGCTTTGTATAGCATTTATCTCTGGAGAGTCTCTCACCTCGACTATTTTATCTGCCATCTGTGTAATTTTTTCTAAAGGTTCGTTTCTTATGGCGATGATGGAGCGTACGTCGATTGGTAGCCTGTTGATCCACATCGTTTTCAATAACATGTCGATTATTCCTTTTCCAGCTAGATTCCGTATCTCGTATAATAATTGCGAAGGTGACTTGTCGGCTGGTTTCAGCTTTTGCAACAATTTTTTTAGTCGTTTTTGTTCCAAGTCGGCAAATCGTTCTAATATGCGATTTTTCAACGCCAGGAACATGTCGGTCTGTGGAGGGTTTAAAATGATGTCGGCGATTTGTTTTAAAACTGTGCCGTTCATAGCAGCGACCACTGTGTGGAATTTCGTTCCATCTTGCGTGATGTTTGCTGTTATAAACTGCTATTCCACGTGCGCCAGCAATAACGCTTGGTTGCTATGCCAGAATGTGAAACTTTTATTGCGACGCGAGCAATCTCAGACAAAGGTGCTTGCATTTGCGCAGGTTGCCTTTGAGATGCGGCTGCCTCCATTTGATTGTTTTCCATCACGTCGGGGTCACCAATTTGTGGGGGTGTACCACAATATATTTGATATTAAATATTACAAAAGTTAATTACAATGACGGAATGAATTTACTTATCTTATCCAAACGTGTACGTGAGGTAGAATCGTTTTAGCTCGTCATAATTATGTATGTGGTTTTTTCAGCGTTGTACAAATTCTTCTTTATTTTGTGCTGCAGCCTTGCCACATATGTATGTTCCTAAAATGTTCGCGTAATTTATTTATTATATCTGAAGGTGAATGGTTTTCGTTTGATGGAACTATGAGTTCGCCAGGTAACCTTAAATTTTGACCGAGGACCATTTCTGCAGGTGTAAATGAAATGTCTTGTTTGTGTGTTAATCGTAAATCAGGAAGAGTTATCAGTATTTCTTCGTACCATTTAGTGTTTTCATTAATTGATATCAGTGCAGTGGTCAGATGTCTGTAGCAACGTTCTACCATCCCGTTTGCTTGTGCGTGGTACGCTGAAGTCGTTATTTTGTAGTATCAGTGCAGTGGTCAGATGTCTGTAGCAACGTTCTACCATCCCGTTTGCTTGTGCGTGGTACGCTGAAGTCGTTATTTTGTAGCTACCAAGTATTTTTGTCAGTTTTAAAAAAATTTTGACATATATTGAGTACTTTAATCGGTCGTTATTATTAAGGGTACTCCAAAATTTGGTCATATTGGGACAATAATTCTTTTTTATGATTTAAGACGGCGTGTATGACTCGCCTGACGTTAGCACCAAATATTGAAATTTAGAAAAGGAAATTGAATTAATTTAAGATTGTGTGATATTGTTTGTCCGGAAACTAATTCGTTTATTTCATTTTGTAAAATTTTTTGAAATCTTTTAAGTCTTTGTTCTTTATTGCATTTACTTCGAAAGCACGAGCATGTATACGATGCTGGTTTCTCCTTTAATACATTGGATATCAATAGTAAACTTGGCTATGTATTCCAAATGTCTAGTTTGTCTTGGACTACGTTAGGTTTTCGAATTTAAAGCGAAGGTCAATGGTTTGTGATCTGTAATAGTGTGAATTATTGTGTAATATTGTGAATAGTTAAATGATACGGAACATGTATAATGCTTAAATATATTGCTGGTATCTCTTAAATATATTGCTGGTATTTGGTGTCGGAAGGCGAAAGTTTTTGGAAAAGAATGCGAGTGGTTCTGATTTGTTATTGATTTTATTGTATGGCAGCGCCAATTGCTGTATTTTCTACGCCTACGGTTAAAGATAGTTTGCCTTTGTTAAAATGGTTTAACAATATATTTGAGGCAAATCTATCTTTAATGCATTCGAAGGCTTTACTTGATATGTCGTCCAAATTAAAGTTTTGTCGCGTTTCTTGCTTGTTCTCTTGGTTAAGTCGTAGATACTGATCGTTAGTTCTGCTAATTTTGGTATGTATCCATTCCAATAAATTGTTGTGCTGTTTTATGGATTTTGGACGTTCGAAATAACGGATGGCTGTTACTTTGTTTTCGGGTGGTTGAATTCCTGCTTCTGAGATGTTATGTCCTAAAAATCAATACTTTAAAAAAATAAAAATCAATCTTTAATTGTTGTTCTTAATTTTCACTTGCGACAAATAGATCGTCGATGTAGGCGAAGACAAATTTAAGTCGCTAACTACTTGGATGATGAATCGCTGAAAAGTTTGTGCGAAATTTCTTAAGCCGAAAGACATCCGTGTGAATTCGAATTTAGCAAAAGCTGCCGTAATTGCAGTTTTGTAGATATCTTCTTCTACCATTCCAATTTGGTGGTATGCTCTATGTGAAGTCATGAATGTGGTGTAAGGGGTAACGGTGTTACTACATTTAATCTTCGAAAATCGCCGCAAAGACGCTTGTCGTTAGGCTCCTTTTTAGGTACCAGGTGAAATAGAGATCCTACTGATGAATTAGAAGGTCTACAAATGCCTGATTTGACTCAAAATTCGAATTCGGGCTTATCGTTTTTAAGCTAAATTAGCCACTTCTGACCGACAGGAAGCAATTGGTGATGTATCATAGTCTAGCTACGATTAACAAAATTTGCATTTAGAGAATCACAGTCAACATCAGCAAGTGTTTTAGAAGAATCCTTACCAATACACATCCGCCGAATAATATTAAACAGAGATTTAGTTGGCAGTGGCTATTCTAGTTTATTTTTTTAATAACTTGCATTACAGACTTTAATACTGGATGCTACTTGATTGCTTAAACGACGGAAAAACATATGATGCTCTTGCGTTCTATATTTCTTCCAATTTTTATAGACCATGTCACGTTTCATAAGTAGTATGTCAGTGGAAAACCACACCAATATTTGGGTCTAATGGATCGCGGTTTATATTTTACATATTTGTTTCTTGGTGTTCGATCGTTTTTCGGACAGGGTAGGAAGATGATGTATTTTGGAACGAATTTCCGTCATCCCTTGTCAAATTTGGTCTGTAGACAAACCGGTTTCGGCGTTGTGCCATCTTCAGTGTCGTTTTTCGTTCTAAGTAGTTCCGCTGTCTCGTTCGTATTTATATTTATGTATTTTCATTCGTACTAAATCGTGCTAATTCCTCTTTATTCGTGTGCGTTTGTTCATATCGGCCAAGTATGTCTTATTGTTTTCCATATAGATTTACTTCGTGTGAGTAGGTAGTCCTATTCGACCAAATAAAAATAGAAATCAAAAAGACAATGGAACAAAAATACAAAACATTAAACAAACACATGCAACAGCAGAAATCCAGAAGCAACCATCACAATGCAGAGCACAAGTTCCATGCCAGGTTTGTGAACTTAACGGATATCGCCATTAACAGACAGGAAGCACAAATACTAAAAAAGGGCATTAAACACAACGTACAAGAACGTAATAAAAGGAAAGAAGTCGTGCAAATTATCGTAGAACCAGAAATGGCCATATCACTATTACCCAACGAGGAACAAGAACACATATCCATACAAATAATTGAAAAAGGAAGCCATACCCAAGAAAACAGGAAAGCAGAGCAACGAAAAAATTAAAGGCCGATGATATAATCACAACAAAGGCAGATAAAGCGATATAAGGAAAACGGAACATAGAACTAAACCAGGCTCACTCACTAACACTCATGAATTCTTCAACTCCACCAATGATCGCATTGCCGAAAATCCACAAACCAGGCCTCAAATGAGGGCAATAGTCAACCATAAATCGGCATCGGGATACAAGCTGTCAAAATACCTAAAGACGATACTGAAAGACACATTAGAACTACCCAACAAATACACAATAACGAACACTATAGAATTAATTAAAAAACTGAATGAATTAGATATCACTAAGAACACCAAATTAGTATCATTCGATATTAAAGACCTATATCCGTCAATACCAATAACAGAGACAATGAATACCTTATTTAAAACATTACTCGACAAAACAAAAAGCAGAGACATCTCAATACAAGTCACAAACACACTAAGAACCACACTGCAACAGAATTATTTTAAATTCAACAACAACATATATATAGACAAACGAACGGATTAGGAATGGGTAACCCAACTTCAGCAATCCTCATGGAGGTATTCATGCAAAACCTTGAGGAGCAGTACATGGAGGAACTAAAGACCAACATAGGAGTGACGTTCTACGCAAGATCATGACATCATATGCCTACTAACTGAGAACAACGAAACCATGTGCTTGACAATAAGTGTACACCGACACACATGAAAAAGACAATCACGCTACTACATTTACAACATAAAAGACAACGTCTAAACGTATTAGAAAATATGGAAATATACAAGCAGAAAACTTTTGACGGCAGAATAATAAATGAACAAACAAACACCGCGTCCGACGTAATATTCGAACCCCTAAAACTACTCTACAGAAAAAGGAACAAAAATACAGAAGCCATTATAAGAACTGAAACACATGACCAATCCACAAAAATCGGTAAAAGAAAAATCACAGACTTTTACCAACCGCTAAACGCAAGCCACAAGGACGACAGCATAACGCAATTAAAAAACACTTAAGAGCAATAAGATACCTACGCGGGAAAAAACAGTCTCAACCAAACCAACATCACAGTAATAAACAAGTAGAAATGTTGTCTTGGGCCTGGCCGAAATCTAAATACCCTACACCCGAGTAGCTGAAAGAATTATAATTTCGCCACTTAACAACTTTTGTATAAGTAGGCGGACCACGCCCATTTCGGGCAAATGTTTTTGTAATGTCTCTAGGTGCTGCTAGATAGAATTATGAACGTATTAATATTTTGAACCGTTTATGGGATATTGACAACTTTTGTATAAGTGGGCGGACCACGCTCATTTATTTTGTATACAAATTGGTAATACGTGTAGATACCTCGCGATAAAATTTCCTTTTAGCTCACAGTAATAAACAGTAAAGTTTGCATGAGTGGGCGCGGCACGCCCATTTTTGGCAAGCTTATTGGTAATGCTTCCCTATATATCCTGATAAAATTACATATCCGTATCTTATACTGTTCCTGAGATATTGCCAACTTTTTCCAGTGGGCGTGGAACGCCCATTTTTTTCCGAACGTTTTAGTAATGACGCTATATGTTTCGGAATAGAATTAATTCTATTCCGAAAGATATTGATATTAAGGTATATACCTTAATATCTCAAAGATGAGATATTAAGGTATATACCTTAATATCTCACACGGTTTATGAAATATTCAGATTATAAAATTTTTTGAAACGAGGTGCTTTTACATTCCGTATGTAAAGTAGGCGTGGCTGTTGCCGATCTCGCCCATTTTCAATCCCAAACAGCCCTACATCACAAAGACTATTTGTGCCAAATTTCATCGTGATATCTCTTTTCGTTCTCTCGTAATCGTGATTTCAACAGACAGACAGACAGACGGACGGACATGGCTAAATCGATTCAGAGGTGATGCTGAGAAAGAATAATATACTTTTCTATATCTATCTCGTCTCTTTCTTTTTCATTTTACATACTGTATCTGCTATACAGCAGATTATGTGTTTATTACAAAATTTATCTGGTCATTTATAGAAGGTATTCGGTACATATTATCCTAACTTAACGCTGATACATCATGATAAAACGGATTAAAGTCAATGTTCTTGAAATCTCTATGTTTAATTTTACGCTCATATTGAGTCTTTTGAAAGTTATGTGCCAGGAAGAAAGTTATGCTCGAAAAGCAAGAGCTAATACTTAAGTACAATGAAGAACACATGCAAGCCTACTTACTACGATGGCATCGTCCCTCCTAGAAACAACGTAATCGTCCTAAGTTGTTTCTAGTCCTGAATGCGGTCTATATTGTGTTTTTTAAAAAAGTTAGATATTTTGTAGACAAATAGTTGATTTTCCCCTCCTTTTCCATTTCCATTATGAATTTTATGTTCTTATGCTGTTTGTTGAGGTGCCCTAATATACGTTCTTCGTCTCCTGTAAGTACGCATAAGATGTCGTCAACTCATCAACGTATGACGCCTAAGTTTGTTTTCAATTCTTCCATGTGTTGTATGTCGCATGCATACTTCAAGGTCCGGGTAACCAGAACCATCGGAGCAAGAACATTGGCACTTATTAATAACTCAGTTAGTGAGTGAATGTCAAGTTCAGCCTTTTAGTGCAAGCAAAGCACTTTGTTTGGGAAGCTCGAAAGCCAAGCTAGCAACCAACGTACTCTGCATGGTAGCAAGTGTGAGAGTTAATTGCTAGATAATTATAAGCTCCAGGCAAAGCTCTCGAAAGCCAAGTTAGCAACCAGCGCAGTTTGCAAGGTAGTACTATAAGTGTGGATTGCCACCAAATAGGTTTTCTCGAGCTTAAACCAAACAGCTTTCGGAGTAAATGAAATTAGCCAAAATAAAAAAGTAAAGAGCAAACGCGGAAGAATTAAATCGTTCCCAATTTAATTCTGCCGACGTTAATATTGGCAAATATTAATATTAAGAAGTTACTATTGCAAAATAAGTGGAATTGCGTCATACCGGTCCACTTTAGTTTCGCCGACGGCTACGTCGACCGAGCTTAAGTGGAAAGGAGTAAATGTTTTAGAGTAAAGTTCTGATTGTGAGCCCACAGCGCGCAGACCGCCGCTGCATTGAAGATAATAATAAAGGACGTTAGAAGGCACTTGGGTCTTTCATTTAGAGAAACCATTTTCAAGAAGGAAAACCCACAACACATGTACTGTTTCCCCAGGTTTTGCATGAATACTTCCATAAGTATTGCTGAATTTGTATTTTCCATTCCAAGTCCGCTTGTTTGCCTATAGATGCTGTTGTTAAACTGAAAGTAATTCTGTTGTAGTGTTGTTCTTAAAACGTTCGTTAGCTGGTCAGAATAGATATTGTCCTTTGTTTTATTGAGTAGTATTCTATAAGATTTTTACTGTCTCTGTCACCGGTATGGAATGTTTTTGGGAACTCCAAATAACACAGCGTCTCCTGCTACTTCATTTTTTCAAGAGTATCAATCTTGTCAAGCTTCAACAAGTAACTTTTTTAAAGGAACAAATTCCCGCTGAGCTTCGCTAACATTATCTATTCTCTCACTCCTCTCAGATATAGTTTTGTAAACTTTCGCTACGTCTTCCGACTAAGCCTTCTCAGCCTCACGAAGTTTTACCTCGAAATCATTTGCACAATTTCGTACCTTGCTTTCGATCACACTGATTAGCGCAGACCTCAGTGTCTAATTCTTTTCTTATAATTTCTGCAAGAAGCAAGCGTTGTTTTTCGAGACGCTCCTCGAATTTCTGTAGGGTAATATGCGAGGAAATCATGCCGGACGAGGAAGACGGCAAGAGCCCAGTTGCAATGAGTATATTTTACAGAGATTTCGTAGTATTTTTAAATATAGTATGTACCGAAGCAGTTTGACTTGACATTTTCAAACACTTTAGCTTTTTAATTACAGTTTTAATTTATTATTTGTAGAATAAATCAGATTTATTGCATTTATTATTAAAACACAACCAAGTTCTTAAATATTTGCTGTTTTCACAGTAGATTTAATAGGGGTAGTTTTCCCAGTTTAATACTGTTTGTAGACGAAGAGGAAAACACATCCACTCGATACTCAACATGCGGAGTTTTTTTTTGGTAGTTTCCTTAGTAAAAATTTCTGGAGCATGTTTTAATTGAAACTGGAACCTGAAAGCAACTCTAATGACCGATAAACATAAGAAGATTTATGATCGCTTTCAGAGGTTTTACGATCATTTCTGAATCGGATAAAATTATCTCGAATTTCGCGTTTTCGTTCAACGTATGTCTTTCTATTATTGCTATTGTTAATTTCATATATTTATTGAATAGTGGAGGATTCTTGAGGCTGAGCACTTATTTGGTTCATATTTGGTTACATCTTGTGTAATGCCTTTTGAAGAGAATTGTGTAAAGTGTGAATTTGAAAACATTTTAAAGTATTTCAAGTAGGTACCCTACAACGGTGAACCATCAGGCGGACTACGCATTAGACGAAGTACGCAAGTACGCGGGGATTCGACGGGACTCGGGACCCTCTAGGCTTTATCGAACGAGTCGAGGAATTAGGAAGGGCATATGGCCTGAACGAGTATCTACTTCCGAGGACGATGCTCGAGTTCCTGAAGAAAATAGCACTCCTTTGACTGCGAAATTTGAATGCACCGTGGCAAAACGGTCGGACATGAAAAGTAACTTTCTTAAGTTTTCCTGGCTACCCGTTACTTCAAAAAACTGGATGAGGAAATACGGAGCTATCACCAATGTCCTCACAGGAAGTTGTGTCGCGCGTTCGAGCGACAGCGAGACATAATAAAGCCGAGTAGATCTGTAAATACTTTAACTAAAGGAATCAAGTTGGCTACTTCAGATTTAAGTTACGGTCACGATTTATTTACGATTTAATTTAAGTTACGGTAGAATAATGATACACGCTCTACGTAACGACTTTCTTAATTTTATTAGAGCTAGATACGGCTCCGTATCAGAATCCAGAGCACACACGTTTTTGGGTCAACAAGCAGTATTGGGTTTTCGCGATTTAAAATCGACCCGATTCGCGCGATCCCACTCCTAAATTTTGCTAAAGTCAGACTGGAGTATGCCATTCATAATTCTGCGTTTTCCATTGATGGAGAAGGACGCCTGGCGAATATGCATGACAAATACTGCTGTCATCATCAAACGAATAGACGGGGTTTGATATTAAAGACAAAAGGTCATTGATAAAAATGAGAAAAAGTGGTAAAGTCAGGTCCAAACCCTGCGGAACTCCACCATTAATGGAGTTCGAAAACGCATCTCAAATATAGCATGAGATACATCATCGACCACGGGCAGTGGTTGGCTACTCTAGGGAAGAGAGCAGTTTTCAGCAAATATATTACCTAAAAAGTTTGCCTTATCAATCGAGTGAGTGAAGATTTGATCATTCTTGAAGAGAGTTGGAATAGACGAAACCGTCTGATTCTTCACTCTCCCCACGAACGACCGAAAGATCTTACTACCTTTATGGTACTGAAGAACTCTACGTCTAAGGCGCTGTTGGTAAACAACTTTTTCGCGCGTTAGAGTGCATTACACCTATTTATGACCAGATTGCGCAGCAATTTAGTTTCAGCAGTTTTGTTTAAACGCCAATTCCTAAAATCTCTCCCTTTAGACCTGACTGCTTGTCTGCAAGTCGCATTAAATTAGGAATGGTCTCTTGGTTTAATGGAAATTTGTTTATTGGGTATATAGTAAAAGACCTCATACTAAATAAAATTATATTTTCTACCAATTTTGCTGCAGCATTTATGTTTCTATTCCTGGTTTATGTCAACATCCGTCTATCCGCTCCACAAAGGCTATAGGGTCGTCGCCGCCATTGTACCTCCCCGACCACTACCTCACCTTGTCTATAATATCCGGGTACGAATGTCGTTAAAATATTTCCCGCAGGTTGCGGTCCACTACCCGTGAAGTGCTGGGATTTGCTTTTTGTCAGACGGACTGCGTGCCCTCATTGGGACATCCATCGTCAGTATCTTCGGTAAGCCTCTGGGATCCGGTGTTGCATGACCGTCTTCAGCTTCAAACACCCTCAACCTTCGTTCTACACTGTCTGCGTGGTTTCCTTCGTTGATAAACTCGAGCAGATTTTTCCTCATGTCGTTTAGTTCCTTCGGCGACAAGTCAAGTTGTGATGTGACCGCGGGCGAAGGTGGATGTTACTCCTCACCACAATTCACTGTTCGCGTCAAGTGCTCGCGAAAAAATAGTTAACATCAAAACCGATCAATCCACAAGCAATAGAAACACATTTACACCACAATAAAATAGAAACACAGTGCACAATAACCAAAATCAATAATATAACTTATAAACATGCAACAATAATAAAATTAAAGAAATTTAATCTAACTGAATGCAGAGAACCAAGCGAGGGGCTCTTCGCAGTAAAGCTCAGCATTTCGTTTGTTTTCACTCCTCCTCCTTCTTCCGGGTCCCGTTAGGTGTTCAGGCGGGTGTGAGTGCACCGTGGGCTGGTCGTCTTTTCTGAACCAACAAATGCTTTGCATGGATAGGGGACATTCCCTGAGTTTGGTTTCATCTGCCATGTTGTGGGTCAATTTGCATACCCTAAAACCAGCGCTGTTAAAACTAGACAACAGTGAAAGTATTTTAGTTAATACAGTACTTTGCCAGTTTACGCTGCATACTTCCAACGTGGAGGCTTGCAGCTTTTTTTTTATGGCATACTTTTAGGCCAAACTGTGGTCGCTTCTCGATCACAGTTCAATAAATTCAAAATAGAACTCAAATTGTGCAAGAGTATTTTTTTTTTTCAAAATTGCAAGTCATCAAAGTTTTAGTTGCGAAACTCCCACTTGCCCAACAGCTAATATTCTCCAGCAGGATTCCAATTCTGCAAGGAAGGCATATTGCACAATGGGAGAATGTGCAGAGATTGATCCACTTAGCTGGCTTAAACGAGCTGGCTAGTAATTTGTTTTAACTTTAAGGATTGAGTCTGATTTTGAGTTAATAAAGAGTGGACGTCGTTTCCGCAGTTAAATTTTAAAAGTAGTGTGTTCTTTGTCGCGGGTAACCTTCAGCGGAAGGATAGCACAACATTATTGGCGCAGCCGGTCCGCGAACCAAAGATCGCGGAAGTTTAAAGAAAAATAATAAGTAAAATAAGAGAGGAAAAATTTAGAAAAGAAATAAAAGTGAAAAGGTAAAAAGGAAAGTAATTTTAAATGGAAAAAGAATAAAATTGTGAGAATTTTAATAAAACTCGAAAGCTGGAGAAGTAAAAATCCGGAAGATAAGAAAGT
Source organism: Sicus ferrugineus (assembly GCA_922984085.1). NCBI lineage: Eukaryota > Metazoa > Arthropoda > Insecta > Diptera > Conopidae > Sicus > Sicus ferrugineus. The sequence goes on along the minus strand of OV277348.1, from coordinate 29,448,723 downwards.
TTTAAAAGAAAATGAAGTTGAAGTGAAACTAATTGAAATTGAAAAAGTGAAAAAAAAATTATTCGATTTAATTAAAGTAATAAAAAAGAATTTTAAAATTTTAAGAAGAAAAGGGGAAAAGAACTTGAAAAGTAAAGGTGCAAAATAATAAAGACAGGTTTAAAATTAAATGCAATTAAAATAGATATAATTTTAGAAACAATGAAAGTGAAACTATAATAAAGTAGGAAGAATAAAAAGCAAAGAAGTAAAAGGAAATATATTGCACAAAAATTTTATGCAATTAGTGGACATTTTGGGGAAAAAAGAGAAAACAACAAAAAGATTGGCCGAAAGCAATTGAACAGGAAGAGAACGCACGAAGCTTTAGGAAAGCGGTAATTTCAGAGTGAGATGATTTTGCATTGTTTGTAGTGGAAATTTTATATCTGCAATCATTAAATTACTCGGCTCATAATTTAGATCAATTACTTTATTATAAAATGCTTCTCTAATGTGAGGATATCTTATATTGATATGCTTGATATGAGCATGGGGTACTGGGTTCTTGACCAAATGTTGAGCACTTAAATTGTGTTCATTAATGACTGTAGGCGGTAGTAGCGGTTATAAGCCTATTTCAAATTTTTCTTAGATATAAAGTCTCCTTTGTTGTTAAAGGGATTTGGTGGATATTTTGGGTAAATACCAACGACGTGAAGAATTTATGTGGAGCATTCGGTGGTCGTGCCACTAAAGGCTCCGTGATTATTAATCACAAAGGCATACACCGTCTAGGTTTAAAGCTACACATAATATCAACATCACGAGGAAAGATTAAGTAAGGTTTTAAGCATAATTCGGGAAAAAAATTTAAAAATAAATACACAAAAATGTCAATTCTTACGTAAGAAAATAATATCCCTAGGAAATAAGTGTTCAGAGTTAGGCGCACTACCTGACCCGCAAAAGGTCGAATGCGTCATGAAGGTAAGCCCGCCAAGAAACAGGAAGGAGGTACAAGCCTTCTTAGGTTTGGTTAATTACTATAGGAAATTCATAGAAAACACGGCAAAAACAGCTTTACATTTGAAAAATTGAAGCTAGCAATAAGTACACCACCATTATTAGCATACCCAGATTTCACAAAACCGTTCAATCTTACAACGGATGCAAGCAATGAAGCGTTAAAAGCAGTTTTATCTCAGGGGGAAATAGGAGCTGACAGACCCATAGCTTTCGTAAGTAGAGCATTAAACAGTGCAGAGAAAAGGTATCTTACTATAGAAAAGGAATTTTTAGCAATAGTTTGGGCAACAAAGAACTTCAGAGCGTATTTATTAGGAAGACCAATCACGGTTTTTACAGACCATCAACCGTTACGAGGAATAGCTAACCTCAAGGACCAGACATCACGTCTTGCCAGGTTCAGACACAAGTTATCCGAGTACGATTTCGAGATCCGTTATAAACCAGGAAAGAAAAACTTAAATGCTGATGCATTAAGCAGAATTCCTCACGAGACACCATACACAGTAGCAGCCGTATAAACACGGTCAAAAACCAAAACACTGGAAAAGGAAAAGCATCAAGGATTGCTCGTGGAGATCGATGTAGATAAGGACGAACGAAAAAATTAACCAGAAAACTCAGCGAAATTACTAATGGACCCTAAAGAAGTAGAAACGGTTATTAAAGACTTTCACAATTCACCACTAGGAGAACATCAAGGTGCGGTGAACACATATCTGAGAGTTCGCAAGCAATTTAGATGGCCAGTAATGCAGAGGCATATTAAGGAATTCGTAAAAAACTGTCCGAAGTGCCAATCAAAAAAAAGTTCAAAGTTAACAAAAATGCCCATGGTACTAACCGATACGCCAATGCGGCCTTTCAATAAAGTCTATATGGACATTGTAGGTATTTTACCAGAAACCGTATCTGGTAATAAATACATTCTTACGTTTCAAGATGATTTTTCAAAGTTTATGGCATGTACAACCATTCCAGACGCAGAAGCAAGTACTGTGGCCAGAGCTTTCTACGATAAGGTGATAACGCGATACGGAATCCCACGAATTCTAGTAACAGATAACGGCATTAATTTTACTTCAAAATTATTCACAGAACTGTTACAGAAAATTATTCACAGAACACAGTAAACTGTTAGGTATTAAAAAATTACATATAACAACGTACCATCCACAGGCTAATGGCTCATTAGAGAGAAGCCATAGACCTCTGGCGGAGTATTTAAGGAATTTTGCAAAGGAAAACGGTTCAAATTGGGACAGGTGGTTAACTGCAGCTATGCACGTTCATAACTACATACCCCATATAACGACGAAGCAAATACCTTTCCGCACTCTATTCGGTTTTGATGTAGAGATGCCAACAAATTTGAAAAGAAAATGCAGTCCATTATATAACGCGGAAGACCCGAATAAAATTCTAAAATTCCAAATACAAAGGGCACACGAAATTGTTAGGAGAAATCAAGATATAGGTAAGCAGATAGCTAAAAAGCAGTACGATAGTAAATTGAATTTAGTAAAATTTAACGTAGGAGATAGAGTATTAGTAAAGAATCAAACTAGGAAAAATAAGTTTTCACCTATTTGGCTAGGCCGATATGTAGTAGTCGCGGTCAAAGGTCCAGTGACCACCACAATAGCAGTTAGAAATAAAAACAAAAATGTTGATAACAACCTACTCAAGCCACAACTTTTTTTTGTTCGGTAAAACGAGGGTTCGTCATTAGAACTTAACGAATTGTCGGTGTAACAAAGTAAACGAAAAATCGAACGATAAACGAAAACGAAATCAACGGAGAATCATGAGTAAGCGTGTGAAGATAAACACTCCAAAAATTGAGCAGCTAAAAGGACTGCTGCGTGAGAGCGAGTTATCAACCAGTGGTTCAAAAGCAGAATTAGTGCAACGTTTAAGTCAAGCACTATGTTCTGACGAGGTGGTGTCGATGATACAACAACATTTAGTATCAACAACTTCTCAGGCTGCGAACGAAGCTACCCGTGTGCAAGAAACGATAGTCCCCGCAACAAGTACAGCGGTTCGAAACCATTTCTCTTTTAAAGAAATATCAGAGACAATTCCGGAGTTTGATCTATCAATCGACTACTGTGTGTCAGTTGAACAATTCATCGATCGGGTTAACGCGTCCATTTTAGCGTACAATTGGGATGCAAAGTGTCTCCTCTTAGCTGTTTACAGTCGTATGAAAGGGATAGCCAAAGTATGGCTTGAGAGCTCACGAACACTGTATACAAGTTGGAGAAAGTTCTCCGATAAATTAAAAGAAGAGTTCGGTAATACCAGAGACGAAGCCAACGTACACTTTAAAATGAGAACTGCAACACAAAAGAGTGACGATAGGGTGATCGATTATTGTTTTCGAATGAGTGCAATCGGTCGTAATTTTAACTTAAGTGAAAGCGCGATCGTAAAATATACACGCAATGGATTAAAACACCGTGAGTTGCGAATTGCAATCGCCGCTTTGAGGTTTGAATCGATGAAGGAAATGCGCGAGGCACTTGAGGACTATATACAAAATTTGCCACCGGGAGCGAACTATGAACGACGCGATTTTAAAAATGAAAAAGTACGACCGGGAAAAACTGATAGAGTGATCCACCCAAGTCAAAGCATTTGTGCTATAATTGCTCAGAAGAGGGTAATTTTTCAAGTCAGCGCCCGAAGCCGCCGCGGCGTCGACGATGCGTAGATTGTAATAAGGTTCACCCGAAAGCTGAGCCATAGAACTGTGGGAAAAAAAGTGCGTTGGTTAGGAAAGCATCTACGGATAATATGTTTAAAATTAGTGTTTGTGTCGGTAATAGAAAATTAATTGCGTTCGTCGACCCGGGAAGTCAGTGCAGCTTAATAAAGCAATCGGTCGCTGCCGAGCTTCCAATGACGAAAATAAAATGCTCGAAGTCTATACGTGGCATATGTGGTGGAAATTGTATTCTAACTCAAAAGATCAAAGCCCCAGTTGTTTTCGATGATATCAGTGTGATGGTGCGGAACGGTAAGATTATGTTAAAATTGTGCGCGAGTGAGACTGTCGAAAGTATTACGAACGATAAAAAGAACTCTACGGAAAGTGTAAGCGGAAATGGGATCGCAACAGAAAGCTTGATGCAAAGTAGTGACGTTAAACAAATTAGGAACTTTACAAATAGTGAGTGCGAAAAAAAACAAGAAATAGTAAACCTTGACGTTTCGAAAGAAAACTGAAATAGCAATGAACATAAACTAGCGAACGGCAAGGGAAACATGTGCGAAAGTGAGACCGAGGTGACTCGGACCGAACTGTCAAAGCTACTCGAAGAATATGAAGACATATTTGCAAACAAAATCAGCGAAATCGGAAAGACAAATTTATTAGAAATACAAATTTAATTAACCACCAACGAACCAATTGCTTAAACGCCGTACCGCATACACGAACCAAAAAAGGAAGTAGTAACCAACATGGTTAAGGAATTGTTAGACAACGATATAATCGTTAAATCCGAGTCGGAGTACGCCAGTCCTGTAATAATGGTAAAGGAAAAAGACGGGACATATCGCCATGTAGTCGCAAGTTTACTGCATTTGTTACAACGGAAGGCCTTTACGAGTTTAAACTACTATAATGACATTTGGGCTTAAAAATGCGCCCATGGTTTTCCAACGATTAATGGCTGAAATAAAAGAGCAAACGAAAAAGGACGATATGATACATTACTATATATGGACGACGTGCTGGTGGGAAGTTGTACAGTTCAAGAGATGTTTCAAAAACTGAAAAGAGTTTTTGAGGTTCTAATGGCCAGATTTTCAATTATCACTGTCACTAAGAAGCGAGAAATCGTTACTCGTCACCGTGAATGTAAAATGCGATTTCTAAACACTTACGTAGCGAGTAGTTCGCTTCTCGTAGGCACTTTAAAGATGTGTTTAATTTTTTAAGGGTACACTCGGATTTCTCTTTTCTTCGCATGCTTTCTAATTTTTGCTTATCATTCTTACTCGCTCATTGTTTTACCCTGGTTTCCCCTATGTTTTTGAACATGTTATTACTTTTGATGTGTTGTGTTTCAAGTGCTGAAAATTGAATTATGAAGCGGAAAATTTTTATTCGGGGTTATTGGTCATTTCCCGCAGCAGCAGGTTGAACTGCACGTTGTTCGTAATTCTAAGAAAAAGTTAAAATTAATTTTCATTTTGTTTAAAATTCACCATTAAATAGAAAATAACCTCTTTTTGTTGGAATTCATTGTTACACGTTCAGATTACAGATTTTTCTATCAGATATTTCAGATTCACAAAAATTTGCGCCAGTTTAGCTGAAAGAATGGAGTAACGACAGCCTTTTAGCAGTCGTTACTTTTGACAGTTCATATCGCTGAAATAATGATTGAAAATACCATGTAACGAACGAGAACTCGTAACAAGTATGGAAAGTGTTGTTGTGTTTTTAACGAACGAGCTGCTCGTTGTTTGAAAATCACAAAGTAACGATATCGCGAAAATAAGAAAGCAGAATCACGAAGAATCACCTCGTTCGTTGGTTGAAAATCTGGCCATAAGAATTCTGGATTAACGTTGAATCTTTCTAAGTGCGTATTTTTTAAAAAGACAATTGAATTTTTTTTTCATCGGTTAACACCTGAGGGCATCAAACCAGGTGCCAAACTAATAAAAACCGAGGCGATTTGTAATTTTCGTCGCCCTAAAAACGTCACTGAGGTACGACAATATTTAGGTTTAAGCAGCTATTTTAGAAACTTTGTACCTGCTTATGCGCTGAAATCGCAGGCTATACGTAAGTTGTTGCGAAAGGATGAGCCATTTGCCTGGGGAAAGCTTCAAGAAGACGCATTCCAGAATTTAAAGTCACCGTTGATTGCCGACACCGTAGTTACCGAGTAGAAGCAGAACACGAAATTCATACAGACGCTAGTTCGATTGGATTAGCAGCGGTATTATTACAACGCGAAGATAAGTTGGTGAAGCCGGTCGCTTTTTATAGTTGAGCGACAACCAAAAAAGAACAGAAATATCATAGTTACGAGTTGGAAACTTTAGCTGTCGTCGAGGCTTTGGAGCGTTTCCGATTTTACGTACTCGTATATGGAAAAGAAGTTCGAGTAATGACCGATTGTAGCGCTGTTAAGACGGCAATGAATAAAAAGTAACTAATACCACGCATTGCAAGATGGTGGTTACGCATACAAGACTTGGACGTTAAAGTAGAACATCGACCTGGCAGGTATATGGAGCACGTAGACGCGCTAAGCAGAGCACCTACCGAAGAAGCAAAGGAAGCAGAAACAGCTTCGATGTGAGTTGCCAAGACGAACTTAAATGAAGAAGATTGGTTATTAGCGATGCAGATAAATGACGAAAAGATTGGAGACGATTAGAAAATAAAAAAATGGCGATCCGGTGATAAACAGTGAGTATTATTTTGCAGATGGACGTCTGTTTCGAAAATTGAACGAAAAGCGTTTATGGGTAGTTCCTGATAACATGCATTGGAGGATTGTATATGAATACCACGACCATCCAAGTGCTGATAAAACCATTGAGGGTTTACAGAAACATTATTGGTTTGCGAGAATGCGTAATTATGGAAATCGTTCATCAAGACTTGCGTGGAGTGTGCTTACAATAAACAACGAGGTGGAAAACATGAAGGCGAAAACCATTATGACGACATCAACGCAATTCCCTTCCAAACAATTCATCTGGATCATCTTGGACCATTTCCACGGAGCTGTAAACGAAATGAACACGTTCTTGTGATGGTGGATGCATTCACTAAATACGTTGTGATACGAGCAGTAAAATCTACAGCTACAAAGCATGTTGTTGAGCTTGAATGAAGCTGAATGAAGTCAGCAGCTATGTAGGACAACCAACCAGAATAATCATCGACCCTGGAACGGCGTTTACTTGTAAGGATTTCGAGAATTATTGCAAGGAAATTGACGCACGGCACATATTGAACGCGGCAGGAACACCGCGAGCTAACGGACATGCTGAAAGGACTAACCGGACAATTTTGTCGCTATTACTACCAGCAGCGACGACAAGAAATGGGACGAGAAACTACGAAACGTGCAGTGGACTATAAACCCAACTAAGAATGCCACTACGAATCAAACACTCCAAGAGTTGCTATTCGGATATATGTATGTCGTCACGCGACATACTCAAGAACAAGATAATTCTCACTATACAGCATACGGAAAAAAAGGACGATCAAGAATTACACGCAGTCAGAAATCAAGCAGCAGAACGAGTCAACGAGCAACATCAAAAAGCTAAAATCCGTTTTGAATAGCGACACAGTAAACCAGTTAAGTACGAAGTAGGACAACTCGTTTTAGTAGAAAATGAAGCGGCTAGTAGAGGAACGTCCCCCCGTAAACTTGAGCCTAAATTCAAGGGTCCATTTCAAGTAACGAGAGATCTGGGCAACGATCGCTATATCATTTAAGATCTCGCTGGGTCAAACCGTAAGCAACGAAATTATTAATCAGTTTTCGCATCTGACAGGATGAAACCGTGGTGCCAACTACCACCCGAGTGTTGGTTCCTTCACTAATTGAGCCAAATTGTTAGACTCGGCAAACAACTCAACATACGAACCCTTCTATGTTGTGACTCGAATGAAATCACCTGCAATTCGATTCCAAAATTTTAAAGATCTTATCAGAACCTGACTTCTATAAATGAAGCAGAAGTGCAGGAGGCGCACTGGATTTTGAACTTACCCACATGTAGCTATTTTCAGCATCCGTCGTGCAAAGGTGTTGCTGACACTGGTACGCAAGGTGAGTGCCACTATATGCGATTGGTGGTTATTCGCATAGACTGCTATAAAATTCGCCCTCAAGCCACGTATATTAATGGAATCTATGTGGAGTTTTGTCATCGCCACCAACTGTAAAGAAATGTAGGAGTTAGCTGCACAGGCGGCTAAGCATACGCAAAGCAAAACACGACAAATGTTGTAACGAACAAGTGTTGTAAAGTGTTCTTGTCTTCTCCTATGAACCTCCTTGTCGAGCCTCTCGAAGAATCGTCCTGGTAGAAAGAAATCTAAGAAGTCCCGCTTAAATGTTTCCCCAGAACCGCCAATGATTATTATCATCATTGGAGCAATAACTCCGGCATTTCCCTTCCAATAACTCCGGCATCGTGCGTGGCAAGAGATTGCTGTCGAGGCTATATGTCTCCGCGAGCTCCTCCATCCGCCCCACGAAGGCCAAAGGGTCGTCGCCGCCATTGTATCTCACCAACCATTTCCTCACCTTGTCTATAACATCCGAATTATCGAATATCGTTCGAATATTTCCCGCAGGTCCATTACCCGTGAAGCGCTTGGATTTGCTAGGCCATCTGGACTGCGTTCCCTTGTTGGAACATCCATCGTCAGTATCTTCGGTAAATCTCTGGGATCCGGTGTTGCATGAACGTCTTCCGCTCCATACACCCTCAACCTTTGTATCGGAGGGAATTCGTTTTTCGGTCGCGTCATTAGATTGTGGAATAGTCTCCCTGCGAATGTCTTCCCGCCCATTTACAGCGTCGAAACCTTTAAGCGAGGTGTAAACCGTCACTACTCCCTCTTTCCCCCTCCCCTCTAACCTGTCATCCCTTCGGAACCAACAAATGCTGTGAATGGATAGGGGGTTTCCTTCGTTGATAAACTCGAGGAGTTTTTTCCTCATGTCGTTTAGTTCCTTCGGCAACAAGTCCAAACTCAGTTAAGCACTGAGCAAACGCTTCTCTATTGAGTCGGTATACCTATCCTGTTTTGTATGTTTTAGTACTAGTCTGATCCCTTGGTACTTTGTACTTCCTGGTCTCTTTCGCTATTGGTGAATATGATATTGTCCCTGTTCGGGCGCTACTTGTAAAGACCCTTCTTGTCTTCTGCTATGGCTTGGATTAGCTCGCCGGGATTCCAGGGTTCGAATACAAGACAAGAGGGTTTTTTTAATAATGGGTTCAATATCCTAATTCACCTTAAATCTAGCTTACTCTAACTTTTGTATGTAGCTTTACTTTTGTAAATATTAAACGCAGCTGTCAATAATTCCGTGTCCTCGTTGCCGCTGCTGATTCTTTAGCGGCCTGAATCTCCAAGGTTATGGTCGTCTTGCTGGGATGTTGATATCTCGCTAATTTTTCGAGATCTCTAATTGTTTACTTTTCTGTTGGTATCTCGCTGAGTTTTCGAGATCGCTGTTGTCCGTCTTGCTGGTATCTTGATATCCCACTGGGTTTCAAAACCTCTGGTGATTTACTTGTCTGTTGGTATCTGGCTGAGTTTTCGAGATTGCTGATGATTAAATAATAGTACAGTACCTTGTTTCTTTTAAGTAGGTTTTCCGTTGATGCTTTAAGGTGGACTTGATCACTAAGACTTGCTGTGTTTAATACTTTTGATTTCTTTTTCACTGATCAAAATCACTGCATTACTGTGACGACACTCTTTCACAGAACTTCAAGATCAAGAACTTGACACCAAGCATGTACGCGATTCAATTCTCAAGACTGAAGACCCAAGCCTGTTGTATACATATCTAGAATTTGCTCTAGAACTTTCTATCCTAACGGACTACGGTGCAAAGTTTTTTTTTTTGTTATGGCAGATAGAACCAAACTCAGCGGATGCCACCTATCCATGCAAAGCATTCGTTGGTTTAGAAGGGAAAAGGTTAGTGGGAAAGGGAAAAGTGGAAGTAGTGTCGATTTACACCTCTTTTAAAAGCATCGACGTTATAAGTGGGTGGGAAAACATGCGCAGGGAGACTATTCCACAACTTAACTGCGCGACCGAAAAACGAATTCTCGCGGTAGTGGGTAGTGCGTTGGAACGGAATCGAGACGTGAAAGGGGTGCATCGCTCTGGAAAGCCGAGTAGATCTGTTGAATACCTGAACCGAAGGAATCAGGCTGGCTACTTCAGAGGAACAATTACCATTAAAGTAACGGTAAAACAAGGTTACACACCCCACATCCCGACGACATCCCAAGGTTTCAATAGAGCTGGATACCCTACTGTCCCCTATAAGTTTTATCGCACGACCTTGTATACGGTCCAGAAGCTGAAGATATGCTTTCGAAGCTCCCAACCAAATATACGAGTTGTACTCCATTTTCGGCCGGATATAAGTGGTGTAGATACAACGAAGGTCGGTTGAAGTGAAGTATTTCTTGCACCGCTTTAAAAAGCCTAAGCACTTGCCTGCTTCTTTCGACACATCAAAAATGTGATCGTTCCAACGAAGATCGCATTGTATTGACATGCCCAGAACATCAAGAACCTCCGACTCATTAATATCCACACCACCCATATTTAAAGGTGGAAAGTTGTCGCCCGCCAGACGCTTGTGGGTCAACAAACAGCATTAGGTCTTCCGCGCATTAAAATCAACCCGATTCGCCTGACCCCACTCCTGGATTTTGTTGAGGTCAGATTGGAGTGTGTCATTCATAATTCTCCGTTTTCTATTGATCTCCAGAATAGAAGGACGCCTGGAGAATGAATATGAATGACAAATGCTGCTGTAATCAGCAAACGAGTAGACGGGGTTTGATGTCAATGACAGAAGGTCATTGATAAAAATGAGAAAAAGTGTTGGAGACAGTACCGAACCCTGCGGAACTCCAGCATTAATGGAGTGCTCTTCGGAAGCAAAGCCGTCTATCACAACCCAAAATAGAACGGCCGCTGAGGAAACTCGATATCCATCGAGTGAATGTGTTACCGACACCATAAGCAGCCAGTTTAGACACGAGTGCTTTATGCCACACGCAGTCAAATGCCTTGGAGATATCCAAAGCAACAACCTTACTCTCACCGAATTGGTGAACACAACTGTTCCACCGCTCAGTGAGGAACGCCATCAAGTCGCCTGTGGAGCGGTGAGCACGGAAACCATACTGGCGATCGCTGACCAGTTGGTTGCTCTCCAGATACCTCATCAGGTTAAAATTTATAACGCTCTCCATAACTTTGGAGAGCATTGAACAGATTGCTATGGGCCGATAATTGGCAGGATTCGTAGCCTCACTTTTTTTGGGAACTGGCTGCACATTGGCAATCTTCCAGGAAGTAGGAAAAACTCCTGAAGTGAACGATAAATTAAACAGATTGCGCAATGGGCGAGCCAGTGTTGAGGCGCACTTTCTCAACACGTGGGCTGAAATGCCATCCGGTCGCGAGGATTTATTGACGTTGAGGTTTACAAGCACTCTTTTAACAGCCCGCTTTCGAAAGTGCATCTCAGGCATAATATGAGACACACCATCGATCACGGGTAGTAGTTGGCTACTCTCAGGAAGAGAGCAGTTTTCAGCAAACATTTTGGCTAATAAGTTTGCCTTATCAACCGAGTGAGTGAAGATCTGATCGTCCTTGAGGAGAGTTGGAATAGACGATCGCGTCTGATTCTTCACTCTCCCCACGAACGACCAAAAGTTCTTGCTACATTTATGGTGTTCAAGAACTCTGCGTCTAAGGCGCTGTTCGTAGAGAACTTTTTCGCGCTTTAGAGTGGCATTGCACCTATTTATGGCCTGATTGCGCAGCAATTTAGTATCAGCAGTTTTGTTTAAACGCCAATTCCTAAACGCTTCCTCTTTAGACCTGACTGCTTGTCTGCAAGTCGCATTAAACCAGGAATGGTCTTTTGGTTTAATGGAAATTCTTTTATTAGGTATGAAAGACCTCATACCAAATAAAATTATATTTTCTACCAATTTTGCTGCAGCATTTATGTTTCTATCCCTGAAACACAATTGCCAATTGAAACGGCTGAAAAAGGAGTTCAGCGCATCCCAATTAGCCTTCTCATAAAGCCACACTGTCCGCTTCGGAGCTGGCTGATGAGCGTATTAAAGACTAGAATATGGGAAGGTAGCAGAAATTGTAGCGTGGTCCGAATTACCAAGAGGTGCAAGAACATTCACATCATACTTGCTGTGATGTGAAGTTAGAAAAAGGTCCAAAATATTTTGGTTTTGCCCATCAACGCAGGGAAAGTGCATTGGTTCCTTCACTAATTGAGTCAAATTATTACTCATTTTTGGTATGCGAATTGGTAATATCTGTAGATACCTCGTGATAACATTACGTGTTATATCTTATACCATTTACAAGATATTTTACAACTTTCGTATGAGTGGGCGTGGCACTCCCGTTCTTTTGAAGATGTTCATGACCGTTCATGAGATATTACCAACTTTGTTATCTGTGGGAGTGGCACTCCCATTTTTTGCAAAAATTTTTGTAATGGTGCTATGTTCCAGAATAAAATTATAACTTAATATCTCGCACGATTTATTTATTTTTGCGCCTATATGACGTAATATGCGCCTATGACGTAGTGTTTTGAGACGAAAGTTTCGTCTCACTCATGGTAACTTTTCAGAATCTGCTTGCAAAAGACAAAAATCAGCTGATTTTAAGGCGAAAATAGGCTGGCTGTTAAGGCCAGATTCTGAAAAGTCACTTTCGTCTGGTTTCATCAACTTTCGCCCTAAAATCAACTGATCTTTTGGTATTCTGAGAGACGAGCCAAACGTCTTTGCGAAGAGCTAACGTCGTTTTGCTCATTTTGTTGTAAGAAATGTGTATTCCGAAAGACGAAAGGTGGCGTTCGCAGCTAATTAATGAGAAGGTAAAGAGAAGGCTGTCGTCAAGTTCTTTTTTTTTTAATGTGCGGTAACAGAAACGAAATTCATATGTAGCAACTGAAATGAACCTGCGACGCAGGCTTGGTCAAATTTTAACCAAGTGCTTGCGGTTTTTCCTTTAATTTTCGCTCTCTCGAATTATTCATTAGCCTCACAAGCAACCATTCTGTCTGCATATAGATATGTAATTAGAAGAAGCGCCATTATATCGCCATTCATTATTTCGCGTTATCAGTTTCATTTTGCTGGGTGCAAGGAAGGAGAAGGTATTTGTGAGCAGTAGAAAAATATATTTGTTGAAGAAATTTTGTTAAAAAGTCTGAGGAGGGCGGCGGCCACTCAATCAAAATGTGCTGACCATTTTGGAACAAACCGTTGCAAGCATTTTGCTTTCATGAGCATCGGCTTCGCCAATGGTCTTCGCCAATGCTGAAGCGTACGCACACAGACAAATTCAGTGCCTATACTACTAATCCTACGACAATCGTTGTTGCCTGAAATTAGCCGCAGAAAGGTTTCCTTGGCGCATCGTTTGTTGAAAATTACTGACCTGGCTTGCAGGATGATAAACTCCAAATAGCTTGGCTTCCTACTTCCCGGAAACTACCTGAACGTTCTTGAGTTAGTGGTTCTACCTCATCACCAGGCTTCCCCATTTCACTAATCCAGCCAGAGCCAGAGATAAAGAGAAACTGCAAATAGAATAGAAGAAACTTCGGAGAAACTTCAGAGCTAGGAAGAAACTTCAAATGTTTGTATATTCTTTGTATGCAATATGAGCTTGAAAGTTTATTTAACTCAGACACAGTGTATGCGAAATTTAATTTCAAACGTGGACCCGAAGCTTCCACTACAAAGGGGCCGAATTACTTTTGCTTCCAAATAGAGGATTTCGCCACTTCTAGGCAACAATCAGTCCAAATACAACAAATTTGCAAGAAACTCAACATATATATATTTTCAGCGTTGCTTAACTCATATTATATTTTTTAGACCCCGTTCGTTATACTTAAGAATTTTTAATTACTTTTATCTGTTACAAATATATATATGAGTAATGTGTCGAGAAAACTGTCGATATAAAAGCAGTATTATAAAACTAATATATATTTATATATTAAATTATAAGTATTATAATTATTTATAAACATAAATTCCATCTTCAAAATTCCTAAAAATTGAAAGTATGTAATTGTGTTTTCATTCCTACAATGCTTTTATCTTTATATGGTATATTTTTTTATCAATGAAATAAAATCTATCAACAACGAATAAAAATGTTTATTTTCTAAAAAACCAAAACGCAGCGTTTTAGTTTTTGTCATAATTGCTAAATTTTACAGACAGAAAAATTTTACTCCGAAAATTTTACGCCGAGTATACTCGTCGTCGATGAAAAATATTCAAGTAGGCAAAAAAATTTTTCGAAACAAAATTAAACAGTTGAAGGGTCAAGCATTCACTATACAAGTCGTAATAAATTTAATACGTAAATGCAAATTTTTTGTATTAAAAACGAAGAGCTTTTCTCACGGCAGCCCGACACGGGAATCTTAACTAGCTCGTCAATGTGTTCAGTTTGATGACTTTTTACTAACCCAAGCTAAGCTTTTGACAACTTTTGACGGAATTTCGTATCTCTTCATCTCTGCCAGTGAAGTTAGCACATCATCTGAATGAAGTAATTAGAAATCTTTGTTATATATTATAAATTATTAAAATAACGTAATTGTACTAAGCATTTTTTACTTCTTACTCTCTTAAAAAACCAAGTTTCATAATAAATAGCAATCTAATTTTATCATGTTAAAAGTAGGAGTATTTGTAATAACAAATTAAAAATCTAATCGTCTCTTGTTAAAAATAAAAGAAATATATATAACAGATATTGTGCATCTATTATTTAAATGCATCAGAAGTAAGTAATAACAAATTTTATAAACTCAAAAGCTAATTTTAATAGTAACAGATTTTAGAAATAACATATTTAGTATTTACATTTTACCTTAAAAAGTAAAAAGTGGTAAAAAATTAAAAAAAATTATTTAACAAAATTAGCACACCTATCTACACACGTTAAAAGAAACAGATAGTATACAAAAAGAATTTTTTTTATTTATTTATTTGTTTCGATTTACCAGCAAAACAAAATTGCCAAACGATATTATAGACAGTGCCTGCAGTAAAAGAGTACCGAACACATGAATTTAGTAGCATAATAACTTAATAATAACTTAATTAACTTAGTAAAAAGAAAATGAATACTTTATTACTTAAGAATATCAGAAAGACGTAGAAACTGTTTACATTTTTAGAAGAGATACAATGCAGGTAAACTTATTTCTAATGATAACAATTATGATGAAGAGAAATGTAAAGATGATTGCTTTTTGAACTGAACTGCGTTACTACAAGACCTTAATGTATTTGGAAGTGCGTTCCAAAGACGAATAGAATGCGCATAAAACTGCCTTTCCGAAGTTAGACAAGCATAACGTGTATTATTAATTGTGTTTGTACGATATAGTACGTTTACATCGACTTCGAATGACTCATTCGCGTCAGATTTCGTGAATGAGAAGCCGAATGAGAATAATTTCCATACGATTTGACAAATGAGAATCCATCTCATTCGTTTTGAATGGGAATCGAATGAGAACAAAATAAAGATTTTGAAACCCCCTATAGCTGGGATCAAAAAAATCTCAAAACAAAAACAGTGGAAATTGAACGCAAATAATTGCAAACGTTTTACACGTTTCACAAGTGTGGGGACAACCCACATTAACATAGAGGAAACGTTATCTACAATGAATAGTGAATTCCAATTTAAATGTATACAAATGTATAAAATCGGCCTTACAAATTGTTGCAAGACTTTCTGTTTGCATACTTGAAATTAATATTCCATTTTTCGCAATCTATAAATTATTTGACTATGTTGTAAATTATTTTCAATCGTTTTTCCAGAACAGCTGATAGTTTTGTAAAACGAATGAGAAAGGCGATGTAAACGGTTCGCGAATGACTTATTCAATATTCTCATTCGAGGTCGATGTAAACGTACTATTAACATCGACCTCGAATGATTCATTCGCGTGTTTCGCCCTGTAGTGGGTTTAGGGCTAATTATAATAACTTTGACTTGAACGAATTGACTTGACTTTGCTGGTTGCGGGGAGATCAAATGCAAAATCCTCTCCGAAAACAAAAGAAAGAGAAAATGTTTGCCTTTTAATGTTGCCACTTTTACTGAAACTAATTTCAGTTGGGTATTTTTAAGTCGTGTGGGGGTTTTTAAAAAATGCTTTTAATTTTGTAATTTTACGACAAGTTGTACGTATGTTTTGCAAATTTGCTGAACAAGGTGTGCGTTTCTTTAATTTACAAATTATTTAATTTAATAATTTCTGCTGATTTATATAGGAATTCAGCTAAATTGACAGTTGTTAAAACAATAGTCCACAATACAAGGGCGAAAATTTTTATCTGGAAAAATTGTGGCAGCTATCTTTCTTATTTCATAGTTTTGCCTTTTGAAACACTAAGCAATGGATGAAGATTTAGATCTCGAGTTTTTAAATATATTAAGATTGTGCGAATGTCGCTGGAGTGTTCGTCCAGTGAATAGAAACCTGACAACGCATGGATATTTTAGGACTGACTGTGAGAAATATTGATTGTTTTTGTGTTGTTCCTAATTAAATTAATAAATATGATGTTTTTGTTTAATGAAAATTAATTCTTGCATTGCTCAAAAATTCCATGCAATATCCCGCATACATTTCATACACAAAATAATTGAGTAGAAAAATAATTAAGTGGAAAAATAATTGAGTGGAAAATTGAGGTGGCAACGTTTGCTCTCTCTCACTTTGGCTCGACTTGGTAAAATATTAAAATGGATCTGATATTTTTGCCAAGTCAATTCGCCGTCTCGCCATTATGATCGCATACACACGATTCCATAAGGTGAAAGTAGAATTTCTCACTCAAGTCAATTCGCTTTATCAAGTCAAGTTATTATAATTAGCCCTTTAATTTTTGGCGCCAGGCCAGTACTGGCGTCACGTAGCTCAAACAGCGTTTTTTTCTTAAAAAAAGTCGGAAACGTAGAGAATAGGACCAAAACTACTCCGTTTCTTTACAAAGTGCAGTTGTATTATTGTAACAGGCAACCCTTACCTTCTTTCTTCTCTCAACTGATTACAGTTACCAGAGATTACCCGCAGTGAACTATTCCCAGGCAAGCATCCTTCAGTATTTCTATTAATGCGGCATGATTTAATCCAATACAATACAGAAATACAATACGCTTAACGTAGGTTTCGGCTAGCCTTATAACTTTAATCACTATACCATCTAATGAGTCCATTTTGTTTATTAATTTTTATTTATATCAGATAGATTTTCACAAAATATGGCTCTCCTCACACGGTTACCTTAAACATACATATATTCAAAAAGGTATAATAAGGAATAGTAAAAGGGAGTATCATAAAAGTACTAAATAGCAAGATTTTGTCGAGCGTCAAGGGGCATCGTGTAATCAGTTTCTCTTCAAAGAGAGAACCAAATAATATCGCGGGGAGTTATCCATGGGTCAAGCGTCACCGTGTAATATGCGCCTATGACGTAGTGTTTTGAGACGAAAGTTTCGTCTCACTCATGGTGACTTTTCAGAATCTGCCTGCAAAAGACAAAAATAAGCTGATTTTAAGGCGAAAATAGGCTGGCTGTTAGGGCCAGATCCTGAAAAGTCACTTTCGTCTGGTTTCATCAACTTTCGCCCTAAAATCAGCTGATCTTTTGGTAATCTGAGACACGAGCCAAACGTCTTTGCGAAGAGCTAACGTCGTTTTGCTCATTTTGTCGTAAGAAATGTGTATTCCCAAAGACGAAGGGTGGCGTTCGCAGCTAATTAATGAGAAGGTAAAGAGAAGGCTGTCGTCAAGTTTTTTTGTTTTGAATGTGCGGTAACTGAAACGAAATTCATGTGTAGCAACTGAAATGAACCTGCGACGCAGGCTTGGTCAAATTTTAACCAAGTGCTTGGGGTTTTTCCTTTAATTTTCGCTCTCTCGAATTATTCATTAGCCTCACAAGCACCCATTCTGTCTGCATATAGATATGTAATTAAAAGAAGCGCCATTATGTCGCCATTCATTATTTCGCGTTATCAGTTTCATTTCGCTGGGTGCAAGGAAGGAGAAGGTATTTGTGAGCAGTAGAAAAATATATTTGTTGAAAAAATTTTGTTAAAAAGGCTGAGGAGGGCGGCGGCCACTCAATCAAAATGTGCTGACCATTTTGGAACAAACCGTTGCAAGCATTTTGCTTTTATGAGCGTCGGCTTCGCCAATGGTCTTCGCCAATGCTGAAGCGTACGCACACAGACAAATTCAGTGCCTATACTACTAATCCTACGACAATCGTTGTTGCCTGAAATTAGCCGCAGAAAGGTTTCCTTGGCGCATCGTTTGCTGAAAATTACTGACCTGGCTTGCAGGATGATAAACTCCAAATAGCTTGGCTTCCTACTTCCCGGAAACTACCTGAACGTTCTTGAGTTAGTGGTTCTACCTCATCATTAGGCTTCCCCATTTCACTAATCCAGCCAGAGCCAGAGATAAAGAGAAACTTCAAATAGAATAGAAGAAACTTCGGAGAAACTTCAGAGCTAGGAAGAAACTTCAAATGTTTGTATATTCTTTGTATGCAATATGAGCTTCAAAGTTTATTTAACTCAGACACAGTGTATGCGAAATTTAATTTCAAACGTGGACCCGAAGCTTCCACTTCAAAGGGGCCGAATTACTTTTGCTTCCAAATAGAGGATTTCGCCACTTCTAGGCAACAATCAGTCCAAATACAACAAATTTGCAAGAAACTCAACAAATATATATTTTCAGCGTTGCTTAACTCATATTATATTTTAGACCCCGTTCGTTATACTTAAGAATTTTTAATTACTTTTATCTGTTACAAATATATATATGAGTAATGTGTCGAGAAAACTGTCGATATAAAAGCAGTATTATAAAACTAATATATATTTATATATTAAATTATAAGTATTATAATTATTTATAAACATAAATTCCATCTTCAAAATTCCTAAAAATTGAAAGTATGTAATTGTGTTTTCATTCCTACAATGCTTTTATCTTTATATGGTATATTTTTTTATCAATGAAATAAAATCTATCAACAACGAATAAAAATGTTTATTTTCTAAAAAACCAAAACGCAGCGTTTTAGTTTTTGTCATAATTGCTAAATTTTACAGACAGAAAAATTTTACTCCGAAAATTTTACGCCGAGTATACTCGTCGTCGATGAAAAATATTCAAGTAGGCAAAAAAATTTTTCGAAACAAAATTAAACAGTTGAAGGGTCAAGCATTCACTATACAAGTCGTAATAAATTTAATACGTAAATGCAAATTTTTTGTATTAAAAACGAAGAGCTTTTCTCACGGCAGCCCGACACGGGAATCTTAACTAGCTCGTCAATGTGTTCAGTTTGATGACTTTTTACTAACCCAAGCTAAGCTTTTGACAACTTTTGACGGAATTTCGTATCTCTTCATCTCTGCCAGTGAAGTTAGCACATCATCTGAATGAAGTAATTAGAAATCTTTGTTATATATTATAAATTATTAAAATAACGTAATTGTACTAAGCATTTTTTACTTCTTACTCTCTTAAAAAACCAGGTTTCATAATAAATAGCAATCTAATTTTATCATGTTAAAAGTAGGAGTATTTGTAATAACAAATTAAAAATCTAATCGTCTCTTGTTAAAAATAAAAGAAATATATATAACAGATATTGTGCATCTATTATTTAAATGCATCAGAAGTAAGTAATAACAAATTTTATAAACTCAAAAGCTAATTTTAATAGTAACAGATTTTAGAAATAACATATTTAGTATTTACATTTTACCTTAAAAAGTAAAAAGTGGTAAAAAATTAAAAAAAATTATTTAACAAAATTAGCACACCTATCTACACACGTTAAAAGAAACAGATAGTATACAAAAAGAATTTTTTTTATTTATTTATTTGTTTCGATTTACCAGCAAAACAAAATTGCCAAACGATATTATAGACAGTGCCTGCAGTAAAAGAGTACCGAACACATGAATTTAGTAGCATAATAACTTAAGACGTAGAAACTGTTTACATTTTTAGAAGAGATACAATACAGGTAAACTTATTTCTAATGATAACAATTATGATGAAGAGAAATGTAAAGATGATTGCTTTTTTGAACTGAACTGCGTTACTACAAGACCTTAATGTATTTGGAAGTGCGTTCCAAAGACGAATAGAATGCGCATGTAATATCGACCTCGAATGATTTATTCGCGTCAGATTTCGCGAATTTGAAGCCGAATAATTTCCATACGATTTGACAAATGAGAATCCATCTCATTCGTTTTGAATGAGAATCGAATGAGCTTGCAATTGCAATCAGCTGTTTTACACGTTTTACAAGGGTGGGGACAACCCACATTAACATAAAGGAAACGTTATCTATAATGAATAGTGAATTCCAATTTAAATGTATACAAATGTATAAAATCGGCCTTACAAATTGTTGCAAGACTTTCTGTTTGCATACTTGAAATTAATAATGCTGTTTTTGATAAGTCTTCCATTTTTCGCAATCAATAAATTATTTGACTATGTTGTAAATTATTTTCAATCGATTTTTCAGAACAGCTGATGGTTCTGTCAAAACGAATGAGAAAGGCGATGTAAACGGTTTGCGAATGACTGATTCAATATTCTCATTCGAGGTCGATGTAAACGTAGTAAAGGGAGCGAGAGAAAGTTGAAAACAGATAAGTTGGTTCACCAGTATAAATTATCTTATGCAAAAACAGAAGTGTGCGATAGTTCAATAAGTTATCAAAGGTAATGTTGTAGAAATTCCTTGCATAAAGAGAGACATTTTTTAATCCATAGACGTAGCGAGTAATATTATTGAAAAGTACATTTAATTTATGTATGCCAGAACTATCGCAGTTAGCAAAAATTTCACAGCCATAAAGCAATTTTGGAACAAGATATGTTTTGGCAAGTAGAAGCTGAATATGAAACGTTGTAAAGTACTGGGTTGTCCATAGCGCTCGTAGCATACCGTACACCTTTTCGAAACTGTTGCTTATGTGGTTATGCCGGATTAAAGTTCTGTTGAAAGTTACACCTAAATTTTGCGACGTCTCCAAATACTCAATTTTACAACCATTTAGTGTGAGTTGAGGTACTGAATAAATATCAATGACTTTATTAGAAAGCACTAGGCATTTCGACTTCTTTGGATTAAAGGGCTAATTATAATAACTTTGACTTGATAAACCGAATTGACTTGACTTTGCGGGTTGCGGGGAGATCAAACTCAAATCCTCTCCGAAAACAAAAGAAAGAGAAAATGTTTGCCTTTTAATGTTGCCACTTTTACTGAAACTAATTTCAGTTAGGTATTTTTAAGTCGTGTGGGGGTTTTTAATGATTGCCTTTAATTTTGTAATTTGACGACAAGTTGTACGTATATTTTGCAAATTTGCTGAACAAGGTTTGCGTTTCTTTAATTTATAAATTATTTAATTTAATAATTTCTGCTGATTTATATAGGAATTCAGCTAAATTGACAGTTGTTAAAACAATACTCCACAACACAAGGGCGAAAATTTTTATCTGGAAAAATTGTGGCAGCTTATAAGAAATCTTTCTTATTTCATAGTTTTGCCTTGTGAAACACAGTAGATTCAATGGATGAAGATTTAGATCCCGAGTTTATAAATATATTAAGATTGTGTGCTGAATGGATCCGCTCCCGACGCGAAAGACGCTGGGGTGTTCGTCCAGTGAATAGGAACCGAATAACGCATGGATATTTTAGGAAGGTCTTCCTGAAATTGAAAACCATGGATGAATCGCAGTTCTTTGTCCACACCAGGATGACACGCCCGGTATACGATTTACTCCTTTCATTGGTAAGCAATTATCTGGATAAGCCTTATCAGCGCATAGGTCCTGAGGAACGTATTTCAATTACACTTCTGTAAGTTTACAAAAACTTTACTTTGAAGCTACTAAGAACTTACATATGCTATCTTTAGGTATCTAGCCCACGGAGTGTCTATTCAGTCAATTGCTTGGAGTTATAAATTAGGAAAGACTACAGTTCGCAATATTATTTTAGAAACATGCGAAGTATTGTGGACTGCACTTTCGCCAGTCTATTTAAGCGAGCCGACGGAGTCACAATACAAAGATATTGCGGACGACTTCAAAACAATGTGGAACATGCCGAATTGTGTTGGTGCAATCGACGGAAAACATGTTGCCATTGTTTGCCCAAGCAACTCGGGCTCGATGTATTTTAACTACAAAAAGTTTTACAGCATCGTGCTTATGGCGACCTGTGATGCTAAATACACTTTTACGTCAGTCAGCATTGGCAGCTATGGGAGTCAAAGTGTTGGAGGTAATTTTTCAGATATAATAGTCATTTAAAATTTTCTAATATTGTTTCAATTCAGGAATTCTTCGAAGATCGCCGTTTGGGAAAAATTTAATGAATAACAGGCTCCCATTGCCTCCAAATTGTCCAATATGGAATGGCTCCAGAGAACGTTTTCCATTTTTCTTCGTTGGAGATGCAGCTTTCCCATTGAGAACCAATTTAATGCGCCCTTACACCGGTACACAGCTGTCTGAAACGAAAGATGTCTTTAATTACAGACTATCTAGAGCACGTAGAACAATCGAAAATAGTTTCGGTATTCTAACGGCACGTTGGCGTGTTCTTCGAACGGTTATAGAATGTAGTCCTGAAAATTGTGAGAAAATTGTACTGGGATGTCTTGTGCTACACAATTTTATTATGTTAAATGATACCAAACGTTGGTATTGCCCCGAGAAATATGTTGATTGGGAGAATTCTGAAAATATTTTGCAGAGAGGAGGGTGGCATTCCGAACTATCTGATGTTGGCAGTTCTCTTATCTCGATAACATCTTCTTATCGAAATGCCTCAGTAGAGGCATTTAGATTTAGAGAGACATTAGCAGAGTACTTCATGAATGAGGGAATGCAAGAATTAATTTTCATTCAACAAAAAACATCATGTTTATTAATCTAATTAGGAACAACACAAAACCAATGAATATTTCTCACAGTCAGTAACAAAATTAAAGTAACAATTACAATAAGTTCTTTAATGCCTTTAATTTTGTAATTTTACGACAAGTTGTACGTATGATTTGCAGATTTGCTGAACAAGGTGTGCGTTTCTATAATTTACAAATTATTTAATTTAATAATTTCTGCTGATTTATATAGGAATTCAGCTAAATTGACAGTTGTTAAAACAATAGTCCACAATACAAGGGCGAAAATTTTTATCTGGAAAAATTGTGGCAGCTATCTTTCTTATTTCATAGTTTTGCCTTTTGAAACACTAAGCAATGGATGAAGATTTAGATCTCGAGTTTTTAAATATATTAAGATTGTGCGAATGTCGCTGGAGTGTTCGTCCAGTGAATAGAAACCTGACAACGCATGGATATTTTAGGACTGACTGTGAGAAATATTGATTGTTTTTGTTTTGTTCCTAATTAAATTAATAAATATGATGTTTTTGTTTAATGAAAATTAATTCTTGCATTGCTCAAAAATTCCATGCAATATCCCGCATACATTTCATACACAAAATAATTGAGTAGAAAAATAATTAAGTGGAAAAATAATTAAGTGGAAAAATAATTGAGTGGAAAATTGAGGTGGCAACGTTTGCTCTCTCTCACTTTGGCTCGACTTGGTAAAATATTAAAATGGATCTGATATTTTTGCCAAGTCAATTCGCCGTCTCGCCATTATGATCGCATACACACGATTCCATAAGGTGAAAGTAGAATTTCTCACTCAAGTCTATTCGCTTTATCAAGTCAAGTTATTATAATTAGCCCTTTAATTTTTGGCGCCAGGCCAGTACTGGCGTCACGTAGGTCAAACAGCGTTTTTTTTTCCTAAAAAAAGTCGGAAACGTAGAGAATAGGACCAAAACTACTCCGTTTCTTTACAAAGTGCAGTTGTATTTTTGTAACAGGCAACCCTTACCTTCTTTCTTCTCTCAACTGATTACAGTTACCAGAGATTACCCGCAGTGAACTATTCCCAGGCAAGCATCCTTTAGTATTTCTATTAATGCGGCATGATTTAATCCAATACAATACGCTTAACGTAGGTTTCGGCTAGCCTTATAACTTTAATCACTATACCATCTAATGAGTCCATTTCGTTTATTAATTTTTATTTATATCAGATAGATTTTCACAAAATATGGCTCTCCTCACACGGTTACCTTAAACATACATATATTCAAAAAAGTATAATAAGGAATAGTAAAAGGGAGTATCATAAAAGTACTAAATAGCAAGATTTTGTCGAGCGTCAAGGGGCATCGTGTAATCAGTTTCTCTTCAAAGAGAGAACCAAATAATATCGCGGGGAGTTATCCGTGTAATATGCGCCTATGACGTAGTGTTTTGAGACGAAAGTTTCGTCTCACTCATGGTGACTTTTCAGAATCTGCCTGCAAAAGACAAAAATCAGCTGATTTTAAGGCGAAAATAGGCTGGCTGTTAGGGCCAGATTCTGAAAAGTCACTTTCGTCTGGTTTCATCAACTTTCGCCCTAAAATCAGCTGATCTTTTGGTATTCTGAGAGACGAGCCAAACGTCTTTGCGAAGAGCTAACGTCGTTTTGCTCATTTTGTCGTAAGAAATGTGTATTCCGAAAGACGAAAGGTGGCGTTCGCAGCTAATTAATGAGAAGGTAAAGAGAAGGCTGTCGTCAAGTTCTTTTTTTTGAATGTGCGGTAACTGAAACGAAATTCATGTGTAGCAACTGAAATGAACCTGCGACGCAGGCTTAGTAAAATTTTAACCAAGTGCTTGGGGTTTTTCCTTTAATTTTCGCTCTCTCGAATTATTCATTAGCCTCACAAGCACCCATTCTGTCTGCATATAGATATGTAATTAGAAGAAGCGCCATTATATCGCCATTCATTATTTCGCGTTATCAGTTTCATTTCGCTGGGTGCAAGGAAGGAGAAGGTATTTGTGAGCAGTAGAAAAATATATTTGTTGAAGAAATTTTGTTAAAAAGTCTGAGGAGGGCGGCGGCCACTCAATCAAAATGTGCTGACCATTTTGGAACAAACCGTTACAAGCATTTTGCTTTTATGAGCATCGGCTTCGCCAATGGTCTTCGCCAATGCTGAAGCGTACGCACACAGACAAATTCAGTGCCTATACTACTAATCCTACGATAATCGTTGTTGCCTGAAATTAGCCGCAGAAAGGTTTCCTTGGCGCATCGTTTGTTGAAAATTACTGACCTGGCTTGCAGGATGATAAACTCCAAATAGCTTGACTTCCTACTTCCCGGAAACTACCTGAACGTTCTTGAGTTAGTGGTTCTACCTCATCATTAGGCTTCCCCATTTCACTAATCCAGCCAGAGTCAGAGATAAAGAGAAACTTCAAATAGAATAGAAGAAACTTCGGAGAAACTTCAGAGCTAGGAAGAAACTTCAAATGTTTGTATATTCTTTGTATGCAATATGAGCTTCAAAGTTTATTTAACTCAGACACAGTGTATGCGAAATTTAATTTCAAACGTGGACCCGAAGCTTCCACTTCAAAGGGGCCGAATTACTTTTGCTTCCAAATAGAGGATTTCGCCACTTCTAGGCAACAATCAGTCCAAATACAACAAATTTGCAAGAAACTCAACATCTATATATTTTCAGCGTTGCTTAACTCATATTATATTTTAAAACCCGTTCGTTATACTTAAGAATTTTTAATTACTTTGTATCTGTTACAAATATATATATGAGTAATGTGTCGAGAAAACTGTCGATATAAAAGCAGTATTATAAAACTAATATATATTTATATATTAAATTATAAGTATTATAATTATTTATAAACATAAATTCCATCTTCAAAATTCCTAAAAATTGAAAGTATGTAATTGTGTTTTCATTCCTACAATGCTTTTATTTTATCTTTATATGGTATATTTTTTTATCAATGAAATAAAATCTATCAACAACGAATAAAAATGTTTATTTTTTTTTTTTAAAAACCAAAACGCAGCGTTTTAGTTTTTGTCATAATTGCTAAATTTTACAGACAGAAAAATTTTACTCCGAAAATTTTACGCCGAGTATACTCGTCGTCGATGAAAAATATTCAAGTAGGCAAAAAAATTTTTCGAAACAAAATTAAACAGTTGAAGGGTCAAGCATTCATTATACAAGTCGTAATAAATTTAATACGTAAATGCAAATTTTCTGTATTAAAAACGAAGAGCTTTTCTCACGGCAGCCCGACACGGGAATCTTAACTAGCTCGTCAATGTGTTCAGTTTGATGACTTTTTACTAACCCAAGCTAAGCTTTTGACAACTTTTGACGGAATTTCGTATCTCTTCATCTCTGCCAGTGAAGTTAGTTGTTAAAAATAAAAGAAATATATATAACAGATATTGTGCATCTATTATATAAATGCATCAGAAGTAAGTAATAACAACTTTTATAAACTCAAAAGCTAATTTTAATAGTAACAGATTTTAGAAATAACATATTTAGTATTTACATTTTACCTTAAAAAGTAAAAAGTGGTAAAAAATTAAAAAAAATTATTTAACAAAATTAGCACACCTATCTACACACGTTAAAAGAAACAGATAGTATACAAAAAGAATTTTTTTTATTTATTTATTTGTTTCGATTTACCAGCAAAACAAAATTGCCAAACGATATTATAGACAGTGCCTGCAGTAAAAGAGTACCGAACACATGAATTTAGTAGCATAATAACTTAAGACGTAGAAACTGTTTACATTTTTAGAAGAGATACAATACAGGTAAACTTATTTCTAATGATAACAATTATGATGAAGAGAAATGTAAAGATGATTGCTTTTTTGAACTGAACTGCGTTACTACAAGACCTTAATGTATTTGGAAGTGCGTTCCAAAGACGAATAGAATGCGCATGAATGAAACTGCCTTTCCGAAGTTAGACAAGCATAACGTGTATTATTAATTGTGTTTGTACGATATACTACGTTATAGTACGTTTACATCGACTTCGAATGACTCATTCGCGTCAGATTTCGCGAATGAGAAGCCGAATGAGAATAATTTCCATACGATTTGACAAATGAGAATCCATCTCATTCGTTTTTAATGAGCATCGAATGAGAACAAAATAAAAATTTTGAAACACCCTATAGCTGGGATCAAAAAAATCCCAAAACAAAAACAGGGGAAATTGAACGCAAATAATTGCAATCGTTTTACACGTTTCACAAGTGTGGATACAACCCACATTAACATAGAGGAAACGTTATCTACAATAAATAGTGAATTCCAATTTAAATGTATACAAATGTATAAAATCGGCGTTACAAATTGTTGCAAGACTTTCTGTTTGCATACTTGAAATTAATATTCCATTTTTCGCAATCAATAAATTATTTGACTATGTTTAAATTATTTTCAAACGATTTTTCAGAACAGCTGATGGTTCTGTCAAAACGAATGAGAAAGGCGATGTAAACGGTTTGCGAATGACTTATTCAATAGTCTCATTCGAGGTCGATGTAAACGTACTATTAACATCGACCTCGAATGATTTATTCGCGTCAGATTTCGCGAATTTGAAGCCGAATAATTTCCATACGATTTGACAAATGAGAATCCATCTCATTCGTTTTGAATGAGAATCGAATGAGCTTGCAATTGCAATCAGCTGTTTTACACGTTTTACAAGGGTGGGGACAACCCACATTAACATTAAGGAAACGTTATCTATAATGAATAGTGAATTCCAATTTAAATGTATACAAATGTATAAAATCGGCGTTACAAATTGTTGCAAGACTTTCTGTTTGCATACTTGAAATTAATAATGCTGTTTTTGATGTCTTCCATTTTTCGCAATCAATAAATTATTTGACTATGTTGTAAATTATTTTCAATCGATTTTTCAGAACAGCTGATGGTTCTGTCAAAACGAATGAGAAAGGCGATGTAAACGGTTTGCGAATGACTGATTCAATATTCTCATTCGAGGTCGATGTAAACGTAGTAAAGGGAGCGAGAGAAAGTTGAAAACAGATAAGTTGGTTCACCAGTATAAATTATCTTATGCAAAAACAGAAGTGTGCGATAGTTCAATAAGTTATCAAAGGTAATGTTGTAGAAATTCCTTGCATAAAGAGAGACATTTTTTAATCCATAGACGTAGCGAGTAATATTATTGAAAAGTACATTTAATTTATGTATGCCAGAACTATCGCAGTTAGCAAAAATTTCACAGCCATAAAGCAATTTTGGAACAAGATATGTTTTGGCAAGTAGAAGCTGAATATGAAACGTTGTAAAGTACTGGGTTGTCCATAGCGCTCGTAGCATACCGTACACCTTTTCGAAACTGTTGCTTATGTGGTTATGCCGGATTAAAGTTCTGTTGAAAGTTACACCTAAATTTTTCGACGTCTCCAAATACTCAATTTTACAACCATTTAGTGTGAGTTGAGGTACTGAATAAATATCAATGACTTTATTAGAAAGCACTAGGCATTTCGACTTCTTTGGATTAAAGGGCTAATTATAATAACTTTGACTTAATAAAGCGAATTGACTTGACTTTGCGGGTTGCGGGGAGATCAAACTCAAATCCTCTCCGAAAACAAAAGAAAGAGAAAATGTTTGCCTTTTAATGTTGCCACTTTTACTGAAACTAATTTCAGTTGGGTATTTTTAAGTCGTGTGGGGGTTTTTAATGATTGCCTTTAATTTTGTAATTTGACGACAAGTTGTACGTATATTTTGCAAATTTGCTGAACAAGGTTTGCGTTTCTTTAATTTATAAATTATTTAATTTAATAATTTCTGCTGATTTATATAGGAATTCAGCTAAATTGACAGTTGTTAAAACAATACTCCACAACACAAGGGCGAAAATTTTTATCTGGAAAAATTGTGGCAGCTTATAAGAAATCTTTCTTATTTCATAGTTTTGCCTTGTGAAACACAGTAGATTCAATGGATGAAGATTTAGATCTCGAGTTTCTAAATATATTAAGATTGTGTGCTGAATGGATCCGCTCCCGACGCGAAAGACGCTGGGGTGTTCGTCCAGTGAATAGGAACCGAATAACTCATGGATATTTTAGGAAGGTCTTCCTGAAATTGAAAACCATGGATGAATCGCAGTTCTTTGTCCACACCAGGATGACACGCCCGGTATACGATTTACTCCTTTCATTGGTAAGCAATTATCTGGATAAGCCTTATCAGCGCATAGGTCCTGAGGAACGTATTTCAATTACACTTCTGTAAGTTTACAAAAACTTTACTTTGAAGCTACTAAGAACTTACATATGCTATCTTTAGGTATCTAGCCCACGGAGTGTCTATTCAATCAATTGCTTGGAGTTATAAATTAGGAAAGACTACAGTTCGCAATATTATTTTAGAAACATGCGAAGTATTGTGGACTGCACTTTCGCCAGTCTATTTAAGCGAGCCGACGGAGTCACAATACAAAGATATTGCGGACGACTTCAAAACAATGTGGAACATGCCGAATTGTGTTGGTGCAATCGACGGAAAACATGTTGCCATTGTTTGCCCAAGCAACTCGGGCTCGATGTATTTTAACTACAAAAAGTTTTACAGCATCGTGCTTATGGCGACCTGTGATGCTAAATACACTTTTACGTCAGTCAGCATTGGCAGCTATGGGAGTCAAAGTGATGGAGGTAATTTTTCAGATATAATAGTCATTTAAAATTTTCTAATATTGTTTCAATTCAGGAATTCTTCGAAGATCGCCGTTTGGGAAAAATTTAATGAATAACAGGCTCCCATTGCCTCCAAATTGTCCAATATGGAATGGCTCCAGAGAACGTTTTCCATTTTTCTTCGTTGGAGATGCAGCTGTCCCATTGAGAACCAATTTAATGCGGCCTTACACCGGTACACAGCTGTCTGAAACGAAAGATGTCTTTAATTACAGACTATCTAGAGCACGTAGAACAATCGAAAATAGTTTCGGTATTCTAACGGCACGTTGGCGTGTTCTTCGAACGGTTATAGAATGTAGTCCTGAAAATTGTGAGAAAATTGTACTGGGATGTCTTGTGCTACACAATTTTATTATGTTAAATGATACCAAACGTTGGTATTGCCCCGAGAAATATGTTGATTGGGAGAATTCTGAAAATATTTTGCAAAGAGGAGGGTGGCATTCCGAACTATCTGATGTTGGCGGTTCTCTTATCTCGATAACATCTTCTTATCGAAATGCCTCAGTAGAGGCATAGATTTAGAGAGAAATTAGCAGAGTACTTCATGAATGAGGGATCTGTACCGTTTCAATAAATGATGTGCATAAGAAAAATTCAAATAAACAAGGAAACTTTTAAATTAAAGGAAAATATATATTTAAAATAAAACTTCATATTTGCATTTGTAAAAATTTAGTTTTAATTATTTTTTTCTGCGCTCATTTTATAATCTTCCATTTGTATAGTCATCGCTATATCTGTCATCAGTTTCATAGCTTTCGCTTGGTTTTCAGGGATCTTTAAATTTAGGATAGTACTAACTATCATTTCCCCAAAGCCAAGGATAGCTGCATGCGAATCACTATTTTTTTGTTCTTTTCTCTGTGTTTTTTCCTTATACGTACGCAGAACTTCCTGTATTTCATCCTCTAAGTCACGCTGCCTTTTCTTTCCTCTTCTTTCGAAGGAAGTTGACGAAAGCGATGACTGTGATGGTGACGGTGACGTCTGCATAGGTGAGTTTAAATCAGAAAAGAGCTCTTTGTGTGACGGTGCTGGTTGCATTATTTGCAAGGGTGAGTGTAATGGTGGCGTACATCTGAGCGGTGGAGACACCTGCAAAAGTGGTGTGCATCGAGGCAGCGGTGATAATGGTGGCGACGGAGATGTCCACGTGAATTGACCAAAACGTGGCATCGGAGAAACCATTGGGATTACTGCCGTGAGTTGTGGTTCTTCCTTCGTATTATACTCGAAATTCGTAATGTTTTCTGAGCAGCGTGTCCTAAATATTTTAATAATACAAATAATTACGGATATAAGAATATTTTTACTAAATAATACTTACGGCCGAACTGCAACATGAGGCTCTAGAAATTGCATTGAGTCAAATAACACCCAGCGTTCATGCTTTATTCCAGCGCTGCCTGAAGGAGCTTCTAACCTTCGTTTTTCCTTGTTAAATCTTTCTCGCAGGGTCGTCCACCGCTTTTTACACTGCTCACCTGTATATAAAGGCATAAACATTTGCATCGTTATGTGAAGAAAACCTGACCCACCTGAGGTTCCGAGCCTTCTGCCAATGTCTTCCCAAATTTTAATTTTTTCGTTTGGATACCTGTACCCACCGCAAAATTTATTATATATTACAGGGTTTTGCTGAACCAAATTCAAAAGCTCCTCGTCGTCCATATCGCAAAATTTCACAAACTGATCTAAACAAACGTAAACAGTTGGCACATGTTGTTGCCAACTATGAAATAAGAAAGATTTCTTATAAGCTGCCACAATTTTTCCAGATAAAAATTTGTATTGTGGACTATTGTTTTAACAACTGTCAATTTAGTTGAATTCCTATATAAATCAGCAGAAATTATTAAATTAAATAATTTATAAATTAAAGAAACGCAACCCTTGTTCTGCAAATATGCAAAATATACGTACAACTTGTCGTCAAATTACAAAATTAAAGGCATTAAAGAACTTATTGTAATTGTTACTTTAATTTTGTTACTGACTGTGAGAAATATTCATTGGTTTTGTGTTGTTCCTAATTAGATTAATAAACATGATGTTTTTTGTTGAATGAAAATTAATTCTTGCATTGCTCAAAAATTCCATGCAAAATCCCGCACATTTCAAAAGAAAATAATTGAGTGGAAATATAAATTGAGGTGGCAACGTTTGCTCTCTCTCACTTTGGCTCGACTTGGTAAAATATTAAAATGGATCTGATATTTTTGCCAAGTCAATTCGCCGTCTCGCCATTATGATCGCATACACACGATTCCATAAGGTGAAAGTAGAATTTCTCACTCAAGTCAATTCGCTTTATCAAGTCAAGTTATTATAATTG
Organism: Sicus ferrugineus; assembly: GCA_922984085.1. NCBI lineage: Eukaryota > Metazoa > Arthropoda > Insecta > Diptera > Conopidae > Sicus > Sicus ferrugineus. The sequence goes on along the minus strand of OV277348.1, from coordinate 29,416,767 downwards.
GCCCTTAAGGCTCAAGCAATTTTTTAGTGCCTCCTCTCTGCTTTATAAAAGCTCGACGGAGGTTTTACTACTTTGTTCGCGCCAAAAAAAGTATCAGCTGTGGAATGCTTGATCATTTAAGGATAGCTGCCTCAAGGCGATCTTAGCAGTTAGAGTGTTAATAGCAGCGTGAGTGCGACGTAAAGCCCTGACGAAATATTCATATCTCAGAATGCCGTGCCTATGTGCCATATTACACGGTGACGCTTGACGCATGAATCAAATGTATTTTGTTGTTGTGTGAGAGAAAAACTTCGCCGCGTGTTTCGCCCTGTAGTGGGTTAAGGTCTAATTATAATAACTTTGACTTGAACGAATTGACTTGACTTTGCTGGTTGCGGGGAGATCAAATGCAAAATCCTCTCCGAAAACAAAAGAAAGAGAAAATGTTTGCCTTTTAATGTTGCCACTTTTTCTGAAACTAATTTCAGTTGGGTATTTTTAAGTCGTGTGGGGGTTTTTAATAAATGCTTTTAATTTTGTAATTTTACGACAAGTTGTACGTATGATTTGCAGATTTGCTGAACAAGGTGTGCGTTTCTTTAATTTACAAATTATTTAATTTAATAATTTCTGCTGATTTATATAGGAATTCAGCTAAATTGACAGTTGTTAAAACAATAGTCCACAATACAAGGACGAAAATTTTTATCTGGAAAAATTGTGGCAGCTTATAGGAAATCTTTCTTATTTCAGAGTTTTGCCTTTTGAAACACTAAGCAATGGATGAAGATTTAGATCTCGAGTTTTTAAATATATTAAGATTGTGCGAATGTCGCTGGAGTGTTCGTCCAGTGAATAGAAACCTGACAACGCATGGATATTTTAGGACTGACTGTGAGAAATATTGATTGTTTTTGTGTTGTTCCTAATTAAATTAATAAATATGATGTTTTTGTTTAATGAAAATTAATTCTTGCATTGCTCAAAAATTCCATGCAATTTCCCGCATACATTTCATACACAAAATGATTGAGTGGAAAAATAATTAAGTGGAAAAATAATTGAGTGGAAAATTGAGGTGGCAACGTTTGCTCTCTCTCACTTTAGCTCGACTTGGTAAAATATTAAAATGGATCTGATATTTTTGCCAAGTCAATTCGCCGTCTCGCCATTATGATCGCATACACACGATTCCATAAGGTGAAAGTAGAATTTCTCACTCAAGTCAATTCGCTTTATCAAGTCAAGTTATTATAATTAGCCCTTTAATTTTTGGCGCCAGGCCAGTACTGGCGTCACGTAGGTCAAACAGCGTTTTTTTTCCTAAAAAAAATCGGAAACGTAGAGAATAGGACCAAAACTACTCCGTTTCTTTACAAAGTGCAGTTGTATTTTTGTAACAGGCAACCCTTACCTTCTTTCTTCTCTCAACTGATTACAGTTACCAGAGATTACCCGCAGTGAACTATTCCCAGGCAAGCATCCTTTAGTATTTCTATTAATGCGGCATGATTTAATCCAATACAATACAGAAATACAATACGCTTAACGTAGGTTTCGGCTAGCCTTATAACTTTAATCACTATACCATCTAATGAGTCCATTTTGTTTATTAATTTTTATTTATATCAGATAGATTTTCACAAAATATGGCTCTCCTCACACGGTTACCTTAAACATACATATATTCAAAAAGGTATAATAAGGAATAGTAAAAGGGAGTATCATAAAAGTACTAAATAGCAAGATTTTGTCGAGCGTCAAGGGGCATCGTGTAATCAGTTTCTCTTCAAAGAGAGAACCAAATAATATCGCGGGGAGTTATCCATGGGTCAAGCGTCACCGTGTAATATGCGCCTATGACGTAGTGTTTTGAGACGAAAGTTTCGTCTCACTCATGGTGACTTTTCAGAATCTGCCTGCAAAAGACAAAAATAAGCTGATTTTAAGGCGAAAATAGGCTGGCTGTTAGGGCCAGATCCTGAAAAGTCACTTTCGTCTGGTTTCATCAACTTTCGCCCTAAAATCAGCTGATCTTTTGGTAATCTGAGACACGAGCCAAACGTCTTTGCGAAGAGCTAACGTCGTTTTGCTCATTTTGTCGTAAGAAATGTGTATTCCCAAAGACGAAGGGTGGCGTTCGCAGCTAATTAATGAGAAGGTAAAGAGAAGGCTGTCGTCAAGTTTTTTTGTTTTGAATGTGCGGTAACTGAAACGAAATTCATGTGTAGCAACTGAAATGAACCTGCGACGCAGGCTTGGTCAAATTTTAACCAAGTGCTTGGGGTTTTTCCTTTAATTTTCGCTCTCTCGAATTATTCATTAGCCTCACAAGCACCCATTCTGTCTGCATATAGATATGTAATTAAAAGAAGCGCCATTATGTCGCCATTCATTATTTCGCGTTATCAGTTTCATTTCGCTGGGTGCAAGGAAGGAGAAGGTATTTGTGAGCAGTAGAAAAATATATTTGTTGAAAAAATTTTGTTAAAAAGGCTGAGGAGGGCGGCGGCCACTCAATCAAAATGTGCTGACCATTTTGGAACAAACCGTTGCAAGCATTTTGCTTTTATGAGCGTCGGCTTCGCCAATGGTCTTCGCCAATGCTGAAGCGTACGCACACAGACAAATTCAGTGCCTATACTACTAATCCTACGACAATCGTTGTTGCCTGAAATTAGCCGCAGAAAGGTTTCCTTGGCGCATCGTTTGCTGAAAATTACTGACCTGGCTTGCAGGATGATAAACTCCAAATAGCTTGGCTTCCTACTTCCCGGAAACTACCTGAACGTTCTTGAGTTAGTGGTTCTACCTCATCATTAGGCTTCCCCATTTCACTAATCCAGCCAGAGCCAGAGATAAAGAGAAACTTCAAATAGAATAGAAGAAACTTCGGAGAAACTTCAGAGCTAGGAAGAAACTTCAAATGTTTGTATATTCTTTGTATGCAATATGAGCTTCAAAGTTTATTTAACTCAGACACAGTGTATGCGAAATTTAATTTCAAACGTGGACCCGAAGCTTCCACTTCAAAGGGGCCGAATTACTTTTGCTTCCAAATAGAGGATTTCGCCACTTCTAGGCAACAATCAGTCCAAATACAACAAATTTGCAAGAAACTCAACAAATATATATTTTCAGCGTTGCTTAACTCATATTATATTTTAGAACCCGTTCGTTATACTTAAGAATTTTTAATTACTTTGTATCTGTTACAAATATATATATGAGTAATGTGTCGAGAAAACTGTCGATATAAAAGCAGTATTATAAAACTAATATATATTTATATATTAAATTATAAGTATTATAATTATTTATAAACATAAATTCCATCTTCAAAATTCCTAAAAATTGAAAGTATGTAATTGTGTTTTCATTCCTACAATGCTTTTATTTTATCTTTATATGGTATATTTTTTTATCAATGAAATAAAATCTATCAACAACGAATACAAATGTTTATTTTTTTTTTTAAAAAACCAAAACGCAGCGTTTTAGTTTTTGTCATAATTGCTAAATTTTACAGACAGAAAAATTTTACTCCGAAAATTTTACGCCGAGTATACTCGTCGTCGATGAAAAATATTCAAGTAGGCAAAAAAATTTTTCGAAACAAAATTAAACAGTTTTCAAGCAGGTCAAGCATTCATTATACAAGTCGTAATAAATTTAATACGTAAATGCAAATTTTCTGTATTAAAAACGAAGAGCTTTTCTCACGGCATCCCGACACGGGAATCTCAACTAGCTCGTCAATGTGTTCAGTTTGATGACTTTTTACTAACCCAAGCTAAGCTTTTGACAACTTTGACGGAATTTCGTATCTCTTTATCTCTGCTAGTGAAGTTAGCACATCATCTGAATGAAGTAATTAGAAATCTTTGTTATATATTATAAATTATTAAAATAGCGTAATTGTACTAAGCATTTTTTACTTCTTACTCTCTTAAAAAACCAGGTTTCATAATAAATAGCAATCTAATTTGATCATGTTAAAAGTAGGAGTATTTGTAATAACAAATTAAAAATCTAATCGCCTCTTGTTAAAAATAAAAGGAATATATATAACAGATATTGTGCATCTATTATTTAAATGCATCAGAAGTAATAACAAATTTTATAAACTCAAAAGCTAATTTTAATAGTAACAGATTTTAGAAATAACATATTTAGTATTTACATTTTACCTTAAAAAGTAAAAAGTGGTAAAAAATTAAAAAAAATTATTTAACAAAATTAGCACACCTATCTACACACGTTAAAAGAAACAGATAGTATACAAAAAGAATTTTTTTTATTTATTTATTTGTTTCGATTTACCAGCAAAACAAAATTGCCAAACGATATTATAGACAGTGCCTGCAGTAAAAGAGTACCGAACACATGAATTTAGTAGCATAATAACTTAATAATAACTTAATTAACTTAGTAAAAAGAAAATGAATACTTTATTACTTAAGAATATCAGAAAGACGTAGAAACTGTTTACATTTTTAGAAGAGATACAATACAGGTAAACTTATTTCTAATGATAACAATTATGATGAAGAGAAATATAAAGATGATTGCTTTTTGAACTGAACTGCGTTACTACAAGACCTTAATGTATTTGGAAGTGCGTTCCAAAGACGAATAGAATGCGCATAAAACTGCCTTTCCGAAGTTAGACAAGCATAACGTGTATTATTAATTGTGTTTGTACGATATACTACGTTATAGTACGTTTACATCGACTTCGAATGACACATTCGCGTCAGATTTCGCGAATAAGAAGCCGAATGAGAATAATTTCCATACGATTTGACAAATGAGAATCCATCTCATTCGTTTTGAATGAGAATCGAATGAGAACAAAATAAAGATTTTGAAACACCCTATAGCTGGGATCAAAAAAATCCCAAAACAAAAACAGGGGAAATTGAACGCAAATAATTGCAATCGTTTTACACGTTTCACAAGTGTTGGGACATTCCACATTAACATAGAGGAAACGTTATCTACAATGAATAGTGAATTCCAATTTAAATGTATACAAATGTATAAAATCGGCGTTACAAATTGTTGCAAGACTTTCTGTTTGCATACTTGAAATTAATATTCCATTTTTCGCAATCAATAAATTATTTGACTATGTTGTAAATTATTTTCAATCGATTTTTCAGAACAGCTGATAGTTTTGCCAAAATGAATGAGAAAGGCGATGTAAACGGTTTGCGAATGACTGATTCAATATTCTCATTCGAGGTCGATGTAAACGTACTGTTAACATCGACCTCGAATGATTCATTCGCGTCAGATTTCACGAATTTGAAGGCGAATGAAAATAATTTCCATACGATTTGACAAATGAGAATCCATCTCATTCGTTTTTAATGAGAATCGAATGAGCTTGCAATTGCAATCAGCTGTTTTACACGTTTTACAAGGGTGGGGACAACCCACATTAACATAAAGGAAACGTTATCTATAATGAATAGTGAATTCCAATTTAAATGTATACAAATGTATAAAATCGGCGTTACAAATTGTTGCAAGACTTTCTGTTTGCATACTTGAAATTAATAATGCTGTTTTTGATAAGTCTTCCATTTTTCGCAATCAATAAATTATTTGACTATGTTGTAAATTATTTTCAATCGATTTTTCAGAACAGCTGATGGTTTTGTCAAAACGAATGAGATAGGCGATGTAAACGGTTTGCGAATGACTGATTCAATATTCTCATTCGAGGTCGATGTAAACGTACTATTAACATCGACCTCGAATGATTTATTCGCGTCAGATTTCGCGAATTTGAAGCCGAATAATTTCCATACGATTTGACAAATGAGAATCCATCTCATTCGTTTTGAATGAGAATCGAATGAGCTTGCAATTGCAATCAGCTGTTTTACGTTTTACAAGGGTGGGGACAACCCACATTAACATTAAGGAAACGTTATCTATAATGAATAGTGAATTCCAATTTAAATGTATACAAATGTATAAAATCGGCGTTACAAATTGTTGCAAGACTTTCTGTTTGCATACTTGAAATTAATAATGCTGTTTTTGATAAGTCTTCCATTTTTCGCAATCAATAAATTATTTGACTATGTTGTAAATTATTTTCAATCGATTTTTTAGAACAGCGTATGGTTCTGTCAAAACGAATGAGAAAAGCGATGTAAACGGTTTGCGAATGACTGATTCAATATTCTCATTCGAGGTCGATGTAAACGTAGTAAAAGGAGCGAGAGAAAGTTGAAAACAGATAAGTTGGTTCACCAGTATAAATTATCTTATGCAAAAACAGAAGTGTGCGATAGTTCAATAAGTTATCAAAGGTAATGTTGTAGAAATTCCTTGCATAAAGAGAGACATGATCTCCCTTTTTTAATCCATAGACGTAGCGAGTAATATTATTGAAAAGGAAATTTAATTTATGTATGTCAGAACTATCGCAGTTAGCAAAAATTTCACAGCCATAAAGCAATTTTGGAACAAGATATGTTTTGGCAAGTAGAAGCTGAATATGAAACGTTGTAAAGTACTGGGTTGTCCATAGCGCTCGTAGCATACCGTACACCTTTTCGAAACTGTTGCTTATGTGGTTATGCCGGATTAAAGTTCTGTTGAAAGTTACACCTAAATTTTTCGACGTCTTCAAATACTCAATTTTACAACCATTTAGTGTGAGTTGAGGTACTGAATAAATATCAATGACTTTATTAGAAAGCACTAGGCATTTCGACTTCTTTGGATTAAGGATCAAGCAATTTTTTAGTGCCCCCTCTCTGTTTTATAAAAGCTCGACGGAGCTTTTACTACTTTGATCGCGCCAAAAAAAGTAACAGCTTGATCAATTAAGGATAGCTGCCTCAAGGCGGTCTTAGCAGTTAGAGTGTTAATAGCAGCGTGAGTGCGACGTAAAGCCCTGACGAAATATTCATATCTCAGAATGCAGTGCCTATGTGCCATATTACACGGTGACGCTTGACGCATGAATCAAATGTATTTTGTTGTTGTATGAGAGAGAGGGAGAAAAACTTTGCCGCGTGTTTCGCCCTGTAGTGGGTTAAGGGCTAATTATAATAACTTTGACTTGAACGAATTGACTTGACTTTGCTGGTTGCGGGGAGATCAAATGCAAAATCCTCTCCGAAAACAAAAGAAAGAGAACATGTTTGCCTTTTAATGTTGCCATTTTTACTGAAACTAATTCCAGTTGGGTGTTTTGAAGTCGTGTGGGGGTTTTTAAAAAATGCTTTTAATTTTGTAATTTTACGACAAGTTGTACGTATGTTTTGCAAATTTGCTGAACAAGGTGTGCGTTTCTTTAATTTACAAATTATTTAATTTAATAATTTCTGCTGATTTATATAGGAATTCAGCTAAATTGACAGTTATTAAAACAATAGTCCACAATACAAGGGCGAAAATTTTTATCTGGGAAAATTGTGGCAGCTTATAGGAAATCTTTCTTATTTCATAGTTTTGCCTTTTGAAACACTAAGCAATGGATGAAGATTTAGATCTCGAGTTTTTAAATATATTAAGATTGTGCGAAAGTCGCTGGAGTGTTCGTCCAGTGAATAGAAACCGGACAACGCATGGATATTTTAGGACTGACTGTGAGTAATATTGATTGTTTTTGTGTTGTTCCTAATTAAATTAATAAATATGACGTTTTTGTTTAATGAAAATTAATTCTTGCATTGTTCAAAAATTCCATGCAATTTCCCGCATACATTTCATACACCAAATAATTGAGTGGAAAAATAATTAAGTGGAAAAATAATTGAGTGGAAAATTGAGGTGGCAACGTTTGCTCTCTCTCACTTTGGCTCGACTTGGTAAAATATTAAAATGGATCTGATATTTTTGCCAAGTCAATTCGCCGCCTCGCCACTGTGATCGCATACACACGATTCTATAAGGTGAAAGTAGAATTTCTCACTCAAGGCAATTCGCTTTATCAAGTCAAGTTATTATAATTAGCCCTTTAATTTTTGGCGCCAGGCCAGTACTGGCGTCACGTAGGTCAAACAGCGTTTTTTTGCTAAAAAAAGTCGGAAACGTAGAGAATAGGACCAAAACTACTCCGTTTCTTTACAAAGTGCAGTTGTATTTTTGTAACAGGCAACCCTTACCTTCTTTCTTCTCTCAACTGATTACAGTTACCAGAGATTACCCGCAGTGAACTATTAACTAAGCATCCTTCAGTATTTCTATTAATGCGGCATGATTTAATCCAATACAATACAGAAATACAATACGCTTAACGTAGGTTTCGGCTAGCCTTATAACTTTAATCACTATACCATCTAATGAGTCCATTTTGTTTATTAATTTTTATTTATATCAAATAGATTTTCACAAAATATGGCTCTCCTCACACGGTTACCTTAAGCATACATAATTTCCATCCCCTTAAAAAGGGGCCGAATTACTTTTGCTTCCAAATAGAGGATTTCGCCACTTCTAGGCAACAATCAGTCCAAATACAACAAATTTGCAAGAAACTCAACATATATATATTTTCAGCGTTGCTTAACTCATATTATATTTTAGAACCCGTTCGTTATACTTTAGGAATTTTTATTTACTTTGTATCTGTTACAAATATAAATATGAGTAATGTGTCGAGAAAACTGTCGATATAAAAGCAGTATTATAAAACTAATATATATATATATATATATATATATATATATATATATATATATATATATATATGTATATATATATATATATATATATATATATATATATATATATATATATATATATATAATATATATATTAAATATATATTAAATTATAAGTATTATAATTATTTATAAACATAAATTCCATCTTCAAAATTCCTAAAAATTGAAAGTATGTAATTGTGTTTTCATTCCTACAATGCCTTTATTTTATCTTTATATGGTATATTTTTTTATCAATGAAATAAAATCCATCAACAACGAATAAAAATGTTTATTTTCTAAAAAACCAAAACGCAGCGTTTTAGTTTTTGTCATAATTGCTAAATTGTACAGACAGAAGAATTTTACTCCGAAAATTTTACGCCGAGTATACTCGTCGTCGATGAAAAATATTCAAGTAGGCAAAAAAATTTTTCGAAACAAAATTAAACAGTTGAAGGGTCAAGCATTCATTATACAAGTCGTAATAAATTTAATACGTAAATGCAATTTTTTGTATTAAAAACGAAGAGCTTTTCTCACGGCATCCCGACACGGGAATCTTAACTAGCTCGTCAATGTGTTCAGTTTGATGACTTTTTACTAACCCAAGCTCAGCTTTTGACAACTTTTGACGGAATTTCGTATCTCTTCATCTCTGCCAGTGAAGTTAGCACATCATCTGAATGAAGTAATTAGAAATCTTTGTTATATATTATAAATTATTAAAATAACGTAATTGTACTAAGCATTTTTTACTTCTTACTCTCTTAAAAAACCAGGTTTCATAATAAATAGCAATCTAATTTGATCATGTTAAAAGTAGGAGTATTTGTAAATAACAAATTAAAAATCTAATCGTCTCTTGTTAAAAATAAAAGAAATATATATAACAGATATTGTGCATCTATTATTTAAATGCATCAGAAGTAAGTAATAACAAATTTTATAAACTCAAAAGCTAATTTTAATAGTAACAGATTTTAGAAATAACATATTTAGTATTTACATTTTACCTTAAAAAGTAAAAAGTGGTAAAAAATTAAAAAAAAATATTTAACAAAATTAGCACACCTATCTACACACGTTAAAAGAAACAGATAGTATACAAAAAGATTTTTTTTTATTTATTTATTTGTTTCGATTTACCAGCAAAACAAAATTGCCAAACGATATTATAGACAGTGCCTGCAGTAAAAGAGTACCGAACACATGAATTTAGTAGCATAATAACTTAATAATAACTTAATTAACTTAGTAAAAAGAAAATGAATACTTTATTACTTAAGAATATCAGAAAGAAGTAGAAACTGTTTACATTTTTAGAAGAGATACAATACGAAGATGATTATGATGAAGAGAAATGTAAAGATAATTGCTTTTTGAACTGAACTGCGTTACTACAAGACCTTAATGTATTTGGAAGTGCGTTCCAAAGACGAATAGAATGCGCATAAAACTGCCTTTCCGAAGTTAGACAAGCATAACGTGTATTATTAATTGTGTTTGTACGATATACTACGTTATAGTACGTTTACATCGACTTCGAATGACTCATTCGCGTCAGATTTCGCCAATGAGAAGCTGAATGAGATTAATTTCCATACGATTTGACAAATGAGAATCCATCTCATTCGTTTTGAATGAGAATCGAATGAGAACAAAATAAAGATTTTGAGACACCCTATAGCTGGGATCAAAAAAATCCCAAAACAAAAACAGTGGAAATTGAACGCAAACAATTGCAATCGTTTTACACGTTTCACAAGTGTGGGGACAACCCACATTAACATAGAGGAAACGTTATCTACAATGAATAGTGAATTCCAATTTAAATGTATACAAATGTATAAAATCGGCGTTACAAATTGTTGCAAGACTTTCTGTTTGCATACTTGAAATTAATAATGCTGCTTTTTATGTCTTTCATTTTTCGGAATCAATAAATTATTTGACTATGTTGTAAATTATTTTCAATTGATTTTTCAGAACAGCTGATGGTTCTGTCAAAACGAATGAGAAAGGCGATGTAAATGGTTTGCGAATGACTGATTCAATATTCTCATTCGAGGTCGATGTAAACGTAGTAAAAGGATCGAGAGAAAGTTGAAAACAGATAAGTTGGTTCACCAGTATAAATTATCTTATGCAAAAACAGAAGTGTGCGATAGTTCAATAAGTTATCAAAGGTAATGTTGTAGAAATACCTTGCATAAAGAGAGACATGATCTCCCTTTTTTAATCCATAGACGTAGCGAGTAATATTATTGAAAAGTAAATTTAATTTATGTATGTCAGAACTATCGCAGTTAGCAAAAATTTCACAGCCAGAAAGCAATTTTGGAACAAGATATGTTTTGGCAAGTAGAAGCTGAATATGAAGCGTTGTAAAGTACTGGGTTGTCCATAGCGCTCGTAGCATACCGTACACCTTTTCGAAAGTGTTGCTTATGTGGTTATGCCGGATTAAAGTTCTGTTGAAAGTTACACCTAAATTTTTCGACGTTCTCAATTTTACAACCATTTAGTGTGAGTTGAGGTACTGAATAAATATCAATGACTTTTTTAGAAAGCACTAGGCATTTCGACTTCTTTGGATTAAGGCTCAAGCAATTTTTTAGTGCCCCCTCTCTGTTTTATAAAAGCTCGACGGAGCTTTTACTACTTTGTTCGCGCCAAAAAAAGTATCAGCTGTGGAATGCTTGATCATTTAAGGATAGCTGCCTCAAGGCGGTCTTAGCAGTTAGAGTGTTAATAGCAGCGTGAGTGCGACGTAAAGCCCCGCCGAAATATTCATATCTCAGAATGCCGTGCCTATGTGCCATATTACACGGTGACGCTTGACGCATGAGTCAAATGTATTTTGTTGTTGTGTGAGAGAGTGGGAGAAAAACTTCGCCGCGTGTTTCGCCCTGTAGTGGGTTAAGGGCTAATTATAATAACTTTGACTTGAACGAATTGACTTGACTTTGCTGGTTGCGGGAAGATCAAATGCAAAATCCTCTCCGAAAACAAAAGAAAGAGAAAATGTATGCCTTTTAATGTTGCCACTTTTACTGAAACTAATTTCAGTTGGGTATTTTTAAGTAGTGTGGGGGTTTTTAATAAATGCTTTTAATTTTGTAATTTTACGACAAATTGTACGTATGGTTTGCAGATTTACTGAACAAGGTGTGCGTTTCTTTAATTTACAAATTATTTAATTTAATAATTTCTGCTGATTTATATAGGAATTCAGCTAAATTGACAGTTGTTAAAACAATAGTCCACAATACAAGGGCGAAAATTTTTATCTGGAAAAATTGTGGCAGCTTATAGGAAATCTTTCTTATTTCATAGTTTTGCCTTTTGAAACACTAAGCAATGGATGAAGATTTAGATCTCGAGTTTTTAAATATATTAAGATTGTGCGAATGTCGCTGGAGTGTTCGTCCAGTGAATAGAAACCTGACAACGCATGGATATTTTAGGACTGACTGTGAGAAATATTGATTGTTTTTGTGTTGTTCCTAATTAAATTAATAAATATGACGTTTTTGTTTAATGAAAATTAATTCTTGCATTGCTCAAATATTCCATGCAATTTCCCGCATACATTTCATACACAAAATAATTGAGTGGAAAAATAATTAAGTGGAAAAATAATTGAGTGGAAAATTGAGGTGGCAACGTTTGCTCTCTCACACTTTGGCTCGACTTGGTAAAATATTAAAATGGATCTGATATTTTTGCCAAGTCAATTCGCCGTCTCGCCACTATGACGCATACACACGATTCCATAAGGTGAAAGTAGAATTTCTCACTCAAGTCAATTCGCTTTATCAAGTGAAGTTATTATAATTAGCACTTTAATTTTTGGCGCCAGGCCAGTACTGGCGTCACGTAGGTCAAACAGCGTTTTTTTGCTAAAAAAAGTCGGAAACGTAGAGAATAGGACCAAAACTACTCCGTTTCTTTACAAAGTGCAGTTGTATTTTTGTCACAGGCAATCCTTACCTTCTTTCTTCACTCAACTGATTACAGTTACCAGAGATTACCCGCAGTGAACTATTCCCAGGCAAGCATCCTTCAGTATTTCTATTAATGCGGCATGATTTAATCCAATACAATACAGAAATACAATACGCTTAAAGTAGGTTTCGGCTAGCCTTATAACTTTAATCACTATACCATCTAATGAGTCCATTTTGTTTATTAATTTTTATTTATATCAGATAGATTTTCACAAAATATGGCTCTCCTCACACGGTTACCTTAAACATACATATATTCAAAAAGGTATAATAAGGAATAGTAAAAGGGAGTATCATAAAAGTACTAAATAGCAAGATTTTGTCGAGCGTCAAGGGGCATCGTGTAATCAGTTTCTCTTCAAAGAGAGAACCAAATAATATCGCGGGGAGTTATCCATGGGTCAAGCGTCACCGTGTAATATGCGCCTATGACGTAGTGTTTTGAGACGAAAGTTTCGTCTCACTCATGGTGACTTTTCAGAATTTGCCTGCAAAAGACAATAATCAGCTGATTTTAAGGCGAAAATAGGCTGGCTGTTAGGGCCAGTTTCTGAAAAGTCACTTTCGTCTGGTTTCATCAACTTTCGCCCTAAAATCAGCTGATCTTTTGGTATTCTGAGAGACGAGCCAAACGTCTTTGCGAAGAGCTAACGTCGTTTTGCTCATTTTGTCGTAAGAAATGTGTATTCCGAAAGACGAAAGGTGGCGTTCGCAGCTAATTAATGAGAAGGTAAAGAGAAGGCTGTCGTCAAGTTTTTTTTTTGAATGTGCGGTAACTGAAACGAAATTCATGTGTAGCAACTGAAATGAACCTACGACGCAGGCTTGGTCAAATTTTAACCAAGTGCTTGCGGTTTTTCCTTTAATTTTCGCTCTCTCGAATTATTCATTAGCCTCACAAGCACCCATTCTGTCTGCATATAGATATGTAATTAGAAGAAGCGCCATTATGTCGCCATTCATTATTTCGCGTTATCAGTTTCATTTCGCTGGGTGCAAGGAAGGAGAAGGTATTTGTGAGCAGTAGAAAAATATATTTGTTGAAGAAATTTTGTTAAAAAGGCTGAGGAGGGCGGCGGCCACTCAATCAAAATGTGCTGACCATTTTGGAACAAACCGTTGCAAGCATTTTGCTTTTATGAGCATCGGCTTCGCCAATGGTCTTCGTCAATGCTGAAGCGTACGCACACAGACAAATTCAGTGCCTATACTACTAATCCTACGACAATCGTTGTTGCCTGAAATTAGCCGCAGAAAGGTTTCCTTGGCGCATCGTTTGTTGAAAATTACTGACCTGGCTTGCAGGATGATAAACTCCAAATAGCTTGGCTTCCTACTTCCCGGAAACTACCTGAACGTTCTTGAGTTAGTGGTTCTACCTCATCACTAGGCTTCCCCATTTCACTAATCCAGCCAGAGCCAGAGATAAAGAGAAACTTCAAATAGAATAGAAGAAACTTCGGAGAAACTTCAGAGCTAAGAAGAAACTTCAAATGTTTGTATATTCTTTGTATGCAATATGAGCTTGAAAGTTTATTTAACTCACAGGCTTATTCTGTAAACTCACATCCTGCGTTCAGTTCCTGCGTTCAAATTATCGCATGATCAAAAACGAGGTATTCTGTAAGCTTACAGAAACATGGGATGGGAACTCGTAAGAATTGACCGGGTTTTGCTTTTATCTGTCATTCTTCATGTGTTTGTATACTATTTCAATCGGCATAGTGTTACCATGTATAATGAATGCTAAGTATGAGAGCAATTGCATAAATGAGATCTCCAACATTTTTATACATGAAGAATTTATTTATTTGCTAAATTGTGTCATGGATTTTAAATGTTGAACATTTTTAAAATTTTCAACATAATCTCAATTAAAATTAAATAATTTTGTATGTAAATTTCGCAATTTCTTATGTAAATTTAATGTGGCGTAACCTGGCAACAATGGTTAGCGTCATGGAAAATCATCAATTAAGTAGAGAAGGTGCATTGTGTGAAAATATTGAAGTTTTATTGTGAAAATATTGAAGTTTTAACTAGGAAAATTATATAATAAAGCAAAAAAATTTAATATTAAATGTTAACTCAAAAAAATTTCACTGACAAAATGACCACAAACACCGACAGAGTAGAAACGACTGGTTTTCTTTTGCGAGCCAGATGACAGATGAACGCATGCAGTCGAATGTTACAAAATTCGTATGTTTTCGTAAACAGCTTTGAAAAGCATGTAAAACTACCAACAACATACGTCGCAAAAACATGGGATGTGATGCGTTCAGTTTTATTTTTTTTCTGACAAGAGAACATATGTTTTAAGAAAATAACAAAAGAGAATAGAGAATAAAATCGAACTGAACGCAGGATGTGAGTTTACAGAATAAGCCTGTCAGACACAGTGTATGCGAAATTTAATTTCAAACGTGGACCCGAAGCTTCCACTTCAAAGGGGCCGAATTACTTTTGCTTCCAAATAGAGGATTTCGCCACTTCTAGGCAACAATCAGTCCAAATACAACAAATTTGCAAGAAACTCAATATATATATATATATTTTCAGCGTTGCTTAACTCATATTATATTCTAGAACCCGTTCGTTATACTTAAGAATTTTTAATTACTTTGTATCTGTTACAAATATAAATATGAGTAATGTGTCGAGAAAACTGTCGATATAAAAGCAGTATTATAAAACTAATATATATTTATATATTAAATTATAAGTATTATAATTATTTATAAACATAAATTCCATCTTCAAAATTCCTAAAAATTTAAAGTATGTAATTGTGTTTTCATTCCTACAATGCCTTTATTTTATCTTTATATGGTATATTTTTTTATCAATGAAATAAAATCTATCAACAACGAATAAAAATGTTTATTTTCTAAAAAACCAAAACGCAGCGTTTTAGTTTTTGTCATAATTGACAGAATAATTGTCATAATTGTCATAATTACAGACAGAAAAATTTTACGCCAAGTATACTCGTCGATGAAAAATATTCAAGTAGGCAAAAAAATTTTCCGAAAATTTTACGCCGAGTATACTCGTCGATGAAATTTATTCAAGTAGGCAAAAAAATTTGTCGAAACAAAATTAAACAGTTGAAGGGTCAAGCATTCATTATACAAGTCGTAAAAAATTTAATACGTAAATGCAAATTTTTTGTATTAAAAACGAAGAGCTTTTCTCAAGGCAGCCCGACACGGGAATCTTAACTAGCTCGTCAATGTGTTCAGTTTGATGACTTTTTACTAACCCAAGCTAAGCTTTTAACAACTTTTGACGGAATTTCGTATCTCTTCATCTCTGCCAGTGAAGTTAGTTGTTAAAAATAAAAGAAATATATATAACAGATATTGTGCATCTATTATATAAATGCATCAGAAGTAAGTAATAACAAATTTTATAAACTCAAAAGCTAATTTTAATAGTAACAGATTTTAGAAATAACATATTTAGTATTTACATTTTACCTTAAAAAGTAAAAAGCGGTAAAAAATTAAAAAAAATTATTTAACAAAATTAGCACACCTATCTACACACGTTAAAAGAAACAGTATACAAAAAGAATTTTTTTTATTTATTTATTTGTTTCGATTTACCAGCAAAACAAAATTGCCAAACGATACGATTACGACAGTGCCTGCAGTAAAAGAGTACCGAACACATTGTTGTATGTCGCATTCACACTATCAAGGCAAGAACATTGGCACTTGTTAATAACTCAGTTAGTGAGGCAAGGTCAAGTTCAGCCTTTAGTGCAAGCCAAGCTTTTTGTTTTGGGAAGCTCGAAAGCCAAGCTAGCAACCAGCACTCTGCATGGTAGCAAGTGTGGAAGCTAATTATAAACTCCGGGCAAAGCTCTGGAAAGCCAAGATAGTAACCAGCACCGTCTGCATGATAGCAAGTGTGGAAGCTAATTGCCACCAAATAGCTTTTCTCGAGCTCAAGCCAAGAATTTCCGAATAAATAAAATTAGCTAAAATAAAAAGCAAAGAGCAAACTCGGAAGAATTAAATCGTTCCCAATTTAATTCTGCCGACGTTAATATTGGCAAATATTAATATTAAGAATTTAATATTGCAAAATGGTGGAATTGCGACATACCGGTCCACTTTAGTTTAGCTTAAGTAAAAATGATTTAATGTTTAAAAGTAGAGTTCTGTTTGTGAGCCGATAGCGCGCAGACCGGCGCTGCATTGAAATAAATAAAAAGGGACGTTAGAAGAGTAACAAGGCTTTTCATTAAGAGGACCCGCATTCTTTTCAGAAGGACACCACAACATTTTGGCGCAGCCGGATTTTCGAGCCGAGGATCGCTCGAACAAAATTAAAGGTAAGTGAGTGGAAATTTTGGTGAAGTTGTGGAATAAATAAAAGGAGTGCCAGCGTCAAGCCAGGCACCCTTGTCTGTCAATGGCGTTCCACGCCGGACGAAACCTTTGCTGAGGTCGACCCTTTCACTCTGGGAAGTTGTTTGAAAGATTTTTAAATAGTTTTAAAAGTTTTGAATAGTGTTAAAGTGAAATTTTAAAGTGAATTGTTGGAGAATGAATGAATTTTTGAGGAAAATTAAATTAATTCTTAATATAATAATGGTAGTATTGGGAATAATAAGAAAGATATCATTTTGGAATAATTTTTTTTTGGTTATTTTAAAAACCAAAATTAAAAGTTTAATCGTTACAGTAAATCGCTTAGAGACTTCATATCGTTTGGAGAATCAAAGCCACTTTAGTGCCATCCTTTTTCAATAACAAGCAATTACAATTGCTTGCTTATAAAAACAATTAACAAAAGCAGGCAATTAGCAAAGAAATAACGCAAACCATAGCTAACTCATTTAATTGTTCGAGTTCTAAATTGCAAACAAAAAAAAAAAATTAAGTAACAAAAGTAAAACAAGCGTACGTACTGGAAACCATTTGTACGGCGAATGTTTACACCATGCTCGGTAAACGAAGCATGCAGGAAACCTAAACCGTTTAAGGAAATTAAAACTTGATAAGCATAATTTAATTGTTTCGTTAATTGTCTCTCGTTTTAAGGTACTACGAGTAGTAATAAAAATTGGACGTTTAATAAAACGATGGAACGTTGATTGGCGGCGTTAAGTAGTCGTTTTACAATATTCTGAATCCAACACTTCAAAATAAATTTAACTTCTCAACATTAAGAAAAATTTACTCTTACATATGTTAATTGTAAACGTTAAGAAAAATAAAAACCCACTAAATTATATGTCGTTCTTTAATTAATGGCCGAGTCGTTGCAAGAACAAGCATATATAGAATTAGAAAGAACCCACAAGGATCTGAAACGTCAGTTAGGGGAGTTTATATCAAAAATTTGAGCAATTTTAAAAGAGACAGTAGGCAACAAGGAAAACTTAGAATTGATAAAGTCTAGAGTAGGGGACTTGAGACCTTTCAAGTGTAGAAAGAGCAGACGCGATAGTAGAGGAATTGCTTAAATTCCTACACCAGATAATAGAGAATAAGACAGAAAATTCGAAGGTATGGGAATCAGAATTTAACGCACTGAAGAATAGGTACGATAATTATTTAGTAGATAAAGTGTTTCAGGAGGATATATTAAGGAACTTAGAGGACGAGAACGTAAAACTAAGGGAATTATTAAAGGAAAAGGGGCTAACCGAAGAAACGTTAAATAAAACACTAGAACAGGGATTTGCACAGAAATCAAGAGAAGACTGTAGTTCTTTAGAAGAAGCGAACAGAAGAATCCAAGAATTAAAAGAGAAAAACAGACGGGTGAAACAAGAAATAGAATTAGCTCACGATCAGACACTATACCATAAACAAGCTACCACTTCTATAGTCAGTCCGAAGGAATATAACTCAGTTTCATTTCCTACGTTTAAGCAATCAGGGGCAAATCAAACCAAGATGAGTATAGCAGAAATCGCGAAGATAACAAGCAGTCTTGTTCCACTGTTTTCAGGGACACAGTCATCAGACTTAAGAGGTGAGGTGTATAAGTTTATACAG
The DNA here is from genome assembly GCA_922984085.1 of Sicus ferrugineus. NCBI lineage: Eukaryota > Metazoa > Arthropoda > Insecta > Diptera > Conopidae > Sicus > Sicus ferrugineus. Next base: position 29,398,077 of record OV277348.1, on the reverse strand, counting down.
GCGTGTGAGTTAGCTACAAGGGAAGCGACTACAGGAAATATACAAGAGTACATAGATTGTATCAAACAAAGATTGTATGGAGACGCTTATGATCTAGTAGGCTCACAACGTTTCAGCAGCCTAGAAGATTTATACCTAGTGTTAAGAAGAGCCTACCTACCAACGATTTCGTTAGACTCAACCTTAACAGAACTACAGAATTGCAGTCAATTGCACAATGAGGACATTCGGCAGTACGCAAGACGCCTAAATACCAAAAAAGCACAGGCGCTACAAGTAATAAAAGATACCTATAATGGACAGGGCGACAGCGCACTTGTATCTATGGTAGAGACGTCAGCAAATAAGGCGTTTAGAACAGGGTTAAAAGATGCAACTTTACGAATTCACATGCTAAGTGTTACAGGGAAAAGTATGGAGGAAATGATAGAAATAGCAGTGAACAAGCTGATTGAAATACAAAGAAGTAATTCCCTCCATCAACCAACAACACCCATAATTAATATGAATTCGGTAGAACCCTACACAGAACCGCCTGTACATAATCTAGTGGCTTATAAAAGACTAGAAGAAAGGCAGAACGTTTCGAGAGCACCACAGGAGAAAATAGTTTGTTCATTTTGTAATAAACGTGGGCATACGCGAGAAAAGTGTTTAATTAGGGAAAACACACCGTATTGCCAAAAGTGTTTAAAATATGGACACGAGACAAACTGGAGGTGTAATAACAATGAAAACAACAGAAGTGGGTCGAACAACAAAAATCAAGGGCCTAATAACTGGAACCAGGGGAGTCAACAATGGAACCAACACCAACGAAGTTGGCAACCAAAGCAACCCCAGCAAAATTGACAACAAAAACAAGTCCAAACGAAATGGAATCAAAAGCAAAATAACCTAGTGAACCCAAATTCGACTACCTTCAAGGGGGCGCAGATGAATCGGAGTCCTGTGAACATGCCAAACGAAACGAAACAAACAATATGTCATTGGTGTAACAGACCAGGACATATAGTAGCAAACTGTGGAGCTAAAAGAAGTTGGGAAAATCTTCAGAATAATCAGCAGGGAAACCGGCAAGGGCCCAGACAAGGCCAATATTCTGGGAACCCAACAAGAATAGGAATTTAAGGCCAAATGAAACAGTAACCGTACGTCCAACATCGGAAACGATTGTGGATACATTACCAACTTCACCAAGCGAAACAGTAACTGTAAGTCCGACGTCGGAAACGATTGTGGATACGTTACCAATTTCGTCGAGTGAAGGAGTAACTGTAACTCCAGAAATGTAGAGAAAACAGCTGATAAGAACATAGAAAACAAAAATAATATTCGGAGAAAATCAGACGAATCGGTAGTTCAGGCTGTAAAGATAATTGAAGTTGGAGTACAGAGTTTAATGACAATACTTCTGATGACACAATTGGTTGCTGTATTTATTATAAGAACAATCTTCCGCAATTTCCAGCATTGTAAAGCAAGGAGCATTAGTCTTAGAATAACGGAATATATTACCTGTATAAAAGCACTTGCAAGTCATATAAAATCAGGAATAATAGCCAAATGGAGAGTTTCATTTCCAAATGTTTTCAAACATTTCCAAAAGTTGCCAAATCAAGGTGTGAATACGAGTGTTCATGTTCATAACCTGCATAATGAAAGTAAAAAGATTGAGGTAGAAGTGTCTAACCGGGAGCAATCTAATATGAATGACGTGTTTATTGAGTTGCCTTGCGAAGAGGCCAGAAATAAAAAACTCATTCTGCTAGTTGATACAGATGCCGACAATAGCTTACTTAAAGATAATATTTTGAATGAAGTTCTCAACGTAGACACAGGTGACATGCAAACAGTGGTGCATAAGAAGAGAATTCCACCAGTAATATACCAGGGAAAACTGGTTAATCTGAAAAATGATAAAATTTTTGTACTCGTATTAGAATCAAGCGGACATGATTTCGCCTTTAACCAAAATTTCGCATCGGATTTCACAAATATTAATAACTTGCAGTTAAGAAAACAAGGTAATATGAAGTACATGACGATACATGTGAAAAATCGAAGAAGACAAATTCGTAGAAGACTAGAATTTAAATAAAAAAAAAAAAAAAGGGGGAAGCTTAATTAATAAAAATTGTAAATATTATTGGTCTTAACTTAGTAGAGTTAATAATAAACATGTTATTAAAAATATAATAATAAAGTTAAAATGTTAATTAAATATCGTGTATCAGAATTTGTCACTAAGAGTCTAAAAGCATTTTTCGGCTATATCAATTTAGTCGAAACAATGTGGAAATATGAAAAATAGATCCGTCTAATATGTGAATACATATTCAAAGGAACACATTACATTAAACAATACATATTACACAGTACATATTCAAAGACTCAAACCAATATGTGAGACATATTGGATGCGAGCTAAAAGTAATCCAGTTCCATTTTAGACTATTTCATTCATCTTACTCTATATGTATTAAATATTTCCTAGTTGACTCTTTGCTAATTTAGGACAGCCAAATTCAACTTGTTGATACGAAATTGGTCTGAGAAGAAGGCAATCCTCACAACTCCAAAGGATATGACACTGACAAAGATGGCTTAAAACAATGTCCAACGATTTGAAAACTTACTTACAAACTAACTCTAAATATTGAAAAGAATAGAAAAAAAAAATATACACAATATACAAAAAAAAAGCAAAAACGAAAACATATTAAAAAATGTTATAAGAATTAATATTAAAACAGAATACAAAGAAATTGATTTAAAAAAAAAATCAGAAAGAGAGAAAGATGTAGAATAAATAAAATAAGAGCAAAAAAAAAATGAAATATAAAAAAAGTTAAAGAAAAAAAAACACAAAAAAATGAAAAAAAAAGAAGAATATTACTAACACAACTAATTTAAACTAACCGCTAACTTTTAACTACGTGCGTTTCAGTAAGCAAAATTTGTTTACTTAAACGCAAATTACAACACTTTTACAAGAAAGGGTACAAATTACCTCGTTGCTCCAAAACAGCAACGTCCCAGCTTTTTTAAAAAACGCGTAGAATTTTTTTAAAAGGAAAGAAAAAGAAAAATAGTTTCAGCAAGCAAGAAAATTTGTTTATTAAAACGATGTTAAAATGAGAAATAGAAAAACAAAATTATATCGTAATTAATTGTAATTAAATCGAAAAATAATGTATAATATCATTTTATGGAATTTTCAAGTAGATTGATTATTATAAGCTTATATTTAATGAAACTACTATTAAGTAAATTGTATAGTTTAAAATTGAAAATTAGTATTAAATATAATTAAAATTCAATATTACAGTATGTACCTGCTAATTCGTAGCATTATAACAATAATTAGAATTAAGACACAGAACCTCAACAGCATCGATCAAGCAGCTACCATAACAGCAAACAAGCAGCAACAACAACGGCGACAAAAACCCCAAAACTCGCATATCGCTGATATACTACCGACTTGATCCACGAATGTCATTCGCGTCTTTTGCGGAAACTCAAAAAAATTTGAATGCCGCTGCGTACCAATCAAATTCCTGGATGTCGTCACCAATCTGAGAGGCAATGAACACACCACACCTGAAGTTTATCTCGGGACAAAAGGTCATCTTTGACACCGTACCAGGCTGCAGTCTGCCATACTTACGGATATCACACTACATCATTACAGAGCATGATTCTATTTAATTGCACGTTTATAAACAAACTCCGTGCAGACAATCGTTGAAGAAGGTGCATTGATCGCACTTGACGAATTTCTAATTAAGAGATTAGAAAAGACGCAATGAAAATAGCAACGAAGTTGGCTGCAGTTTAATTTCTCTGATTGGAATGCAGTTGGAAGTACAAACCGATGGTTGTGGTGGACGGGATACCTTCGTGGTCTGAGTTCATGGTGCTGTTGGTTCGCTAAGTGTAACAGGATAATCCAGGAACCAGGATCTACAACTGCAATAAGTACAGCGTTTGGTACAGCTTAGAGAGTACATGGGAACAAGTCCAGGAGCTGCGTGACTTCACACACAACAACCACAACACACGTGAACAACGAGGATACACTAAGGTAGAACTTAAAGTAGATTTAAGTTACATAATATTAGAGAATTAGAATAAACCACTCCTGTATCATATTGTACAGAAAAAAGTAATATCGCTTCACGATATTAAAGCAAAGCTCTGGAAAGAGCTTTGAAAGATTAAGGCAAAGCTCTGGAAAGCCAAGATAGTAACCAGCACCGTCTGCATGGTAGCAAGTGTGGAAGCTAATTGCCACCAAATAGCTTTTCTCGAGCTCAAGCCAAGAAGCTTTCCGAATAAATAAAATTAGCTAAAATAAAAAGCAAAGAGCAAACGCGGAAGAATTAAATCGTTCCCAATTTAATTCTGCCGACGTTAATATTGGCAAATATTAATATTAAGAATTTAATATTGCAAAATGGTGGAATTGCGACATACCGGTCCACTTTAGTTTAGCTTAAGTAAAAATGATTTAATGTTTAAAAGTAGAGTTCTGCTTGTGAGCCGATAGCGCGCAGACCGGCGCTGCATTGAAATAAATAAAAAGGGACGTTAGAAGAGGAACAAGGCTTTTCACTAAGAGGACCCACATTCTTTTCAGAAGGACACCACAACAACATGAATTTAGTAGCATAATAACTTGATAATAACTTAATTAACTTAGTAAAAAGAAAATGAATACTTTATTACTTAAGAATATCAGAAAGACGTAGAAACTGTTTACATTTTTAGAAGAGATACAATACAGGTAAACTTATTTCTAATGATAACAATTATGATGAAGAGAAATGTAAAGATGATTGCTTTTTGAACTGAACTGCGTTACTACAAGACCTTAATGTATTTGGAAGCGCGTTCCAAAGACGAATAGAATGCGCATAAAACTGCCTTTCCGAAGTTAGACAAGCATAACGTGTATTATTAATTGTGTTTGTACGATATACTACGTTATAGTACGTTTACATCGACTTCGAATGACTCATTCGCGTCAGATTTCGCCAATGAGAAGCTGAATGAGATTAATTTCCATACGATTTGACAAATGAGAATCCATCTCATTCGTTTTGAATGAGAATCGAATGAGAACAAAATAAAGATTTTGAGACACCCTATAGCTGGGATCAAAAAAATCCCAAAACAAAAACAGTGGAAATTGAACGCAAACAATTGCAATCGTTTTACACGTTTCACAAGTGTGGGGACAACCCACATTAACATAGAGGAAACGTTATCTACAATGAATAGTGAATTCCAATTTAAATGTATACAAATGTATAAAATCGGCGTTACAAATTGTTGCAAGACTTTCTGTTTGCATACTTGAAATTAATATTGCTGTTTTTGATAAGTCTTCAATTTTTCGCAATCAATAAATTATTTGACTATGTTGTAAATTATTTTCAATCGATTTTTCAGAACAGCTGATGGTTCTGTCAAAACGAATGAGAAAGGAGATGTAAACGGTTTGCGAATGACTGATTCAATATTCTCATTCGAGGTCGATGTAAACGTAGTAAAAGGAGCGAGAGAAAGTTGAAAACAGATAAGTGGGTTCACCAGTATAAATTATCTTATGCAAAAACAGAAGTGTGCGATAGTTCAACAAGTTATCAAAGGTAATGTTGTAGAAATTCCTTGCATAAAGAGAGACATGATCTCCCTTTTTTAATCCATAGACGTAGCGAGTAATATTATTGAAAAGTACATTTAATTTATGTGTGTCAGAACTATCGCAGTTAGCAAAAATTTCACAGCCATAAAGCAATTTTGGAACGAGATATGTTTTGGCAAGTAGAAGCTGAATATGAAGCGCTGTAAAGTACTGGGTTGTCCATAGCGCTCGTAGCATACCGTACACCTTTTCGAAAGTGTTGCTTATGTGGTTATGCCGGATTAAAGTTCTGTTGAAAGTTACACCTAAATTTTTCGACGTCTCCACATACTCAATTTTACAACCATTTAGTGTGAGTTGAGGTACTGAATAAATATCAATGACTTTTTTAGAAAGCACTAGGCATTTCGACTTCTTTGGATTAAGGCTCAAGCAATTTTTTAGTGCCCCCTCTCTGTTTTATAAAAGCTCGACGGAGCTTTTACTACTTTGTTCGCGCCAAAAAAAGTATCAGCTGTGGAATGCTTGATCATTTAAGGATAGCTGCCTCAAGGCGGTCTTAGCAGTTAGAGTGTTAATAGCAGCGTCAGTGCGACGTAAAGCCCTGACGAAATATTCATATCTCAGAATGCCGTGCCTATGTGCCATATTACACGGTGACGCTTGACGCATGAATCAAATGTATTTTGTTGTTGTGTGAGAGTGGGAGAAAAACTTCGCCGCGTGTTTCGCCCTGTAGTGGGTTAAGGTCTAATTATAATAACTTTAACTTGAACGAATTGACTTGACTTTGCTGGTTGCGGGGAGATCAAATGCAAAATCCTCTCCGAAAACAAAAGAAAGAGAAAATGTTTGCCTTTTAATGTTGCCACTTTTACTGAAACTAATTTCAGTTGGGTATTTTTAAGTCGTGTGGGGGTTTTTAATAAATGCTTTTAATTTTGTAATTTTACGACAAGTTGTACGTATGTTTTGCAGATTTGCTGAACAAGGTGTGCGTTTCTTTAATTTACAAATTATGTAATTTAATAATTTCTGCTGATTTATATAGGAATTCAGCTAAATTGACAGTTGTTAAAACAATAGTCCACAATACAAGGACGAAAATTTTTATCTGGAAAAATTGTGGCAGCTTATGAAATCTTTCTTATTTCATAGTTTTGCCTTTTGAAACACTAAGCAATGGATGAAGATTTAGATCTCGAGTTTTTAAATATATTAAGATTGTGCGAATGTCGCTGGAGTGTTCGTCCAGTGAATATAAACCTGACAACGCATGGATATTTTAGGACTGACTGTGAGAAATATTGATTGTTTTTGTGTTGTTCCTAATTAAATTAATAAATATGACGTTTTTGTTTAATGAAAATTAATTCTTGCATTGCTCAAAAATTCCATGCAATATCCCGCATACATTTCATACACAAAATAATTGAGTAGAAAAACAATTAAGTGGAAAAATAATTGAGTGGAAAATTGAGGTGGCAACGTTTGCTCCCTCTCTCACTTTGGCTCGACTTGGTAAAATATTAAAATGGATCTGATATTTTTGCCAAGTCAATTCGCCGTCTCGCCACTATGATCGCATACACACGATTCCATAAGGTGAAAGTAGAATTTCTCACTCAAGTCAATTCGCTTTATCAAGTCAAGTTATTATAATTAGCACTTTAATTTTTGGCGCCAGGCCAGTACTGGCGTCACGTAGGTCAAACAGCGTTTTTTTGCTAAAAAAAGTCGGAAACGTAGAGAATAGGACCAAAACTACTCCGTTTCTTTACAAAGTGCAGTTGTATTTTTGTAACAGGCAACCCTTACCTTCTTTCTTCACTCAACTGATTACAGTTACCAGAGATTACCCGCAGTGAACTATTCCCAGGCAAGCATCCTTCAGTATTTCTATTAATGCGGCATGATTTAATCCAATACAATACAGAAATACAATACGCTTAAAGTAGGTTTCGGCTAGCCTTATAACTTTAATCACTATACCATCTAATGAGTCCATTTTGTTTATTAATTTTTAATTATATCAGATAGATTTTCACAAAATATAGCTCTCCTCACACGGTTACCTTCAACATACATATATTCAAAAAGGTATAATAAGGAATAGTAAAAGGGAGTATCATAAAAGTACTAAATAGCAAGATTTTGTCGAGCGTCAAGGGGCATCGTGTAATCAGTTTCTCTTCAAAGAGAAAACCAAATAATATCGCGGGGAGTTATCCATGGGTCAAGCGTCACCGTGTAATATGCGCTTATGACGTAGTGTTTTGAGATGAAAGTTTCGTCTCACTCATGGTGACTTTTCAGAATCTGCCTGCAAAAGACAAAAATAAGCTGATTTTAAGGCGAAAATAGGCTGGCTGTTAGGGCCAGATCCTGAAAAGTCACTTTCGTCTGGTTTTATCAACTTTCGCCCTAAAATCAGCTGATCTTTTGGTATTCTGAGACACGAGCCAAACGTCTTTGCGAAGAGCTAACGTCGTTTTGCTCATTTTGTCGTAAGAAATGTGTATTCCCAAAGACGAACGGTGGCGTTCGCAGCTAATTAATGAGAAGGTAAAGAGAAGGCTGTCGTCAAGTTTTTTTGTTTTGAATGTGCGGTAACTGAAACGAAATTCATGTGTAGCAACTGAAATGAACCTGCGACGCAGGCTTGGTCAAATTTTAACCAAGTGCTTGCGGTTTTTCCTTTAATTTTCGCTCTCTCGAATTATTCATTAGCCTCACAAGCACCCATTCTGTCTGCATATAGATATGTAATTAGAAGAAGCGCCATTATGTCGCCATTCATTATTTCGCGTTATCAGTTTCATTTCGCTGGGTGCAAGGAAGGAGAAGGTATTTGTGAGCAGTAGAAAAATATATTTGTTGAAGAAATTTTGTTAAAAAGGCTGAGGAGGGCGGCGGCCACTCAATCAAAATGTGCTGACCATTTTGGAACAAACCGTTGCAAGCATTTTGCTTTTATGAGCATCGGCTTCGCCAATGGTCTTCGTCAATGCTGAAGCGTACGCACACAGACAAATTCAGTGCCTATACTACTAATCCTACGACAATCGTTGTTGCCTGAAATTAGCCGCAGAAAGGTTTCCTTGGCGCATCGTTTGTTGAAAATTACTGACCTGGCTTGCAGGATGATAAACTCCAAATAGCTTGGCTTCCTACTTCCCGGAAACTACCTGAACGTTCTTGAGTTAGTGGTTCTACCTCATCACTAGGCTTCCCCATTTCACTAATCCAGCCAGAGCCAGAGGTAAAGAGAAACTTCAAATAGAATAGAAGAAACTTCGGAGAAACTTCAGAGCTAGGAAGAAACTTCAAATGTTTGTATATTCTTTGTATGCAATATGAGCTTGAAAGTTTATTTAACTCAGACACAGTGTATGCGAAATTTAATTTCAAACGTGGACCCGAAGCTTCCACTTCAAAGGGGCCGAATTACTTTTGCTTCCAAATAGAGGATTTCGCCACTTCTAGGCAACAATCAGTCCAAATACAACAAATTTGCAAGAAACTCAAAATATATATATATTTTCAGCGTTGCTTAACTCATATTATATTTTAGAACCCGTTCGTTATACTTAAGAATTTTTAATTACTTTGTATCTGTTACAAATATAAATATGAGTAATGTGTCGAGAAAACTGTCGATATAAAAGCAGTATTATAAAACTAATATATATTTATATATTAAATTATAGGTATTATAATTATTTATAAACACAAATTCCATCTTCAAAATTCCTAAAAATTGAAAGTATGTAATTGTGTTTTCATTCCTACAATGCCTTTATTTTATCTTTATATGGTATATTTTTTTATCAATGAAATAAAATCTATCAATAACGAATAAAAATGTTTATTTTCTAAAAAACCAAAACGCAGCGTTTTAGTTTTTGTCATAATTGCTAAATTTTACAGACAGAAAAATTTTACTCCGAAAATTTTACGCCGAGTATACTCGTCGATGAAAAATATTCAAGTAGGCAAAAAAATTTTTCGAAACAAAATTAAACAGTTGAAGGGTCAAGCATTCATTATACAAGTCGTAATAAATTTAATACGTAAATGCAAATTTTTTGTATTAAAAACGAAGAACTTTTCTCACGGCAGCCCGACACGGGAATCTTAACTAGCTCGTCAATGTGTTCAGTTTGATGACTTTTTACTAACCCAAGCTAAGCTTTTGACAACTTTTGACGGAATTTCGTATCTCTTCATCTCTGCCAGTGAAGTTAGTTGTTAAAAATAAAAGAAATATATATAACAGATATTGTGCATCTATCATATAAATGCATCAGAAGTAAGTAATAACAACTTTTATAAACTCAAAAGCTAATTTTAATAGTAACAGATTTTAGAAATAACATATTTAGTATTTACATTTTACCTTAAAAAGAAAAAAGCGGTAAAAAATTAAAAAAAATTATTTAACAAAATTAGCACACCTATCTACACACGTTAAAAGAAACAGTATACAAAAAGAATTTTTTTTATTTATTTATTTGTTTCGATTTACCAGCAAAACAAAATTGCCAAACGATATTATAGACAGTGCCTGCAGTAAAAGAGTACCGAACACATGAATTTAGTAGCATAATAACTTAATAATAACTTAATTAACTTAGTAAAAAGAAAATGAATACTTTATTACTTAAGAATATCAGAAAGTCGTCGAAACTGTTTACATTTTTAGAAGATTTACAATACAGGTAAACTTATTTCTAATGATAACAATTATGATGAAGAGAAATGTAAAGATGATTGCTTTTTGAACTGAACTGCGTTACTACAAGACCTTAATGTATTTGGAAGTGCGTTCCAAAGACGAATAGAATGCGCATAAAACTGCCTTTCCGAAGATAGACAAGCATAAAGTGTATTATTAATTGTGTTTGTACGATATACTACGTTATAGTACGTTTACATCGACTTCGAATGACTCATTCGCGTCAGATTTCGCGAATGAGAAGCCGAATGAGAATAATTTCCATACGATTTGACAAATGAGAATCCATCTCATTCGTTTTGAATGAGATTCGAATGAGCTTGCAATTGCAATCAGCTGTTTTACACGTTTTACAAGGGTGGGGATAAACCACATTAACATAAAGGAAACGTTATCTATAATGAATAGTGAATTCCAATTTAAATGTATACAAATGTCTAAAATCGGCGTTACAAATTGTTGCAAGACTTTCTGTTTGCATACTTGAAATTAATATTGCTGTTTTTGATAAGTCTTCAATTTTTCGCAATCAATAAATTATTTGACTATGTTGTAAATTATTTTCAATCGATTTTTCAGAACAGCTGATGGTTCTGTCAAAACGAATGAGAAAGGAGATGTAAACGGTTTGCGAATGACTGATTCAATATTCTCATTCGAGGTCGATGTAAACGTAGTAAAAGGAGCGAGAGAAAGTTGAAAACAGATAAGTGGGTTCACCAGTATAAATTATCTTATGCAAAAACAGAAGTGTGCGATAGTTCAACAAGTTATCAAAGGTAATGTTGTAGAAATTCCTTGCATAAAGAGAGACATGATCTCCCTTTTTTAATCCATAGACGTAGCGAGTAATATTATTGAAAAGTACATTTCATTTATGTATGTCAGAACTATCGCAGTTAGCAAAAATTTCACAGCCATAAAGCAATTTTGGAACGAGATATGTTTTGGCAAGTAGAAGCTGAATATGAAGCGTTGTAAAGTACTGGGTTGTCCATAGCGCTCGTAGCATACCGTACACCTTTTCGAAAGTGTTGCTTATGTGGTTATGCCGGATTAAAGTTCTGTTGAAAGTTACACCTAAATTTTTCGACGTCTCCACATACTCAATTTTACAACCATTTAGTGTGAGTTGAGGTACTGAATAAATATCAATGACTTTTTTAGAAAGCACTAGGCATTTCGACTTCTTTGGATTAAGGCTCAAGCAATCTTTTAGTGCCCCCTCTCTGTTTTATAAAAGCTCGACGGAGCTTTTACTACTTTGTTCGCGCCAAAAAAAGTATCAGCTGTGGAATGCTTGATCATTTAAGGATAGCTGCCTCAAGGCGGTCTTAGCAGTTAGAGTGTTAATAGCAGCGTCAGTGCGACGTAAAGCCCTGACGAAATATTCATATCTCAGAATGCCGTGCCTATGTGCCATATTACACGGTGACGCTTGACGCATGAATCAAATGTATTTTGTTGTTGTGTGAGAGTGGGAGAAAAACTTCGCCGCGTGTTTCGCCCTGTAGTGGGTTAAGGTCTAATTATAATAACTTTGACTTGAACGAATTGACTTGACTTTGCTGGTTGGGGGGAGATCAAATGCAAAATCCTCTCCGAAAACAAAAGAAAGAGAAAATGTTTGCCTTTTAATGTTGCCACTTTTACTGAAACTAATTTCAGTTGGGTATTTTTAAGTCGTGTGGGGGTTTTTAATAAATGCTTTTAATTTTGTAATTTTACGACAAGTTGTACGTATGTTTTGCAGATTTGCTGAACAAGGTGTGCGTTTCTTTAATTTACAAATTATGTAATTTAATAATTTCTGCTGATTTATATAGGAATTCAGCTAAATTGACAGTTGTTAAAACAATAGTCCACAATACAAGGACGAAAATTTTTATCTGGAAAAATTGTGGCAGCTTATGAAATCTTTCTTATTTCATAGTTTTGCCTTTTGAAACACTAAGCAATGGATGAAGATTTAGATCTAGAGTTTTTAAATATATTAAGATTGTGCGAAAGTCGCTGGAGTGTTCGTCCAGTGAATAGAAACCGGACAACGCATGGATATTTTAGGACTGACTGTGAGTAATATTGATTGTTTTTGTGTTGTTCCTAATTAAATTAATAAATATGACGTTTTTGTTTAATGAAAATTAATTCTTGCATTGCTCAAAAATTCCATGCAATTTCCCGCATACATTTCATACACCAAATAATTGAGTGGAAAAATAATTAAGTGGAAAAATAATTGAGTGGAAAATTTAAGTGGCAACGTTTGCTCTCTCTCACTTTGGCTCGACTTGGTAAAATATTAAATTGGATCTGATATTTTTGCCAAGTCAATTCGCCGTCTCGCCACTATGATCGCATACACACGATTCCATAAGGTGAAAGTAGAATTTCTCACTCAAGTCAATTCGCTTTATCAAGTCAAGTTATTATAATTAGCCCTTTAATTTTTGGCGCCAGGCCAGTACTGGCGTCACGTAGGTCAAACAGCGTTTTTTTGCTAAAAAAAGTCGGAAACGTAGAGAATAGGACCAAAACGACTTCGTTTCTTTGCAAAGTGCAGTTGTATTTTTGTAACAGGCAACCCTTACCTTCTTTCTTCTCTCAACTGATTACAGTAACCAGAGATTACCCGCAGTGAACTATTCCCAGGCAAGCATCCTTCAGTATTTCTATTAATGCGGCATGATTTAATCCAATACAATACAGAAATACAATACGCTTAACGTAGGTTTCGGCTAGCCTTATAACTTTAATCACTATACCATCTAATGAGTCCATTTTGTTTATTAATTTTTAATTATATCAGATAGATTTTCACAAAATATAGCTCTCCTCACACGGTTACCTTCAACATACATATATTCAAAAAGGTATAATAAGGAATAGTAAAAGGGAGTATCATAAAAGTACTAAATAGCAAGATTTTGTCGAGCGTCAAGGGGCATCGTGTAATCAGTTTCTCTTCAAAGAGAAAACCAAATAATATCGCGGGGAGTTATCCATGGGTCAAGCGTCACCGTGTAATATGCGCTTATGACGTAGTGTTTTGAGACGAAAGTTTCGTCTCACTCATGGTGACTTTTCAGAATCTGCCTGCAAAAGACAAAAATAAGCTGATTTTAAGGCGAAAATAGGCTGGCTGTTAGGGCCAGATCCTGAAAAGTCACTTTCGTCTGGTTTTATCAACTTTCGCCCTAAAATCAGCTGATCTTTTGGTATTCTGAGACACGAGCCAAACGTCTTTGCGAAGAGCTAACGTCGTTTTGCTCATTTTGTCGTAAGAAATGTGTATTCCCAAAGACGAACGGTGGCGTTCGCAGCTAATTAATGAGAAGGTAAAGAGAAGGCTGTCGTCAAGTTTTTTTGTTTTGAATGTGCGGTAACTGAAACGAAATTCATGTGTAGCAACTGAAATGAACCTGCGACGCAGGCTTGGTCAAATTTTAACCAAGTGCTTGCGGTTTTTCCTTTAATTTTCGCTCTCTCGAATTATTCATTAGCCTCACAAGCACCCATTCTGTCTGCATATAGATATGTAATTAGAAGAAGCGCCATTATGTCGCCATTCATTATTTCGCGTTATCAGTTTCATTTCGCTGGGTGCAAGGAAGGAGAAGGTATTTGTGAGCAGTAGAAAAATATATTTGTTGAAGAAATTTTGTTAAAAAGGCTGAGGAGGGCGGCGGCCACTCAATCAAAATGTGCTGACCATTTTGGAACAAACCGTTGCAAGCATTTTGCTTTTATGAGCATCGGCTTCGCCAATGGTCTTCGTCAATGCTGAAGCGTACGCACACAGACAAATTCAGTGCCTATACTACTAATCCTACGACAATCGTTGTTGCCTGAAATTAGCCGCAGAAAGGTTTCCTTGGCGCATCGTTTGTTGAAAATTACTGACCTGGCTTGCAGGATGATAAACTCCAAATAGCTTGGCTTCCTACTTCCCGGAAACTACCTGAACGTTCTTGAGTTAGTGGTTCTACATTGGTTCTACCTCATCACTAGGCTTCCCCATTTCACTAATCCAGCCAGAGCCAGAGGTAAAGAGAAACTTCAAATAGAATAGAAGAAACTTCGGAGAAACTTCAGAGCTAGGAAGAAACTTCAAATGTTTGTATATTCTTTGTATGCAATATGAGCTTAAAAGTTTATTTAACTCAGACACAGTGTATGCGAAATTTAATTTCAAACGTGGACCCGAAGCTTCCACTTCAAAGGGGCCGAATTACTTTTGCTTCCAAATAGAGGATTTCGCCACTTCTAGGCAACAATCAGTCCAAATACAACAAATTTGCAAGAAACTCAAAATATATATATATTTTCAGCGTTGCTTAACTCATATTATATTTTAGAACCCGTTCGTTATACTTAAGAATTTTTAATTACTTTGTATCTGTTACAAATATAAATATGAGTAATGTGTCGAGAAAACTGTCGATATAAAAGCAGTATTATAAAACTAATATATATTTATATATTAAATTATAAGTATTATAATTATTTATAAACACAAATTCCATCTTCAAAATTCCTAAAAATTGAAAGTATGTAATTGTGTTTTCATTCCTACAATGCCTTTATTTTATCTTTATATGGTATATTTTTTTATCAATGAAATAAAATCTATCAATAACGAATAAAAATGTTTATTTTCTAAAAAACCAAAACGCATCGTTTTAGTTTTTGTCATAATTGCTAAATTTTACAGACAGAAAAATTTTACTCCGAAAATTTTACGCCGAGTATACTCGTCGATGAAAAATATTCAAGTAGGCAAAAAAATTTTTCGAAACAAAATTAAACAGTTGAAGGGTCAAGCATTCATTATACAAGTCGTAATAAATTTAATACGTAAATGCAAATTTTTTGTATTAAAAACGAAGAACTTTTCTCACGGCAGCCCGACACGGGAATCTTAACTAGCTCGTCAATGTGTTCAGTTTGATGACTTTTTACTAACCCAAGCTAAGCTTTTGACAACTTTTGACGGAATTTCGTATCTCTTCATCTCTGCCAGTGAAGTTAGTTGTTAAAAATAAAAGAAATATATATAACAGATATTGTGCATCTATTATATAAATGCATCAGAAGTAAGTAATAACAACTTTTATAAACTCAAAAGCTAATTTTAATAGTAACAGATTTTAGAAATAACATATTTAGTATTTACATTTTACCTTAAAAAGTAAAAAGCGGTAAAAAATTAAAAAAATTATTTAACAAAATTAGCACACCTATCTACACACGTTAAAAGAAACAGTATACAAAAAGAATTTTTTTTATTTATTTATTTGTTTCGATTTACCAGCAAAACAAAATTGCCAAACGATATTATAGACAGTGCCTTCAGTAAAAGAGTACCGAACACATGAATTTAGTAGCATAATAACTTAATAATAACTTAATTAACTTAGTAAAAAGAAAATGAATACTTTATTACTTAAGAATATCAGAAAGTCGTCGAAACTGTTTACATTTTTAGAAGATTTACAATACAGGTAAACTTATTTCTAATGATAACAATTATGATGAAGAGAAATGTAAAGATGATTGCTTTTTGAACTGAACTGCGTTACTACAAGACCTTAATGTATTTGGAAGTGCGTTCCAAAGACGAATAGAATGCGCATAAAACTACCTTTCCGAAGATAGACAAGCATAACGTGTATTATTAATTGTGTTTGTACGATATACTACGTTATAGTACGTTTACATCGACTTCGAATGACTCATTCGCGTCAGATTTCGCGAATGAGAAGCCGAATGAGAATAATTTCCATATGATTTGACAAATGAGAATCCATCTCATTCGTTTTGAATGAGATTCGAATGAGCTTGCAATTGCAATCAGCTGTTTTACACGTTTTACAAGGGTGGGGATAAACCACATTAACATAAAGGAAACGTTATCTATAATGAATAGTGAATTCCAATTTAAATGTATACAAATGTCTAAAATCGGCGTTACAAATTGTTGCAAGACTTTCTGTTTGCATACTTGAAATTAATATTGCTGTTTTTGATAAGTCTTCAATTTTTCGCAATCAATAAATTATTTGACTATGTTGTAAATTATTTTCAATCGATTTTTCAGAACAGCTGATGGTTCTGTCAAAACGAATGAGAAAGGAGATGTAAACGGTTTGCGAATGACTGATTCAATATTCTCATTCGAGGTCGATGTAAACGTAGTAAAAGGAGCGAGAGAAAGTTGAAAACAGATAAGTGGGTTCACCAGTATAAATTATCTTATGCAAAAACAGAAGTGTGCGATAGTTCAACAAGTTATCAAAGGTAATGTTGTAGAAATTCCTTGCATAAAGAGAGACATGATCTCCCTTTTTTAATCCATAGACGTAGCGAGTAATATTATTGAAAAGTACATTTAATTTATGTATGTCAGAACTATCGCAGTTAGCAAAAATTTCACAGCCATAAAGCAATTTTGGAACGAGATATGTTTTGGCAAGTAGAAGCTGAATATGAAGCGTTGTAAAGTACTGGGTTGTCCATAGCGCTCGTAGCATACCGTACACCTTTTCGAAAGTGTTGCTTATGTGGTTATGCCGGATTAAAGTTCTGTTGAAAGTTACACCTAAATTTTTCGACGTCTCCACATACTCAATTTTACAACCATTTAGTGTGAGTTGAGGTACTGAATAAATATCAATGACTTTTTTAGAAAGCACTAGGCATTTCGACTTCTTTGGATTAAGGCTCAAGCAATCTTTTAGTGCCCTCTCTCTGTTTTATAAAAGCTCGACGGAGCTTTTACTACTTTGTTCGCGCCAAAAAAAGTATCAGCTGTGGAATGCTTGATCATTTAAGGATAGCTGCCTCAAGGCGGTCTTAGCAGTTAGAGTGTTAATAGCAGCGTCAGTGCGACGTAAAGCCCTGACGAAATATTCATATCTCAGAATGCCGTGCCTATGTGCCATATTACACGGTGACGCTTGACGCATGAATCAAATGTATTTTGTTGTTGTGTGAGAGTGGGAGAAAAACTTCGCCGCGTGTTTCGCCCTGTAGTGGGTTAAGGTCTAATTATAATAACTTTGACTTGAACGAATTGACTTGACTTTGCTGGTTGCGGGGAGATCAAATGCAAAATCCTCTCCGAAAACAAAAGAAAGAGAAAATGTTTGCCTTTTAATGTTGCCACTTTTACTGAAACTAATTTCAGTTGGGTATTTTTAAGTCGTGTGGGGGTTTTTAATAAATGCTTTTAATTTTGTAATTTTACGACAAGTTGTACGTATGTTTTGCAGATTTGCTGAACAAGGTGTGCGTTTCTTTAATTTACAAATTATGTAATTTAATAATTTCTGCTGATTTATATAGGAATTCAGCTAAATTGACAGTTGTTAAAACAATAGTCCACAATACAAGGACGAAAATTTTTATCTGGAAAAATTGTGGCAGCTTATGAAATCTTTCTTATTTCATAGTTTTGCCTTTTGAAACACTAAGCAATGGATGAAGATTTAGATCTCGAGTTTTTAAATATATTAAGATTGTGCGAATGTCGCTGGAGTGTTCGTCCAGTGAATATAAACCTGACAACGCATGGATATTTTAGGACTGACTGTGGGAAATATTGATTGTTTTTGTATTGTTCCTAATTAAATTAATAAATATGACGTTTTTGTTTAATGAAAATTAATTCTTGCATTGCTCAAAAATTCCATGCAATTTCCCGCATACATTTCATGCACAAAATAATTGAGTGGAAAAATAATTAAGTGGAAAAATAATTAAGTGGAAAAATAATTGAGTGGAAAATTGAGGTGGCAACGTTTGCTCTCTCTCTCACTTTGGCTCGACTTGGTAAAATATTAAAATGGATCTGATATTTTTGCCAAGTCAATTCGCCGTCTCGCCACTATGATCGCATACACACGATTCCATAAGGTGAAAGTAGAATTTCTCACTCAAGTCAATTCGCTTTATCAAGTCAAGTTATTATAATTAGCACTTTAATTTTTGGCGCCAGGCCAGTACTGGCGTCACGTAGGTCAAACAGCGTTTTTTTGCTAAAAAAAGTCGGAAACGTAGAGAATAGGACCAAAACTACTCCGTTTCTTTACAAAGTGCAGTTGTATTTTTGTAACAGGCAACCCTTACCTTCTTTCTTCACTCAACTGATTACAGTTACCAGAGATTACCCGCAGTGAACTATTCCCAGGCAAGCATCCTTCAGTATTTCTATTAATGCGGCATGATTTAATCCAATACAATACAGAAATACAATACGCTTGAAGTAGGTTTCGGCTAGCCTTATAACTTTAATCACTATACCATCTAATGAGTCCATTTTGTTTATTAATTTTTAATTATATCAGATAGATTTTCACAAAATATAGCTCTCCTCACACGGTTACCTTCAACATACATATATTCAAAAAGGTATAATAAGGAATAGTAAAAGGGAGTATCATAAAAGTACTAAATAGCAAGATTTTGTCGAGCGTCAAGGGGCATCGTGTAATCAGTTTCTCTTCAAAGAGAAAACCAAATAATATCGCGGGGAGTTATCCATGGGTCAAGCGTCACCGTGTAATATGCGCCTATGACGTAGTGTTTTGAGACGAAAGTTTCGTCTCACTCATGGTGACTTTTCAGAATCTGCCTGCAAAAGACAAAAATAAGCTGATTTTAAGGCGAAAATAGGCTGGCTGTTAGGGCCAGATCCTGAAAAGTCACTTTCGTCTGGTTTCATCAACTTTCGCCCTAAAATCAGCTGATCTTTTGGTATTCTGAGACACGAGCCAAACGTCTTTGCGAAGAGCTAACGTCGTTTTGCTCATTTTGTCGTAAGAAATGTGTATTCCCAAACACGAACGGTGGCGTCCGCAGCTAATTAATGAGAAGGTAAAGAGAAGGCTGTCGTCAAGTTTTTTTGTTTTGAATGTGCGGTAACTGAAACGAAATTCATGTGTAGCAACTGAAATGAACCTGCGACGCAGGCTTGGTCAAATTTTAACCAAGTGCTTGGGGTTTTCCCTTTAATTTTCGCTCTCTCGAATTATTCATTAGCCTCACAAGCACCCATTCTGTCTGCATATAGATATGTAATTAAAAGAAGCGCCATTATGTCGCCATTCATTATTTCGCGTTATCAGTTTCATTTCGCTGGGTGCAAGGAAGGAGAAGGTATTTGTGAGCAGTAGAAAAATATATTTGTTGAAGAAATTTTGTTAAAAAGGCTGAGGAGGGCGGCGGCCACTCAATCAAAATGTGCTGACCATTTTGGAACAAACCGTTGCAAGCATTTTGCTTTTATGAGCATCGGCTTCGCCAATGGTCTTCGCCAATGCTGAAGCGTACGCACACAGACAAATTCAGTGCCTATACTACTAATCCTACGACAATCGTTGTTGCCTGAAATTAGCCGCAGAAAGGTTTCCTTGGCGCATCGTTTGTTGAAAAATTACTGACCTGGCTTGCAGGATGATAAACTCCAAATAGCTGGGCTTCCTACTTCCCGGAAACTACCTGAACGTTCTTGAGTTAGTGGTTCTACCTCATCACTAGGCTTCCCCATTTCACTAATCCAGCCAGAGCCGGAGGTAAAGAGAAACTTCAAATAGAATAGAAGAAACTTCGGAGAAACTTCAGAGCTAGGAAGAAACTTCAAATGTTTGTATATTCTTTGTATGCAATATGAGCTTGAAAGTTTATTTAACTCAGACACAGTGTATGCGAAATTTAATTTCAAACGTGGACCCGAAGCTTCCACTTCAAAGGGGCCGAATTACTTTTGCTTCCAAATAGAGGATTTCGCCACTTCTAGGCAACAATCAGTCCAAATACAACAAATTTGCAAGAAACTCAAAATATATATATATTTTCAGCGTTGCTTAACTCATATTATATTTTAGAACCCGTTCGTTATACTTAAGAATTTTTAATTACTTTGTATCTGTTACAAATATAAATATGAGTAATGTGTCGAGAAAACTGTCGATATAAAAGCAGTATTATAAAACTAATATATATTTATATATTAAATTATAAGTATTATAATTATTTATAAACACAAATTCCATCTTCGAAATTCCTAAAAATTGAAAGTATGTAATTGTGTTTTCATTCCTACAATGCCTTTATTTTATCTTTATATGGTATATTTTTTTATCAATGAAATAAAATCTATCAATAACGAATAAAAATGTTTATTTTCTAAAAAACCAAAACGCAGCGTTTTAGTTTTTGTCATAATTGCTAAATTTTACAGACAGAAAAATTTTACTCCGAAAATTTTACGCCGAGTATACTCGTCGATGAAAAATATTCAAGTAGGCAAAAAAATTTTTCGAAACAAAATTAAACAGTTGAAGGGTCAAGCATTCATTATACAAGTCGTAATAAATTTAATACGTAAATGCAAATTTTTTGTATTAAAAACGAAGAACTTTTCTCACGGCAGCCCGACACGGGAATCTTAACTAGCTCGTCAATGTGTTCAGTTTGATGACTTTTTACTAACCCAAGCTAAGCTTTTGACAACTTTTGACGGAATTTCGTATCTCTTCATCTCTGCCAGTGAAGTTAGTTGTTAAAAATAAAAGAAATATATATAACAGATATTGTGCATCTATTATATAAATGCATCAGAAGTAAGTAATAACAACTTTTATAAACTCAAAAGCTAATTTTAATAGTAACAGATTTTAGAAATAACATATTTAGTATTTACATTTTACCTTAAAAAGAAAAAAGCGGTAAAAAATTAAAAAAAATTATTTAACAAAATTAGCACACCTATCTACACACGTTAAAAGAAACAGTATACAAAAAGAATTTTTTTTATTTATTTATTTGTTTCGATTTACCAGCAAAACAAAATTGCCAAACGATATTATAGACAGTGCCTGCAGTAAAAGAATACCGAACACATGAATTTAGTAGCATAATAACTTAATAATAACTTAATTAACTTAGTAAAAAGAAAATGAATACTTTATTACTTAAGAATATCAGAAAGACGTCGAAACTGTTTACATTATTAGAAGAGATACAATACAGGTAAACTTATTTCTAATGATAACAATTATGATGAAGAGAAATGTAAAGATGATTGCTTTTTGAACTGAACTGTGTTACTACAAGACCTTAATGTATTTGGAAGTGCGTTCCAAAGACGAATAGAATGCGCATAAAACTGCCTTTCCGAAGTTAGACAAGCATAAAGTGTATTATTAATTGTGTTTGTACGATATACTACGTTATAGTACGTTTACATCGACTTCGAATGACTCATTCGCGTCAGATTTCGCGAATGAGAAGCCGAATGAGAATAATTTCCATACGATTTGACAAATGAGAATACATCTCATTCGTTTTGAATGAGAATCGAATGAGCTTGCAATTGCAATCAGCTGTTTTACACGTTTTACAAGGGTGGGGATAAACCACATTAACATAAAGGAAACGTTATCTATAATGAATAGTGAATTCCAATTTAAATGTATACAAATGTCTAAAATCGGCGTTACAAATTGTTGCAAGACTTTCTGTTTGCATACTTGAAATTAATATTGCTGTTTTTGATAAGTCTTCCATTTTTCGCAATCAATAAATTATTTGACTATGTTGTAAATTATTTTCAATCGATTTTTCAGAACAGCTGATGGTTCTGTCAAAACGAATGAGAAAGGAGATGTAAACGGTTTGCGAATGACTGATTCAATATTCTCATTCGAGGTCGATGTAAACGTAGTAAAAGGAGCGAGAGAAAGTTGAAAACAGATAAGTGGGTTCACCAGTATAAATTATCTTATGCAAAAACAGAAGTGTGCGATAGTTCAATAAATTATCAAAGGTAATGTTGTAGAAATTCCTTGCATAAAGAGAGACATGATCTCCCTTTTTTAATCCATAGACGTAGCGAGTAATATTATTGAAAAGTACATTTAATTTATGTATGTCAGAACTATCGCAGTTAGCAAAAATTTCACAGCCATAAAGCAATTTTGGAACGAAATATGTTTTCGCAAGTAGAAGCTGAATATGAAGCGTTGTAAAGTACTGGATTGTCCATAGCGCTCGTAGCATACCGTACACCTTTTCGAAACTGTTGCTTATGTGGTTATGCCGGATTAAAGTTCTGTTGAAAGTTACACCTAAATTTTTCGACGTCTCCACATACTCAATTTTACAACCATTTAGTGTGAGTTGAGGTACTGAATAAATATCAATGACTTTTTTAGAAAGCACTAGGCATTTCGACTTCTTTGGATTAAGGCTCAAGCAATTTTTTAGTGCCCCTCTCTGTTTTATAAAAGCTCGACGGAGCTTTTACTACTTTGTTCGCGCCAAAAAAAGTATCAGCTGTGGAATGCTTGATCATTTAAGGATAGCTGCCTCAAGGCGGTCTTAGCAGTTAGAGTGTTAATAGCAGCGTCAGTGCGACGTAAAGCCCTGACGAAATATTCATATCTCAGAATGCCGTGCCTATGTGCCATATTACACGGTGACGCTTTACGCATGAATCAAATGTATTTTGTTGTTGTGTGAGAGAGTGGGAGAAAAACTTCGCCGCGTGTTTCGCCCTGTAGTGGGTTAAGGTCTAATTATAATAACTTTGACTTGAACGAATTGACTTGACTTTGCTGGTTGCGGGGAGATCAAATGCAAAATCCTCTCCGAAAACAAAAGAAAGAGAAAATGTTTGCCTTTTAATGTTGCCACTTTTACTGAAACTAATTTCAGTTGGGTATTTTTAAGTCGTGTGGGGGTTTTTAATAAATGCTTTTAATTTTGTAATTTTTTCACAAGTTGTACGTATGTTTTGCAGATTTGCTGAACAAGGTGTGCGTTTCTTTAATTTACAAATTATTTAATTTAATAATTTCTGCTGATTTATATAGGAATTCAGCTAAATTGACAGTTGTTAAAACAATAGTCCACAATACAAGGACGAAAATTTTTATCTGGAAAAATTGTGGCAGCTTATGAAATCTTTCTTATTTCATAGTTTTGCCTTTTGAAACACTAAGCAATGGATGAAGATTTAGATCTCGAGTTTTTAAATATATTAAGATTGTGCGAATGTCGCTGGAGTGTTCGTCCAGTGAATATAAACCTGACAACGCATGGATTATTATTTCATAGTTTTGCCTTTTGAAACACTAAGCAATGGATGAAGATTTAGATCTCGAGTTTTTAAATATATTAAGATTGTGCGAATGTCGCTGGAGTGTTCGTCCAGTGAATATAAACCTGACAACGCATGGATATTTTAGGACTGACTGTGAGAAATATTGATTGTTTTTGTGTTGTTCCTAATTAAATTAATAAATATGACGTTTTTGTTTAATGAAAATTAATTCTTGCATTGCTCAAAAATTCCATGCAATTTCCCGCATACATTTCATACACAAAATAATTGAGTGGAAAAATAATTAAGTGGAAAAATAATTGAGTGGAAAATTGAGGTGGCAACGTTTGCTCTCTCTCTCACTTTGGCTCGACTTGGTAAAATATTAAAATGGATCTGATATTTTTGCCAAGTCAATTCGCCGTCTCGCCACTATGATCGCATACACACGATTCCATAAGGTGAAAGTAGAATTTCTCACTCAAGTCAATTCGCTTTATCAAGTCAAGTTATTATAATTAGCACTTTAATTTTTGGCGCCAGGCCAGTACTGGCGTCACGTAGGTCAAACAGCGTTTTTTTGCTAAAAAAAGTCGGAAACGTAGAGAATAGGACCAAAACTACTCCGTTTCTTTACAAAGTGCAGTTGTATTTTTGTAACAGGCAACCCTTACCTTCTTTCTTCACTCAACTGATTACAGTTACCAGAGATTACCCGCAGTGAACTATTCCCAGGCAAGCATCCTTCAGTATTTCTATTAATGCGGCATGATTTAATCCAATACAATACAGAAATACAATACGCTTAAAGTAGGTTTCGGCTAGCCTTATAACTTTAATCACTATACCATCTAATGAGTCCATTTTGTTTATTAATTTTTAATTATATCAGATAGATTTTCACAAAATATAGCTCTCCTCACACGGTTACCTTCAACATACATATATTCAAAAAGGTATAATAAGGAATAGTAAAAGGGAGTATCATAAAAGTACTAAATAGCAAGATTTTGTCGAGCGTCAAGGGGCATCGTGTAATCAGTTTCTCTTCAAAGAGAAAACCAAATAATATCGCGGGGAGTTATCCATGGGTCAAGCGTCACCGTGTAATATGCGCCTATGACGTAGTGTTTTGAGACGAAAGTTTCGTCTCACTCATAGTGACTTTTCAGAATCTGCCTGCAAAAGACAAAAATAAGCTGATTTTAAGGCGAAAATAGGCTGGCTGTTAGGGCCAGATCCTGAAAAGTCACTTTCGTCTGGTTTCATCAACTTTCGCCCTAAAATCAGCTGATCTTTTGGTATTCTGAGACACGAGCCAAACGTCTTTGCGAAGAGCTAACGTCGTTTTGCTCATTTTGTCGTAAGAAATGTGTATTCCCAAAGACGAACGGTGGCGTTCGCAGCTAATTAATGAGAAGGTAAAGAGAAGGCTGTCGTCAAGTTTTTTTGTTTTGAATGTGCGGTAACTGAAACGAAATTCATGTGTAGCAACTGAAATGAACCTGCGACGCAGGCTTGGTCAAATTTTAACCAAGTGCTTGGGGTTTTCCCTTTAATTTTCGCTCTCTCGAATTATTCATTAGCCTCACAAGCACCCATTCTGTCTGCATATAGATATGTAATTAAAAGAAGCGCCATTATGTCGCCATTCATTATTTCGCGTTATCAGTTTCATTTCGCTGGGTGCAAGGAGGGAGAAGGTATTTGTGAGCAGTAGAAAAATATATTTGTTGAAGAAATTTTGTTAAAAAGGCTGAGGAGGGCGGCGGCCACTCAATCAAAATGTGCTGACCATTTTGGAACAAACCGTTGCAAGCATTTTGCTTTTATGAGCATCGGCTTCGCCAATGGTCTTCGCCAATGCTGAAGCGTACGCACACAGACAAATTCAGTGCCTATACTACTAATCCTACGACAATCGTTGTTGCCTGAAATTAGCCGCAGAAAGGTTTCCTTGGCGCATCGTTTGTTGAAAAAGTACTGACCTGGCTTGCAGGATGATAAACTCCAAATAGCTTGGCTTCCTACTTCCCTGAAACTACCTGAACGTTCTTGAGTTAGTGGTTCTACCTCATCACTAGGCTTCCCCATTTCACTAATCCAGCCAGAGCCAGAGATAAAGAGAAACTTCAAATAGAATAGAAGAAACTTCGGAGAAACTTCAGAGCTAGGAAGAAACTTCAAATGTTTGTATATTCTTTGTATGCAATATGAGCTTGAAAGTTTATTTAACTCAGACACAGTGTATGCGAAATTTAATTTCAAACGTGGACCCGAAGCTTCCACTTCAAAGGGGCCGAATTACTTTTGCTTCCAAATAGAGGATTTCGCCACTTCTAGGCAACAATCAGTCCAAATACAACAAATTTGCAAGAAACTCAAAATATATATATATTTTCAGCGTTGCTTAACTCATATTATATTTTAGAACCCGTTCGTTATACTTAAGAATTTTTAATTACTTTGTATCTGTTACAAATATAAATATGAGTAATGTGTCGAGAAAACTGTCGATATAAAAGCAGTATTATAAAACTAATATATATTTATATATTAAATTATAAGTATTATAATTATTTATAAACACAAATTCCATCTTCGAAATTCCTAAAAATTGAAAGTATGTAATTGTGTTTTCATTCCTACAATGCCTTTATTTTATCTTTATATGGTATATTTTTTTATCAATGAAATAAAATCTATCAATAACGAATAAAAATGTTTATTTTCTAAAAAACCAAAACGCAGCGTTTTAGTTTTTGTCATAATTGCTAAATTTTACAGACAGAAAAATTTTACTCCGAAAATTTTACGCCGAGTATACTCGTCGATGAAAAATATTCAAGTAGGCAAAAAAATTTTTCGAAACAAAATTAAACAGTTGAAGGGTCAAGCATTCATTATACAAGTCGTAATAAATTTAATACGTAAATGCAAATTTTTTGTATTAAAAACGAAGAACTTTTCTCACGGCAGCCCGACACGGGAATCTTAACTAGCTCGTCAATGTGTTCAGTTTGATGACTTTTTACTAACCCAAGCTAAGCTTTTGACAACTTTTGACGGAATTTCGTATCTCTTCATCTCTGCCAGTGAAGTTAGTTGTTAAAAATAAAAGAAATATATATAACAGATATTGTGCATCTATCATATAAATGCATCAGAAGTAAGTAATAACAACTTTTATAAACTCAAAAGCTAATTTTAATAGTAACAGATTTTAGAAATAACATATTTAGTATTTACATTTTACCTTAAAAAGAAAAAAGCGGTAAAAAATTAAAAAAAATTATTTAACAAAATTAGCACACCTATCTACACACGTTAAAAGAAACAGTATACAAAAAGAATTTTTTTTATTTATTTATTTGTTTCGATTTACCAGCAAAACAAAATTGCCAAACGATATTATAGACAGTGCCTGCAGTAAAAGAGTACCGAATACATGAATTTAGTAGCATAATAACTTAATAATAACTTAATTAACTTAGTAAAAAGAAAATGAATACTTTATTACTTAAGAATATCAGAAAGACGTCGAAACTGTTTACATTATTAGAAGAGATACAATACAGGTAAACTTATTTCTAATGATAACAATTATGATGAAGAGAAATGTAAAGATGATTGCTTTTTGAACTGAACTGTGTTACTACAAGACCTTAATGTATTTGGAAGTGCGTTCCAAAGACGAATAGAATGCGCATAAAACTGCCTTTCCGAAGTTAGACAAGCATAAAGTGTATTATTAATTGTGTTTGTACGATATACTACGTTATAGTACGTTTACATCGACTTCGAATGACTCATTCGCGTCAGATTTCGCGAATGAGAAGCCGAATGAGAATAATTTCCATACGATTTGACAAATGAGAATACATCTCATTCGTTTTGAATGAGAATCGAATGAGCTTGCAATTGCAATCAGCTGTTTTACACGTTTTACAAGGGTGGGGATAAACCACATTAACATAAAGGAAACGTTATCTATAATGAATAGTGAATTCCAATTTAAATGTATACAAATGTCTAAAATCGGCGTTACAAATTGTTGCAAGACTTTCTGTTTGCATACTTGAAATTAATATTGCTGTTTTTGATAAGTCTTCCACTTTTCGCAATCAATAAATTATTTGACTATGTTGTAAATTATTTTCAATCGATTTTTCAGAACAGCTGATGGTTCTGTCAAAACGAATGAGAAAGGAGATGTAAACGGTTTGCGAATGACTGATTCAATATTCTCATTTGAGGTCGATGTAAACGTAGTAAAAGGAGCGAGAGAAAGTTGAAAACAGATAAGTGGGTTCACCAGTATAAATTATCTTATGCAAAAACAGAAGTGTGCGATAGTTCAATAAGTTATCAAAGGTAATGTTGTAGAAATTCCTTGCATAAAGAGAGACATGATCTCCCTTTTTTAATCCATAGACGTAGGGAGTAATATTATTGAAAAGTACATTTAATTTATGTATGTCAGAACTATCGCAGTTAGCAAAAATTTCACAGCCATAAAGCAATTTTGGAACGAAATATGTTTTGGCAAGTAGAAGCTGAATATGAAGCGTTGTAAAGTACTGGGTTGTCCATAGCGCTCGTAGCATACCGTACACCTTTTCGAAACTGTTGCTTATGTGGTTATGCCGGATTAAAGTTCTGTTGAAAGTTACACCTAAATTTTTCGACGTCTCCACATACTCAATTTTACAACCATTTAGTGTGAGTTGAGGTACTGAATAAATATCAATGACTTTTTTAGAAAGCACTAGGCATTTCGACTTCTTTGGATTAAGGCTCAAGCAATTTTTTAGTGCCCCTCTCTGTTTTATAAAAGCTCGACGGAGCTTTTACTACTTTGTTCGCGCCAAAAAAAGTATCAGCTGTGGAATGCTTGATCATTTAAGGATAGCTGCCTCAAGGCGGTCTTAGCAGTTAGAGTGTTAATAGCAGCGTCAGTGCGACGTAAAGCCCTGACGAAATATTCATATCTCAGAATGCCGTGCCTATGTGCCATATTACACGGTGACGCTTTACGCATGAATCAAATGTATTTTGTTGTTGTGTGAGAGAGTGGGAGAAAAACTTCGCCGCGTGTTTCGCCCTGTAGTGGGTTAAGATCTAATTATAATAACTTTGACTTGAACGAATTGACTTGACTTTGCTGGTTGCGGGGAGATCAAATGCAAAATCCTCTCCGAAAACAAAAGAAAGAGAAAATGTTTGCCTTTTAATGTTGCCACTTTTACTGAAACTAATTTCAGTTGGGTATTTTTAAGTCGTGTGGGGGTTTTTAATAAATGCTTTTAATTTTGTAATTTTTTCACAAGTTGTACGTATGTTTTGCAGATTTGCTGAACAAGGTGTGCGTTTCTTTAATTTACAAATTATTTAATTTAATAATTTCTGCTGATTTATATAGGAATTCAGCTAAATTGACAGTTGTTAAAACAATAGTCCACAATACAAGGACGAAAATTTTTATCTGGAAAAATTGTGGCAGCTTATGAAATCTTTCTTATTTCATAGTTTTGCCTTTTGAAACACTAAGCAATGGATGAAGATTTAGATCTCGAGTTTTTAAATATATTAAGATTGTGCGAATGTCGCTGGAGTGTTCGTCCAGTGAATATAAACCTGACAACGCATGGATTATTATTTCATAGTTTTGCCTTTTGAAACACTAAGCAATGGATGAAGATTTAGATCTCGAGTTTTTAAATATATTAAGATTGTGCGAATGTCGCTGGAGTGTTCGTCCAGTGAATATAAACCTGACAACGCATGGATATTTTAGGACTGACTGTGAGAAATATTGATTGTTTTTGTGTTGTTCCTAATTAAATTAATAAATATGACGTTTTTGTTTAATGAAAATTAATTCTTGCATTGCTCAAAAATTCCATGCAATTTCCCGCATACATTTCATACACAAAATAATTGAGTGGAAAAATAATTAAGTGGAAAAATAATTGAGTGGAAAATTGAGGTGGCAACGTTTGCTCTCTCTCTCACTTTGGCTCGACTTGGTAAAATATTAAAATGGATCTGATATTTTTGCCAAGTCAATTCGCCGTCTCGCCACTATGATCGCATACACACGATTCCATAAGGTGAAAGTAGAATTTCTCACTCAAGTCAATTCGCTTTATCAAGTCAAGTTATTATAATTAGCACTTTAATTTTTGGCGCCAGGCCAGTACTGGCGTCACGTAGGTCAAACAGCGTTTTTTTGCTAAAAAAAGTCGGAAACGTAGAGAATAGGACCAAAACTACTCCGTTTCTTTACAAAGTGCAGTTGTATTTTTGTAACAGGCAACCCTTACCTTCTTTCTTCACTCAACTGATTACAGTTACCAGAGATTACCCGCAGTGAACTATTCCCAGGCAAGCATCCTTCAGTATTTCTATTAATGCGGCATGATTTAATCCAATACAATACAGAAATACAATACGCTTAAAATAGGTTTCGGCTAGCCTTATAACTTTAATCACTATACCATCTAATGAGTCCATTTTGTTTATTAATTTTTAATTATATCAGATAGATTTTCACAAAATATAGCTCTCCTCACACGGTTACCTTCAACATACATATATTCAAAAAGGTATAATAAGGAATAGTAAAAGGGAGTATCATAAAAGTACTAAATAGCAAGATTTTGTCGAGCGTCAAGGGGCATCGTGTAATCAGTTTCTCTTCAAAGAGAAAACCAAATAATATCGCGGGGAGTTATCCATGGGTCAAGCGTCACCGTGTAATATGCGCCTATGACGTAGTGTTTTGAGACGAAAGTTTCGTCTCACTCATGGTGACTTTTCAGAATCTGCCTGCAAAAGACAAAAATAAGCTGATTTTAAGGCGAAAATAGGCTGGCTGTTAGGGCCAGATCCTGAAAAGTCACTTTCGTCTGGTGTCATCAACTTTCGCCCTAAAATCAGCTGATCTTTTGGTATTCTGAGACACGAGCCAAACGTCTTTGCGAAGAGCTAACGTCGTTTTGCTCATTTTGTCGTAAGAAATGTGTATTCCCAAAGACGAACGGTGGCGTTCGCAGCTAATTAATGAGAAGGTAAAGAGAAGGCTGTCGTCAAGTTTTTTTGTTTTGAATGTGCGGTAACTGAAACGAAATTCATGTGTAGCAACTGAAATGAACCTGCGACGCAGGCTTGGTCAAATTTTAACCAAGTGCTTGGGGTTTTCCCTTTAATTTTCGCTCTCTCGAATTATTCATTAGCCTCACAAGCACCCATTCTGTCTGCATATAGATATGTAATTAAAAGAAGCGCCATTATGTCGCCATTCATTATTTCGCGTTATCAGTTTCATTTCGCTGGGTGCAAGGAAGGAGAAGGTATTTGTGAGCAGTAGAAAAATATATTTGTTGAAGAAATTTTGTTAAAAAGGCTGAGGAGGGCGGCGGCCACTCAATCAAAATGTGCTGACCATTTTGGAACAAACCGTTGCAAGCATTTTGCTTTTATGAGCATCGGCTTCGCCAATGGTCTTCGCCAATGCTGAAGCGTACGCACACAGACAAATTCAGTGCCTATACTACTAATCCTACGACAATCGTTGTTGCCTGAAATTAGCCGCAGAAAGGTTTCCTTGGCGCATCGTTTGTTGAAAAATTACTGACCTGGCTTGCAGGATAATAAACTCCAAATAGCTTGGCTTCCTACTTCCCGGAAACTACCTGAACGTTCTTGAGTTAGTGGTTCTACATTGGTTCTACCTCATCACTAGGCTTCCCCATTTCACTAATCCAGCCAGAGCCAGAGGTAAAGAGAAACTTCAAATAGAATAGAAGAAACTTCGGAGAAACTTCAGAGCTAGGAAGAAACTTCAAATGTTTGTATATTCTTTGTATGCAATATGAGCTTGAAAGTTTATTTAACTCAGACACAGTGTATGCGAAATTTAATTTCAAACGTGGACCCGAAGCTTCCACTTCAAAGGGGCCGAATTACTTTTGCTTCCAAATAGAGGATTTCGCCACTTCTAGGCAACAATCAGTCCAAATACAACAAATTTGCAAGAAACTCAAAATATATATATATATTTTCAGCGTTGCTTAACTCATATTATATTTTAGAACCCGTTTGTTATACTTAAGAATTTTTAATTACTTTGTATCTGTTACAAATATAAATATGAGTAATGTGTCGAGAAAACTGTCGATATAAAAGCAGTATTATAAAACTAATATATATTTATATATTAAATTATAAGTATTATAATTATTTATAAACACAAATTCCATCTTCGAAATTCCTAAAAATTGAAAGTATGTAATTGTGTTTTCATTCCTACAATGCCTTTATTTTATCTTTATATGGTATATTTTTTTTATTAATGAAATAAAATCTATCAATAACGAATAAAAATGTTTATTTTCTAAAAAACCAAAACGCAGCGTTTTAGTTTTTGTCATAATTGCTAAATTTTACAGACAGAAAAATTTTACTCCGAAAATTTTACGCCGAGTATACTCGTCGATGAAAAATATTCAAGTAGGCAAAAAAATTTTTCGAAACAAAATTAAACAGTTGAAGGGTCAAGCATTCATTATACAAGTCGTAATAAATTTAATACGTAAATGCAAATTTTTTGTATTAAAAACGAAGAACTTTTCTCACGGCAGCCCGACACGGGAATCTTAACTAGCTCGTCAATGTGTTCAGTTTGATGACTTTTTACTAACCCAAGCTAAGCTTTTGACAACTTTTGACGGAATTTCGTATCTCTTCATCTCTGCCAGTGAAGTTAGTTGTTAAAAATAAAAGAAATATATATAACAGATATTGTGCATCTATTATATAAATGCATCAGAAGTAAGTAATAACAACTTTTATAAACTCAAAAGCTAATTTTAATAGTAACAGATTTTAGAAATAACATATTTAGTATTTACATTTTACCTTAAAAAGAAAAAAGCGGTAAAAAATTAAAAAAAATTATTTAACAAAATTAGCACACCTATCTACACACGTTAAAAGAAAGAGTATACAAAAAGAATTTTTTTTATTTATTTATTTGTTTCGATTTACCAGCAAAACAAAATTGCCAAACGATATTATAGACAGTGCCTGCAGTAAAAGAGTACCGAACACATGAATTTAGTAGCATAATAACTTAATAATAACTTAATTAACTTAGTAAAAAGAAAATGAATACTTTATTACTTAAGAATATCAGAAAGACGTCGAAACTGTTTACATTATTAGAAGAGATACAATACAGGTAAACTAATAAGTTCTAATGATAACAATTATGATGAAGAGAAATGTAAAGATGATTGCTTTTTGAACTGAACTGCGTTACTACAAGACCTTAATGTATTTGGAAGTGCGTTCCAAAGACGAATAGAATGCGCATAAAACTGCCTTTCCGAAGTTAGACAAGCATAACGTGTATTATTAATTGTGTTTGTACGATATACTACGTTATAGTACGTTTACATCGACTTCGAATGACTCATTCGCGTCAGATTTCGCGAATGAGAAGCCGAATGAGAATAATTTCCATACGATTTGACAAATGAGAATCCATCTCATTCGTTTTGAATGAGAATCGAATGAGCTTGCAATTGCAATCAGCTGTTTTACACGTTTTACAAGGGTGGGGATAAACCACATTAACATAAAGGAAACGTTATCTATAATGAATAGTGAATTCCAATTTAAATGTATACAAATGTCTAAAATCGGCGTTACAAATTGTTGCAAGACTTTTTGTTTGCATACTTGAAATTTGTAATCGTCTGAGGGATTTGCGGGTTTAACTCAAAAGGCGCAGTTCTGTACGCAATTGGTTTTAATCTATATTGATTGATTACAAGAAAATTTTGGCTTACGCTTAACAATGAAATTTTGTGGAACATATATATATATTAGAAATCACTCACCGCAGTTTGCTCTCCCTCGGCTGGCTGACGACTAAAAATGTATAAGGCAAACCGTTTGCTCTAGAAGTTGTTTCAAGGCCAAAGTCGAATAACGGTGCGAAGAACGACGAAGAAAGCGAGCGATCGAGAGCAAACTGCGGTGAGCGCATTCACTGGTAAACAGCGGCGGGCGCATTCAGACGAGCGTCGGCGACATCCCCGCCCCCGTGAATCGATCCCGATTCACTAACGATATCCAGGACGGCGAGCTTGGACACAGGACGTCGCACAATTCCCTTTGCCGTGCCGACATCCGCCTTCCTGCATACTCCATCTGAACCGGCGTAGAGCTGCACAATTCTGCCACGATTCCATTGATGCCTGGGTGAGTTGACGTCGCAAACCTAACTAGTCGCAAACGAACTAAGTCTCCCACTGCCAATGGTTTCGCGCGTTCACACCACTTCGAACGGCGTGTTAACGTTGGCAGGTACTCCATTATCCAGCGCTTCCAAAAGGCATATCGGAGCTGACGACTGATGAGCCACTGTTTTCGGAGGTGGCGTGGATTCGTATTCGGTTCTGGTACGCCCGGCGTTCGAGCCGTGTTCGCCGAGCCTAACAGAAAGTGATTGGGTGTGAGCGGTTCGCTGTCTGCCGGGTCTACTGGCAGATGCGTCAACGGCCTCGAGTTGATGACATTTTCGGCCTCGATGACGAAGCATTGGAGTGCGTACTCCTGCGGCGCTACTTCTTTCAAAGTGTGGCGTAGCACTCTCTTTACGCTCTGGACCATTCTCTCCCATACGCCTCCCTCAGATGGATTAGCGGGCGAGCTGAACAGCCATTCGACTCCTCTAGAGGTTAACTCATCTTGAAGTCGGCCGCATTCGAACACGTCTTCAAACTTGACGGCCTCATTATTCGCACCAACGAAGTTGGTGCCGTTGTCAGAGCGCATCCTCACAGGAACTCCGCGGCGATTGATAAAATTACGGATGACCACGATGCACGCATCCGTTGATAGGTCGTGGGCCACTTCGAGGTGCACCGCTCTGATTGTTAAACAAGTGAAGAGTGCGATCCACCTCTTCTCGTGCCGTCGTCCGATGGTTACTAAAACTGGCCCGAAGTAATCAAGCCCGGTGTACGTAAACGGCCTGACGTACGGCGTTAATCTATCAGCTGGCAGCGGCCCCATGATCGGCTGACGTGGTTGGGCGCGCGAGATCTTACAAATCCCGCAGCTAGCCTGTACCTTGCGCAGTAGGTTGCGAAGACGCGGTATCCAATACTTTCGGCGCACTTCGCATATTACCATTTCGGAATTTTGATGCTTAGCCATTTGGTGATAGTGAAGTACCACGAGCATCGTGAATCGGTGTTCAGGCGGCAAGATGATCGGACGTCTTACGCTGAGCGGCAACCAGCTCGCAGCGTCAATTCGACCATCTACTCGCAAGAGTCCTTCATCGTCGATGTACGGCGTTAAATGATACAGCTGGCTGCCGCGGCTTACGGGGTTTCCATTCTTATTGGCCTTTAGTTCGTCAGCGAAGCCGTCGTTTTGGACGATTCGGCAGACTAGCATTTCGGCCGCTTCCAACTCGCGCGCCGTGAGACCATGAGTGTTTTCTTTGATTCGGCGGCATGAATGAGTGAATCGGATTACCCAGGCTACTGTTCGAACCAGCCTGCGGAAACTCGAGAAACGATTAAATTGTATCAAGTTATTACTCACTACGACTAGAACACATCGATGGCCGATCTCTTCTTCGTCCACTTCAAGCTGTCGGCATACTTCGTTCGCCACCGGCCACGTAGCTTCACTCATCAGCAGAAAGTCGGGTCCCTGTAGCCAGCGCGAAGACGGCTCCAAGTGAGCGTGATCGTTCCACCGAGTCGCCTCGTCAGCGACGTTCTCGGCTGTAGGAATCCATCTCCAATTAGATTCGCTGGTGGAGTCTAAGACCTCAGCTATCCGGTGAGCGACGAACGGTTTATAGCGGCGATTCTTGCTGGTAATCCATCTCACTACTGTTGATGAATCGGTCCACGTGATCAGTTTTTGTTGTTTTATCCCGTGCTCTTCCATGATAGTTTTCGCCAATCGACAACCTAAAACTGCAGCTTGAAGTTCCAATCGCGGAGTCGTCATTCGCCTCAGCGGCGCGCATCTTGTCTTTGCGCATATTAAGCTGACACCAACTTTGGCGGAGGCTCCGTACCGCCAGTAGGCCGCTGCGGCGAAAGCTTCTTCGCTGGCGTCGACGAAAACGTGAAGTTGCAAGTTTATTGGAGACCCTTTATAAAAATAAAATCGCGGGACCCGGAAGTTGACCACGTCGGAGAGTCGTTTGCGCCACCGGTCCCACAACTTGAAGATTCCATTGGGCACCGCTTCATCCCAGCGAATCTGGCATCGCCACACTTCACGCATCAAAATTTTAGCACAAATTGTGAAGTGGCTGAGGAATCCTAGCGGGTCGAAAATCGACATCACCACGCTGAGCAGCTCTCTTTTGGTCGGACGCCTGTGACCAGAGATGATGTCAGCTTTCACGCGATGAAACCTGAGGTTGTAGTTGAATCAATCTGATGTCGGCTGCCAGTACATTCCCAGGATCTTCTCCGATGGCAACCCTTCGCTTCCGCAAAATTGCAGGGTCTTTGGCTCGCCCTCAAGGGATTCAACGACGTGCGACGAGTTCGAGGTGAATCCTCTTAGTTCGAACCCACCACTTGCGTGAATAGCGCGGACTTTCTTTGCGACGTCGACTGCCTGCTCTACCGTGTCGAAGCTGTCGACGTAATCGTCTACGTAATGGCGCTCTAGAATCGCCTTTACTGCCCGCTCGTTTTGCTGACACCGCTGATTTAACGCGTTCACGGTCTTTACATGTTCGGCAGCGCATGGCGAACATGCAGCTCCAAATGTCATTACTGACATTTCGTAGATGTCAGGTGTTCGGTTCGCGTCGCCATTTCGCCATAAAAATCGTTGAGCGCACCTATCGGCTGGCTGCACCTTGACCTGGTGGTACATTTCTTTGATGTCGGCACACACGGCAACGGCTCCTTCGCGGAAATGGAATAAAATGGCTGGCAGCTGACGGAGGTTCTGAGGGCCTTTGAGTAGAAATGAGTTTAATGACTTTCCTTCCGCTTCAGCCGCGGCGTCGAATACTAGCCTGAATTTCGAAGGTTTATTCGGATTGAACACTCCGAAGTGTGGCAAGAACCAGTTTCTCGGCTGACGGATTGCAATCTCTTCTAGTGGCAGTTTCCTAGCGTAATCCTTTGAGATATAGCTTTCAATAACTGAGTTATACATCGCCGCAAAGGCTTCATCGCGTTTCATTTTCTTTTCTATTTGCACTAATCGATTCAACGCCATGTGATAGGTGTCAGGCATGTTAAAGGAGTCCTCCTTCCATAAGAGTCCTGTATGAAATCGACCGTTTATCATTTTCGTGGTTTTTTCCAGGATCTGCCTTGCTCTGGCGTCTTCCTTACTGAGGACCGGCGGCGATGGTCTAACGCCAAAGCTGTCTAGTTCGAAGTATTCTGATACCAATTTTTGTAGCGAATTCTCGGCTTGTGCATTTGTAAACATACAGGTACGATTTGGGTTCGCGCGACTGGACGACTGGCCGAATACAACACAGCCAAGCTTCGTCTTGACTACAAACGGTTTGACCTTCTCTGGCTTGCTTCCTCTTATGGGTACGCCCAAATGGCAGTGGTCCAACCCGATCAATATCTTGGGCTCAGCATTTCTGTACAAAAGCACTGGCCATCTTTCGGGGTTAATGCCAGCGACGTCTTCCTCGGTCAAGGTCTGAGTTGGCAGCGATAAAGCTGGAATTCCAAACACGTTCTGTAGTAGGTATCTTCTCCGCATGTTCAAACTGCTGATGTGCAGACTCACTGTCGTAGAAGATTCGTGCGCTGCTCGTCCTCCTATCCACTGTACGTCCAACTGACACTGCTCACCTTGGAGTCCAAGATCTCTCAGTAGAGATTCATCTAGCATTGTTACAGATGAACCCTCATCCAGAAGTGCATAAGTGTCCAAGCTTCTGTTTGGCCCGTAGAGGGTGACTGGCAGGACTCTAAATAGGAGCTTGGTGTCGTTAGCGGTGCGCGTCGCGCAAGTAAATACGGCTTCTTCTGGCGTGGGTTGATGATTCGTCTGGCGTGCTGTCGAAGATGTTGGCTGGGCTACTGGCGCTTTCCTTGGTAGTGGCTCGTGAAGGAGAACATGATGCCTCCTTGCGCAGCCATCGATGGAGCATCGCGTACGAATACGACAGTCGCGTGACGCATGCCCAGTCCGCAAGCATGTAAAACATAGTCTGGCTCTTTTGGCCAGGTTCCACCTCTCTGATACGGGTGCTTTGTTGAAACGTTCACACTTAATCGTTGTGTGGCTGCTCTGGCATATCGGGCAGCGGCTGCTGTCTTTCTGGCTTTCGGACGTGTGCAACACGGCACGTTTCTTCGGCTCACGAACCTCGTTGGATTGCACCACACAAATGACATTGGCGAGATCGTTTAGCCAATCGCTGAAGTTATCGACCGACGGGTATGGCTGTATGCTGGCGGCGTGCCGAGCCCATTCCACCTTTCTACTCATGGGCAGTTTGGCGACCAACTCTTCCAATAGAATCGGATTTGCCAAATGTTGCTGACCGCCAGCTGTTGCGAGGAATGCCGTTAGATTCTTCACTTTAATTGCAAATGGCACAATTCGGGCGATGGCGTGTTCAGGAATCGGTACTATCTCTCGGACCTGGTTTAATTGGCTGCGGATCAGCTGGTCTGGCCGACCAAATCGAATTCTTAGCTGCTCAATCAAGTCGTTCACGTTGTTTGGATGAATCAACAGCGACTTCACCGTTTCCCTAGCTTCTCCCGTCAGACTTTTGTGCAGGCGCTGGTTGTTTTCAAATTTGGAGTAGCCGTAAGCAGCTGTTGACTCTGTGAAAGTCATGTAAAAGGCTGGCCAATCTTCCGGTTGTCCGGAGAACTGCGGAAGGTCTACTAGTTTTCTTGGCGGAATAGGGTGGGCGTACTGAGCGGTGGCAGAGTTGACTACGGGTGCGCTCGGCAACATCGGTCTAAAGTATGAGTTGGCTTCAGTACAACGCGCGTTGATTGGAGACGGTGTCGTTGTTGGGTAGCGCTGTACATTCCTGCTGGCGTAAGCTTCTCTCAGTTCGTTCTGCAGTGCCTCCATCTGTATTTGCATTGACCTAACCATGAGCTCTAGATGCGCTGTTTCTGGCCTGACAGCGCTCCCTGCGCTGTTGGTCATTTCCGTCTCGGCGTTGGACGGAGGAGCAACTGGTGACGTGCGCACTGCGGTGGCGGCATGCACTTGTGACACGTCTATGGCGTAAGCGGATGATTGCGTGTTGAATGATGGCACTGCGAGTGATGGCGTGGCGGATGATGATACAGCAAACAATGACGCCGCGTATGAGGGCGTGGCAAGCAATGGCGGCATAGATGTTGGTGCGGCAGGGAGTGGCACGGTATATGACGGCGAGGCGGATGCAGTCACGGCAAACAGTGGCGCTGCATATGATGGCGCGGCAAGCAATGGCGGCATAGATGTTGGTGCGGCAGGGGGTGGCACGGTATATGACGGCATGGCGGATGCAGTCACGGCAAACGGTGGCGCTGCATATGATGGCGCGGCAAGCAATGGCGGCATAGATGTTGGCGCTGCAGGCGGTGGCGCGGCACATGACGGCGTGGCATATGCCGTAACTAGTGGGCTTGCGGTATCGGTTAATGCTGTCGCTGCTCCGGCTGCGATAGATTTTGCCGCGCTAGTTGCCGATGCTGGCGTGGCGCTGAATGCAAGTACTTGAGCTGCACTACCGGTGGATGTTGGCGCGGCGCTGGCAGAGAATGATTGCGCTGCACTGGCGGCGTGTGCTGGCGCAGCATCGGTGGCAGATAATTGCGTTGCACTAACGGCCAATACCGGTGCAGCGCTAACGGCGCTTGAATGCGATACCGTTGACTCGGCCCAGCAATCTATTCCACTGCTCGCGTCTGCGTCGGCAGTTAAATTATTCGCGACTGCGCGCTCCATCAGCCGCTGGCTTCGCTTTATCTTGGGAGGAGTTCTCTCCATTCGAACAAACACGCACTATGGCCAAAGCTGCGATTAAAAAATTGTAATCGTCTGAGGGATTTGCGGGTTTAACTCAAAAGGCGCAGTTCTGTACGCAATTGGTTTTAATCTATATTGATTGATTACAAGAAAATTTTGGCTTACGCTTAACAATGAAATTTTGTGGAACATATATATATATTAGAAATCACTCACCGCAGTTTGCTCTCCCTCGGCTGGCTGACGACTAAAAATGTATAAGGCAAACCGTTTGCTCTAGAAGTTCTTTTCAAGGCCAAAGTCGAATAACGGTGCGAAGAACGACGAAGAAAGCGAGCGATCGAGAGCAAACTGCGGTGAGCGCGTTCACTGGTAAACAGCGGCGGGCGCATTCAGACGAGCGTCGGCGACAAAATTAATAATGCTGTTTTTGATAAGTCTTCCATTTTTCGCAATCAATAAATTATTTGACTATGTTGTAAATTATTTTCAATCGATTTTTCAGAACAGCTGATGGTTCTGTCAAAACGAATGAGAAAGGAGATGTAAACGGTTTGCGAATGACTGATTCAATATTCTCATTCGAGGTCGATGTAAACGTAGTAAAAGGAGCGAGAGAAAGTTGAAAACAGATAAGTGGGTTCACCAGTATAAATTATCTTATGCAAAAACAGAAGTGTGCGATAGTTCAATAAGTTATCAAAGGTAATGTTGTAGAAATTCCTTGCATAAAGAGAGGCATGATCTCCCTTTTTTAATCCATAGACGTAGCGAGTAATATTATTTAAAAGTACATTTAATTTATGTATGTCAGAACTATCGCAGTTAGCAAAAATTTCACAGCCATAAAGCAATTTTGGAACGAGATATGTTTTGGCAAGTAAAAGCTGAATATGAAGCGTTGTAAAGTACTGGGTTGTCCATAGCGCTCGTAGCATACCGTACACCTTTTCGAAACTGTTGCTTATGTGGTTATGCCGGATTAAAGTTCTGTTGAAAGTTACACCTAAATTTTTCGACGTCTCCACATACTCAATTTTACAACCATTTAGTGTGAGTTGAGGTACTGAATAAATATCAATGACTTTATTAGAAAGCACTAGGCATTTCGACTTCTTTGGATTAAGGCTCAAGCAATTTTTTAGTGCCCCTCTCTGTTTTATAAAAGCTCGACGGAGCTTTTACTACTTTGTTCGCGCCAAAAAAAAGTATCAGCTGTGGAATGCTTGATCATTTAAGGATAGCTGCCTCAAGGCGGTCTTAGCAGTTAGAGTGTTAATAGCAGCGTGAGTGCGACGTAAAGCCCTGACGAAATATTCATATCTCAGAATGCCGTGCCTATGTGCCATATTACACGGTGACGCTTGACGCATGAGTCAAATGTATTTTGTTGTTGTGTGAGAGAGTGGGAGAAAAACTTCGCCGCGTGTTTCGCCCTGTAGTGGGTTAAGGTCTAATTATAATAACTTTGACTTGAACGAATTGACTTGACTTTGCTGGTTGGGGGGAGATCAAATGCAAAATCCTCTCCGAAAACAAAAGAAAGAGAAAATGTTTGCCTTTTAATGTTGCCACTTTTACTGAAACTAATTTCAGTTGGGTATTTTTAAGTCGTGTGGGGGTTTTTAATAAATGCTTTTAATTTTGTAATTTTACAAGTTGTACGTATGTTTTGCAGATTTGCTGAACAAGGTGTGCGTTTCTTTAATT
Organism: Sicus ferrugineus; assembly: GCA_922984085.1. Lineage (NCBI taxonomy): Eukaryota > Metazoa > Arthropoda > Insecta > Diptera > Conopidae > Sicus > Sicus ferrugineus. The sequence continues at coordinate 29,356,848 of OV277348.1, read as the reverse complement.
TACAAATTATGTAATTTAATAATTTCTGCTGATTTATATAGGAATTCAGCTAAATTGACAGTTGTTAAAACAATAGTCCACAATACAAGGACGAAAATTTTTATCTGGAAAAATTGTGGCAGCTTATGAAATCTTTCTTATTTCATAGTTTAGCCTTTTGAAACACTAAGCAATGGATGAAGATTTAGATCTCGAGTTTTTAAATATATTAAGATTGTGCGAATGTCGCTGGAGTGTTCGTCCAGTGAATATAAACCTGACAACGCATGGATATTTTAGGACTGACTGTGAGAAATATTGATTGTTTTTGTGTTGTTCCTAATTAAATTAATAAATATGACGTTTTTGTTTAATGAAAATTAATTCTTGCATTGCTCAAAAATTCCATGCAATTTCCCGCATACATTTCATACACAAAATAATTGAGTGGAAAAATAATTAAGTGGAAAAATAATTGAGTGGAAAATTGAGGTGGCAACGTTTGCTCTCTCTCTCTCACTTTGGCTCGACTTGGTAAAATATTAAAATGGATCTGATATTTTTGCCAAGTCAATTCGCCGTCTCGCCACTATGATCGCATACACACGATTCCATAAGGTGAAAGTAGAATTTCTCACTCAAGTCAATTCGCTTTATCAAGTCAAGTTATTATAATTAGCCCTTTAATTTTTGGCGCCAGGCCAGTACTGGCGTCACGTAGGTCAAACAGCGTTTTTTTGCTAAAAAAAGTCGGAAACGTACAGAATAGGACCAAAACTACTCCGTTTCTTTACAAAGTGCAGTTGTATTTTTGTAACAGGCAACCCTTACCTTCTTTCTTCACTCAACTGATTACAGTTACCAGAGATTACCCGCAGTGAACTATTCCCAGGCAAGCATCCTTCAGTATTTCTATTAATGCGGCATGATTTAATCCAGTACAATACAGAAATACAATACGCTTAAAGTAGGTTTCGGCTAGCCTTATAACTTTAATCACTATACCATCTAATGAGTCCATTTTGTTTATTAATTTTTAATTATATCAGATAGATTTTCACAAAATATAGCTCTCCTCACACGGTTACCTTAAACATACATATATTCAAAAAGGTATAATAAGGAATAGTAAAAGGGAGTATCATAAAAGTACTAAATAGCAAGATTTTGTCGAGCGTCAAGGGGCATCGTGTAATCAGTTTCTCTTCAAAGAGAGAACCAAATAATATCGCGGGGAGTTATCCATGGGTCAAGCGTCACCGTGTAATATGCGCCTATGACGTAGTGTTTTGAGACGAAAGTTTCGTCTCACTCATGGTGACTTTTCAGAATCTGCCTGCAAAAGACAAAAATCAGCTGATTTTAAGGCGAAAATAGGCTGGCTGTTAGGGCCAGATTCTGAAAAGTCACTTTCGTCTGGTTTCATCAACTTTCGCCCTAAAATCAGCTGATCTTTTGGTATTCTGAGACACGAGCCAAACGTCTTTGCGAAGAGCTAACGTCGTTTTGCTCATTTTGTCGTAAGAAATGTGTATTCCGAAAGACGAAAGGTGGCGTTCGCAGCTAATTAATGAGAAGGTAAAGAGAAGGCTGTCGTCAAGTTTTTTTGTTTTGAATGTGCGGTAACTGAAACGAAATTCATGTGTAGCAACTGAAATGAACCTGCGACGCAGGCTTGGTCAAATTTTAACCAAGTGCTTGGGGTTTTTCCTTTAATTTTCGCTCTCTCGAATTATTCATTAGCCTCACAAGCACCCATTCTGTCTGCATATAGATATGTAATTAAAAGAAGCGCCATTATGTCGCCATTCATTATTTCGCGTTATCAGTTTCACTTCGCTGGGTGCAAGGAAGGAGAAGGTATTTGTGAGCAGTAGAAAAATATATATGTTGAAGAAATTTTGTTAAAAAGGCTGAGGGCGGCGGCCACTCAATCAAAATGTGCTGACCATTTTGGAACAAACCGTTGCAAGCATTTTGCTTTTATGAGCATCGGCTTCGCCAATGCTAAAGCGTACGCACACAGACAAATTCAGTGCCTATACTACTAATCCTACGACAATCGTTGTTGCCTGAAATTAGCCGCAGAAAGGTTTCCTTGGCGCATCGTTTGTTGAAAATTACTGACCTGGCTTGCAGGATGATAAACTCCAAATAGCTTGGCTTCCTACTTCCCGGAAACTACCTGAACGTTCTTGAGTTAGTGGTTCTACCTCATCACTAGGCTTCCCCATTTCACTAATCCAGCCAGAGCCAGAGATAAAGAGAAACTTCAAATAGAATAGAAGAAACTTCGGAGAAACTTCAGAGCTAGGAAGAAACTTCAAATGTTTGTATATTCTTTGTATGCAATATGAGCTTGAAAGTTTATTTAACTCAGACACAGTGTATGCGAAATTTAATTTCAAACGTGGACCCGAAGCTTCCACTTCAAAGGGGCCGAATTACTTTTGCTTCCAAATAGAGGATTTCGCCACTTCTAGGCAACAATCAGTCCAAATACAACAAATTTGCAAGGAACTCAATATATATATATATTGAGCGTTGCTTAACTCATATTATATTTTAGAACCCGTTCGTTATACTTAAGAACTTTTAATTACTTTGTATCTGTTACAAATATAAATATGAGTAATGTGTCGAGAAAACTGTCGATATAAAAGCAGTATTATAAAACTAATATATATTTATATATTAAATTATAAGTATTATAATTATTTATAAACATAAATTCCATCTTCAAAATTCCTAAAAATTGAAAGTATGTAATTGTGTTTTCATTCCTACAATGCTTTTATTTTATCTTTATATGGTATATTTTTTTATCAATGAAATAAAATCTATCAACAACGAATAAAAATGTTTATTTTTTTTTTAAAAACCAAAACGCAGCGTTTTAGTTTTTGTCATAATTGCTAAATTTTACAGACAGAAAAATTTTACTCCGAAAATTTTACGCCGAGTATACTCGTCGTCGATGAAAAATATTCAAGTAGGCAAAAAAATTTTTCGAAACAAAATTAAACAGTTAAAGGGTCAAGCATTCATTATACAAGTCGTAATAAATTTAATACGTAAATGCAAATTTTTTGTATTAAAAACGAAGAGCTTTTCTCACGGCAGCCCGACACGGGAATCTTAACTAGCTCGTCAATGTGTTCAGTTTGATGACTTTTTACTAACCCAAACTAAGCTTTTGATAACTTTTGACGGAATTTCGTATCTCTTTATCTCTGCCAGTGAAGTTAGCATATTATCTGAATGAAGTAATTAGAAATCTTTGTTATATATTATAAATTATTAAAATAGCGTAATTGTACTAAGCATTTTTTACTTCTTACTCTCTTAAAAAACCAGGTTTCATAATAAATAGCAATCTAATTTGATCATGTTAAAAGTAGGAGTATTTGTAATAACAAATTAAAAATCTAATCGTCTCTTGTTAAAAATAAAAGAAATATATATAACAGATATTGTGCATCTATTATTTAAATGCATCAGAAGTAAGTAATAACAAATTTTATAAACTCAAAAGCTAATTTTAATAGTAACAGATTTTAGAAATAACATATTTAGTATTTACATTTTACCTTAAAAAGTAAAAAGTGGTAAAAAATTTGAAAAAAATATTTAACAAAATTAGCACACCTATCTACACACGTTAAAAGAAAATAGTATACAAAAAGAATTATTTTTATTTATTTATTTGTTTCGATTTACCAGCAAAACAAAATTGCCAAACGATATTATAGACAGTGCCTGCAGTAAAAGAGTACCGAACACATGAATTTAGTAGCATAATAACTTAATAATAACTTAATTAACTTAGTAAAAAGAAAATGAATACTTTATTACTTAAGAATATCAGAAAGACGTAGAAACTGTTTACATGTTTAGAAGAGATACAATACAGGTAAACTTATTTCTAATGATAACAATTATGATGAAGAGAAATATAAAGATGATTACTTTTTGAACTGAACTGCGTTACTACAAGACCTTAATGTATTTGGAAGTGCGTTCCAAAGACGAATAGAATGCGCATAAAACTGCCTTTCCGAAGTTAGACAAGCATAACGTGTATTATTAATTGTGTTTGTACGATATACTACGTTATAGTACGTTTACATCGACTTCGAATGACTCATTCGCGTCAGATTTCGCGAATGAGAAGCCGAATGAGAATAATTTCCATACGATTTGACAAATGAGAATCCATCTCGTTTTGAATGAGAATCGAATGAGCTTGCAATTGCAATCAGCTGTTTTACACGTTTTACAAGGGTGGGGATAAACCACATTAACATAAAGGAAACGTTATCTATGTCTACAAATGTCTAAAATCGGCGTTACAAATTGTTGCAAGACTTTCTGTTTGCATACTTGAAATTAATAATGCTGTTTTTGATAAGTCTTCCATTTTTCGCAATCAATAAATTATTTGACTATGTTGTAAATTATTTTCAATCGATTTTTCAGAACAACAATCAGTCCAAATACAACAAATTTGCAAGAAACTCAATATATATATATATATATTGAGCGTTGCTTAACTCATATTATATTTTAGAATCCGTTCGTTATACTTAAGAATTTTTAATTACTTTGTATCTGTTACAAATATAAATATGAGTAATGTGTCGAGAAAACTGTCGATATAAAAGCAGTATTATAAAACTAATATATATTTATATATTAAATTATAAGTATTATAATTATTTATAAACATAAATTCCATCTTCAAAATTCCTAAAAATTGAAAGTATGTAATTGTGTTTTCATTCCTACAATGCTTTTATTTTATCTTTATATGGTATATTTTTTTATCAATGAAATAAAATCTATCAACAACGAATAAAAATGTTTATTTTTTTTTTAAAAACCAAAACGCAGCGTTTTAGTTTTTGTCATAATTGCTAAATTTTACAGACAGAAAAATTTTACTCCGAGTATACTCGTCGATGAAAAATATTCAAGTAGGCAAAAAAATTTTTCGAAACAAAATTAAACAGTTAAAGGGTCAAGCATTCATTATACAAGTCGTAATAAATTTAATACGTAAATGCAAATTTTTTGTATTAAAAACGAAGATCTTTTCTCACGGCAGCCCGACACGGGAATCTTAACTAGCTCGTCAATGTGTTCAGTTTGATGACTTTTTACTAACCCAAGCTAAGCTTTTGACAACTTTTGACGGAATTTCGTATCTCTTCATCTCTGCCAGTGAAGTTAGCATATTATCTGAATGAAGTAATTAGAAATCTTTGTTATATATTATAAATTATTAAAATAGCGTAATTGTACTAAGCATTTTTTACTTCTTACTCTCTTAAAAAACCAGGTTTCATAATAAATAGCAATCTAATTTGATCATGTTAAAAGTAGGAGTATTTGTAATAACAAATTAAAAATCTAATCGTCTCTTGTTAAAAATAAAAGAAATATATATAACAGATATTGTGCATCTATTATTTAAATGCATCAGAAGTAAGTAATAACAAATTTTATAAACTCAAAAGCTAATTTTAATAGTAACAGATTTTAGAAATAACATATTTAGTATTTACATTTTACCTTAAAAAGTAAAAAGTGGTAAAAAATTAGAAAAAAATATTTAACAAAATTAGCACACCTATCTACACACGTTAAAAGAAAATAGTATACAAAAAGAATTTTTTTTATTTATTTATTTGTTTCGATTTACCAGCAAAACAAAATTGCCAAACGATATTATAGACAGTGCCTGCAGTAAAAGAGTACCGAACACATGAATTTAGTAGCATAATAACTTAATAATAACTTAATTAACTTAGTAAAAAGAAAATGAATACTTTATTACTTAAGAATATCAGAAAGACGTAGAAACGGTTTACATGTTTAGAAGAGATACAATACAGGTAAACTTATTTCTAATGATAACAATTATGATGAAGAGAAATATAAAGATGATTACTTTTTGAACTGAACTGCGTTACTACAAGACCTTAATGTATTTGGAAGTGCGTTCCAAAGACGAATAGAATGCGCATAAAACTGCCTTTCCGAAGTTAGACAAGCATAACGTGTATTATTAATTGTGTTTGTACGATATACTACGTTATAGTACGTTTACATCGACTTCGAATGACTCATTCGCGTCAGATTTCGCGAATGAGAAGCCGAATGAGAATAATTTCCATACGATTTGACAAATGAGAATCCATCTCATTCGTTTTGAATGAGAATCGAATGAGCTTGCAATTGCAATCAGCTGTTTTACACGTTTTACAAGGGTGGGGATAAACCACATTAACATAAAGGAAACGTTATCTATGTCTACAAATGTCTAAAATCGGCGTTACAAATTGTTGCAAGACTTTCTGTTTGCATACTTGAAATTAATAATGCTGTTTTTGATAAGTCTTCCATTTTTCGCAATCAATAAATTATTTGACTATGTTGTAAATTATTTTCAATCGATTTTTCAGAACAGCTGATGGTTCTGTCAAAACGAATGAGAAAGGCGATGTAAACGGTTTGCGAATGACTGATTCAATATTCTCATTCGAGGTCGATGTAAACGTAGTAAAAGGAGCGAGAGAAAGTTGAAAACAGATAAGTGGGTTCACCAGTATAAATTATCTTATGCAAAAACAGAAGTGTGCGATAGTTCAATAAGTTATCAAAGGTAATGTTGTAGAAATTCCTTGCATAAAGAGAGACATGATCTCCCTTTTTTAATCCATAGACGTAGCGAGTAATATTATTTAAAAGTACATTTAATTTATGTATGTCAGAACTATCGCAGTTAGCAAAAATTTCACAGCCATAAAGCAATTTTGGAACGAGATATGTTTTGGCAACTAAAAGCTGAATATGAAGCGTTGTAAAGTACTGGGTTGTCCATAGCGCTCGTAGCATACCGTACACCTTTTCGAAACTGTTGCTTATGTGGTTATGCCGGATTAAAGTTCTGTTGAAAGTTACACCTAAATTTTTCGACGTCTCCACATACTCAATTTTACAACCATTTAGTGTGAGTTGAGGTACTGAATAAATATCAATGACTTTATTAGAAAGCACTAGGCATTTCGACTTCTTTGGATTAAGGCTCAAGCAATTTTTTAGTGCCCCTCTCTGTTTTATAAAAGCTCGACGGAGCTTTTACTACTTTGTTCGCGCCAAAAAAAGTATCAGCTGTGGAATGCTTGATCATTTAAGGATAGCTGCCTCAAGGCGGTCTTAGCAGTTAGAGTGTTAATAGCAGCGTGAGTGCGACGTAAAGCCCTGACGAAATATTCATATCTCAGAATGCCGTGCCTATGTGCCACATTACACGGTGACGCTTGACGCATGAGTCAAATGTATTTTGTTGTTGTGTGAGAGAGTGGGAGAAAAACTTCGCCGCGTGTTTCGCCCTGTAGTGGGTTAAGGTCTAATTATAATAACTTTGACTTGAACGAATTGACTTGACTTTGCTGGTTGGGGGGAGATCAAATGCAAAATCCTCTCCGAAAACAAAAGAAAGAGAAAATGTTTGCCTTTTAATGTTGCCACTTTTACTGAAACTAATTTCAGTTGGGTATTTTTAAGTCGTGTGGGGGTTTTTAATAAATGCTTTTAATTTTGTAATTTTACAAGTTGTACGTATGTTTTGCAGATTTGCTGAACAAGGTGTGCGTTTCTTTAATTTACAAATTATTTAATTTAATAATTTCTGCTGATTTATATAGGAATTCAGCTAAATTGACAGTTGTTAAAACAATAGTCCACAATACAAGGGCGAAAATTTTTATCTGGAAAAATTGTGGCAGCTTATAGGAAATCTTTCTTATTTCATAGTTTTGCCTTTTGAAACACTAAGCAATGGATGAAGATTTAGATCTCGAGTTTTTAAATATATTAAGATTGTGCGAATGTCGCTGGAGTGTTCGTCCAGTGAATAGAAACCTGACAACGCATGGATATTTTAGGACTGACTGTGAGAAATATTGATTGCTTTTGTGTTGTTCCGAATTAAATTAATAAATATGACGTTTTTGTTTAATGAAAATTAATTCTTGCATTGCTCAAAAATTCCATGCAATTTCCCGCATACATTTCATACACAAAATAATTGAGTGGAAAAATAATTAAGTGGAAAAATAATTGAGTGGAAAATTGAGGTGGCAACGTTTGCTCTCTCTCACTTTGGCTCGACTTGGTAAAATATTAAAATGGATCTGATATTTTTGCCAAGTCAATTCGCCGTCTCGCCACTATGATCGCATACACACGATTCCATAAGGTGAAAGTAGAATTTCTCACTCAAGTCAATTCGCTTTATCAAGTCAAGTTATTATAATTACTTTTGGCGCCTAATTATTATTGGCGCCAGGCCAGTACTGGCGTCACGTAGGTCAAACAGCGTTTTTTTGCTAAAAAAAGTCGGAAACGTACAGAATAGGACCAAAACTACTCCGTTTCTTTACAAAGTGCAGTTGTATTTTTGTAACAGGCAACCCTTACCTTCTTTCTTCACTCAACTGATTACAGTTACCAGAGATTACCCGCAGTGAACTATTCCCAAGCAAGCATCCTTCAGTATTTCCATTAATGCGGCATGATTTAATCCAATACAATACAGAAATACAATACGCTTAAAGTAGGTTTCGGCTAGCCTTATAACTTTAATCACTATACCATCTAATGAGTCCATTTTGTTTATTAATATTTAATTATATCAGATAGATTTTCACAAAATATAGCTCTCCTCACACGGTTACCTTCAACATACATATATTCAAAAAGGTATAATAAGGAATAGTAAAAGGGAGTATCATAAAAGTACTAAATAGCAAGATTTTGTCGAGCGTCAAGGGGCATCGTGTAATCAGTTTCTCTTCAAAGAGAGAACCAAATAATATCGCGGGAAGTTATCCATGGGTCAAGCGTCACCGTGTAATATGCGCCTATGACGTAGTGTTTTGAGACGAAAGTTTCGTCTCACTCATGGTGACTTTTCAGAATCTGCCTGCAAAAGACAAAAATCAGCTGATTTTAAGGCGAAAATAGGCTGGCTGTTAGGGCCAGATTCTGAAAAGTCACTTTCGTCTGGTTTCATCAACTTTCGCCTAAAATCAGCTGATCTTTTGGTATTCTGAGACACGAGCCAAACGTCTTTGCGAAGAGCTAACGTCGTTTTGCTCATTTTGTCGTAAGAAATGTGTATTCCGAAAGACGAAAGGTGGCGTTCGCAGCTAATTAATGAGAAGGTAAAGAGAAGGCTGTCAAGTTTTTTTGTTTTGAATGTGCGGTAACTGAAACGAAATTCATGTGTAGCAACTGAAATGAACCTGCGACGCAGGCTTGGTCAAATTTTAACCAAGTGCTTGGGGTTTTTCCTTTAATTTTCGCTCTCTCGAATTATTCATTAGCCTCACAAGCACCCATTCTGTCTGCATATAGATATGTAATTAAAAGAAGCACCATTATGTCGCCATTCATTATTTCGCGTTATCAGTTTCACTTCGCTGGGTGCAAGGAAGGAGAAGGTATTTGTGAGCAGTAGAAAAATATATATGTTGAAGAAATTTTGTTAAAAAGGCTGAGGGCGGCGGCCACTCAATCAAAATGTGCTGACCATTTTGGAACAAACCGTTGCAAGCATTTTGCTTTTATGAGCATCGGCTTCGCCAATGCTGAAGCGTACGCACACAGACAAATTCAGTGCCTATACTACTAATCCTACGACAATCGTTGTTGCCTGAAATTAGCCGCAGAAAGGTTTCCTTGGCGCATCGTTTGTTGAAAATTACTGACCTGGCTTGCAGGATGATAAACTCCAAATAGCTTGGCTTCCTACTTCCCGGAAACTACCTGAACGTTCTTGAGTTAGTGGTTCTACCTCATCACTAGGCTTCCCCATTTCACTAATCCAGCCAGAGCCAGAGATAAAGAGAAACTTCAAATAGAATAGAAGAAACTTTGGAGAAACTTCAGAGCTAGGAAGAAACTTCAAATGTTTGTATATTCTTTGTATGCAATATGAGCTTGAAAGTTTATTTAACTCAGACACAGTGTATGCGAAATTTAATTTCAAACGTGGACCCTAAGCATCCACTTCAAAGGGGTCGAATTACTTTTGCTTCCAAATAGAGGATTTCGCCACTTCTAGGCAACAATCAGTCCAAATACAACAAATTTGCAAGAAACTCAATATATATATATTGAGCGTTGCTTAACTCATATTATATTTTAGAACCCGTTCGTTATACTTAAGAATTTTTAATTACTTTGTATCTGTTACAAATATAAATATGAGTAATGTGTCGAGAAAACTGTCGATATAAAAGCAGTATTATAAAACTAATATATATTTATATATTAAATTATAAGTATTATAATTATTTATAAACATAAATTCCATCTTCAAAATTCCTAAAAATTGAAAGTATGTAATTGTGTTTTCATTCCTACAATGCTTTTATTTTATCTTTATATGGTATATTTTTTTATCAATGAAATAAAATCTATCAACAACGAATAAAAATGTTTATTTTTTTTTTAAAAACCAAAACGCAGCGTTTTAGTTTTTGTCATAATTGCTAAATTTTACAGACAGAAAAATTTTACTCCGAAAATTTTACGCCGAGTATACTCGTCGATGAAAAATATTCAAGTAGGCAAAAAAATTTTTCGAAACAAAATTAAACAGTTAAAGGGTCAAGCATTCATTATACAAGTCGTAATAAATTTAATACGTAAATGCAAATTTTTTGTATTAAAAACGAAGATCTTTTCTCACGGCAGCCCGACACGGGAATCTTAACTAGCTCGTCAATGTGTTCAGTTTGATGACTTTTTACTAACCCAAGCTAAGCTTTTGACAACTTTTGACGGAATTTCGTATCTCTTCATCTCTGCCAGTGAAGTTAGCACATCATCTGAATGAAGTAATTAGAAATCTTTGTTATATATTATAAATTATTAAAATGGCGTAATTGTACTAAGCATTTTTTACTTCTTACTCTCTTAAAAAACCAGGTTTCATAATAAATAGCAATCTAATTTGATCATGTTAAAAGTAGGAGTATTTGTTATAACAAATTAAAAATCTATTCATCTCTTGTTAAAAATAAAAGAAATATATATAACAGATATTGTGCATCTATTATTTAAATGCATCAGAAGTAAGTAATAACAAATTTTATAAACTAAAAGCTAATTTTAATAGTAACAGATTTTAGAAATAACATATTTAGTATGTAACGAGTTTTTGTTTCCAGCTGGGGTAGCGTCAGTCGCCCCAGGGTCCATTTTGGGGGATCTCGCAACCCTCAAAGCACCAACCACCGCGTCGGTCAAGAATTGCGCACGATTTGCGGTTAAGCAAATCTATCACTGAAATATTCAGCTCGGACGTATGCGGGTTGGTGTTCGTTTTTTTTTTTCCTTTTTATTCTTTATTTGTTCTAATTCTCAAAAATCCTTTACAATCTTACTGGCTACGAGTTACAAATGTTTTTTTTTTTGTCAGACCGAATGCCTGGCGACAGAAGGCCGCGTACAATGTTTGGTGAGTCCCGGAGCCGAGTGCTCCGCGGCAGAAGGCCGCTTACAACGGTTGCGGGTGTACAGGTGACGGAGGGACCGAGTGTCCCGCGGCAGAAGGCCGCTTACAACTGTTGCGGGTGTACAGGTGATGGAGGGACCGAGTGTCCCGCGGCAGAAGGCCGCTTACAATACGGTTGAAAGCTCCGAAGAACTGATTCCGGCCGAAGCCTTGAAATTCCCGAAGGAATGATTCCGGCCGAAGCCTTGAAATTCCCGAAGGAATGATTCCGGCCGAAGCCTTGAAATTCCCGAAGGAATGATTCCGGCCGAAGCCTTGAAATTCCCGAAGGAATGATTCCGGCCGAAGCCTTGAAATTCCCGAAGGAATGATTCCGGCCGAAGCCTTGAAATTCCCGAAGGAATGATTCCGGCCGAAGCCTAAATACGGTCAAAGATACTCCTAAAATACGTCTAAAGATACTCCTAAAATACGACTAAACTACGCCGGCAACTACTTTTTTTCTACTGGATGTATAGGTAGGGTTGGTGAACCCTTCAAAATATATGAGCCACTCGTTTATGCAATTTTGGGGCTGTTGGACCAGGGGGCCAACTGCTCCAGGCAAAATGAGTTTTTGTGTGAGCAAGCACGAATTAAGTCGTTGCCTACCGATACACGGCTGACTTGAGCTTGCACAAACTAGTCGTTAAAAGCGCATGCTGATCAAAACTAAATGAGAACTGTAATGCAGTGCTTGCGCGACGAAGGAAAACATGTGCAAACTGAATGCTTGATTCTATTTTTAGATCAGCGGCAGCGAAGGTGCCGCGAAAAGAAAAAGCAAAACTAAGCCGGTTGTCAGGTTCTATTTTTAGAACAGCCGCTGCTTCGCTTGTGCGTAGGTAGATCTCTGAGCGTATGTATATATATATATTATTGTGTGTTGCGGGGTTTAATTTGTTTTTACAATTTCTGAGTTCAATTCTGGTTTTTGGGATTGAATTAATTTTGGTTGTGTAAATATTAATTAAATCTAATAACTATTCGTAATTCAGGTATATTTTAGTTTTAAATAGAAATAAAATATATATCAAATTTGTAGCAACCTATTGGTTCGCTACAAGTATTTACATTTTACCTTAAAAAGTAAAAAGTGGTAAAAAATTAGAAAAAAATATTTAACAAAATTAGCACACCTATCTACACACGTTAAAAGAAACAGATAGTATACAAAAAGAATTTTTTTTATTTATTTATTTGTTTCGATTTACCAGCAAAACAAAATTGCCAAACGATATTATAGACAGTGCCTGCAGTAAAAGAGTACCGAACACATGAATTTAGTAGCATAATAACTTAATAATAACTTAATTAACTTAGTAAAAAGAAAATGAATACTTTATTACTTAAGAATATCAGAAAGACGTAGAAACTGTTTACATGTTTAGAAGAGATACAATACAGGTAAACTTATTTCTAATGATAACAATTATGATGAAGAGAAATATAAAGATGATTGCTTTTTGAACTGAACTGCGTTACTACAAGACCTTAATGTATTTGGAAGTGCGTTCCAAAGACGAATAGAATGCGCATAAAACTGCCTTTCCGAAGTTAGACAAGCATAACGTGTATTATTAATTGTGTTTGTATGATATACTACGCTATAGTACGTTTACATCTACTTCGAATGACTCATTCGCGTCAGATTTCGCGAATGAGAAGCCGAATGAGAATAATTTCCATACGATTTGACAAATGAGAATCCATCTCATTCGTTTTGAATGAGAATCGAATGAGAACAAAATAAATATTTTGAAACACCCTATAGCTGGGATCAAAAAAATCCCAAAACAAAAACAGGGGAAATTGAACGCAAATAATTGCAATCGTTTTACACGTTTCACAAGTGTTGGGACAACCCACATTAACATAGAGGAAACGTTATCTACAATGAATAGTGAATTCCAATTTAAATGTATACAAATGTATAAAATCGGCGTTACAAATTGTTGCAAGACTTTCCGTTTGCATACTTGAAATTAATAATGCTGTTTTTGATAATTCTTCCATTTTTCGCAATCAATAAATTATTTGACTATGTTGTAAATTATTTTCAATCGATTTTTCAGAACAGCTGATAGTTTTGCCAAAACGATTGAGAAAGGCGATGTAAACGGTTTGCGAATGACTGATTCAATATTCTCATTCGAGGTCGATGTAAACGTAGTAAAAAGAGCAAGAGAAAGTTGAAAACAGTGGGTTCACCAGTATAAATTATCTTATGCAAAAACAGAAGTGTGCGATAGTTCAATAAATTATCAAAGGTAATGTTGTAGAAATTCCTTGCATAAAGAGAGACATGATCTCCCTTTTTTAATCCATAGACGTAGCGAGTAATATTATTGAAAAGTACATTTAATTTATGTATGTCAGAACTATCGCAGTTAGCAAAAATTTCACAGCCATAAAGCAATTTTGGAACAAGATATGTTTTGGCAAGTAGAAGCTGAATATGAAGCGTTGTAAAGTACTGGGTTGTCCATAGCGCTCGTAGCATACCGTACACCTTTTCGAAACTGTTGCTTATGTGGTTATGCCGGATTAAAGTTCTGTTGAAAGTTACACCTAAATTTTTCGACGTCTCCACATACTCAATTTTACAACCATTTAGTGTGAGTTGAGGTACTGAATAAATATCAATGACTTTATTAGAAAGCACTAGGCATTTCGACTTCTTTGGATTAAGGCTCAAGCAATTTTTTAGTGCCCCTCTCTGTTTTATAAAAGCTCGACGGAGCTTTTACTACTTTGTTCGCGCCAAAAAAAGTATCAGCTGTGGAATGCTTGATCATTTAAGGATAGCTGCCTCAAGGCGGTCTTAGCAGTTAGAGTGTTAATAGCAGCGTGAGTGCGACGTAAAGCCCTGACGAAATATTCATATCTCAGAATGCCGTGCCTATGTGCCACATTACACGGTGACGCTTGACGCATGAGTCAAATGTATTTTGTTGTTGTGTGAGAGAGTGGGAGAAAAACTTCGCCGCGTGTTTCGCCCTGTAGTGGGTTAAGGTCTAATTATAATAACTTTGACTTGAACGAATTGACTTGACTTTGCTGGTTGGGGGGAGATCAAATGCAAAATCCTCTCCGAAAACAAAAGAAAGAGAAAATGTTTGCCTTTTAATGTTGCCACTTTTACTGAAACTAATTTCAGTTGGGTATTTTTAAGTCGTGTGGGGGTTTTTAATAAATGCTTTTAATTTTGTAATTTTACAAGTTGTACGTATGTTTTGCAGATTTGCTGAACAAGGTGTGCGTTTCTTTAATTTACAAATTATTTAATTTAATAATTTCTGCTGATTTATATAGGAATTCAGCTAAATTGACAGTTGTTAAAACAATAGTCCACAATACAAGGGCGAAAATTTTTATCTGGAAAAATTGTGGCAGCTTATAGGAAATCTTTCTTATTTCATAGTTTTGCCTTTTGAAACACTAAGCAATGGATGAAGATTTAGATCTCGAGTTTTTAAATATATTAAGATTGTGCGAATGTCGCTGGAGTGTTCGTCCAGTGAATAGAAACCTGACAACGCATGGATATTTTAGGACTGACTGTGAGAAATATTGATTGCTTTTGTGTTGTTCCGAATTAAATTAATAAATATGACGTTTTTGTTTAATGAAAATTAATTCTTGCATTGCTCAAAAATTCCATGCAATTTCCCGCATACATTTCATACACAAAATAATTGAGTGGAAAAATAATTAAGTGGAAAAATAATTGAGTGGAAAATTGAGGTGGCAACGTTTGCTCTCTCTCACTTTGGCTCGACTTGGTAAAATATTAAAATGGATCTGATATTTTTGCCAAGTCAATTCGCCGTCTCGCCACTATGATCGCATACACACGATTCCATAAGGTGAAAGTAGAATTTCTCACTCAAGTCAATTCGCTTTATCAAGTCAAGTTATTATAATTACTTTTGGCGCCTAATTATTATTGGCGCCAGGCCAGTACTGGCGTCACGTAGGTCAAACAGCGTTTTTTTGCTAAAAAAAGTCGGAAACGTACAGAATAGGACCAAAACTACTCCGTTTCTTTACAAAGTGCAGTTGTATTTTTGTAACAGGCAACCCTTACCTTCTTTCTTCACTCAACTGATTACAGTTACCAGAGATTACCCGCAGTGAACTATTCCCAAGCAAGCATCCTTCAGTATTTCCATTAATGCGGCATGATTTAATCCAATACAATACAGAAATACAATACGCTTAAAGTAGGTTTCGGCTAGCCTTATAACTTTAATCACTATACCATCTAATGAGTCCATTTTGTTTATTAATATTTAATTATATCAGATAGATTTTCACAAAATATAGCTCTCCTCACACGGTTACCTTCAACATACATATATTCAAAAAGGTATAATAAGGAATAGTAAAAGGGAGTATCATAAAAGTACTAAATAGCAAGATTTTGTCGAGCGTCAAGGGGCATCGTGTAAATAGTTTCTCTTCAAAGAGAGAACCAAATAATATCGCGGGAAGTTATCCATGGGTCAAGCGTCACCGTGTAATATGCGCCTATGACGTAGTGTTTTGAGACGAAAGTTTCGTCTCACTCATGGTGACTTTTCAGAATCTGCCTGCAAAAGACAAAAATCAGCTGATTTTAAGGCGAAAATAGGCTGGCTGTTAGGGCCAGATTCTGAAAAGTCACTTTCGTCTGGTTTCATCAACTTTCGCCTAAAATCAGCTGATCTTTTGGTATTCTGAGACACGAGCCAAACGTCTTTGCGAAGAGCTAACGTCGTTTTGCTCATTTTGTCGTAAGAAATGTGTATTCCGAAAGACGAAAGGTGGCGTTCGCAGCTAATTAATGAGAAGGTAAAGAGAAGGCTGTCAAGTTTTTTTGTTTTGAATGTGCGGTAACTGAAACGAAATTCATGTGTAGCAACTGAAATGAACCTGCGACGCAGGCTTGGTCAAATTTTAACCAAGTGCTTGGGGTTTTTCCTTTAATTTTCGCTCTCTCGAATTATTCATTAGCCTCACAAGCACCCATTCTGTCTGCATATAGATATGTAATTAAAAGAAGCACCATTATGTCGCCATTCATTATTTCGCGTTATCAGTTTCACTTCGCTGGGTGCAAGGAAGGAGAAGGTATTTGTGAGCAGTAGAAAAATATATATGTTGAAGAAATTTTGTTAAAAAGGCTGAGGGCGGCGGCCACTCAATCAAAATGTGCTGACCATTTTGGAACAAACCGTTGCAAGCATTTTGCTTTTATGAGCATCGGCTTCGCCAATGCTGAAGCGTACGCACACAGACAAATTCAGTGCCTATACTACTAATCCTACGACAATCGTTGTTGCCTGAAATTAGCCGCAGAAAGGTTTCCTTGGCGCATCGTTTGTTGAAAATTACTGACCTGGCTTGCAGGATGATAAACTCCAAATAGCTTGGCTTCCTACTTCCCGGAAACTACCTGAACGTTCTTGAGTTAGTGGTTCTACCTCATCACTAGGCTTCCCCATTTCACTAATCCAGCCAGAGCCAGAGATAAAGAGAAACTTCAAATAGAATAGAAGAAACTTTGGAGAAACTTCAGAGCTAGGAAGAAACTTCAAATGTTTGTATATTCTTTGTATGCAATATGAGCTTGAAAGTTTATTTAACTCAGACACAGTGTATGCGAAATTTAATTTCAAACGTGGACCCGAAGCATCCACTTCAAAGGGGTCGAATTACTTTTGCTTCCAAATAGAGGATTTCGCCACTTCTAGGCAACAATCAGTCCAAATACAACAAATTTGCAAGAAACTCAATATATATATATTGAGCGTTGCTTAACTCATATTATATTTTAGAACCCGTTCGTTATACTTAAGAATTTTTAATTACTTTGTATCTGTTACAAATATAAATATGAGTAATGTGTCGAGAAAACTGTCGATATAAAAGCAGTATTATAAAACTAATATATATTTATATATTAAATTATAAGTATTATAATTATTTATAAACATAAATTCCATCTTCAAAATTCCTAAAAATTGAAAGTATGTAATTGTGTTTTCATTCCTACAATGCTTTTATTTTATCTTTATATGGTATATTTTTTTATCAATGAAATAAAATCTATCAACAACGAATAAAAATGTTTATTTTTTTTTTAAAAACCAAAACGCAGCGTTTTAGTTTTTGTCATAATTGCTAAATTTTACAGACAGAAAAATTTTACTCCGAAAATTTTACGCCGAGTATACTCGTCGATGAAAAATATTCAAGTAGGCAAAAAAATTTTTCGAAACAAAATTAAACAGTTAAAGGGTCAAGCATTCATTATACAAGTCGTAATAAATTTAATACGTAAATGCAAATTTTTTGTATTAAAAACGAAGATCTTTTCTCACGGCAGCCCGACACGGGAATCTTAACTAGCTCGTCAATGTGTTCAGTTTGATGACTTTTTACTAACCCAAGCTAAGCTTTTGACAACTTTTGACGGAATTTCGTATCTCTTCATCTCTGCCAGTGAAGTTAGCACATCATCTGAATGAAGTAATTAGAAATCTTTGTTATATATTATAAATTATTAAAATGGCGTAATTGTACTAAGCATTTTTTACTTCTTACTCTCTTAAAAAACCAGGTTTCATAATAAATAGCAATCTAATTTGATCATGTTAAAAGTAGGAGTATTTGTTATAACAAATTAAAAATCTATTCATCTCTTGTTAAAAATAAAAGAAATATATATAACAGATATTGTGCATCTATTATTTAAATGCATCAGAAGTAAGTAATAACAAATTTTATAAACTAAAAGCTAATTTTAATAGTAACAGATTTTAGAAATAACATATTTAGTATGTAACGAGTTTTTGTTTCCAGCTGGGGTAGCGTCAGTCGCCCCAGGGTCCATTTTGGGGGATCTCGCAACCCTCAAAGCACCAACCACCGCGTCGGTCAAGAATTGCGCACGATTTGCGGTTAAGCAAATCTATCACTGAAATATTCAGCTCGGACGTATGCGGGTTGGTGTTCGTTTTTTTTTTTCCTTTTTATTCTTTATTTGTTCTAATTCTCAAAAATCCTTTACAATCTTACTGGCTACGAGTTACAAATGTTTTTTTTTTTGTCAGACCGAATGCCTGGCGACAGAAGGCCGCGTACAATGTTTGGTGAGTCCCGGAGCCGAGTGCTCCGCGGCAGAAGGCCGCTTACAACGGTTGCGGGTGTACAGGTGACGGAGGGACCGAGTGTCCCGCGGCAGAAGGCCGCTTACAACTGTTGCGGGTGTACAGGTGATGGAGGGACCGAGTGTCCCGCGGCAGAAGGCCGCTTACAATACGGTTGAAAGCTCCGAAGAACTGATTCCGGCCGAAGCCTTGAAATTCCCGAAGGAATGATTCCGGCCGAAGCCTTGAAATTCCCGAAGGAATGATTCCGGCCGAAGCCTTGAAATTCCCGAAGGAATGATTCCGGCCGAAGCCTTGAAATTCCCGAAGGAATGATTCCGGCCGAAGCCTTGAAATTCCCGAAGGAATGATTCCGGCCGAAGCCTTGAAATTCCCGAAGGAATGATTCCGGCCGAAGCCTAAATACGGTCAAAGATACTCCTAAAATACGT
Organism: Sicus ferrugineus; assembly: GCA_922984085.1. NCBI lineage: Eukaryota > Metazoa > Arthropoda > Insecta > Diptera > Conopidae > Sicus > Sicus ferrugineus. The sequence continues at coordinate 29,337,709 of OV277348.1, read as the reverse complement.
CTAAAGATACTCCTAAAATACGACTAAACTACGCCGGCAACTACTTTTTTTCTACTGGATGTATAGGTAGGGTTGGTGAACCCTTCAAAATATATGAGCCACTCGTTTATGCAATTTTGGGGCTGTTGGACCAGGGGGCCAACTGCTCCAGGCAAAATGAGTTTTTGTGTGAGCAAGCACGAATTAAGTCGTTGCCTACCGATACACGGCTGACTTGAGCTTGCACAAACTAGTCGTTAAAAGCGCATGCTGATCAAAACTAAATGAGAACTGTAATGCAGTGCTTGCGCGACGAAGGAAAACATGTGCAAACTGAATGCTTGATTCTATTTTTAGATCAGCGGCAGCGAAGGTGCCGCGAAAAGAAAAAGCAAAACTAAGCCGGTTGTCAGGTTCTATTTTTAGAACAGCCGCTGCTTCGCTTGTGCGTAGGTAGATCTCTGAGCGTATGTATATATATATATTATTGTGTGTTGCGGGGTTTAATTTGTTTTTACAATTTCTGAGTTCAATTCTGGTTTTTGGGATTGAATTAATTTTGGTTGTGTAAATATTAATTAAATCTAATAACTATTCGTAATTCAGGTATATTTTAGTTTTAAATAGAAATAAAATATATATCAAATTTGTAGCAACCTATTGGTTCGCTACAAGTATTTACATTTTACCTTAAAAAGTAAAAAGTGGTAAAAAATTAGAAAAAAATATTTAACAAAATTAGCACACCTATCTACACACGTTAAAAGAAACAGATAGTATACAAAAAGAATTTTTTTTATTTATTTATTTGTTTCGATTTACCAGCAAAACAAAATTGCCAAACGATATTATAGACAGTGCCTGCAGTAAAAGAGTACCGAACACATGAATTTAGTAGCATAATAACTTAATAATAACTTAATTAACTTAGTAAAAAGAAAATGAATACTTTATTACTTAAGAATATCAGAAAGACGTAGAAACTGTTTACATGTTTAGAAGAGATACAATACAGGTAAACTTATTTCTAATGATAACAATTATGATGAAGAGAAATATAAAGATGATTGCTTTTTGAACTGAACTGCGTTACTACAAGACCTTAATGTATTTGGAAGTGCGTTCCAAAGACGAATAGAATGCGCATAAAACTGCCTTTCCGAAGTTAGACAAGCATAACGTGTATTATTAATTGTGTTTGTATGATATACTACGCTATAGTACGTTTACATCTACTTCGAATGACTCATTCGCGTCAGATTTCGCGAATGAGAAGCCGAATGAGAATAATTTCCATACGATTTGACAAATGAGAATCCATCTCATTCGTTTTGAATGAGAATCGAATGAGAACAAAATAAATATTTTGAAACACCCTATAGCTGGGATCAAAAAAATCCCAAAACAAAAACAGGGGAAATTGAACGCAAATAATTGCAATCGTTTTACACGTTTCACAAGTGTTGGGACAACCCACATTAACATAGAGGAAACGTTATCTACAATGAATAGTGAATTCCAATTTAAATGTATACAAATGTATAAAATCGGCGTTACAAATTGTTGCAAGACTTTCCGTTTGCATACTTGAAATTAATAATGCTGTTTTTGATAATTCTTCCATTTTTCGCAATCAATAAATTATTTGACTATGTTGTAAATTATTTTCAATCGATTTTTCAGAACAGCTGATAGTTTTGCCAAAACGATTGAGAAAGGCGATGTAAACGGTTTGCGAATGACTGATTCAATATTCTCATTCGAGGTCGATGTAAACGTAGTAAAAAGAGCAAGAGAAAGTTGAAAACAGTGGGTTCACCAGTATAAATTATCTTATGCAAAAACAGAAGTGTGCGATAGTTCAATAAATTATCAAAGGTAATGTTGTAGAAATTCCTTGCATAAAGAGAGACATGATCTCCCTTTTTTAATCCATAGACGTAGCGAGTAATATTATTGAAAAGTACATTTAATTTATGTATGTCAGAACTATCGCAGTTAGCAAAAATTTCACAGCCATAAAGCAATTTTGGAACAAGATATGTTTTGGCAAGTAGAAGCTGAATATGAAGCGTTGTAAAGTACTGGGTTGTCCATAGCGCTCGTAGCATACCGTACACCTTTTCGAAACTGTTGCTTATGTGGTTATGCCGGATTAAAGTTCTGTTGAAAGTTACACCTAAATTTTTCGACGTCTCCACATACTCAATTTTACAACCATTTAGTGTGAGTTGAGGTACTGAATAAATATCAATGACTTTATTAGAAAGCACTAGGCATTTCGACTTCTTTGGATTAAGGCTCAAGCAATTTTTTAGTGCCCCTCTCTGTTTTATAAAAGCTCGACGGAGCTTTTACTACTTTGTTCGCGCCAAAAAAAGTATCAGCTGTGGAATGCTTGATCATTTAAGGATAGCTGCCTCAAGGCGGTCTTAGCAGTTAGAGTGTTAATAGCAGCGTGAGTGCGACGTAAAGCCCTGACGAAATATTCATATCTCAGAATGCCGTGCCTATGTGCCACATTACACGGTGACGCTTGACGCATGAGTCAAATGTATTTTGTTGTTGTGTGAGAGAGTGGGAGAAAAACTTCGCCGCGTGTTTCGCCCTGTAGTGGGTTAAGGTCTAATTATAATAACTTTGACTTGAACGAATTGACTTGACTTTGCTGGTTGGGGGGAGATCAAATGCAAAATCCTCTCCGAAAACAAAAGAAAGAGAAAATGTTTGCCTTTTAATGTTGCCACTTTTACTGAAACTAATTTCAGTTGGGTATTTTTAAGTCGTGTGGGGGTTTTTAATAAATGCTTTTAATTTTGTAATTTTACAAGTTGTACGTATGTTTTGCAGATTTGCTGAACAAGGTGTGCGTTTCTTTAATTTACAAATTATTTAATTTAATAATTTCTGCTGATTTATATAGGAATTCAGCTAAATTGACAGTTGTTAAAACAATAGTCCACAATACAAGGGCGAAAATTTTTATCTGGAAAAATTGTGGCAGCTTATAGGAAATCTTTCTTATTTCATAGTTTTGCCTTTTGAAACACTAAGCAATGGATGAAGATTTAGATCTCGAGTTTTTAAATATATTAAGATTGTGCGAATGTCGCTGGAGTGTTCGTCCAGTGAATAGAAACCTGACAACGCATGGATATTTTAGGACTGACTGTGAGAAATATTGATTGCTTTTGTGTTGTTCCGAATTAAATTAATAAATATGACGTTTTTGTTTAATGAAAATTAATTCTTGCATTGCTCAAAAATTCCATGCAATTTCCCGCATACATTTCATACACAAAATAATTGAGTGGAAAAATAATTAAGTGGAAAAATAATTGAGTGGAAAATTGAGGTGGCAACGTTTGCTCTCTCTCACTTTGGCTCGACTTGGTAAAATATTAAAATGGATCTGATATTTTTGCCAAGTCAATTCGCCGTCTCGCCACTATGATCGCATACACACGATTCCATAAGGTGAAAGTAGAATTTCTCACTCAAGTCAATTCGCTTTATCAAGTCAAGTTATTATAATTCGCCCTTTAATTTTTGGCGCCAGGCCAGTACTGCGTCACGTAGGTCAAACAGCGTTTTTTTGCTAAAAAAAGTCGGAAACGTAGAGAATAGGACCAAAACTACTCCGTTTCTTTACAAAGTGCAGTTGTATTTTTGTAACAGGCAACCCTTACCTTCTTTCTTCTCTCAACTGATTACAGTTATCGGAGATTACCCGCAGTGAACTATTCCCAGGCAAGCATCCTTCAGTATTTCTATTAATGCGGCATGATTTAATCCAATACAATACAGAAATACAATACGCTTAACGTAGGTCTCGGCTAGCCTTATAACTTTAATCACTATACCATCTAATGAGTCCATTTTGTTTATTAATTTTTATTTATATCAGATAGATTTTCACAAAATATGGCTCTCCTCACACGGTTACCTAAAACATACATAATTTCCATCCCCTTAAAAAGGGGCCGAATTAGTTTTGCTTCCAAATAGAGGATTTCGCCACTTCTAGGCAACAATCAGTCCAAATACAACAAATTTGCAAGAAACTCAACATATAGATATCTTCAGCGTTGCTTAACTCATATTATATTTTAGAACCCGTTCGTTATACTTTAGGAATTTTTAATTACTTTGTATCTGTTACAAATATAAATATGAGTAATGTGTCGAGAAAACTGTCGATATAAAAGCAGTATTATAAAACTAATATATATTTATATATTAAATTATAAGTATTATAATTATTTATAAACATAAATTCCATCTTCAAAATTCCTAAAAACTGAAAGTATGTAATTGGGTTTTCATTCCTACAATGCCTTTATTTTATCTTTATATGGTATATTTTTTTATCAATGAAATAAAATCTATCAACAACGAATAAAAATGTTAATTTTTTTTTTTAAAAAACCAAAACGCAGCGTTTTAGTTTTTGTCATAATTGCTAAATTTTACAGACAGAAAAATTTTACTCCGAAAATTTTACGCCGAGTATACTCGTCGTCGATGAAAAATATTCAAGTAGGCAAAAAAATTTTTCGAAACAAAATTAAACAGTTGAAGGGTCAAGCATTCATTATACAAGTCGTAATAAATTTAATACGTAAATGCAAATTTTTTATATTAAAAACGAAGAACTTTTCTCACGGCAGCCCGACACGGGAATCTTAACTAGCTCGTCAATGTGTTCAGTTTGATGACTTTTTACTAACCCAAGCTAAGCTTTTGACAACTTTTGACGGAATTTCGTATCTCTTCATCTCTGCCAGTGAAGTTAGCACATCATCTGAATGAAGTAATTAGAAATCTTTGTTATATAGTATAAATTATTAAAATGGCGTAATTGTACTAAGCATTTTTTACTTCTTACTCTCTTAAAAAACCAGGTTTCATAATAAATAGCAATCTAATTTGATCATGTTAAAAGTAGGAGTATTTGTAATAACAAATTAAAAATCTAATCGTCTCTTGTTAAAAATAAAAGCAATATATATAACAGATATTGTGCATCTATTATTTAAATGCATCAGAAGTAAGTAATAATAAATTTTATAAACTCAAAAGCTAATTTTAATAGTAACAGATTTTAGAAATAACATATTTAGTATTTACATTTTACCTTAAAAAGTAAAAAGCGGTAAAAAATTAAAGAAAAATTATTTAACAAAATTAGCACACCTATCTACACACGTTAAAAGAAACAGATAGTATACAAAAAGAATTTTTTTTATTTATTTATTTGTTTCGATTTACCAGCAAAACAAAATTGCCTAACGATATTATAGACAGTGCCTGCAGTAAAAGAGTACCGAACACATGAATTTAGTAGCATAATAACTTAATAATAACTTAATTAACTTAGTAAAAAGAAAATGAATACTTTATCACTTAAGAATATCAGAAAGACGTAGAAACTGTTTACATTTTTAGAAGAGATACAATACAGGTAAACTTATTTCTAATGATAACAATTATGATGAAGAGAAATGTAAAGATGATTGCTTTTTGAACTGAACTGCGTTACTACAAGACCTTAATGTATTTGGAAGTGCGTTCCAAAGACGAATAGAATGCGCATAAAACTGCCTTTCCGAAGTTAGACAAGCATAACGTGTATTATTAATTGTGTTTGTACGATATACTACGTTATAGTACGTTTACATCGACTTCGAATGACTCATTCGCGTCAGATTTCGCGAATGAGAAGCCGAATGAGAATAATTTCCATACGATTTGACAAATGAGAATCCATCTTATTCGTTTTGAATGAGAATCGAATGAGAACAAAATAAAGATTTTGAAACACCCTATAGCTGGGATCAAAAAAATCCCAAAACAAAACCAGGGGAAATTGAACGCAAATAATTGCAATCGTTTTACACGTTTCACAAGTGTTGGGACAACCCACATTAACATAGAGGAAACGTTATCTACAATGAATAGTGAATTCCAATTTAAATATATACAAATGTATAAAATCGGCGTTACAAATTGTTGCAAGACTTTCCGTTTGCATACTTGAAATTAATAATGCTGTTTTTGATAATTCTTCCATTTTTCGCAATCAATAAATTATTTGACTATGTTGTAAATTATTTTCAATCGATTTTTCAGAACAGCTGATAGTTTTGCCAAAACGATTGAGAAAGGCGATGTAAACGGTTTGCGAATGACTGATTCAATATTCTCATTCGAGGTCGATGTAAACGTAGTAAAAAGAGCAAGAGAAAGTTGAAAACAGATAAGTGGGTTCACCAGTATAAATTATCTTATGCAAAAACAGAAGTGTGCGATAGTTCAATAAGTTATCAAAGGTAATGTTGTAGAAATTCCTTGCATAAAGAGAGACATTTTTTAATCCATAGACGTAGCGAGTAATATTATTGAAAAGTACATTTAATTTATGTATGTCAGAACTATCGCAGTTAGCAAAAATTTCACAGCCATAAAGCAATTTTGGAACAAGATATGTTTTGGCAAGTAGAAGCTGAATATGAAGCGTTGTAAAGTACTGGGTTGTCCATAGCGCTCGTAGCATACCGTACACCTTTTCGAAACTGTTGCTTATGTGGTTATGCCGGATTAACGTTCTGTTGAAAGTTACACCTAAATTTTTCGACGTCTCCACATACTCAATTATACAACCATTTAGTGTGAGTTGAGGTACTGAATAAATATCAATGACTTTATTAGAAAGCACTAGGCATTTCGACTTCTTTGGATTAAGGCTCAAGCAATTTTTTAGTGCCCCTCTCTGTTTTATAAAAGCTCGACGGAGCTTTTACTACTTTGTTCGCGCCAAAAAAAAGTATCAGCTGTGGAATGCTTGATCATTTAAGGATAGCTGCCTCAAGGCGGTCTTAGCAGTTAGAGTGTTAATAGCAGCGTGAGTGCGACGTAAAGCCCTGACGAAATATTCATATCTCAGAATGCCGTGCCTATGTGCCATATTACACGGTGACGCTTGACGCATGAGTCAAATGTATTTTGTTGTTGTGTGAGAGAGTGGGAGAAAAACTTCGCCGCGTGTTTCGCCCTGTAGTGGATTAAGGTCGAATTATAATAACTTTGACTTGAACGAATTGACTTGACTTTGCTGGTTGCGGGGAGATCAAATGCAAAATCCTCTCCGAAAACAAAAGAAAGAGAAAATGTTTGCCTTTTAATGTTGCCACTTTTACTGAAACTAATTTCAGTTGGGTATTTTTAAGTCGTGTGGGGGTTTTTAATAAATGCTTTTAATTTTGTAATTTTACGACAAGTTGTACGTATGTTTTGCAGATTTGCTGAACAAGGTGTGCGTTTGTTTAATTTACAAATTATGTAATTTAATAATTTCTGCTGATTTATATAGGAACTCAGCTAAATTGACAGTTGTTAAAACAATAGTCCACAATACAAGGACGAAAATTTTTATCTGGAAAAATTGTGGCAGCTTATGAAATCTTTCTTATTTCATAGTTTTGCCTTTTGAAACACTAAGCAATGGATGAAGATTTAGATCTCGAGTTTTTAAATATATTAAGATTGTGCGAATGTCGCTGGAGTGTTCGTCCAGTGAATAGAAACCTGACAACGCATGGATATTTTAGGACTGACTGTGAGAAATATTGATTGTTTTTGTGTTGTTCCTAATTAAATTAATAAATATGACGTTTTTGTTTAATGAAAATTAATTCTTGCATTGCTCAAAAATTCCATGCAATTTCCCCCATACATTTCATACACAAAATAATTGAGTGGAAAAATAATTAAGAGGAAAAATAATTGAGTGGAAAATTGAGGTGGCAACGTTTGCTCTCTCTCTCACTTTGGCTCGACTTGGTAAAATATTAAAATGGATCTGATATTTTTGCCAAGTCAATTCACCGTCTCGCCACTATGATCGCATACACACGATTCCATAAGGTGAAAGTAGAATTTCTCACTAAAGTCAATTCGCTTTATCAAGTCAAGTTATTATAATTCGCCCTTTAATTTTTGGCGCCAGGCCAGTACTGGCGTCACGTAGGTCAAACAGCGTTTTTTTGCTAAAAAAGTCGGAAACGTAGAGAATAGGACCAAAACTACTCCGTTTCTTTACAAAGTGCAGTTGTATTTTTGTAACAGGCAACCCTTACTTTCTTTCTTCACTCAACTGATTACAGTTACCAGAGATTACCCGCAGTGAACTATTCCCAGGCAAGCATCCTTCAGTATTTCTATTAATGCGGCATGATTTAATCCAATACAATACAGAAATACAATACGCTTAACGTAGGTTTCGGCTAGCCTTATAACTTTAATCACTATACCATCTAATGAGTCCATTTTGTTTATTAATTTTTATTTATATCAGATAGATTTTCACAAAATATGGCTCTCCTCACACGGTTACCTTAAACATATTCAAAAAGGTATAATAAGGAATATTAAAAGGGAGTATCATAAAAGTACTAAATAGCGAGATTTTGTCGAGCGTCAAGGGGCATCGTGTAATCAGTTTCTCTTCAAAGAGAGAACCAAATAATATCGCGGGGAGTTATCCATGGGTCAAGCGTCACCGTGTAATATGCGCCTATGACGTAGTGTTTTGAGACGAAAGTTTCGTCTCACTCATGGTGACTTTTCAGAATCTGCCTGCAAAAGACAAAAATAAGCTGATTTTAAGGCGAAAATAGGCTGGCTGTTAGGGCCAGATCCTGAAAAGTCACTTTCGTCTGGTTTCATCAACTTTCGCCCTAAAATCAGCTGATCTTTTGGTATTCTGAGACACGAGCCAAACGTCTTTGCGAAGAGCTAACGTCGTTTTGCTCATTTTGTCGTAAGAAATGTGTATTCCCAAAGACGAAAGGTGGCGTTCGCAGCTAATTAATGAGAAGGTAAAGAGAAGGCTGTCGTCAAGTTTTTTTGTTTTGAATGTGCGGTAACTGAAACGAAATTCATGTGTAGCAACTGAAATGAACCTGCGACGCAGGCGTGGTCAAATTTTAACCAAGTGCTTGGGGTTTTTCCTTTAATTTTCGCTCTCTCGAATTATTCATTAGCCTCACAAGCACCCATTCTGTCTGCATATAGATATGTAATTAAAAGAAGCGCCATTATGTCGCCATTCATTATTTCGCGTTATCAGTTTCATTTCGCTGGGTGCAAGGAAGGAGAAGGTATTTGTGAGCAGTAGAAAAATATATTTGTTGAAGAAATTTTGTTAAAAAGGCTGAGGAGGGCGGCGGCCACTCAATCAAAATGTGCTGACCATTTTGGAACAAACCGTTGCAAGCATTTTGCTTTTATGAGCATCGGCTTCGCCAATGGTCTTCGCTAATGCTGAAGCGTACGCACACAGACAAATTCAGTGCCTATACTACTAATCCTACGACAATCGTTGTTGCCTGAAATTAGCCGCAGAAAGGTTTCCTTGGCGCATCGTTTGTTGAAAATTACTGACCTGGCTTGCAGGATGATAAACTCCAAATAGCTTGGCTTCCTACTTCCCGGAAACTACCTGAACGTTCTTGAGTTAGTGGTTCTACCTCATCACTAGGCTTCCCCATTTCACTAATCCAGCCAGAGCCAGAGATAAAGAGAAACTTCAAATAGAATAGAAGAAACTTCGGAGAAACTTCAGAGCTAGGAAGAAACTTCAAATGTTTGCATATTCTTTGTATGAAATATGAGCTTGAAAGTTTATTTAACTCAGACACAGTGTATGCGAAATTTAATTTCAAACGTGGACCCGAAGCTTCCACTTCAAAGGGGCCGAATTACTTTTGCTTCCAAATAGAGGATTTCGCCACTTCTAGGCAACAATCAGTCCAAATACAACAAATTTGCAAGAAACTCAATATATATATATATATATATTTTCAGCGTTGCTTAACTCATATTATATTTTAGAACCCGTTCGTTATACTTAAGAATTTTTAATTACTTTGTATCTGTTACAAATATATATATGAGTAATGTGTCGAGAAAACTGTCGATATAAAAGCAGTATTATAAAACTAATATATATTTATATATTAAATTATAAGTATTATAATTATTTATAAACACAAATTCCATCTTCAAAATTCCTAAAAATTGAAAGTATGTAATTGTGTTTTCATTCCTACAATGCCTTTATTTTATCTTTATATGGTATATTTTTTTATCAATGAAATAAAATCTATCAACAACGAATAAAAATGTTTATTTTCTAAAAAACCAAAACGCAGCGTTTTAGTTTTTGTCATAATTGCTAAATTTTACAGACAGAAAAATTTTACTCCGAAAATTTTACGCCGAGTATACTCGTCGATGAAAAATATTCAAGTAGGCAAAAAAATTTTTCGAAACAAAATTAAACAGTTGAAGGGTCAAGCATTCATTATACAAGTCGTAATAAATTTAATACGTAAATGCAAATTTTTTGTATTAAAAACGAAGAACTTTTCTCACGGCAGCCCGACACGGGAATCTTAACTAGCTCGTCAATGTGTTCAGTTTGATGACTTTTTACTAACCCAAGCTAAGCTTTTGACAACTTTTGACGGAATTTCGTATCTCTTCATCTCTGCCAGTGAAGTTAGTTGTTAAAAATAAAAGAAATATATATAACAGATATTGTGCATCTATTATATAAATGCATCAGAAGTAAGTAATAACAACTTTTATAAACTCAAAAGCTAATTTTAATAGTAACAGATTTTAGAAATAACATATTTAGTATTTACATTTTACCTTAAAAAGAAAAAAGCGGTAATAAAATAAAAAAAATTATTTAACAAAATTAGCACACCTATCTACACACGTTAAAAGAAACAGTATACAAAAAGAATTTTTTTATTTATTTATTTGTTTCGATTTACCAGCAAAACAAAATTGCCAAACGATATTATAGACAGTGCCTGCAGTAAAAGAGTACCGAACACATGAATTTAGTAGCATAATAACTTAATAATAACTTAATTAACTTAGTAAATAGAAAATGAATACTTTATTAATTAAGAATATCAGAAAGACGTCGAAACTGTTTACATTTTTAGAAGAGATACAATACAGGTAAACTTATTTCTAATGATAACAATTATGATGAAGAGAAATGTAAAGATGATTGCTTTTTGAACTGAACTGCGTTACTACAAGACCTTAATGTATTTGGAAGTGCGTTCCAAAGACGAATAGAATGCGCATAAAACTGCCTTTCCGAAGTTAGACAAGCATAACGTGTATTATTAATTGTGTTTGTACGATATACTACGTTATAATACGTTTACATCGACTTCGAATGACTCATTCGCGTCAGATTTCGCGAATGAGAAGCCGAATGAGAATAATTTCCATACGATTTGACAAATGAGAATCCATCTCATTCGTTTTGAATGAGAATCGAATGAGCTTGCAATTGCAATCAGCTGTTTTACACGTTTCACAAGTGTTGGGACAACCCACATTAACATAGAGGAAACGTTATCTACAATGAATAGTGAATTCCAATTTAAATATATACAAATGTATAAAATCGGCGTTACAAATTGTTGCAAGACTTTCCGTTTGCATACTTGAAATTAATAATGCTGTTTTTGATAATTCTTCAATTTTTCGCAATCAATAAATTATTTGACTATGTTGTAAATTATTTTCAATCGATTTTTCAGAACAGCTGATAGTTTTGCCAAAACGATTGAGAAAGGCGATGTAAACGGTTTGCGAATGACTGATTCAATATTCTCATTCGAGGTCGATGTAAACGTAGTAAAAAGAGCAAGAGAAAGTTGAAAACAGATAAGTGGGTTCACCAGTATAAATTATCTTATGCAAAAACAGAAGTGTGCGATAGTTCAATAAGTTATCAAAGGTAATGTTGTAGAAATTCCTTGCATAAAGAGAGACATTTTTTAATCCATAGACGTAGCGAGTAATATTATTGAAAAGTACATTTAATTTATGTATGTCAGAACTATCGCAGTTAGCAAAAATTTCACAGCCATAAAGCAATTTTGGAACAAGATATGTTTTGGCAAGTAGAAGCTGAATATGAAGCGTTGTAAAGTACTGGGTTGTCCATAGCGCTCGTAGCATACCGTACACCTTTTCGAAACTGTTCTTATGTGGTTATGCCGGATTAACGTTCTGTTGAAAGTTACACCTAAATTTTTCGACGTCTCCACATACTCAATTATACAACCATTTAGTGTGAGTTGAGGTACTGAATAAATATCAATGACTTTATTAGAAAGCACTAGGCATTTCGACTTCTTTGGATTAAGGCTCAAGCAATTTTTTAGTGCCCCTCTCTGTTTTATAAAAGCTCGACGGAGCTTTTACTACTTTGTTCGCGCCAAAAAAAAGTATCAGCTGTGGAATGCTTGATAATTTAAGGATAGCTGCCTCAAGGCGGTCTTAGCAGTTAGAGTGTTAATAGCAGCGTGAGTGCGACGTAAAGCCCTGACGAAATATTCATATCTCAGAATGCCGTGCCTATGTGCCGTATTTTGTTGTTGTGTGAGAGAGTGGGAGAAAAACTTCGCCGCGTGTTTCGCCCTGTAGTGGATTAAGGTCGAATTATAATAACTTTGACTTGAACGAATTGACTTGACTTTGCTGGTTGCGGGGAGATCAAATGCAAAATCCTCTCCGAAAACAAAAGAAAGAGAAAATGTTTGCCTTTTAATGTTGCCACTTTTACTGAAACTAATTTCAGTTGGGTATTTTTAAGTCGTGTGGGGGTTTTTAATAAATGCTTTTAATTTTGTAATTTTACGACAAGTTGTACGTATGTTTTGCAGATTTGCTGAACAAGGTGTGCGTTTGTTTAATTTACAAATTATGTAATTTAATAATTTCTGCTGATTTATATAGGAACTCAGCTAAATTGACAGTTGTTAAAACAATAGTCCACAATACAAGGACGAAAATTTTTATCTGGAAAAATTGTGGCAGCTTATGAAATCTTTCTTATTTCATAGTTTTGCCTTTTGAAACACTAAGCAATGGATGAAGATTTAGATCTCGAGTTTTTAAATATATTAAGATTGTGCGAATGTCGCTGGAGTGTTCGTCCAGTGAATAGAAACCTGACAACGCATGGATATTTTAGGACTGACTGTGAGAAATATTGATTGTTTTTGTGTTGTTCCTAATTAAATTAATAAATATGACGTTTTTGTTTAATGAAAATTAATTCTTGCATTGCTCAAAAATTCCATGCAATTTCCCGCATACATTTCATACACAAAATAATTGAGTGGAAAAATAATTAAGTGGAAAAATAATTGAGTGGAAAATTGAGGTGGCAACGTTTGCTCTCTCTCTCACTTTGGCTCGAGTTGGTAAAATATTAAAATGGATCTGATATTTTTGCCAAGTCAATTCGCCGTCTCGCCACTATGATCGCATACACACGATTCCATAAGGTGAAAGTAGAATTTCTCACTCAAGTCAATTCGCTTTATCAAGTCAAGTTATTATAATTATCACTTTAATTTTTGGCGCCAGGCCAGTACTGGCGTCACGTAGGTCAAACAGCGTTTTTTTGCTAAAAAAAGTCGGAAACGTAGAGAATAGGACCAAAACTACTCCGTTTCTTTACAAAGTGCAGTTGTATTTTTGTAACAGGCAACCCTTACTTTCTTTCTTCACTCAACTGATTACAGTTACCAGAGATTACCCGCAGTGAACTATTCCCAGGCAAGCATCCTTCAGTATTTCTATTAATGCGGCATGATTTAATCCAATACAATACAGAAATACAATACGCTTAACGTAGGTTTCGGCTAGCCTTATAACTTTAATCACTATACCATCTAATGAGTCCATTTTGTTTATTAATTTTTATTTATATCAGATAGATTTTCACAAAATATGGCTCTCCTCACACGGTTACCTTAAACATACATATATTCAAAAAGGTATAATAAGGAATAGTAAAAGGGAGTATCATAAAAGTACTAAATAGCAAGATTTTGTCGAGCGTCAAGGGGCATCGTGTGATCAGTTTCTCTTCAAAGAGAGAACCAAATAATATCGCGGGGAGTTATCCATGGGTCAAGCGTCACCGTGTAATATGCGCCTATGACGTAGTGTTTTGAGACGAAAGTTTCGTCTCACTAATTGTGACTTTTCAGAATCTGCCTGCAAAAGACAAAAATAAGCTGATTTTAAGGCGAAAATAGGCTGGCTGTTAGGGCCAGATCCTGAAAAGTCACTTTCGTCTGGTTTCATCAACTTTCGCCCTAAAATCAGCTGATCTTTTGGTATTCTGAGACACGAGCCAAACGTCTTTGCGAAGAGCTAACGTCGTTTTGCTCATTTTGTCGTAAGAAATGTGTATTCCCAAAGACGAAAGGTGGCGTTCGCAGCTAATTAATGAGAAGGTAAAGAGAAGGCTGTCGTCAAGTTTTTTTGTTTTGAATGTGCGGTAACTGAAACGAAATTCATGTGTAGCAACTGAAATGAACCTGCGACGCAGGCTTGGTCAAATTTTAACCAAGTGCTTGGGGTTTTTCCTTTAATTTTCGCTCTCTCGAATTATTCATTAGCCTCACAAGCACCCATTCTGTCTGCATATAGATATGTAATTAAAAGAAGCGCCATTATGTCGCCATTCATTATTTCGCGTTATCAGTTTCATTTCGCTGGGTGCAAGGAAGGAGAAGGTATTTGTGAGCAGTAGAAAAATATATTTGTTGAAGAAATTTTGTTAAAAAGGCTGAGGAGGGCGGCGGCCACTCAATCAAAATGTGCTGACCATTTTGGAACAAACCGTTGCAAGCATTTTGCTTTTATGAGCATCGGCTTCGCCAATGGTCTTCGCTAATGCTGAAGCGTACGCACACAGACAAATTCAGTGCCTATACTACTAATCCTACGGCAATCGTTGTTGCCTGAAATTAGCCGCAGAAAGGTTTCCTTGGCGCATCGTTTGTTGAAAAATTACTGACCTGGCTTGCAGGATGATAAACTCCAAATAGCTTGGCTTCCTACTTCCCGGAAACTACCTGAACGTTCTTGAGTTAGTGGTTCTACCTCATCACTAGGCTTCCCCATTTCACTAATCCAGCCAGAGCCAGAGATAAAGAGAAACTTCATATAGAATAGAAGAAACTTCGGAGAAACTTCAGAGCTAGGAAGAAACTTCAAATGTTTGTATATTCTTTGTATGCAATATGAGCTTGAAAGTTTATTTAACTCAGACACAGTGTATGCGAAATTTAATTTCAAACGTGGACCCGAAGCTTCCACTTCAAACGGGCCGAATTACTTTTGCTTCCAAATAGAGGATTTCGCCACTTCTAGGCAACAATCAGTCCAAATACAACAAATTTGCAGTAACTCAAAATATATATATATTTTCAGCGTTGCTTAACTCATATTATCTTTTAGAACCCGTTCGTTATACTTAAGAATTTTTAATTACTTTGTATCTGTTACAAATATAAATATGAGTAATGTGTCGAGAAAACTGTCGATATAAAAGCAGTATTATAAAACTAATATATATTTATATATTAAATTATAAGTATTATAATTATTTATAAACACAAATTCCATCTTCAAAATTCCTAAAAATTGAAAGTATGTAATTGTGTTTTCATTCCTACAATGCCTTTATTTTATCTTTATATGGTATATTTTTTTATCAATGAAATAAAATCTATCAACAACGAATAAAAATGTTTATTTTCTAAAAAACCAAAACGCAGCGTTTTAGTTTTTGTCATAATTGCTAAATTTTACAGACAGAAAAATTTTACTCCGAAAATTTTACGCCGAGTATACTCGTCGATGAAAAATATTCAAGTAGGCAAAAAAATTTTTCGAAACAAAATTAAACAGTTGAAGGGTCAAGCATTCATTATACAAGTCGTAATAAATTTAATACGTAAATGCAAATTTTTTGTATTAAAAACGAAGAACTTTTCTCACGGCAGCCCGACACGGGAATCTTAACTAGCTCGTCAATGTGTTCAGTTTGATGACTTTTTACTAACCCAAGCTAAGCTTTTGACAACTTTTGACGGAATTTCGTATCTCTTCATCTCTGCCAGTGAAGTTAGTTGTTAAAAATAAAAGAAATATATATAACAGATATTGTGCATCTATTATATAAATGCATCAGAAGTAAGTAATAACAACTTTTATAAACTCAAAAGCTAATTTTAATAGTAACAGATTTTAGAAATAACATATTTAGTATTTAAATTTTACCTTAAAAAGAAAAAAGCGGTAAAAAAATAAAAAAAATTATTTAACAAAATTAGCACACCTATCTACACACGTTAAAAGAAACAGTATACAAAAAGAATTTTTTTATTTATTTATTTGTTTCGATTTACCAGCAAAACAAAATTGCCAAACGATATTATAGACAGTGCCTGCAGTAAAAGAGTACCGAGCACATGAATTTAGTAGCATAATAACTTAATAATAACTTAATTAACTTAGTAAATAGAAAATGAATACTTTATTAATTAAGAATATCAGAAAGACGTCGAAACTGTTTACATTTTTAGAAGAGATACAATACAGGTAAACTTATTTCTAATGATAACAATTATGATGAAGAGAAATGTAAAGATGATTGCTTTTTGAACTGAACTACGTTACTACAAGACCTTAATGTATTTGGAAGTGCGTTCCAAAGACGAATAGAATGCGCATAAAACTGCCTTTCCGAAGTTAGACAAGCATAACGTGTATTATTAATTGTATTTGTACGATATACTACGTTATAGTACGTTTACATCGACTTCGAATGACTCATTCGCGTCAGATTTCGCGAATGAGAAGCCGAATAAGAATAATTTCCATACGATTTGACAAATGAGAATCCATCTCATTCGTTTTGAATGAGAATCGAATGAGCTTGCAATTGCAATCAGCTGTTTTACACGTTTCACAAGTGTTGGGACAACCCACATTAACATAGAGGAAACGTTATCTACAATGAATAGTGAATTCCAATTTAAATATATACAAATGTATAAAATCGGCGTTACAAATTGTTGCAAGACTTTCCGTTTGCATATTTGAAATTAATAATGCTGTTTTTGATAATTCTTCCATTTTTCGCAATCAATAAATTATTCGACTATGTTGTAAATTATTTTCAATCGATTTTTCAGAACAGCTGATAGTTTTGCCAAAACGAATGAGAAAGGCGATGTAAACGGTTTGCGAATGACTGATTCAATATTCTCATTCGAGGTCGATGTAAACGTAGTAAAAGGAGCGAGAGAAAGTTGAAAACAGATAAGTGGGTTCACCAGTATAAATTATCTTATGCAAAAACAGAAGTGTGCGATAGTTCAATAAGTTATCAAAGGTAATGTTGTAGAAATTCCTTGCATAAAGAGAGACATGATCTCCCTTTTTTAATCCATAGACGTAGCGAGTAATATTATTGAAAAGTACATTTAATTTATGTATGTCAGAACTATCGCAGTTAGCAAAAATTTCACAGCCATAAAGCAATTTTGGAACGAGATATGTTTTGGCAAGTAGAAGCTGAATATGCAGCGTTGTAAAGTACTGGGTTGTCCATAGCGCTCGTAGCATACCGTACACCTTTTCGAAACTGTTGCTTATGTGGTTATGCCGGATTAAAGTTCTGTTGAAAGTTACACCTAAATTTTTCGACGTCTCCACATACTCAATTTTACAACCATTTAGTGAGATGAGGTACTGAATAAATATCAATGACTTTATTAGAAAGCACTAGGCATTTGGACTTCTTTGGATTAAGGCTCAAGCAATTTTTTAGTGCCCCCTCTCTGTTTTATAAAAGCTCGACGGAGCTTTTACTACTTTGTTCGCGCCAAAAAAAGTATCAGCTGTGGAATGCTTGATCATTTAAGGATAGCTGCCTCAAGGCGGTCTTAGCAGTTAGAGTGTTAATAGCAGCGTCAGTGCGACGTAAAGCCCTGACGAAATATTCATATCTCAGAATGCCGTGCCTATGTGCCATATTACACGGTGACGCTTGACGCATGAATCAAATGTATTTTGTTGTTGTGTGAGAGAGTGGGAGAAAAACTTCGCCGCGTGTTTCGCACTGTAGTGGGTCTAATTATAATAACTTTGACTTGAACGAATTGACTTGACTTTGCTGGTTGGGGGGAGATCAAATGCAAAATCCTCTCCGAAAACAAAAGAAAGAGAAAATGTTTGCCTTTTAATGTTGCCACTTTTACTGAAACTAATTTCAGTTGGGTATTTTTAAGTCGTGTGGGGGTTTTTAATAAATGCTTTTAATTTTGTAATTTTACGACAAGTTGTACGTATGTTTTGCAGATTTGCTGAACAAGGTGTGCGTTTCTTTAATTTACAAATTATGTAATTTAATAATTTCTGCTGATTTATATAGGAATTCAGCTAAATTGACAGTTGTTAAAACAATAGTCCACAATACAAGGACGAAAATTTTTATCTGGAAAAATTGTGGCAGCTTATGAAATCTTTCTTATTTCATAGTTTTGCCTTTTGAAACACTAAGCAATGGATGAAGATTTAGATCTCGAGTTTTTAAATATATTAAGATTGTGCGAAAGTCGCTGGAGTGTTCGTCCAGTGAATAGAAACCGGACAACGCATGGATATTTTAGGACTGACTGTGAGTAATATTGATTGTTTTTGTGTTGTTCCTAATTAAATTAATAAATATGACGTTTTTGTTTAATGAAAATTAATTCTTGCATTGCTCAAAAATTCCATGCAATTTCCCGCATACATTTCATACACCAAATAATTGAGTGGAAAAATAATTAAGTGGAAAAATAATTGAGTGGAAAATTTAAGTGGCAACGTTTGCTCTCTCTCACTTTGGCTCGACTTGGTAAAATATTAAATTGGATCTGAAATTTTTGCCAAGTCAATTCGCCGTCTCGCCACTATGATCGCATACACACGATTCCATAAGGTGAAAGTAGAATTTCTCACTCAAGTCAATTCGCTTTATCAAGTCAAGTTATTATAATTATCACTTTAATTTTTGGCGCCAGGCCAGTACTGGCGTCACGTAGGTCAAACAGCGTTTTTTTGCTAAAAAAAGTCGGAAACGTAGAGAATAGGACCAAAACTACTCCGTTTCTTTACAAAGTGCAGTTGTATTTTTGTAACAGGCAACCCTTACCTTCTTTCTTCACTCAACTGATTACAGTTACCAGAGATTACCCGCAGTGAACTATTCCCAGGCAAGCATCCTTCAGTATTTCTATTAATGCGGCATGATTTAATCCAATACAATACAGAAATACAATACGCTTAACGTAGGTTTCGGCTAGCCTTATAACTTTAATCACTATACCATCTAATGAGTCCATTTTGTTTATTAATTTTTAATTATATCAGATAGATTTTCACAAAATATAGCTCTCCTCACACGGTTACCTTCAACATACATATATTCAAAAAGGTATAATAAGGAATAGTAAAAGGGAGTATCATAAAAGTACTAAATAGCAAGATTTTGTCGAGCGTCAAGGGGCATCGTGTAATCAGTTTCTCTTCAAAGAGAGAACCAAATAATATCGCGGGGAGTTATCCATGGGTCAAGCGTCACCGTGTAATATGCGCCTATGACGTAGTGTTTTGAGACGAAAGTTTCGTCTCACTCATGGTGACTTTTCAGAATCTGCCTGCAAAAGACAAAAATCAGCTGATTTTAAGGCGAAAATAGGCTGGCTGT
Source organism: Sicus ferrugineus (assembly GCA_922984085.1). Classification (NCBI taxonomy): domain Eukaryota; kingdom Metazoa; phylum Arthropoda; class Insecta; order Diptera; family Conopidae; genus Sicus; species Sicus ferrugineus. The sequence goes on along the minus strand of OV277348.1, from coordinate 29,318,064 downwards.
TAGGGCCAGATTCTGAAAAGTCACTTTCGTCTGGTTTCATCAACTTTCGCCCTAAAATCAGCTGATCTTTTGGTATTCTGAGACACGAGCCAAACGTCTTTGCGAAGAGCTAACGTCGTTTTGCTCATTTTGTCGTAAGAAATGTGTATTCCCAAAGACGAAAGGTGGCGTTCGCAGCTAATTAATGAGAAGATAAAGAGAAGGCTGTCGTCAAGTTTTTTTGTTTTGAATGTGCGGTAACTGAAACGAAATTCATGTGTAGCAACTGAAATGAACCTGCGACGCAGGCTTGGTCAAATTTTAACCAAGTGCTTGGGGTTTTTCCTTTAATTTTCGCTCTCTCGAATTATTCATTAGCCTCACAAGCACCCATTCTGTCTGCATATAGATATGTAATTAAAAGAAGCGCCATTATGTCGCCATTCATTATTTCGCGTTATCAGTTTCATTTCGCTGGGTGCAAGGAAGGAGAAAGTATTTGTGAGCAGTAGAAAAATATATATGTTGAAGAAATTTTGTTAAAAAGGCTGAGGAGGGCGGCGGCCACTCAATCAAAATGTGCTGACCATTTTGGAACAAACCGTTGCAAGCATTTTGCTTTTATGAGCATCGGCTTCGCCAATGCTGAAGCGTACGCACACAGACAAATTCAGTGCCTATACTACTAATCCTACGACAATCGTTGTTGCCTGAAATTAGCCGCAGAAAGGTTTCCTTGGCGCATCGTTTGTTGAAAATTACTGACCTGGCTTGCAGGATGATAAACTCCAAATAGCTTGGCTTCCTACTTCCCGGAAACTACCTGAACGTTCTTGAGTTAGTGGTTCTACCTCATCACTAGGCTTCCCCATTTCACTAATCCAGCCAGAGCCAGAGATAAAGAGAAACTTCAAATAGAATAGAAGAAACTTCGGAGAAACTTCAGAGTTAGGAAGAAACTTCAAATGTTTGTATATTCTTTGTATGCAATATGAGCTTGAAAGTTTATTTAACTCAGACACAGTGTATGCGAAATTTAATTTCAAACGTGGACCCGAAGCTTCCACTTCAAAGGGGCCGAATTACTTTTGCTTCCAAATAGAGGATTTCGCCACTTCTAGGCAACAATCAGTCCAAATACAACAAATTTGCAAGAAACTCAATATATATATATTGAGCGTTGCTTAACTCATATTATATTTTAGAACCCGTTCGTTATACTTAAGAATTTTTAATTACTTTGTATCTGTTACAAATATAAATATGAGTAATGTGTCGAGAAAACTGTCGATATAAAAGCAGTATTATAAAACTAATATATATTTATATATTAAATTATAAGTATTATAATTATTTATAAACATAAATTCCATCTTCAAAATTCCTAAAAATTGAAAGTATGTAATTGTGTTTTCATTCCTACAATGCTTTTATTTTATCTTTATATGGTATATTTTTTTATCAATGAAATAAAATCTATCAACAACGAATAAATATGTTAATTTTTTTTTTTAAAAACCAAAACGCAGCGTTTTAGTTTTTGTCATAATTGCTAAATTTTACAGACAGAAAAATTTTACTCCGAAAATTTTACGCCGAGTATACTTGTCGTCGATGAAAAATATTCAAGTAGGCAAAAAAATTTTTCGAAACAAAATTAAACAGTTAAAGGGTCAAGGATTCATTATACAAGTCGTAATAAATTTAATACGTAAATGCAAATTTTTTGTATTAAAAACGAAGAGCTTTTCTCACGGCAGCCCGACACGGGAATCTTAACTAGCTCGTCAATGTGTTCAGTTTGATGACTTTTTACTAACCCAAACTAAGCTTTTGATAACTTTTGACGGAATTTCGTATCTCTTTATCTCTGCCAGTGAAGTTAGCATATTATCTGAATGAAGTAATTAGAAATCTTTGTTATATATTATAAATTATTAAAATAGCGTAATTGTACTAAGCATTTTTTACTTCTTACTCTCTTAAAAAACCAGGTTTCATAATAAATAGCAATCTAATTTGATCATGTTAAAAGTAGGAGTATTTGTAATAACAAATTAAAGATCTAATCGTATCTTGTTAAAAATAAAAGAAATATATATAACAGATATTGTGCATCTATTATTTAAATGCATCAGAAGTAAGTAATAACAAATTTTATAAACTCAAAAGCTAATTTTAATAGTAACAGATTTTAGAAATAACATATTTAGTATTTACATTTTACCTTAAAAAGTTAAAAGTGGTAAAAAATTAGAAAAAAATATTTAACAAAATTAGCACACCTATCTACACACGTTAAAAGAAACAGATAGTATACAAAAAGAATTTTTTTTATTTATTTATTTGTTTCGATTTACCAGCAAAACAAAATTGCCAAACGATATTATAGACAGTGCCTGCAGTAAAAGAGTACCGAACACATGAATTTAGTAGCATAATAACTTAATAATAACTTAATTAACTTAGTAAAAAGAAAATGAATACTTTATTACTTAAGAATATCAGAAAGACGTAGAAACTGTTTACATGTTTAGAAGATATACAATACAGGTAAACTTATTTCTAATGATAACAATTATGATGAAGAGAAATATAAAGATGATTGCTTTTTGAACTGAACTGCGTTACTACAAGACCTTAATGTATTTTGAAGTGCGTTCCAAAGACGAATAGAATGCGCATAAAACTGCCTTTCCGAAGTTAGACAAGCATAACGTGTATTATTAATTGTGTTTGTACGATATACTACGTTATAGTACGTTTACATCGACTTCGAATGACTCATTCGCGTCAGATTTCGCGAATGAGAATAATTTCCATACGATTTGACAAATGAGAATCCATCTCATTCGTTTTGAATGAGAATCGAATGAGAACAAAATAAAGATTTTGAAACACCCTATAGCTGGGATCAAAAAAATCCCAAAACAAAAACAGGGGAAATTGAACGCAAATAATTGCAATCGTTTTACGTTTCACAAGTGTTGGGACAACCCACATTAACATAGAGGAAACGTTATCTACAATGAATAGTGAATTCCAATTTAAATGTATACAAATGTATAAAATCGGCGTTACAAATTGTTGCAAGACTTTCCGTTTGCATACTTGAAATTAATAATGCTGTTTTTGATAATTCTTCAATTTTTCGCGATCAATAAATTATTTGACTATGTTGTAAATTATTTTCAATCAAAACGATTGAGAAAGGCGATGTAAATGGTTTGCGAATGACTGATTCAATATTCTCATTCGAGGTCGATTTAACGTAGTAAAAAGAGCAAGAGAAAGTTGAAAACAGTGGGTTCACCAGTATAAATTATCTTATGCAAAAACAGAAGTGTGCGATAGTTCAATAAATTATCAAAGGTAATGTTGTAGAAATTCCTTGCATAAAGAGAGACATGATCTCCCTTTTTTAATCCATAGACGTAGCGAGTAATATTATTGAAAAGTACATTTAATTTATGTATGTCAGAACTATCGCAGTTAGCAAAAATTTCACAGCCATAAAGCAATTTTGGAACAAGATATGTTTTGGCAAGTAGAAGCTGAATATGAAGCGTTGTAAAGTACTGGGTTGTCCATAGCGCTCGTAGCATACCGTACACCTTTTCGAAACTGTTGCTTATGTGGTTATGCCGGATTAAAGTTCTGTTGAAAGTTACACCTAAATTTTTCGACGTCTCCACATACTCAATTTTACAACCATTTAGTGTGAGTTGAGGTCAAAGACAACAAGACTGGAAACTCATTTTTTGCTTTCACTGTGTTAGTGAAATCAGGCTGAAGTGTGTAAATTACACAAACAAAATGCATGCAATTTTGACAACTTGAAGAGAATTTTGACAACTTGGAAAAATATTGTTTACAAAATTTTGAGAGGATTTACATTTTTTGAGAGAGAATTGCAACTCTTGTTCTTCTTCACCGCACTAGCCTAGAAACATAATTTTTAAAATACGTAAAGAAGACAAGGAGATAGGCTTTAAACTAACTTATGCTTTTAGAAATGCATAAGAAATCTTTTCCAAGTCATGTTGCTGCATTATATCATATAATTTGCGAAGGAAACCAAGTCAAACTCCAGAAAATTTGCACGATTCGCCAATATAATCAGCTGTTTTTACCTACCATAAGTACTTTTAGCTGTAAGAGATGCCAACATATTTTACTTTAGATTGTGGTGTAAATTTCCACACCACCTCAAAGAAATTGTGGAAATGTAGCAAAAGCTTTTTTATAAAGTTATTAAAATAGTTAGAAAGTAACTTAAAAATCATTGTTATAATTGTTTAAAAGATTTTTTCTTTTACAAATTACAAAAACAAGTCAGTTTACATTACTGCTTCCATATTGTTTATTGTTTACATAATGTTTGTTGTATATTTCCAAACAGTTAAGGAATCATCAAAACCGCGAAGGATCTTACATGCAGTGAAGTTTTTCTATTAAAGCTTACTTAAAAATCCATATAAGTAATAATTAATAATTGCGACTCGTTGGTATCCCTATCATGAACTCACCCCATCATCTTGTGACGGTGTGGTAACAAACCTGAATGGTTTACTTTTTCAGCTAACTTCCTTTGCATTAGCCAGTTTTAGCTTGTAACAAGGAGACAATTTCACCATAAATCTCACATACGCTGTACGTGAGCGCGCGGACGGACATGTTTTCGAGCTCGCTCACGAAATGAGAGGAGTTTCCAGTCTTGTTGTCTTTGGTTGAGGTACTGAATAAATATCAATGACTTTATTAGAAAGCACTAGGCATTTCGACTTCTTTGGATTAAGGCTCAAGCAATTTTTTAGTGCCCCTCTCTGTTTTATAAAAGCTCGACGGAGCTTTTACTACTTTGTTCGCGCCAAAAAAAAGTATCAGCTGTGGAATGCTTGATCATTTAAGGATAGCTGCCTCAAGGCGGTCTTAGCAGTTAGATTGTTAATAGCAGCGTGAGTGCGACGTAAAGCCCTGACGAAATATTCATATCTCAAAATGCCGTGCCTATGTGCCATATTACACGGTGACACTTGACGCATGAGTCAAATGTATTTTGTTGTTGTGTGAGAGAGTGGGAGAAAAACTTCGCCGCGTGTTTCGCCCTGTAGTGGGTTAAGGGCTAATTATAATAACTTTGACTTGAACGAATTGACTTGACTTTGCTGGTTGTGGGAAGATCAAATGCAAAATCCTCTCCGAAAACAAAAGAAAGAGAAAATGTTTGCCTTTTAATGTTGCCACTTTTACTGAAACTAATTTCAGTTGGGTATTTTTAAGTCGTGTGGGTGTTTTTAATAAATGCTTTTAATTTTGTAATTTTACGACAAGTTGTACGTATGTTTTGCAGATTTGCTGAACAAGGTGTGCGTTTCTTTAATTTACAAATTATTTAATTTAATAATTTCTACTGATTTATATAGGAATTCAGCTAAATTGACAGTTTTTAAAACAATACAAGGGCGAAAATTTTTATCTGGAAAAATTGTGGCAGCTTATAGGAAATCTTTCTTATTTCATAGTTTTGCCTTTTGAAACACTAAGCAATGGATGAAGATTTAGATCTCGAGTTTTTAAATATATTAAGATTGTGCGAATGTCGCTGGAGTGTTCGTCCAGTGAATAGAAACCTGACAACGCATGGATATTTTAGGACTGACTGTGAGAAATATTGATTGCTTTTGTGTTGTTCCGAATTAAATTAATAAATATGACGTTTTTGTTTAATGAAAATTAATTCTTGCATTGCTCAAAAATTCCATGCAATTTCCCGCATACATTTCATACACAAAATAATTGAGTGGAAAAATAATTAAGTGGAAAAATAATTGAGTGGAAAATTGAGGTGGCAACGTTTGCTCTCTCTCACTTTGGCTCGACTTGGTAAAATATTAAAATGGATCTGATATTTTTGCCAAGTCAATTCGCCGTCTCGCCACTATGATCGCATACACACGATTCCATAAGGTGAAAGTAGAATTTATCCCTCAAGTCAATTCGCTTTATCAAGTCAAGTTATTATAATTAGCCCTTTAATTTTTGGCGCCAGGCCAGTACTGGCGTCACGTAGGTCAAACAGCGTTTTTTTGCTAAAAAAAGTCGGAAACGTAGAGAATAGGACCAAAACTACTCCGTTTCTTTACAAAGTGCAGTTGTATTTTTGTAACAGGCAACCCTTACCTTCTTTCTTCTCTCAACTGATTACAGTTATCAGAGATTACCCGCAGTGAACTATTCCCAGGCAAGCATCCTTCAGTATTTCTATTAATGCGGCATGATTTAATCCAATACAATACAGAAATACAATACGCTTAACGTAGGTCTCGGCTAGCCTTATAACTTTAATCACTATACCATCTAATGAGTCCATTTTGTTTATTAATTTTTATTTATATCAGATAGATTTTCACAAAACATAATTTCCATCCCCTTAAAAATACATAATTTCCATCCCCTTTAAAACGGGCCGAATTACTTTTGCTTCCAAATAGAGGATTTCGCCACTTCTACAATGAATAGTGAATTCCAATTTAAATGTATACAAATGTATAAAATCGGCGTTACAAATTGTTGCAAGACTTTCCGTTTGCATACTTGAAATTAATAATGCTGTTTTTGATAATTCTTCAATTTTTCGCGATCAATAAATTATTTGACTATGTTGTAAATTATTTTCAATCGATTTTTCAGAACAGCTGATAGTTTTGCCAAAACGATTGAGAAAGGCGATGTAAATGGTTTGCGAATGACTGATTCAATATTCTCATTCGAGGTCGATTTAACGTAGTAAAAAGAGCAAGAGAAAGTTGAAAACAGTGGGTTCACCAGTATAAATTATCTTATGCAAAAACAGAAGTGTGCGATAGTTCAATAAATTATCAAAGGTAATGTTGTAGAAATTCCTTGCATAAAGAGAGACATGATCTCCCTTTTTTAATCCATAGACGTAGCGAGTAATATTATTGAAAAGTACATTTAATTTATGTATGTCAGAACTATCGCAGTTAGCAAAAATTTCACAGCCATAAAGCAATTTTGGAACAAGATATGTTTTGGCAAGTAGAAGCTGAATATGAAGCGTTGTAAAGTACTGGGTTGTCCATAGCGCTCGTAGCATACCGTACACCTTTTCGAAACTGTTGCTTATGTGGTTATGCCGGATTAAAGTTCTGTTGAAAGTTACACCTAAATTTTTCGACGTCTCCACATACTCAATTTTACAACCATTTAGTGTGAGTTGAGGTACTGAATAAATATCAATGACTTTATTAGAAAGCACTAGGCATTTCGACTTCTTTGGATTAAGGCTCAAGCAATTTTTTAGTGCCCCTCTCTGTTTTATAAAAGCTCGACGGAGCTTTTACTACTTTGTTCGCGCCAAAAAAAAGTATCAGCTGTGGAATGCTTGATCATTTAAGGATAGCTGCCTCAAGGCGGTCTTAGCAGTTAGAGTGTTAATAGCAGCGTGAGTGCGACGTAAAGCCCTGACGAAATATTCATATCTCAGAATGCCGTGCCTATGTGCCATATTATACGGTGACGCTTGACGCATGAGTCAAATGTATTTTGTTGTTGTGTGAGAGAGTGGGAGAAAAACTTCGCCGCGTGTTACGCCCTGTAGTGGGTTAAGGGCTAATTATAATAACTTTGACTTGAACGAATTGACTTGACTTTGCTGGTTGTGGGGAGATCAAATGCAAAATCCTCTCCGAAAACAAAAGAAAGAGAAAATGTTTGCCTTTTAATGTTGCCACTTTTACTGAAACTAATTTCAGTTGGGTATTTTTAAGTCGTGTGGGTGTTTTTAATAAATGCTTTTAATTTTGTAATTTTACGACAAGTTGTACGTATGTTTTGCAGATTTGCTGAACAAGGTGTGCGTTTCTTTAATTTACAAATTATTTAATTTAATAATTTCTACTGATTTATATAGGAATTCAGCTAAATTGACAGTTTTTAAAACAATACAAGGGCGAAAATTTTTATCTGGAAAAATTGTGGCAGCTTATAGGAAATCTTTCTTATTTCATAGTTTTGCCTTTTGAAACACTAAGCAATGGATGAAGATTTAGATCTCGAGTTTTTAAATATATTAAGATTGTGCGAATGTCGCTGGAGTGTTCGTCCAGTGAATAGAAACCTGACAACGCATGGATATTTTAGGACTGACTGTGAGAAATATTGATTGCTTTTGTGTTGTTCCGAATTAAATTAATAAATATGACGTTTTTGTTTAATGAAAATTAATTCTTGCATTGCTCAAAAATTCCATGCAATTTCCCGCATACATTTCATACACAAAATAATTGAGTGGAAAAATAATTAAGTGGAAAAATAATTGAGTGGAAAATTGAGGTGGCAACGTTTGCTCTCTCTCACTTTGGCTCGACTTGGTAAAATATTAAAATGGATCTGATATTTTTGCCAAGTCAATTCGCCGTCTCGCCACTATGATCGCATACACACAATTCCATAAGGTGAAAGTAGAATTTCTCCCTCAAGTCAATTCGCTTTATCAAGTCAAGTTATTATAATTACTCTTTAATTTTTGGCGCCAGGCCAGTACTGGCGTCACGTAGGTCAAACAGCGTTTTTTTGCTAAAAAAAGTCGGAAACGTAGAGAATAGGACCAAAACTACTCCGTTTCTTTACAAAGTGCAGTTGTATTTTTGTAACAGGCAACCCTTACCTTCTTTCTTCTCTCAACTGATTACAGTTATCAGAGATTACCCGCAGTGAACTATTCCCAGGCAAGCATCCTTCAGTATTTCTATTAATGCGGCATGATTTAATCCAATACAATACAGAAATACAATACGCTTAACGTAGGTCTCGGCTAGCCTTATAACTTTAATCACTATACCATCTAATGAGTCCATTTTGTTTATTAATTTTTATTTATATCAGATAGATTTTCACAAAACATAATTTCCATCCCCTTAAAAATACATAATTTCCATCCCCTTTAAAACGGGCCGAATTACTTTTGCTTCCAAATAGAGGATTTCGCCACTTCTAGGCAACAATCAGTCCAAATACAACAAATTTGCAAGAAACTCAACATATATATATTTTCAGCGTTGCTTAACTCATATTATATTTTAGAAACCGTTCGTTATACTTTAGGAATTTTTAATTACTTTGTATCTGTTACAAATATAAATATGAGTAATGTGTCGAGAAAACTGTCGATATAAAAGCAGTATTATAAAACTAATATATATTTATATATTAAATTATAAGTATTATAATTATTTATAAACATAAATTCCATCTTCAAAATTCCTAAAAATTGAAAGTATGTAATTGGGTTTTCATTCCTACAATGCCTTTATTTTATCTTTATATGGTATATTTTTTTTATCAATGAAATAAAATCTATCAACAACGAATAAAAATGTTAATTTTTTTTTAAAAAACCAAAACGCAGCTTTTTAGTTTTTGTCATAATTGCTAAATTTTACAGACAGAAAAATTTTACTCCGAAAATTTTACGCCGAGTATACTCGTCGTCGATGAAAAATATTCAAGTAGGCAAAAAAATTTTTCGAAACAAAATTAAACAGTTGAAGGGTCAAGCATTCATTATACAATTCGTACTAAATTTAATACGTAAAAGCAAATTTTTTGTATTAAAAACGAAGATCTTTTCTCACGGCAGCCCGACACGGGAATCTTAACTAGCTCGTCAATGTGTTCAGTTTGATGACTTTTTACTAACCCAAGCTAAGCTTTTGACAACTTTTGACGGAATTTCGTATCTCTTCATCTCTGCCAGTGAAGTTAGCACATCATCTGAATGAAGTAATTAGAAATCTTTGTTATATAGTATAAATTATTAAAATGGCGTAATTGTACTAAGCATTTTTTACTTCTTACTCTCTTAAAAAACCAGGTTTCATAATAAATAGCAATCTAATTTGATCATGTTAAAAGTAGGAGTATTTGTAATAACATATTAAAAATCTAATCGTCTCTTGTTAAAAATAAAAGAAATATATATAACAGATATTGTGCATCTATTATTTAAATGCATCAGAAGTAAGTAATAACAAATTTTATAAACTCAAAAGCTAATGTTAATAGTAACAGATTTTAGAAATAATATATTTAGTATTTACATTTTACCTTAAAAAGTAAAAAGCGGTAAAAAATTAAAGAAAAATTATTTAACAAAATTAGCACACCTATCTACACACGTTAAAAGAAACAGATAGTATACAAAAAGAATTTTTTTTATTTATTTATTTGTTTCGATTTACCAGCAAACCAAAATTGCCTAACGATATTATAGACAGTGCCTGCAGTAAAAGAGTACCGAACACATGAATTTAGTAGCATAATAACTTAATAATAACTTAATTAACTTAGTAAAAAGAAAATGAATACTTTATTACTTAAGAATATCAGAAAGACGTAGAAACTGTTTACATTTTTAGAAAAGATACAATACAGGAAAACTTATTTCTAATGATAACAATTATAATGAAGAGAAATGTAAAGATGATTGCTTTTTGAACTGAACTGCGTTACTACAAGACCTTAATGTATTTGGAAGTGCGTTCCAAAGACGAATAGAATGCGCATAACAAAATTGCCTAACGATATTATAGACAGTGCCTGCAGTAAAAGAGTACCGAACACATGAATTTAGTAGCATAATAACTTAATAATAACTTAATTAACTTAGTAAAAAGAAAATGAATACTTTATTACTTAAGAATATCAGAAAGACGTAGAAACTGTTTACATTTTTAGAAAAGATACAATACAGGAAAACTTATTTCTAATGATAACAATTATAATGAAGAGAAATGTAAAGATGATTGCTTTTTGAACTGAACTGCGTTACTACAAGACCTTAATGTATTTGGAAGTGCGTTCCAAAGACGAATAGAATGCGCATAACAAAATTGCCTAACGATATTATAGACAGTGCCTGCAGTAAAAGAGTACCGAACACATGAATTTAGTAGCATAATAACTTAATAATAACTTAATTAACTTAGTAAAAAGAAAATGAATACTTTATTACTTAAGAATATCAGAAAGACGTAGAAACTGTTTACATTTTTAGAAAAGATACAATACAGGAAAACTTATTTCTAATGATAACAATTATAATGAAGAGAAATGTAAAGATGATTGCTTTTTGAACTGAACTGCGTTACTACAAGACCTTAATGTATTTGGAAGTGCGTTCCAAAGACGAATAGAATGCGCATAAAACTGCCTTTCCGAAGTTAGACAAGCATAACGTGTATTATTAATTGTGTTGTACGATATACTACGTTATAGTACGTTTACATCGACTTCGAATGACTCATTCGCGTCAGATTTCGCGAATGAGAAGCCGAATGAGAATAATTTCCATACGATTTGACAAATGAGAATCCATCTCATTCGTTTTGAATGAGAATCGAATGAGAACAAAATAAAGATTTTGAAACACCCTATAGCTGGGATCAAAAAAATCCCAAAACAAAAACAGGGGAAATTGAACGCAAATAATTGCAATCGTTTTACACGTTTCACAAGTGTGGGGACAACCCACATTAACATAGAGGAAACGTTATCTACAATGAATAGTGAATTCCAATTTAAATGTATACAAATGTATAAAATCGGCGTTACAAATTGTTGCAAGACTTTCTGTTTGCATACTTGAAATTAATAATGCTGTTTTTGATAATTCTTCCATTTTTCGCAATCAATAAATTATTTTACTATGTTGTAAATTATTTTCAATCGATTTTTCAGAACAGCTGATAGTTTTGCCAAAACGATTGAGAAAGGCGATGTAAACGGTTTGCGAATGACTGATTCAATATTCTCATTCGAGGTCGATGTAAACGTAGCGAAAAGAGCAAGAGTAAGTTGAAAACAGATAAGTGGGTTCACCAGTATAAATTATCTTATGCAAAAACAGAAGTGTGCGATAGTTCAATAAGTTATCAAAGGTAATGTTGTAGAAATTCCTTGCATAAAGAGAGACATGATCTCCCTTTTTTAATCCATAGACGTAGCGAGTAATATTATTGAAAAGTACATTTAATTTATGTATGTCAGAACTATCGCAGTTAGCAAAAATTTCACAGCCATAAAGCAATTTTGGAACAAGATATGTTTTGGCAAGTAGAAGCTGAATATGAAGCGTTGTAAAGTACTGGGTTGTCCATAGCGCTCGTAGCATACCGTACACCTTTTCGAAACTGTTGCTTATGTGGTTATGCCGGATTAAAGTTCTGTTGAAAGTTACACCTAAATTTTTCGATGTCTCCACATACTCAATTTTGCAACCATTTAGTGTGAGTTGAGGTACTGAATAAATATCAATGACTTTATTAGAAAGCACTAGGCATTTCGACTTCTTTGGATTAAGGCTCAAGCAATTTTTTAGTGCCCCCTCACTTTTTTTTTACGGCAGATGAAACCAACCTCAGGGGATGCCCCATGAAAAGCATTCCGAAAGGTTGACAGAAGGGGGAAAGAGGGAGTAGTGACGGTTTACACTTCGCTTAAATACTTCCTCTTTCTAAATGCTTCCTCTTTAGACCTGACTGCTTGTCTGCACGTCGCATTAAACCAGCAATAGTCTTTTGGTTTAACGGAAATTCTTTTATTAGGTATGAAAGACCTCATACCAAATAAAAGTATATTTTCTACCAATTTTTCTGCAGCATTTATGTTTCTATCTCTGAAACACAATTGCCAATTGAAACGGCTGAAAAAGCAGTTCAGCGCATCCCAATTAGCCTTCTCATAAAGCCACACTTTCCGCTTCGGAGCTGACTGGTGAGCGGATTGAAGACTAAAATATGGGAAGGTAGCAGAAATTGTAGTGTGGTCCGAATTACCAAGAGTTGCAAGAACATTCACTTGTTGTGATGTGAAGTTAGAAAAAGGTCCAGAATATTTTGGTTTTGCCCATCAACGCAGGGAAAGTGCGTTGGTTCCTTCACTAATAGAGTCAAATTATTAGACTCAGAAAGTAACTCAACATATAAACCCTCGGGTGTCGTGTGACTCGGATGACGTAACCAGTTGGATTTATGAACATTGAAATCACCAGCAACAACAATTTCACTGTTCGGATACGATTCCAGAATTTTAGAAATCGAATCAGAGAGACTGTCCAGTTTATCAAAAGTTGGCAGCCTCTCAAGACACGGGCTTCTACAAATGAAGCAGAAGTGCAGGATATGCGACTGGATTTTGAACTTAACCCACATGGAGCTAAATTCGAAATCCGTCGTGCAAAGGTGTTGCTGACACTGGTACGCAACATCACTGCGAATGTATAAGGCGAGGCCTCTGTATGGTAAAAACAATGGCAGTAAATGGTACCCCGGCATGTAAAAATCCAGTAGATCTGCACCCTCAGACACCTGGGTCTCACTTAGTGCCATTATATGCGGATGGTGGGTACAAATATGCGCATAGACCGCGAAGAAATTCGCCCTCAAGCCACGTACATTAGTGGAGTCTATGCGGAATTTTGTCATCGCCACCCACTGTAAGGAAGTGTAAGGTCAGCTATACAAGCGGCCACGCGTTCGTCGCAAGCAAAGCAAAACGTGACAAGACATGTGTTATGCCTTTATCTTGCCGCGCTTCAGCCCACGGTGCACTCACAGCCGCCTGCACACCTAACGGGACCAGGAAGAAGGAGGAGGAGTGAAAGCAAACGAAATGCTGAGCTTTACTGCGGAGAGCATAAAAAAGTCCGTCGCATGGTTCTCTGCGTCCCGTTTGATTGTCTATTTATTTGTTGTAATTTGATCAAGCCTTTTTTATTTGTTATTAAGTTAAATTATTATTAAGTAGTGCACTATTGTTTGTTTGTTAAAAAGTGTTGTTTGGTGATGGATTATTGTTGTGCGGTAAAGCGTTATTGTTGTCTTAAACGTATTTCGCGGCGTGGGTTTTCACTGTTGTTTTAGACTATTGTTTTAGATTTTATTTGCTCGAACAATGATTAAAAAGTATTGGCGGGCGCACCGTCCGCCTCCTTCCGCGGTCACATCACTACAGTCATGTCACTGACGTTTTCAAGTATCCCTTAAGGTAGTACGTGCTGTTGCTTAAGTTTTCTTTGTTAAAAGTTGCGTAAATTTTTTTATGACAGGTGAAACTAAGCTCAGGGGATGCCCCCTATCCATGCACAGCATTTCTTGGTTCCGAAGAGATGACAGGTTAGTGGGAAGGGGGAAAACCTTACACTTCGCTTAAAGGTTTCGACGTTGTAAGTGGACGGGAAGACATTCGCAGAGAGATCTAATAACATTTGTACATCATCAGCATACATATGCATTCCACAACCTTGCAGAACACTGGGAAGGTCATTAATGTACATACTGAAAAAAAGAGGACCTAGAACCGACCCTTGAGGGTCACCCTTAGTGATGGATAGAAATGTCAACGAAACATTATTGGCGAAGACATCTTGCAGCCTATCTGAAAGATACTACGATACAAGGTTGACAGTTGTTAAAGAGAACTTAAACATGCGGCTTAGTTTTGTCAGTAAAATATCGTGATCAACAGTGTCGAAGGCTTTAGAGTGGTCCAACAGAACCAAGAAGCTCACGAAAGCCTTCTCTGGCTCTTCGCCCCAATGCCATTTTGTAGCTTTCTTAAGTAGGTCGATGGGAGGTGTGGTGATAGTAGAAAACTTTTTGACAAATCTTCTGTACCATAAGACTACGCCGAGTAGTCTAATACAATACAAAAAGTAGTGCAATAAAGCACCTGCCAGACTGATGCTAACCACTACCGTACGTCGGCCCTGACAAATCGTTTCATCAGACTTCATTGCACCGCTACCCCGCTCACGGAAGGGACACACCTCACTCCTAGTGTTCATTGATAAATTCACGAAATGGGTGGAACTGATTCCTGTTCGTCACTAACGCCGTACACCATCATATTCTGGAACTAATTGTCTTCCGTTTCGGTTGCCCCGAGGTTCTTATTACGGACAACGGAACCCCATATACAACCTCACTCATGGAGCAACTAACCAGCCGTTATGTCACCGAAAGATTCAATCGAGTAATTAAAACTATGATGGCGATTTACACTCAGAATGATCACCGAGAATGGGACGCCCGTATATCCGAAAGTATGTTTGCAATAAATACAGCCGTTCACGACGCCACTCAAGAGAGCCCCGCTGAGTTAAACTTCGGAAGAAATCCACGACACCTACAGTGTATTGCATCAGCACTCAATGACAAACCCGTCACAAAAAACTTTAGCATGTTATATGAAAGGGCACTAAAGCAAAACCAACGTGCCACCCAACAAAAAAAGAGACAATACGTCTTAAGCCGTCGGCCCTGCAAACCAAAACTTGGGAGCATTGTACTCCATAAAAAATTACGATCTATCATCTGCCTGTAAAAATTTCGCTGGGAAGCTGGCACCAAAATACATCGGCCATATGAAGTTAAATTTTATATATCGGCCAATACAAGGGTTGCCTTTTATATTTCCGGAATAAAAAAAACCAAAAATTAATCACCGTAAATGGATTTATTGTTTTTCAAAATATTCTCCATGAAGATCGATACACTTTTGCATGCGCTTGAACCAATTTAGGAAGCACTTTTTCCACTCCGATTGATGTATCTCCAAAACATGCATTTTGAAAGCATTAGCCGCTCCTTCGGGCGTCGAAAAACGTTGACCGCGTAATTTATTTTTGATGTGCGGAAACAAAAAGAAATCATTGGCGGTGGCGAGATCTGTCTTCTTGAAGCGGCTTCTTGAAGCCGGCTTCGAGAAGAACGCGTGGCGACACCTAGTTTCTTCTTTCATGATAAAATTCATATACGTGTCATTTCTAAATGTGTGTGAGTGAAATTTACTGAATTTCCGAATGTTCGCCAGAGTTGCCATAATTATATTGCATGATGATTAACAATTAAAAAAAAAAGGAATTTCTATGTGTGTATAATTTCTTTTAAATTAAAATGAATCGCATAGTATTCGTGGCCAAAATGTGATAAATAAACTAAATTTCTAAAAAAAAACAATTTTTACAAAAAACTTCGGTATGGCAATCACACAATTTCATGATGGCGGACACTTCGTTTGTTGTTCTTTTGTTCTTCAGGTTTATACTTGCTTGTTTTTATTTTATATCAACACTTTATGATTTTAAATATATTTATTTTATTTTATTTATTGTCTTTTAATCATATTTTTCAATTTTCACTTTATTTAACACTTTATTTTAAGCGCAGTATCAAAATGTAAACAAATCTTCGGGAAACCTCGTCGGAACTCGTTCGGGCGACAACTGTTTAATTGTGTGCGTAAGAAGAACCGAGAATCCAACAGAATTTTGGCTACAAAAAAACTCTCCACTTGAAGAAAGTGTGGAGACTTTTCTCTCCTCACATCACCTCTCTTTCCAACAAACTTTTGAAGAAAGAAGAAAGAAGCCTTAATCTCGCCAGGCGGATTGGGTGCTAAATCGGGGCTGTACCCATCAATTCGATGTTTTCAGTTCTCAAAAAGTCTATCGTCTGAGCCGATGTGTGAGAGCTCGCATTGTCCTAGTGGAGAACGATCCGCCTTCGACGGTTGGTTTTCCTTATTTTTTCGAAGACTTCTGGTAAACAAATGGTTGTGTACCATTCAGAATAGATCATTCGTTGTTGCACTAATGGTACAGTTGCTACATGCCCGGTTTTCCCGAAGAAACAAGCGACCATGTTCTTCTAAGTGCTTCGTGCGCAAACAACTTTTGTTGGATTTGACTCATCTTGAAAGACCCATACAGTAGACTGCTGTTTACTTTCGGGCTCATATGCATAGATCCGTGATTCGTCACCTGTTACGATGTCATAGACATGTTTTGAAGCAACGCGATCGTAATTTTTTAGCATTTCTTTCGACCAATCGATGCGAGCTTTTTTTGAGCGATTGTCAAACTATGTGGAAATTAACGCGAACATACGTTTTTTTACGGCAAAATATTTATACAATATTGAATGTATGCTGGTCCCACTAATGCCCAAGGATGCCTCTATCTCACGATAAGTCACATGACGATCTTGCAATATCAGTTCACGTACAGAATCAATGTTTTCTAGAACAACGACCGATTTTGGACGACCTCCACGAAATTCGTCAGCGAGCGAACGACGGCCACGATTGAATTCAGTGTACCACCGGTATACAATGTTTTTATGGTGCTTCATCGCCAAAAGTCGAATTAAGATCATCGATTGACTGTTGTTAAGATAATCCACGTTGACAATTGTAAAAAATAATCGCATGGAAATGTTTAGGAGTTACTCCATTTTTCAGCCTAAATAACTTTTTCGAGTCACTGTAAACAACACAAATATCGTTTGTACGTCAAAACGTTCGGAGTACGAATACCGACAAAAAAGTTCAACGACAGAGACGTTTCAGAGAGGTTTTCAGATGGCAGCACTAGGATCGCCCATTCCCGAAATATAAGAGGCAACCTCCATATCATTCAAATCCGTAATACCCAGCCACCACACAAAGTTATACAAGTACATATATGAGTTAAAAGAACTCACACCAGAAACACTCATGACGGGCACCGCTAATTCCCAAAAAGCAAAACCCCTCCTCCTACCTATAAATATCACTCACTCAAAAAATAACTTCTCAGTCTCGATACGCGCCTCACAGGATGAACACCTACCAGAAACCAACTGGTCCTCGTTCGCCCGTAGTACCTCCACGATCCGTTCGGATGCTGCACAGTTACCTCTACTATATCAACCGCCACCAGAAGCTACTCCACGACCAAGAGCCTGCGGACTCACCGTCAGTACCATCCATCCGAAGAAAAGAATAACCTCCACACGACCAACATCAACCATAAAACAGCAACTGCGAAACGATTTGTCAGCGCCGACGTACGGTAGTCTGGCAGGTGCTTTATTGCTACCTTTGTATTGTGCGCAGATGAGACAAGAACGGACATATTTTCATATATCACGGTGTTTTTTTGGTAGAAGTAGTGTTCGCGTGATCGCCGCAAGGTTATTTTTTTTAGCCTAAATGCCCAGCAGTTGCGTGATCGTGTATTTATTTGAGGACGCTGGATTTCTCATCGGTGCGGATGCAGTATTGTCATAGTTCCGGAAAATTGTCATATTTGCGAGACTTTTCGTATCGTTGGTGGTTTCTAATTATAAAGTTCGAGTGGTGAGAAAGATTTTTTGTGTTCCTCATTTGATGCTCATACCATTCAGATGTTTGGATTTGCATGAGGTTTTGTTTTTCTGGCATTGCTTGTCTGGATAAGGTGTCGGCCACTATATTTTATATTCCATTTTGATATTCAATGGAGAAATCATACTGTTGAAGTTCAAGTGCCCAGTGGATCTCGCAGACGGATTTTGTAATGAGTGTAGCCATCGCAGTGAGTGATGATCGGTCACTACTATAAAATGGTAACCCTCAAGCAAGGTCGTAGCTTTCTAATTCCAAAAAGTATGGCTAGGCATTCTTTTTCAGTTGTTGAATATTTTCGCTTCAATTCCGTAAGAGTGCGGCTGGCACCGCACCTAACTACATCTTGCTCTTCCCACAGTTGGGTTAAAACTACCTCTAAGCCGGAGTCGCGTGCGTTGGTTTGTAATGTAAATGATTTTGAGAAGTCCGGGCATGGAAGAATTTTGTGTTGGGGGGTAGAAGTGATAGTTTTTTTAATTGTTCGAAAGCCTTGTCTGGCTCTTTGCCCCAATGCCATTTTGTAGCTTCCTTAAGTAGGTCGATGAGAGGTGTGGTGATAGTAGAAAACTTTTTGACAAATCTTCTGTACCATAAGACTACGCCGAACACTTGGCGTACCTCTTTAACTGTTCGGGGTCTTCGCAGCTCTTTGATTGCTTTAATTTTCTCGATGTGAATTTTTTTTTTTGCTCGATGAATGCCTTCTTGTGTGACCATATGCCCCAAATATCGGATCTCCTGTTGGCAGAACTTTGTTTTCTCGAAAGTAACTCGCAATCCTGATTCTCTTAGTCTCTGAAATACAGGGCGTAAGTTTTGCATATGTTCTTCGAAAGTTTTGCCCAATACTGTGATGTCATCTAAATAGGCAAATGCGTATGGTTCTAATTCAGCGCCTGCAATGGTGTACATGGCCCGTTGAAAAGTGGCCAGCGCGAAGTGGAGGCCGAACGGCATGACAGTCCACTGAAATAAACCGCATCCGAGGACGGTGAACGCCGTGAATTGCCGGGAGTTTTGTTCGAGCGAGATTTGGATCTGCACATACCCGTTTTTTAGATCGATTGTGCTGATGAATATGCATCACGTTATTTGTCCAGAATTGTTCGTATGTTTGGGAGAGGAAATGCGTTTCGTACGCTAATTTTATTTAATTGGCGGTAATCAACGCATTGTCGCCAGCTGCCTTGTTTCTTACTAAGACGATGGGAGAACTGTAAGGACATTTGCATGGTTCGATTTTTGATTTCGATTTATTTATTGCACTTCTGGTTGTTAGAAGATCGAAGCAAAAATTCTTTGAGTTGAAACTTAATCTTGATAAATCTTCGAAACAACTTTGGAAGCAGTTAAAAAATTTGGGAATTGGAAAAAGGATCTCTGTGGAGTGTAATTTTAATCCTGATGCATTACATAGGTCTTTCTTACGGGATTCAAATTGTTGCATGGATGCAGAGCTTCAATTTAGCAATAGAAGTGGTGGTTTATTTTCTTTCCATCACCACTAAATCGGATTTTCGACCAATACGTATTTTGACCACTCTATCTAAAATCTGCGAAGCCCTCATGGCTGAGCATATTAACTTCCATCTTTCTGATAATAATCTCTTGCATGAATTTCAGTCTGGATTTCGCGAGAAGCATAGTACTGCTACTGCAATGTTTAAAATCCTGGATGATATGACTTTCTTTTTATCATAAATAAACTACACTTCTTTGCCTACTTCAAAAGCGTTTGATAGTGTTGAACAGAGATAAAGAGATACGAAACTTCGACTGACAGCTGTCGAAAATTTTATATTCTTAGTATAAAATCACTTAACTCAACAAACTTGCGAGCTAGCTTTCTCACGACAGCTTTCGGTGTCGGGCTGCTCTTTGTTTTTAGTACTAAAGTTGGATTATTACGTATTGAATTTACTACGACTTTGTTCAATGAATGCTTAAAAGAAATGCATTAAAACTTTGAGAAATATTCGGGGGCTCGTAAATTATTGAAATAGTTAAAATCTTCATTAGAAAACTACTACATACTAACAACTTTTAGGAATTTTGAAAATCAATTCATGTTTATAAATAATAATAATACAATTTAATATTTAGCATATAAATATATAAGCAGTGTTAAGCTTTTATATCGAAAGTTTTTTCGACATAATACTAAAATTTATATTTGGTAATAGGACCAAAGTAATTGAAAAGACCTAAAATATAAAGAATGAGTCTAAAAATATAATACGAGTTCAGCAACGATATAAAAATTAGAATTTTTATGAGTTTCTTGCAATGTTGTTGTATTTCGCCTAGAAGTGGCGAAATCCTCTATTTGGAAGCAAAAGTAAGACGTTACCTTTGAAGTGGTAGGTTCAGGTGGGAAATTAAATTTGGTGATTTCGCATACACTGTGTGTGAGGTAAATAAACTTCCGAGCTCATATTGTATACAAAGAATAGACGGAGTTTTGAAAATTTCCTAAATCGATTCAGGATGTGATGAAAATACATGGTGATAAGAAATTGTAGGTGTGCAACCTTTCTTTTGGAAATATTAAATATTTAGGTGAATAGAAGCTGTTAGTTCTGAACTCAAGAAGTTTTAAGCCTTTTTTTATATTATCTCTCGGTGAAAAGGTACAGGTTTAGAACAAAACTAGAAGAAATGTATACTCTTAAGGTAGCTTTTGAAACTGGCATTACATTTATAAAAATATTTTTAACTCTTGCCAACTATTTGTAGTAAAAGTTGTAAAAAATAATATTGTTTATAAGTATTTTTTATTAATAAAATGCCAAATGTGAATTCTAATCCCGAAATTGCATTTTATTGCGAAATATATTAGGGAACTGTAAGGGGAAAGGTTCAACAAAACTTAATATCAATTATTCAAATATACATTAAATAGCTTTCCAACCGTACCAAAATGTAAATGTCTTCTGAACTTGTTAGTTATTGATGAATTTACCTTCAAAAACAAAATTTTTATGGTAACTGTTGACCTAAAATAAATTATTGAATCTTCAAAAATCCCATTTAATGTCCAAATCAGAAATTGTGTGTTCAGGTTTCCCTAGGTATTTATTTCAAAAGCTGACTTTTGGGCAATCTAATCGTTGCCGAAATATTGTAATACTTACGATACGAAATATTGTAATACCTTATTATTGTTACTTGAATGCAGGCAGACTATTTTTGTCATCTTCACGAGGCTGTGGAACAATCTACCCAATAAAAGCCATATCTGATGGAGTTGTTTTCAAGCGGCTGGCAAGGAAACTCTTATATAATAGGTAATATGTAAATGAGTTTCTCTACTTTACTATCTTCTCTTTACCCTTCTTTGAGGATGTAAACGTCTATTTATTTTTCAATATAATCTCTTGTAATATTACTATTACTATTAAGACTCTAATTATATAGTATATATATGTTCAAGTTCAGATATTATACTTGCTATAAAATAATTATATGCTTAGTGCACACTTGTTGAATAAATCGAAATAAATCGAAATCGAAAATCGAACCATGCAAATGTCCATACAGTTCTCCCATCGCCTTAGTAAGGAAAAAACAAGGCAGCTGGCGGCTATGTGTTGATTACTGCCAATTAAATAAAATTAGCGTATGAGACGCATATCCTCTCCCACACATACAAACAATTCTGGACAAATTACGTGAAGCAAAATTCATCAGCACAATCGATCTAAAAAACGGGTATGTGCAGATCCAGATCCCACACGAACAAAACTCCCGGCAATTCACCGAGGACGGTGAAGACCGTGAGTTATGCAGAGAAAATTTATCTGTCATATGATGCTTATGATGCAGATTATTTCAGTGGACTGTCATGCCGTTCGGCCTCCACTCCGCGCTGTCCACTTTTCAACGGGCCCTGGACACCATTATAGGCGCCGAATTAGAACCATACGCATTTGCCTATTTAGATGACATCATAGTATTGGGCAAAACTTTCGAAGAACATATGCAAAATTTACAGCTTGTATTTTAGAGACTAAGGGAATCAGGATAGCGAGTAAATTTTGAGAAAACACAGTTCTGCCAACAGGAGATCCGATATTTGGGGCACATGTTCACACAAGAAGGCATTCATATTGACATCGAGAAAATTAAAGCAATCAAAGAGCTGCGAAGACCCCGAATAGTTAAAGAGGTACGCCAAGTGCTCGGCGTAGTCTTATGGTACAAAAGATTTGTCAAAAAGTTTTCTACTATCACCACACCTCTCATCGATCTACTTAAGAAAGCTACAAAATGGCATTGGGGCGAAGAGCCAGACAAGGCTTTCGAACAATTATAAAAACTATCACTTCTGCAACCACCCACTACTTCGATGCCCGGACTTCTCAAAACCATTTACATTACAAACCAACGCCAGCGACTCCGGCTTAGGAGTAGTTTTAATCCAACTGTGGGAAGTGCAAGAGGTAGTTAGGTAGGGGGTTACGTCAGCCGCACGCTCACGGAATTGGAGCGAAAATATTCAACAACTGAGATAGAATGCCTAGCCATACTATTTGGAATTAGAAAGCTACGACCTTACTTAGAGGGTTACCATTTTATAGTTGTGACCGATCATCACTCACTGCGATGACTACACTCATTACAAAATCCGTCTGGGAGATTAGCCCGGTGCGCATTCGAACTTCAACAGTATAATTTCTCCATTGAATTTCGAAATGGAACATAAAATAAAGTGGCCGTCTCCTTATCCAGGCAAGCAGTGCCAGAAACACAAAACCTCATGCAAATCCAAACAGCTGAATGGTATGAGCATCAATTGAAGAACACAGAAAAAATCTTTCTCCCAACCCGAATTTTATAATTAAAAACCACCAACTGTACAAAATGTCCCGCAAATATGACAATTTTTCGGAACTTTGACAACGCTGCGTCCGCACCGATGAAAAATCCAGCGTCCTCCAAGGAATACACGAACACGCCACTGCTGGACATTTTGGCTGCAAAAAAACATTGCGGCGAGCACGCGAACACTACTTCTACCAAAAATGCACCGTGATATACGACAATATGTCCGTTCTTGTCTCATCTGCTCACAATATAAAGGTAGCAATAAAGCAAAAAACTGATGCTAACCACTACCGTACGTCGGCCCTGACAAATCGTTTCATAAGACTTCCTTTTCGGTTGCCCCGAGGTTCTTATTACGAACAACGGAACCCCATATACAACCTCTCTCATGGAGCAACTAACCAGCCGGTATGGCACCGAAAGATTCAATCGATTAATTAAAACTATGATGGTATTTACACTCAGAATGATCACCGAGAATGGGACGCCCGTATATCCGAAAGTATGTTTGCAATAAATACAGCCGTTCACGACGCCACTCAAGAAAGCCCCGCTGAGTTAAACTTCGGAAGAAATCCACGACACCCACAGTGTATTGCATCAGCACTCAATGACAAACTTGTCACAAAAAACTTTAGCATGTTATATGAAAGGGCACTAAAGCAAAACCAACGTGCCACCCAACAAAAAAAGAGACACTACGTCTTAAGCCGTCGGCCCTGGAAACCAAAACTTGGGAGCATTGTACTCCATAAAAAATTACGATCTATCATCTGCCTGTAAAAATGTCGCTGAGAAGCTGGCACCAAAATACATCGACCATATGAAGTTGAATTTTATATATCGCCCAATACGAGGGTTGCCTTTTATATTTCAGGAATAAAAAAAACCAAAAATTAATCATCGTAAATGGATTTTTTTTTTTTTTTTTTTTTTTTTTTATGACAGAAGAAACCAAGCTCAGGGGATGCCCCCTATCCATGCACAGCATTTGTTGGTTCCGAAGGGATGACAGGTTAGTGGGAAGGGGGAAAGAGGGTGTAGTGACGGTTTACACTTCGCTTGAATGTTTCGACGCTGTAAGTGGGCGGGAAGACATTCGCAGGGAGATTATTCCACAATCTAACGACGCGACCGAAAAACGAACTCTCACGGTAATGCGTGGTTCGTTGGAACGGAATCGCGACATAAAAGGGGTGCACCGCTCTGGAAAGCCGAGTAGTTCTGCTAAATACCTGAATCGGAGGAATCAGGCTGGCTACTTCAGAAGAACATTTACCGTGAAAGTAGCGGTAAAATAGTGATACACACCCCACATCACGACGACGCTCCAAGGTTTCAATAGAGCTGGATACCCTACTGTCCCCTATAAGTTTTAACGCACGACATTGGACACGGTCGAGAAGCTGAAGATATGCCCGCGAAGCTCCCGACCATATATGCGAATTGTACTCCATTTTCGGACGGATATAAGTGGTGTAGATACAACGAAGATCGGTTGGAGTGAAGTACTTCTTACACCGCTTAAGAAAGCCTAAGCACTTGGCTGCTTCTTTCGACACGTCAAAGATGTGATCGTTCCAGCGAAGATCGCATTGGATTGACATGCCCAGAACATCAAGAGCCTCCGACTCATTAATATCCACACCACCCATATTTAAAGGTGGAAAGTTGTCGCCCGCCAGACGCTTGTGGGTCAACAAACAGCATTGGGTCTTCCGCGCATTAAAATCGACCCGATTCGCTTGACCCCACTCCTGGATTTTGTTGAGGTCAGATTGGAGTGTGTCATTCATAATTCTGCGCCTTCTATTGATCTCCAGAATAGAAGGACGCCTGGAGAATGAATATGAATGACAAATGCTGCTGTCATCAGCAAACGAGTAGACGGGGTTTGATGTCAATGACAGAAGGTCATTGATGAAAATAAGAAAAAGTGTCGGAGACAGGACCGAACCCTGCGGAACTCCAGCATTAATGGAGTGCTCTTCGGAAGCAAAGCCGTCTATCACAACCCGAATAGAACGGCCGCTGAGGAAACTCGATATCCATCGAGTGAAAGTATTACCGACACCATAAGCAGCCAGTTTAGACACGAGTGCTTTATGCCACACCCGGTCAAATGCCTTGGAGATATCCAGAGCAACAACCTTGCTCTCACCGAACCGGTGAATGCAACTGCTCCACCGTTCTGTGAGAAACGCCATCAGGTCGCCGGTGGAACGGTGAGCACGGAAGCCGTACTGGCGATCGCTGATCAACTCGTTGCTCTCTAGATACCTCATCAATTTAAAATTTACAATGCTCTCCATGACTTTAGAGAGCACTGAGCAGATTGCTATGGGCCGGTAATTTGCAGGATTCGTAGCCTCACCTTCTTCGGGAACTGGCTGCACGTTGGCAATCTTCCAGGAAGCGGGAAAAACTCCTGAAGTATAAGATAAATTAAAGAGATTGCGCAATGGGCGAGCCAGTGTTGAGGCGCACTTTCTCAACACATGGGCTGAAATGCCATCCGGTCCCGAGGACTTATTGACATTGAGGTCTGCAAGCACTCTTTTAACAGCTCGCGTTCGAAAATGCATCTGAGGCATAGCATGAGATACACCATCAACCGCGGGCAGTGGTTGACTACTCTCAGGAAGAGAGCAGTTTTCAGCAAACATTTTGGCTAATAAGTTTGCTTTATCAACCGAGTGAGTGAAGATCTGATCGTCCTTAAGGAGAGTTGGAATAGACGATTTCGACTGATTTTTCACCCTCCCCACAAACGACCAAAAGTTCTTGCTACCCTTATGGTATTCAAGAACCCTGCGTCTAAGGCGCTGCTCGTAAAGAACTTTTTCGCGCCTTAGAGTGGCATTGCACCTATTTCTGGCCTGATTGCGCAGCAGTTTAGTATCAGCAGTTTTATTTAAACGCCAATTCCTAAATGCTTCCTCTTTAGACCTGACTGCTTGTCTGCAAGTCGCATTAAACCAGGAATGGTCTTTTGGTTTAATGGAAATTCTTTTATAAGGTATGAAAGACCTCATACCAAATAAAATTATATTTTCTACCAATTTTGCTGCAGCATTTATGTTTCTATCTCTGAAACACAATTGCCAATTGAAACGGCTGAAAAAGCAGTTCAGCGCATCCCAATTAGCCTTCTCCTAAAGCCACACTTTCCGCTTCAGAGCTGTCTGGTGAGCGGATTGAAGACTAGAATATGGGAAGGTAGCAGAAATTGTAGCGTGGTCCGAATTACCAAGAGGTGCAAGAACATTCATATCATACTTGCTGTGATGTGAAGTTAGAAAGAGGTCCAGAATATTTTGGTTTTGCCCATCAACGCAGGGAAAGTGCGTTGGTTCCTTCACTAATTGAGTCAAATTATTAGACTCAGCAAACAACTCAACATACAAACCCTCAGGTGTTGTGTGACTCGAATGACGTAGCCAATTGGAATTATGAACATTGAAATCACCAGCAACAACAATTTCACTGTTCGGATACGATTCCAGAATTTTAGAGATCGAATCAGAGAGACTGTCCAATTTATCAAAAGTTGGCAGCCTCCCTAGACCCGGGCTTCTATAAACGAAGCAGAAGTGCAGGATGTGCGACTGGATTTTGAACTTAACCCACATGGAGCTAAATTCGGCATCCGACGTGCAAAGGTGTTGCTGACACTGGTACGCAACATCACTGCGAATGTATAAGGCGAGGCCTCTGTGAGGTAAAAATAGTGGCAGTAGATGGTACCCCGGCATGTGAAAGTCCAGTGGATCTGCACCCTCAGACACCTGGGTCTCACCCAGTGCCACTATATGCGGTTGGTGAGTACAAATATGCGCATAGACCGCGAAGAAATTCGCCCTCAAGCCACGTACATTAGTGGAGTCTATGCGGAATTTTGCCATCGCCGCCCACTGTAGCGAAGTGTAAGGTCAGCCGTACAAGCAGCCACGCGTACGCCGCAAGCAAAGCAAAACGCGACAAGACAAGTGTTATGCCTTTATCTTGCCGCGCTTCAGCCCACGGTGCACTCACAGCCGCCTGCACACCTAACGGGACCAGGAAGAAGGAGGAAGAGTGAAAACCAACGAAATGCTGAGCTTTACTGCGGAGAGCATAAACAAGCCCCTCGCATGTTTCTCTGCATTGCGTTAGATTGTCTATTTATATGTTATATTTTCATCAGGTTTTATTTATTTGTTATGAAGTATTGAGTTAAGTAGTGCACTATTTTGTTTGTTAAAAAGTGTTGTATGGTGAGGGGTTATTGTTTTATTTTCGCGGCGTGGGTTTTCACTATTGTTTTGTTTATTTTCGCGAACACTGTTTATAAGCTGAATTGGCGGGCGCACCGTCCGCCTCCATCCGTGGTCACATCACAACTAATGATTGTTAGCGCCAACTGCCGCTCGACAGAGGTGCTCCCTCATCGATCGGTAGGGCGTCAGGAGTGAGCACTCCAGTCTCTCTCCTGTCAGCCTGCCGGTCATGAGATGCGCCTCTCTCCGCGGCAACTGGCGCTGTTTGACCGGCTTCCAGCGATCGTCGCTGGACCCACACCAGTCACTTGCTCACTCTGATTCCCCAGCAGTTGACGCGTGTGAGTGGAGCTTTAACATTTGGAACATTTTTAATTATTGTGAGCAGTGTGAAATAAACCGTGTAAACCCATTAAATATTAAAACATTATGAAATACATTCAATTTGTGATTTGAACAAAACATTTGGTCCAAGACGAGCCGGATTGCCGCCGCCGAGGATTCGACGTCATTAACAGCGACGCCCCAATCACCTAGCCGAGTGAAACGGTAAGTTCACCGTGTTTTATTTAATTTGGCCACCGCTTTTGTGCGAACTTGTACGCAAGTCTACTTGCGAGTTTAAAAGTGCGTCTCGTGCACTTTGAATATATATATATATATATATATATATATATATATATATATATATATATATATATATATATATATATATATATATATTCAAAGTGCACGAGACGCACTTTTAAACTCGCAAGTATATATATATATATAGTATATATATATATATATATATATATATATATATATATATATATATATATATATATATATATATATATATATATATATATATATATATATATATATATATATATATATATATATATATATATATATATTCAAAGTGCACGAGACGCACTTTTAAACTCGCAAGTAGACTTGCGTACAAGTTCGCACAAAAGCGGTGGCCAAATTAAATAAAACACGGTGAACTTACCGTTTCACTCGGCTAGGTGATTGGGGCGTCGCTGTTAATGACGTCGAATCCTCGGCGGCGGCAATCCGGCTCGTCTTGGACCAAATGTTTTGTTCAAATCACAAATTGAATGTATTTCATAATGTTTTAATATTTAATTTAATTTAATATTAATATATATATATATATATATATATATATATATATATATATATATATATATATATATATATATATATATATATATATATATATATATATATATATATATATATATATATAAGGAACTGTCCTCCTTATATATATATATACCCTTCATTTGACCGTCAAAACTTCGAGAATCGTCGATTCGTGGGTAACGGTCCCCAAGAATAACGGCAGCACCAAGGCTTGAGGTTTTTTGTTGCTGACCGTCTTCGCAAGCATTGCTTGCTGTGAAGCCCACATTAAAAATTTACCGCTTGATTTCTACTAAGCCCCGCGCTCTCACAAAGAAAGTGAAAACATTTCACACTTTCGCTTTCTTGTTCTGCGCTCGTCTAGCTTCTCGAAGAGCGAATTACTTGTGCGCTTAGTGCAAGTCGAAAAACCACCACCTTTTGCTGGTTGGTTTTTGCGGGTACTTTTTTCTGCTGCTCGCGCTCTTCTGCTTGCGTTGATCAGTCATACAGAGTGCACACAGAACACAAAAACCTGTTTTTTCTGTCTGCACTCTCCCAAGTGATAGCAGTGTAAAATTCACTATTCAACGGTGACCCAACGCGAAATCGAAAAAGCGAGACACTCGGTAGGCAGAAGTGTTCGCAGCAACTAGTCTCTTTGTAACTAGTTGCCAACTTTAGAGGCAACGCGTGGTTAATTTTTGGCAGCAAACTTTTCGAGACCCAACGCCACCGCATAGCGACCCGGAAACATTTTTGCGACTTTTTTTAAAATATACGAAAAAAAAAATAAAAAGCTTTTTTATTTTTTCCGAAATAAGTTTTCGGTGCGTTTTATTTGGAATTTGCGTCTTCCTTCACCGCCCCTATCCGTAACCCAGACATACAATGGCGGCGCTCGCATCCTTCATTATTATAGCCGATGCGCTGATCGAGTTCGAGGTGGACTTCGACCAGACACCCACCACGGAACACACCATTTACACCCTTGGGATTCAGCGGGAAGAAATACGATCGCAGTGGCTGCTGACTAAAAGCTCCTATGAAAAGGTGCTTGCGGAGCTGTACTCGACGAAGCACAGAGGCAAAGAATTCGAAGGCGTAAAGGAGAAGCGGCGCCAATGCTATGCGGTATATCTGCGCTGCGCGGGAAAAATTGAGCAATTGATCGAAGCTGCAGTGTCCCCTCCAGTTGCCGCGACCCCTCGATAATCGTCTTTTTGTGCTCCAGCAAGCTCCCAGAAGCAACGCTTTCCCTCTGGGAGACAACCCCTCACCAACAAAGCGGAGATCCCGAAATGGACAGATCTGGATGCGTTTCTCACTCATCGCTTCCAGACCCTTGAAACGGTGCAAGATATTAAATGCACACCCCCCTCGAAGTCTACGCAGCCCACAACTCCCTCTCACTCGACTCCAGCCTCCAAACGCGTCAACACCTTCCAGTTGAAGGTGTCCCAAGATAGCTGGCCTCTTTGCCAGAAGCAGCACAGGCTGAGATCAGTTTCTCAGCTTGCCCGTCCCACAGCGGCTGAATACCGTTCAGAAAAACCGCTTGTGCAGCAACTGCTTGGCCAGATCTCATTCCGTGAAAAGCTGTCCAAGCAGATTTAATTGCCTCAAATGCAACGGCAGGCATCACACCCTCTTGCATCGTGAGCATGCTCCGTCCTCCTCGAATGCTGCATCAGATTCGACCCCACGTGCCTCACACCAAGAGCGGCGGTTTGACAACGCTCCGCGTGGTCAAGCCACTGTCTATTCGAATTTTGTTCCCGGTTCGACACATCATGCTTCTCAGCAAGAAAGGCCGCATTCTTCAATGCGACCTCCCTCCAACATACAGTCCACTTCTCACCCCGCGCAACAGCGAAATCCACAGGACACGCATCAGGTGTGCTTCGCGAAAGCACCAAAACAGGTACTGTTAGGGACTGCCATGGTAACAATACGCCATCACGGTACATGTTACATCGCGCGCGCCTTGATTGATCCTGGGTCCGAAGTGTCGTGCATCTCCAAACGCATACAAAAGCTCTTAAAGCTCCCAGCGCGGCCAACTGCAGCTGTAGTTTCAGGTCTCAACGAGACTGTTGCTGCAAAAATATCAAGATCGAGCGATTTTGATCCTGGGTCCGAAGTGTCGTGCATCTCCGAACGCATACAAAAGCTCTTAAAGCTCCCAGCGCGGCCAACTGCAGCTGTAGTTTCAGGTCTCAACGAGACTGTTGCTGCAAAAATATCAAGATCGAGCGATTTTCTGCTGAATTCGCCACTTGATCCCAACTTTCAAGTTAACGTGACGGCGCTCGTGCTCCCACAAATCACAGGGCGGTTGCCCTCACACTCGTTAGACAGGTCACTTCTCAGTGGCCTCCCTCAAGACATCGAGCTCGCAGATGTCAACTTCTCCAAAAGCGAGCAGGTCGACGTCCTCATCGGAGCTGATTTATACCCAGAAATACTGCTGGACGGCATCCGCCGCAAAGTGCTGGGCTCCCTCATGGCTCAGCAAACCGTGTTCGGTTGGATCCTAACTGGGCCGGTTCCCACTATGCAATCTGCCACTGCACGTATCAAAGCGGCTTACAGAACGAAGTCACCTTCGAACAACAGTTCGAACGTTTTTGGGAGGTGGAGGAACTTCCCAAAACTAGATTGCTATCCTACTCCGAAAAGTTTCGCGAAGAAAAATACGCGAAGACGCGATGACGGCCGCTACATCGTGCCATTGCCTTTAAAGTCGGCTTTCCAGCACGCTCCGCTCAGGGGCTTCGAGACATTCAAAATGTATCGCCAAATATTGGTCGACCCAAAGCACACACCATATCAGCGCATTCTCTTCCGAGACCCGTACAAGTCCGATCTTACCGATCTCGAGCTTCAAACGGTAACGTTTGGTGTTAATTGCGCCCCTTTTTCTTGCTATACGCACCCTTCTTCAATTGGCAGACGAGATGGAGCACCAGTTTCCGCTTGCGTCACACATTCTACAGCATTCCATGTACGTGGATAATGTGTTCGCAGGCACGCATGACCTGGTGACAGCTACCCAGACCCGTGAACAACTCATAGTGGCTCTCGACTCAGCAGGTTTTTGCCCTTCGAAAATGGATCATAATGGCATTCTGGCAGACTTACCGGCATCCCATCTGCTCCATTCCGATTTTCTGACGCTAGAAGATTCCAGCACCGCCAAAATGCTTGGAATTTGCTGGAACGCGACCCATGATGAGTTCTACTTCGATGTCCAAGCCATCGCCATCGAAGCTGCGTACACGAAACGAGAAATGTTGTCTCTGGTCGCCAAGCTGTTCGACCCAGCCGGTTGGTTGGCTCCGATCATCGTTGCAGCAAAGATTCTGATTCAGCAAGTCTGGTTGGACAAAATCGACTGGGATGACACTCTGCCTCAGGTAACTCACGCTAACTGGTTAAGTTTTCTTCAGAATTATTAGCACATCTGCGCCATCCGCATCCCGCGATGGGTGAGTTACACCCCAGAAAGCGAAGTCGAACTCCATACCTTTTGCGATGTCTCACAGAAAGCCTACGCAGGAGTCATCTATGCCCGCATCAAGGTCGCTCAGGAAGTCCAAGTTTTCCTTTTGTACTCCAAAACTCGTGTAGCCCCAATTAAAACTTTGTCTCTCCCCAGGTTAGAATTGTGCGGAGCCACTTTAGTAGCTGAGATGATCGACACTCCCGTGCCCACGCTGCAGCTGCCCCATTACACGATCTACTGTTGGAGCGACTCCACCATTGTTTTGGCCTGGCTGAAGAAATCCCCCTGCGTTTGGGCGACGTTCGTGGCAAATCGAGTTGCCAAAATCATCGAGAAGGTACCACAGTCGCAATGGTTTCATGTGGATTCCCAGGACAGCCCCGCGGATTTAGCCAGTCGCGGTGCCACGCCCAAATATCTCGCTGAGAGCACCCTCTGGTGGAATGGACCTGCTTGGCTTGCCCACGACAAGAATCGCTGGCCCGAATTCCGCGCCTACGACGAATATGTCACCAAACGAGCAGAAAGCTGTCAAAACGCTGTACACCCATTGCGCTACCGATGAGGATCCTCTCGAACGATTTTCGTCACTGCCACGAGACCTACGTGTATACTCATACGTATACGTGGATTCCCAGGACAGCCCCGCGGATTTAGCCAGTCGGATTTACCCCAGAACCGGCGCCGCGACGTGTACCACCAACACCGCCGACCCCACGACATGCGCCTCCAGGTCGTCCGGCTCCACAACGCTCATCCAGCTCAGCGTCACCCCTTTTCTCCACACGGATAACACGATGCATGTTGGCGGGTGGTTGTCCTCGTGTCCCAACTTGCCTTTCGACGAGCGGCACCCGATTATTCTGCCATACGGCTGCCAATTCTCGCGATTGCTCATGCGTTTTATACACGAAATATCTCTACACGAGGGCAACCAATTAGTTCTTCGTCTGGTCCGTACCCAATTCTGGATCCCCAAGGTAAAAAACCTCATCAAAACGACGACCCATACGTGCAAGCCGTGTATCCTACATCGGAAAAAGCAACGAACCCAACTCATGGCACCATTGCCACCAGAACGCATCACGTTCTGACGCCCATTTGCCAATACCGGAGTCGACTTCGCCGGCCCGTTCGATATTAAAAATTACACGGGACGCGCGTGCTTGATTACCAAAGGCTACGTTTGTGTCTTTGTCTGTTTCGCAACGAAGGCCATTCATTTGGAACCTACTAGCGACCTCTCAACCGCTACCTTCCTTGCCGCCTTTTCCCGGTTCGCCGCCCGTAGAGGCTGCCCTGCCAACATCTACTCTGATAACGGCACCAATTTTGTAGGCGCCTCCAAAAAGCTCCGGCGCGACTTCCAGGACTTCATGTCTCGTACAAAGCAGCTGATAGAAACCCAATATTCACACCAAGACGTCACCTGGCACTTTTTGCCGCCATGAGCCCCGCACATGGGTGGCTTCTGGGAGGCGGGGGTCAAGAGCCTCAAAACCCATCTCCGAAAAGTGGCCCCAGTCATAAGATACACCTTCGAAGAATTTTCCACTCTTCTGAGCAAGATCGAATCGTGTCTTAATTCACGACCCTTAACTGCTTCCTCCGAAGTCCCAACCGTGATGGAAGCCATCTCCCCCCCCCCCCCCATTTTCTAATTGGCGGGCCCTTACTCGCCCCAGCCGAACTCGAACGGCATAATAACCCCCTCTCTATTCTCAATCGGTGGCGACGCGTGCAAGCTCTCGCTCAGCATCTCTGTCTCAGATGGAAAACAGCGATTTCCAACTCGACGATCTCGTGGTCATTCGCGACGATAACTTGCCGTCGAACACGTGGCGCTTATGCCGGGTTACAGCTGTCCACCGCGGACAAGACAACCGCGTACGCGTGGCTGACCTCTTAACCGAAAGGGGTCACGTCACGCGTCCCATTACGAAGCTGGTGCCCTTACCCTGTGTATGACAGCCTATTAGTAACCCCTTCTTTTCTCATTACAGCATCATCATGTATCTGATCCGCCGGCAATATGCGCGGACCCGCAGAGGGCGACTGCTAGCAGAGGGCGACTGCTGGCTGTGCCCATCTGCGCCGCCTCCACCGCCACGCCGCCCATTGCTGCCCACCGGGAGCCGTCCCCAATCGCCGTCGTCCTGGTGCTCGACGTCTCGGCCGAGGAGGCACAGGCGATCGCCACGGCACGGCGCTCGCCCACCCCGCCGACCCGAGCTGTCCGGAGCTTCTTCGTCCGGTTCGAGGAAGCCTCCGCCGATCCGGCCCCATCACCGAGGCCCCTCCATTGCGACGACCTCCGAATACGTGGAAGTCTGCGAGTTCGCGCGATGTCGGTGCGACATCCGCCGCGCCACTTGCAGCATGCACCACCAGAGCCGGCCCAGAGACGTGCGGCCTCACCACCAGAGCCGTCCCAGAGACGTGCGGCCTCACCACCCACGCCGGCCCCGAGACGTCTGCGGCCCGCCAGCCCAGAACCGGCGCCGCGACGTGTACCACCAACACCGCCGACCCCACGACATGCGCCTCCAGGTCGTCCGGCTCCACGACGCGCGCCAATGATGCCGGCCAGACGGCACGCCTGGTGTCCGCCCGCCCAGCGGCTTTCTACGGAGGGCCGCGAGCACGAGCTGTGCTGTCCCCTGTGTGCGGGGCAGCATGTGCTGAGCCGTTGTCGGCTGTTTCTGCGGCAAACCACAGCGCAGCGAAATTTGACGGCATCAGCAAGGCGCATGTGCCGAAACTGTTTGGCGCGGTCGCACCGATTGGCTGAGTGTCAGAGCCCCATGCGCTGCCGCAAGTGCGGGGAGACGCACCACACGCTCCTCCACTAGGCCGGAGAAGAGGCTTGGCGCCAGTTGTCGGGGTTTGGTGGTTTGCAGTCCTGCAAGGCGGGCGGTATGCTAACGCCGACCGCCGCTCGCCAGAGGTGCTCCCTCATCGATCGGTAGCGTGTCAGGAGTGAGCACTCCAGTGTCTCTCCTGTCAGCCTGCCGGTCATGAGATGCGCCTCTCTCGTGAGAGTAAGCCCGGCTGCGGGCTCTCTCCGCGGCAACTGGCGCTGTTTGACCGGCTTCCAGCGATCGTCGCTGGACCCACACCAGTCACTTGCTCACTCTGATTCCCCAGCAGTTGACGCGTGTGAGTGGAGCTTTAACATTTGGAACATTTTTAATTATTGTGAGCAGTGTGAAATAAACCGTGTAAACCCATTAAACATTAAAACATTGTGAAATACATTCAATTTGTGATTTGAACAAAACAGATTTATTGTTTTTCAAAATATTCTCCATGAAGATCGATACACTTTTGTATGCGCTTGAACCAATTTAGGAAGCACTTTTTCCGCTCCGATTGATGTATCTCCAAAACATGCATTTTGAAAGCATTAGCCGCTTCTTCGGGCGTAGAAAAACGTTGACCGCGTAATTTATTTTTGATGTGCGGAAATAAAAAGAAGTCATTGGCGGTGGCGACACCTAGTTTCTTCTTTCATGATAAAATTCATATACGTGTGATTTCTAAATGTGTGTGAGTGAAATTTACTGAATTTTCGAATGTTCGCCAGAGTTGCCATAATTATATTGCATGATGATTAACAATTAAAAAAAAAGGAATTTCTTTGTGTGTATAATTTCTTTTAAATTAAAATGAATCGCATAGTTTCAAAATACGACCGTATTCGTGGCCAAAATATGATAAGTAAACTAAATTTCTAAAAATATAACAATTTTTACAAAAAATTTCGGTATGGCAATCACACAATTTCATGATGGCGGACACTTCGTTTGTTGTTCTTTTGTTCTTCAGATTTATACTTGCTTGTTTTTATTTTATATCAACACTTTATGATTTTAAATATATTTATTTTATTTATTGTTTTATAATCATATTTTTCAATTTTCACTTTATTTAACACTTTATTCCAAAGCGCAGTATACAAATGTAAACAAATCTTCGGGAAACCTCGTCGGAACTCGTTCGGGCGACAACTGTTTAATTGTGTGCGTAAGAAGAACCGAGAATCCAACAGAATTTGGGCTTCAAAAAAACTCTCCATTTGAAAAATGCGTGGAGACTTTTCTCTCCTCACATCACATCTCTTTCCAACAAACTTTTGAAGAAAGAAGCCTTAATCTCACCAGGCGGATAGGGTGCTAAATCGGGGCTGTACCCATCAATTCGATGTTTTCAGTTCTCAAAAAGTCTATCGTCTGAGCCGATGCGTGAGAGCTCGCATTGTTCTAGTGGAGAACGATCCGCCTTCGGCGGTTGGTTTTCCTTATTTTTTCGAAGACTTCTGGTGAACAAATGGTTGTGTACCATTCAGAATTGATCATTCGCTGTTGCACTAATGGTACAGTTGCTACATGCCCGGTTTTCCCGAAGAAACAAGCGACCATGTTCTTCTAAGTGCTTCGTGCGCAAACAACTTTTGTTGGATTTGACTCATCTTGAAAGACCCATACAGTAGACTGCTGTTTACTTTCGGGCTCATACGCATAGATCCGTGATTCGTCACCTGTTACGATGTCATAGACATGTTTTGAAGCAACGCGATCGTACTTTTTTAGCATTTCTTTCGACCAATCGACGCGAGCTTTTTTTGAGCGATTGTCAAATTATGTGGAAATTAACGTGAACATATTTTTTTTTAACGCAAAATTTTTATACAATATTGAATGTATGCTGGTCCCAAGGATGCCTCTATCTCACGATAAGTCACATGACGATCTTGCAATATCAGTTCACGTACAGAATCAATGTTTTCTATAACAACGACCGATTTTGGACGACCTCCACGAAATTCGTCAGCGAGCGAACGACGGCCACGATTGAATTCAGTGTACCACCGGTATACAATGTTTTTATGGTGCTTCATCGCCAAAAGTCGAATTAAGATCATCGATTGACTGTTGTTAAGATAATCCACGTTGACAATTGTAAAAAATAATCGCATGGAAATGTTTAGGAGTTACTCCATTTTTCAGCCTAAATAACTTTTTCGAGTCACTGTAAACAACACAAATATCGTTTGTACGTCAAAACGTTCGGAGTACGAATACCGACAAAAAGTTCAGAGAAACGACAGAGAAGTTTCAGAGAGGTTTTCAGATGGCAGCACTAGTATCGTACATTACCGAAATATAAAAGGCAACCTCCGTATCATTCAAATCCGTAATACCCAGCCACCACACAAAGTTATACAAGTACATATATGAGTTAAAAGAACTCACACCAGAAACACTCATGACGGGCACCGCTAATTCCCAAAAAGCAAAACCCCTCCTCCTACCTATAAATATCACTCACTCAAAAAATAACTTCTCAGTCTCGATACGCGCCTCACAGGATGAACACCTACCAGAAACCAACTGGTCTTCGTTCGCCCGTAGTACCTCCACGATCCGTTCGGATGCTGCACAGTTACCTCTACTATACCAACCGCCACCAGAAGCTACTCCACGACCAAGAGCCTGCGGACTCACAGTCAGTACCATCCATCCGAAGAAAAGAATAACCTCCACACGATCAACATCTACCATAAAACAGCAACTGCGAAACGATTTGTCAGGGCCGACGTACGGTAGTCTGGCAGGTGCTTTATTGCTACCTTTGTATTGTGCGCAGATGAGACAAGAACGGACATATTTTCATATATCACGGTGTTTTTTTGGTAGAAGTAGTGTTCGCGTGCTCGCCGCAAGGTTATTTTTTTAGCCTAAATGCCCAGCAGTTGCGTGATCGTGTACTTATTTGAGGACGCTGGATTTCTCATCGGTGCGGATGCAGTATTGTGATAGTTCCGGAAAATTGTCATATTTGCGAGACTTTTCGTATAGTTGGTGGTTTCTAATTATAAAGTTCGAGTGGTGAGAAAGATTTTTTGTGTTCCTCATTTGATGCTCATACCATTCAGCTGTTTGGATTTGCATGAGGTTTTGTTTTTCTGGCATTGCTTGCCTGGATAAGGTGTCGGCCACTATATTTTATATTCCATTTCGATATTCAATGGAGAAATCATACTGTTGAAGTTCGAGTGCCCACCGGACTAATCTCCCAGACGGATTTTGTAATGAGTGTAGCCATCGCAGTGAATGATGATCGGTCACTACTATAAAATGGTAACCCTCAAGTAAGGTCGTAGCTTTCTAATTCCAAAAAGTATGGCTAGGCTTTTCAGTTGTTGAATATTTTCGCTTCAATTCCGTGAGAGTGCGGCTGGCACCGCACCTAACTACATCTTGCTCTTCCCACAGTTGGGTTTAAACTACTCCTAAGTCGGAGTCGCTTGCATTGGTTTGTAATGTAAATGGTTTTGAGAAGTCCGGGCATCGAAGTATGGGGACAGAAGTGAGAGTTTTTTTTAATTGTTCGAAAGCCTTGTCTGGCTCTTCGCCCCAATGCCATTTTGTAGCTTTCTTAAGTAGGTCGATGAGAGGTGTGGTGATAGTAGAAAACTTTTTGACATATCTTCTGTACCATAAGACTACGCCGAGCACTTGGCGTACCTCTTTAACTGTTCGGGGTCTTCACAGCTCTTTGATTGCTTTAATTTTCTCGAGGTGAATTGTTTTTTTTTTTTGCTCGATGAATGCCTTCTTGTGTGACCATATGCCCCAAATATCGGATCTCCTGTTGGCAGAACTGTGTTTTCTCAAAAGTAACTCGCAATCCTGATTCTCTTAGTCTCTGAAATACAGGGCGTAAGTTTTGCATATGTTCTTCGAAAGTTTTGCCCAATACTATGATGTCATCTAAATAGGCCTGTTGGCCGAACTGTGTTTTCTTAAAATTACCTCGCAATCCTGATTCTCTTAGTCTCTGAAATACAGGGCGTAATTTTTGCATATGTTCTTCGAAAGTTTTGCCCAATACTATGATGTCATCTAAATAGGCAAATGCGTATGGTTCTAATTCAGCGCCTGTAATGGTGTACATGGCCCGTTGAAAAGTGGCCAGCGCGGAGTGGAGGCCGAATGGCATGACAGTCCACTGAAATAATCCGCATCCGAGGACGGTGAACGCCGTGAATTGCCGGGAGTTTTGTTCGAGCGAGATTTGGATCTGCACATACCCGTTTTTTAGATCGATTGTGCTGATGAATTTTGCATCACGTTATTTGTCCAAAATTGCTTGTATGTTTGGGAGAGGAAATGCGTTTCGTACACTAATTTTATTTAATTGGCGGTAATCAACGCATTGTCGCCAGCTGCCTTGTTTCTTACTAAGACGATGGGAGAACTGTAAGGACATTTGCATGGTTCGATTTTTGATTTAGATTTCGATTTATTTATTGCACTTCTGCTTGTTAGAAGATCGATGCAAAAATTCTTTGTGTTGAAACTTAATCTTGATAAATCTTCGAAACAACTTTGGAAGCAGTTAAAAAATTTGGGAATTGGAAAAAGGATCTCTGTGGAGTGTAATTTTAATCCTGATGCATTACATAGGTCTTTCTTACGGGAATCAAATTGTTGCATGGATGCAGATCTTCAATTTAGCAATAGAAGTGGTGGTTTATTTTCTTTCCATCACCACTAAATCGGATTTTCGACCAATACGTATTTTGACCACTCTATCTAAAATCTGCGAGCCCTTATGGCTGAGCATATTAACTTCCATCTTTCTGATATAATCTCTTGCATGAATTTCAGTCTGGATTTCGCGAGAAGCATAGTACTGCTACTGCAATGTTTAAAATCCTGGATGATATAAGACATTCTTTTTATCATAAATAGACTACACTTCTTTGCCTACTTCAAAAGCGTTTGATAGTGTTGAACAGAGATAAAGAGATACGAAACTTCGTCTGACAGCTGTCGAAAGTTTTATTTTTTTAGTATAAATTCACTAAACTCAACAAACTTGCGAGCTAGCTTTCTCACGCCAACTTTCGGTGTCGGGCTGCTCTTTGTTTTTAGTACTAAAGTTGGATTATTACGTATTGAATTTATACGACTTTGTTTAATGAATGCTTAAAAGAAATGCATTAAAACTTTGAGAAATATTCAGGGGCTCGTAAATTATTGAAATAGTTAAAATCTTCATTAGAAAACTACTACATACTAACAACTTTTAGGAATTTTGAAAATCAATTCATGTTTATAAATAATAATAATACAATTTAATATTTAGCATAGAAATATATAAGCAGTGTTAAGCTTTTATATCGAAAGTTTTTTCGACATAATACTAAAATTTATATTTGGTAATAGGACCAAAGTAATTGAAAAGACCTAAAATATAAAGAATGAGTCTAAAAATATAATACGAGTTCAGCAACGATGTAAAAATTATAATTGTTTGTTGAGTTTCTTGCAATTTTGTTGTATTTCGCCTAGAAGTGGCGAAATCCCCTATATGGAAGCAAAAGTAATTCGATTCCTTTGAAGTGGTAGGTTCAGGTGGGAAATTCAATTTGGTGATTTCGCATACACTGTGTGTGAGTTAAATAAACTTCCGAGCTCATATTGTATACAAAGAATAGACGGATTTTTGAAAATTTCCTAAATCGATTCAGGATGTGATGAAAATACATGGTGATAAGAAATTGTAGGTGTACAATCTTTCTTTTGCAAATATTAAATAATTAGGTGTATAGAAGCTGTTAGTTCTGAACTCAAGAAGTTTTAAGCTTTTTGTAATCTTTTCTCTCGGTAAAAAGGTACAGGTTTAGAACAAAACTAGAAAAAATGTATACTCTTAAGGTAGATTTTGAAACTGGCATTACATTTATAAAAATATTTTTAATTCTTGCCAACTATTTGTAGTAAAAGTTGTAAAAAATAATATTGTTTATAAGTATTTTTTATTAATAAAATCCCAAATGTGAATTCTAATCCCGAAATTGCATTTTATTGCGAAATATATTAGGCAACTGTAAGGGGAAAGGTTCAACAAAACTTAATATCAATTATTCAAATATACATTAAATAGCTTTCCAACCGTACCAAAATGTAAATGTCTTCTGAACTTCTACCTGAACTACTTTCAAAAGCAAAATTTTTATGGTAACTGTTGACCTAAAATAAATTATTGAATTTTCAAAAATCCCATTTAATGTCCAAATCAGAAATTGTGTGTTCAGGTTTCCCTAGGTATTTATTTCAAAAGCTGACTTTTGGGCAATCTAATCGTTGCCGAAATATTGTAATACTTACGATACGAAATATTGTAATACCTTATTATAGTTACTTGAATGCAGGCAGACTATTTTTGTCATCTCCACGAGGCTGTGGAACAATCAACCCAATAAAAGCCATATCTCATGGAGGCATTTTCAAGCGGCTGGCAAGAAAACTCTTATATAATAGGTAATATGTAAATGAGTTTCAATACTTTACTATCTTCTCTTTACCCTTCTTTGAGGATGTAAACGTCTATTTGTTTTTAAATATAATCTCTTCTAATATTACTATTAAGACTATTAAGACTCTAATTATATAGTATATATGTATATGTTCAAGTTCAGATATTATACTTGCTATAAAATAATTATATGCTTAGTGCACACTTGTTGAATAAATCGAAATAAATCGAAATCGAAAATCGAACCATGCAAATGTCCATACAGTTCTCCCATCGCCTTAGTAAGGAAAAAACAAGGCAGCTGGCGACTATGTGTTGATTACTGCCAATTTAATAAAATTAGCGTATGAGACGCATATCCTCTCCCACACATACAAACAATTCTGGACAAAATACGTGAGCAAAATTCATCAGCACAATCGATCTAAAAAACGGGTATGTGCAGATCCAGATCCCACACGAACAAAACTCCCGGCAATTCACCGAGGACGGTGAAGGCCGTGAATTATGCAGAGAAAATTTATCTGTCATATGATGCTTCGGATTATTTCAGTGGACTGTCATGCCGTTCGGCCTCCACTCCGCGCTGTCCACTTTTCAACGGGCCCTGGACACCATTATAGGCGCCGAATTAGAACCATACGCATTTGCCTATTTAGATGACATCATAGTATTGGGCAAAACTTTCGAAGAACATATGCAAAATTTACAGCTTGTATTTTAGAGACTAAGGGAATCAGGATAGCGAGTAAATTTTGAGAAAACACAGTTCTGCCAACAGGAGATCCGATATTTGGGGCACATGTTCACACAAGAAGGCATTCATATTGACATCGAGAAAATTAAAGCAATCAAAGAGCTGCGAAGACCCCGAATAGTTAAAGAGGTACGCCAAGTGCTCGGCGTAGTCTTATGGTACAAAAGATTTGTCAAAAAGTTTTCTACTATCACCACACCTCTCATCGATCTACTTAAGAAAGCTACAAAATGGCATTGGGGCGAAGAGCCAGACAAGGCTTTCGAACAATTATAAAAACTATCACTTCTGCAACCACCCACTACTTCGATGCCCGGACTTCTCAAAACCATTTACATTACAAACCAACGCCAGCGACTCCGGCTTAGGAGTAGTTTTAACGCAACTGTCGGAAGAGCAAGAGGTAGTTAGGTAGGTGGTTACGTCAGCCGCACGCTCACGGAATTGGAGCGAATATATTCAACAACTGAGATAGAATGCCTAGCCATACTATTTGGCATACTTTAGAGGCAACGCGTGGTTAATTTTCGGCAGCAAGCTTTTCGAGACCCAACGCCACCGTATAGCGACCCGGAAACATTTTTGCGACTTTTTTTAAAATATACGAAAAAAATATAAAAAGTTTTTTTTATTTTTTCCGAAATAAGTTTTCGGTGCGTTTTATTTGGAATTTGCGTCTTCCTTCACCGCCCCTATCCGTAACCCAGACATACAATGGCGGCGCTCGCATCCTTCATTCGTATATCCGATGCGCTGATCGAGTTCGAGGTGGACTTCGACCAGACACCCACCACGGACCACACCATTTACACCCTTGGGATTCAGCGGGAAGAAATACGATCGCAGTGGCTGCTGATTAAAAGCGCCTATGAAAAGGTGCTTGCGGAGCTGTACTCGACGAAGCACAGAGGCAAAGAATTCGAAGGCGTAAAGGAGAAGCGGCGCCAATGCTATGCGGTATATCTGCGCTGCGCGGGAAAAATTGAGCAACTGATCGAAGCTGCAGTGTCCCCTCCAGTTGCCGCGACCCCTTCGCCAGTCCCAGCTGAGATGCCCCAGTCAGGCTACAATATCAGCCTGCCCCCCTGCGACACCCAAGCCTTCCATGGTGACTACCTTTCGTGGCCCTCTTTCAGGGATATGTTCACGGCCCTGTATATTAGGAACACCAGAATTGCGCCGGTTGAGAAGCTTTTCCACCGGAATCAAAAAACTACGGCCGAAGCGAAAGAAATCGTGCAGAAATCCCCTCTCACGAATGAAGGTTTTGCCCAAGCGTGGAAAAATCTGTCCGACAGGTACGAGAACAGACGCATCCTCACCAACGCCCATCTAAAGAAGCTCTTCGGCCTGTCCCCCATCACGAAGCAAACCGGTGGTGCTATTAAAGACCTGCAGCGCGAAATAAATAATATTCTCGCCGCGCTCGCGCTACAAGGTGTTGATACCTCCCAATGGGACGCGATAATCGTCTTTTTGTGCTCCAGCAAGCTCCCAGAAGCAACGCTTTCCCTCTGGGAGACAACCCCTCACCAACAAAGCGGAGATCCCGAAATGGACAGATCTGGATGCGTTTCTCACTCATCGCTTCCAGACCCTTGAAACGGTGCAAGATATTAAATGCACACCCCCCTCGAAGTCTACGCAGCCCACAACTCCCTCTCACTCGACTCCAGCCTCCAAACGCGTCAACACCTTCCAGTTGAAGGTGTCCCAAGATAGCTGCCCTCTTTGCCAGAAGCAGCACAGGCTGAGATCAGTTTCTCAGCTTGCCCGTCCCACAGCGGCTGAATACCGTTCAGAAAAACCGCTTGTGCAGCAACTGCTTGGCCAGATCTCATTCCGTGAAAAGCTGTCCAAGCAGATTTAATTGCCTCAAATGCAACGGCAGGCATCACACCCTCTTGCATCGTGAGCATGCTCCGTCCTCCTCGAATGCTGCATCAGATTCGACCCCACGTGCCTCACACCAAGAGCGGCGGTTTGACAACGCTCCGCGTGGTCAAGCCACTGTCTATTCGAATTTTGTTCCCGGTTCGACAAATCATGCTTCTCAGCAAGAAAGGCCGCATTCTTCAATGCGACCTCCCTCCAACATACAGTCCACTTCTCACCCCGCGCAACAGCGAAATCCACAGGACACGCATCAGGTGTGCTTCGCGAAAGCACCAAAACAGGTACTGTTAGGGACTGCCATGGTAACAATACGCCATCACGGTACATGTTACATCGCGCGCGCCTTGATTGATCCTGGGTCCGAAGTGTCGTGCATCTCCAAACGCATACAAAAGCTCTTAAAGCTCCCAGCGCGGCCAACTGCAGCTGTAGTTTCAGGTCTCAACGAGACTGTTGCTGCAAAAATATCAAGATCGATCGATTTTGATCCTGGATCCGAAGTGTCGTGCATCTCCGAACGCATACAAAAGCTCTTAAAGCTCCCAGCGCGGCCAACTGCAGCTGTAGTTTCAGGTCTCAACGAGACTGTTGCTGCAAAAATATCAAGATCGAGCGATTTTGATCCTGGGTCCGAAGTGTCGTGCATCTCCGAACGCATACAAAAGCTCTTAAAGCTCCCAGCGCGGCCAACTGCAGCTGTAGTTTCAGGTCTCAACGAGACTGTTGCTGCAAAAATATCAAGATCGAGCGATTTTCTGCTGAATTCGCCACTTGATCCCAACTTTCAAGTTAACGTGATGGCGCTCGTGCTCCCACAAATCACAGGGCGGTTGCCCTCACACTCGTTAGACAGGTCACTTCTCAGTGGCCTCCCTCAAGACATCGAGCTCGCAGATGTCAACTTCTCCAAAAGCGAGCAGGTCGACGTCCTCATCGGAGC
Organism: Sicus ferrugineus; assembly: GCA_922984085.1. Classification (NCBI taxonomy): domain Eukaryota; kingdom Metazoa; phylum Arthropoda; class Insecta; order Diptera; family Conopidae; genus Sicus; species Sicus ferrugineus. Next base: position 29,273,197 of record OV277348.1, on the reverse strand, counting down.
TGATTTATACCCAGCAATACTGCTGGACGGCATCCGCCGCAAAGTGCTGGACTCCCTCATGGCTCAGCAAATCGTGTTCGGTTGGATCCTAACTGGGCCGGTTCCCACTATGCAATCTGACACTGCACGTATCAAAGCGGCTTACAGAACGAAGTCACCTTCGAACAACAGTTCGAACGTTTTTGGGAGGTGGAGGAACTTCCCAAAACTAGATTGCTATCCCACTCCGAAAAGTTTCGCGAAGAAAAATACGCGAAGACGCGATGACGGCCGCTACATCGTGCCATTGCCTTTAAAGTCGGCTTTCCAGCACGCTCCGCTCAGGGGCTTCGAGACATTCAAAATGTATCGCCAAATATTGGTCGACCCAAAGCACACACCATATCAGCGCATTCTCTTCCGAGACCCGTACAAGTCCGAACTTACCGACCTCGAGCTTCAAACGGTAACGTTTGGTGTTAATTGCGCCCCTTTTTCTTGCTATACGCACCCTTCTTCAATTGGCAGACGAGGTGGAGCACCAGTTTCCGCTTGCGTCACACATTCTACAGCATTCCATGTACGTGGATAATGTGTTCGCAGGCACGCATGACCTGGTGACAGCTACCCAGACCCGTGAACAACTCATAGTGGCTCTCGACTCAGCAGGTTTTTGCCCTTCGAAAATGGACCATAATGGCATTCTGGCAGACTTACCGGCATCCCATCTGCTCCATTCCGATTTTCTGACGCTAGAAGATTCCAGCACCGCCAAAATGCTTGGAATTCGCTGGAACGCGACCCATGATGAGTTCTACTTCGATGTCCAAGCCATCGCTATCAAAGCTGCGTACACGAAACGAGAAATGTTGTCTCTGGTCGCCAAGCTGTTCGACCCAGCCGGTTGGCTGGCTCCGATCATCGTTGCAGCAAAGATTCTGATTCAGCAAGTCTGGTTGGACAAAATCGACTGGGATGACACTCTGCCTCAGGTAACTCACGCTAACTGGTTAAGTTTTCTTCAGAATTATTAGCACATCTGCGCCATCCGCATCCCGCGATGGGTGAGTTACACCCCAGAAAGCGAAGTTGAACTCCATACCTTTTGCGATGTCTCACAGAAAGCCTACGCAGGAGTCATCTATGCCCGCATCAAGGTCGCTCAGGAAGTCCAAGTTTTCCTTTTGTACTCCAAAACTCGTGTAGCCCCAATTAAAACTTTGTCTCTCCCCAGGTTAGAATTGTGCGGAGCCACTTTAGTAGCTGAGATGATCGACACTCCCGTGCCCACGCTGCAGCTGCCCCATTACACGATCTACTGTTGGAGCGACTCCACCATTGTTTTGGCCTGGCTGAAGAAATCCCCCTGCGTTTGGGCGACGTTCGTGGCAAATCGAGTTGCCAAAATCATCGAGAAGGTACCACAGTCGCAATGGTTTCATGTGGATTCCCAGGACAGCCCCGCGGATTTAGCCAGTCGCGGTGCCACGCCCAAATATCTCGCTGAGAGCACCCTCTGGTGGAATGGACCTGCTTGGCTTGCCCACGACAAGAATCGCTGGCCCGAATTCCGCGCCTACGACGAATATGTCACCAAACGAGCAGAAAGCTGTCAAAACGCTGTACACCCATTGCGCTACCGATGAGGATCCTCTCGAACGATTTTCGTCACTGCCACGAGACCTACGTGTATACTCATACGTATATCGATTTCTCCACAACGCTCATCCAGCTCAGCGTCACCCCTTTTCTCCACACGGATAACACGATGCATGTTGGCGGGTGGTTGTCCTCGTGTCCCAACTTGCCTTTCGACGAGCGGCACCCGATTATTCTGCCATACGGCTGCCAATTCTCGCGATTGCTCATGCGTTTTATGCACGAAATATCTCTACACGAGGGCAACCAATTAGTTCTTCGTCTGGTCCGTACCCAATTCTGGATCCCCAAGGTAAAAAACCTCATCAAAACGACGACCCATACGTGCAAGCCGTGTATCCTACATCGGAAAAAGCAACGAACCCAACTCATGGCACCATTGCCACCAGAACGCATCACGTTCTGACGCCCATTTGCCAATACCGGAGTCGACTTCGCCGGCCCGTTCGATATTAAAAATTACACGGGACGCGCGTGCTTGATTACCAAAGGCTACGTTTGTGTCTTTGTCTGTTTCGCAACGAAGGCCATTCATTTGGAATCTACTAACGACCTCTCAACCGCTACCTTCCTTGCCGCCTTTTCCCGGTTCGCCGCTCGTAGAGGCTGCCCTGCCAACATCTACTCTGATAACGGCACCAATTTTGTAGGCGCCTCCAAAAAGCTCCGGCGCGACTTCCAGGACTTCATGTCTCGTACAAAGGAGCTGATAGAAACCCGATATTCACACCAAGACGTCACCTGGCACTTTTTGCCGCCATGAGCCCCGCACATGGGTGGCTTCTGGGAGGCGGGGGTCAAGAGCCTCAAAACCCATCTCCGAAAAGTGGCCCCAGTCATAAGATACACCTTCGAAGAATTTTCCACTCTTCTGAGCAAGATCGAATCGTGTCTTAATTCACGACCCTTAACTGCTTCCTCCGAAGTCCCAACCGTGATGGAAGCCATCTCCCCCCCCCCCCCCATTTTCTAATTGGCGGGCCCTTACTCGCCCCAGCCGAACTCGAACGGCATAATAACCCCCTCTCTATTCTCAATCGGTGGCGACGCGTGCAAGCTCTCGCTCAGCATCTCTGTCTCAGATGGAAAACAGCGATTTCCAACTCGACGATCTCGTGGTCATTCGCGACGATAACTTGCCGTCGAACACGTGGCGCTTATGCCGGGTTACAGCTGTCCACCGCGGACAAGACAACCGCGTACGCGTGGCTGACCTCTTAACCGAAAGGGGTCACGTCACGCGTCCCATTACGAAGCTGGTGCCCTTACCCTGTGTATGACAGCCTATTAGTAACCCCTTCTTTTCTCATTACAGCATCATCATGTATCTGATCCGCCGGCAATATGCGCGGACCCGCAGAGGGCGACTGCTGGCTGTGCCCATCTGCGCCGCCTCCACCGCCGCGCCGCCCATTGCTGCCCACCGGGAGCCGTCCCCAATCGCCGTCGTCCTGGTGCTCGACGTCTCGGCCGAGGAGGCACAGGCGATCGCCACGGCACGGCGCTCGCCCACCCCGCCGACCCGAGCTGTCCGGAGCTTCTTCGTCCGGTTCGAGGAAGCCTCCGCCGATCCGGCCCCATCACCGAGGCCCCTCCATTGCGACGACCTCCGAATACGTGGAAGTCTGCGAGTTCGCGCGATGTCGGTGCGACATCCGCCGCGCCACTTGCAGCATGCACCACCAGAGCCGGCCCAGAGACGTGCGGCCTCACCACCAGAGCCGTCCCAGAGACGTGCGGCCTCACCACCCACGCCGGCCCCGAGACGTCTGCGGCCCGCCAGCCCAGAACCGGCGCCGCGACGTGTACCACCAACACCGCCGACCCCACGACATGCGCCTCCAGGTCGTCCGGCTCCACGACGCGCGCCAATGATGCCGGCCAGACGGCACGCCTGGTGTCCGCCCGCCCAGCGGCTTTCTACGGAGGGCCGCGAGCACGAGCTGTGCTGTCCCCTGTGTGCGGGGCAGCATGTGCTGAGCCGTTGTCGGCTGTTTCTGCGGCAAACCACAGCGCAGCGAAATTTGACGGCATCAGCAAGGCGCATGTGCCGAAACTGTTTGGCGCGGTCGCACCGATTGGCTGAGTGTCAGAGCCCCATGCGCTGCCGCAAGTGCGGGGAGACGCACCACACGCTCCTCCACTAGGCCGGAGAAGAGGCTTGGCGCCAGTTGTCGGGGTTTGGTGGTTTGCAGTCCTGCAAGGCGGGCGGTATGCTAACGCCGACCGCCGCTCGCCAGAGGTGCTCCCTCATCGATCGGTAGCGTGTCAGGAGTGAGCACTCCAGTGTCTCTCCTGTCAGCCTGCCGGTCATGAGATGCGCCTCTCTCGTGAGAGTAAGCCCGGCTGCGGGCTCTCTCCGCGGCAACTGGCGCTGTTTGACCGGCTTCCAGCGATCGTCGCTGGACCCACACCAGTCACTTGCTCACTCTGATTCCCCAGCAGTTGACGCGTGTGAGTGGAGCTTTAACATTTGGAACATTTTTAATTATTGTGAGCAGTGTGAAATAAACCGTGTAAACCCATTAAACATTAAAACATTGTGAAATACATTCAATTTGTGATTTGAACAAAACAGATTTATTGTTTTTCAAAATATTCTCCATGAAGATCGATACACTTTTGTATGCGCTTGAACCAATTTAGGAAGCACTTTTTCCGCTCCGATTGATGTATCTCCAAAACATGCATTTTGAAAGCATTAGCCGCTTCTTCGGGCGTAGAAAAACGTTGACCGCGTAATTTATTTTTGATGTGCGGAAATAAAAAGAAGTCATTGGCGGTGGCGACACCTAGTTTCTTCTTTCATGATAAAATTCATATACGTGTGATTTCTAAATGTGTGTGAGTGAAATTTACTGAATTTTCGAATGTTCGCCAGAGTTGCCATAATTATATTGCATGATGATTAACAATTAAAAAAAAAGGAATTTCTTTGTGTGTATAATTTCTTTTAAATTAAAATGAATCGCATAGTTTCAAAATACGACCGTATTCGTGGCCAAAATATGATAAGTAAACTAAATTTCTAAAAATATAACAATTTTTACAAAAAATTTCGGTATGGCAATCACACAATTTCATGATGGCGGACACTTCGTTTGTTGTTCTTTTGTTCTTCAGATTTATACTTGCTTGTTTTTATTTTATATCAACACTTTATGATTTTAAATATATTTATTTTATTTATTGTTTTATAATCATATTTTTCAATTTTCACTTTATTTAACACTTTATTCCAAAGCGCAGTATACAAATGTAAACAAATCTTCGGGAAACCTCGTCGGAACTCGTTCGGGCGACAACTGTTTAATTGTGTGCGTAAGAAGAACCGAGAATCCAACAGAATTTGGGCTTCAAAAAAACTCTCCATTTGAAAAATGCGTGGAGACTTTTCTCTCCTCACATCACATCTCTTTCCAACAAACTTTTGAAGAAAGAAGAAAGAAGCCTTAATCTCACCAGGCGGATAGGGTGCTAAATCGGGGCTGTACCCATCAATTCGATGTTTTCAGTTCTCAAAAAGTCTATCGTCTGAGCCGATGTGTGAGAGCTCGCGTTGTTCTAGTGGAGAACGATCCGCCTTCGGCGGTTGGTTTTCCTTATTTTTTCGAAGACTTCTGGTGAACAAATGGTTGTGTACCATTCAGAATTGATCATTCGCTGTTGCACTAATGGTACAGTTGCTACATGCCCGGTTTTCCCGAAGAAACAAGCGACCATGTTCTTCTAAGTGCTTCGTGCGCAAACAACTTTTGTTGGATTTGACTCATCTTGAAAGACCCATACAGTAGACTGCTGTTTACTTTCGGGCTCATACGCATAGATCCGTGATTCGTCACCTGTTACGATGTCATAGACATGTTTTGAAGCAACGCGATCGTACTTTTTTAGCATTTCTTTCGACCAATCGACGCGAGCTTTTTTTGAGCGATTGTCAAATTATGTGGAAATTAACGTGAACATATTTTTTTTTAACGCAAAATTTTTATACAATATTGAATGTATGCTGGTCCCAAGGATGCCTCTATCTCACGATAAGTCACATGACGATCTTGCAATATCAGTTCACGTACAGAATCAATGTTTTCTATAACAACGACCGATTTTGGACGACCTCCACGAAATTCGTCAGCGAGCGAACGACGGCCACGATTGAATTCAGTGTACCACCGGTATACAATGTTTTTATGGTGCTTCATCGCCAAAAGTCGAATTAAGATCATCGATTGACTGTTGTTAAGATAATCCACGTTGACAATTGTAAAAAATAATCGCATGGAAATGTTTAGGAGTTACTCCATTTTTCAGCCTAAATAACTTTTTCGAGTCACTGTAAACAACACAAATATCGTTTGTACGTCAAAACGTTCGGACTACGAATACCGACAAAAAGTTCAGAGAAACGACAGAGAAGTTTCAGAGAGGTTTTCAGATGGCAGCACTAGTATCGTACATTACCGAAATATAAAAGGCAACCTCCGTATCATTCAAATCCGTAATACCCAGCCACCACACAAAGTTATACAAGTACATATATGAGTTAAAAGAACTCACACCAGAAACACTCATGACGGGCACCGCTAATTCCCAAAAAGCAAAACCCCTCCTCCTACCTATAAATATCACTCACTCAAAAAATAACTTCTCAGTCTCGATACGCGCCTCACAGGATGAACACCTACCAGAAACCAACTGGTCTTCGTTCGCCCGTAGTACCTCCACGATCCGTTCGGATGCTGCACAGTTACCTCTACTATACCAACCGCCACCAGAAGCTACTCCACGACCAAGAGCCTGCGGACTCACAGTCAGTACCATCCATCCGAAGAAAAGAATAACCTCCACACGATCAACATCTACCATAAAACAGCAACTGCGAAACGATTTGTCAGGGCCGACGTACGGTAGTCTGGCAGGTGCTTTATTGCTACCTTTGTATTGTGCGCAGATGAGACAAGAACGGACATATTTTCATATATCACGGTGTTTTTTTGGTAGAAGTAGTGTTCGCGTGCTCGCCGCAAGGTTATTTTTTTAGCCTAAATGCCCAGCAGTTGCGTGATCGTGTATTTATTTGAGGACGCTGGATTTCTCATCGGTGCGGATGCAGTATTGTCATAGTTCCGGAAAATTGTCATATTTGCGAGACTTTTCGTATAGTTGGTGGTTTCTAATTATAAAGTTCGAGTGGTGAGAAAGATTTTTTGTGTTCCTCATTTGATGCTCATACCATTCAGCTGTTTGGATTTGCATGAGGTTTTGTTGTTCTGGCATTGCTTGCCTGGATAAGGTGTCGGCCACTATATTTTATATTCCATTTCGATATTCAATGGAGAAATCATACTGTTGAAGTTCGAGTGCCCACCGGACTAATCTCCCAGACGGATTTTGTAATGAGTGTAGCCATCGCAGTGAATGATGATCGGTCACTACTATAAAATGGTAACCCTCAAGTAAGGTCGTAGCTTTCTAATTCCAAAAAGTATGGCTAGGCTTTTCAGTTGTTGAATATTTTCGCTTCAATTCCGTGAGAGTGCGGCTGGCACCGCACCTAACTACATCTTGCTCTTCCCACAGTTGGGTTTAAACTACTCCTAAGTCGGAGTCGCTTGCATTGGTTTGTAATGTAAATGGTTTTGAGAAGTCCGGGCATCGAAGTATGGGGACAGAAGTGAGAGTTTTTTTTAATTGTTCGAAAGCCTTGTCTGGCTCTTCGCCCCAATGCCATTTTGTAGCTTTCTTAAGTAGGTCGATGAGAGGTGTGGTGATAGTAGAAAACTTTTTGACATATCTTCTGTACCATAAGACTACGCCGAGCACTTGGCGTACCTCTTTAACTGTTCGGGGTCTTCACAGCTCTTTGATTGCTTTAATTTTCTCGAGGTGAATTGTTTTTTTTTTGTGCTCGATGAATGCCTTCTTGTGTGACCATATGCCCCAAATATCGGATCTCCTGTTGGCAGAACTGTGTTTTCTCAAAAGTAACTCGCAATCCTGATTCTCTTAGTCTCTGAAATACAGGGCGTAAGTTTTGCATATGTTCTTCGAAAGTTTTGCCCAATACTATGATGTCATCTAAATAGGCCTGTTGGCCGAACTGTGTTTTCTTAAAATTACCTCGCAATCCTGATTCTCTTAGTCTCTGAAATACAGGGCGTAATTTTTGCATATGTTCTTCGAAAGTTTTGCCCAATACTATGATGTCATCTAAATAGGCAAATACTTATGGTTCTAATTCAGCGCCTGTAATGGTGTACATGGCCCGTTGAAAAGTGGCCAGCGCGGAGTGGAGGCCGAATGGCATGACAGTCCACTGAAATAATCCGCATCCGAGGACGGTGAACGCCGTGAATTGCCGGGAGTTTTGTTCGAGCGAGATTTGGATCTGCACATACCCGTTTTTTAGATCGATTGTGCTGATGAATTTTGCATCACGTTATTTGTCCAAAATTGCTTGTATGTTTGGGAGAGGAAATGCGTTTCGTACACTAATTTTATTTAATTGGCGGTAATCAACGCATTGTCGCCAGCTGCCTTGTTTCTTACTAAGACGATGGGAGAACTGTAAGGACATTTGCATGGTTCGATTTTTGATTTAGATTTCGATTTATTTATTGCACTTCTGCTTGTTAGAAGATCGATGCAAAAATTCTTTGTGTTGAAACTTAATCTTGATAAATCTTCGAAACAACTTTGGAAGCAGTTAAAAAATTTGGGAATTGGAAAAAGGATCTCTGTGGAGTGTAATTTTAATCCTGATGCATTACATAGGTCTTTCTTACGGGAATCAAATTGTTGCATGGATGCAGATCTTCAATTTAGCAATAGAAGTGGTGGTTTATTTTCTTTCCATCACCACTAAATCGGATTTTCGACCAATACGTATTTTGACCACTCTATCTAAAATCTGCGAGCCCTTATGGCTGAGCATATTAACTTCCATCTTTCTGATATAATCTCTTGCATGAATTTCAGTCTGGATTTCGCGAGAAGCATAGTACTGCTACTGCAATGTTTAAAATCCTGGATGATATAAGACATTCTTTTTATCATAAATAGACTACACTTCTTTGCCTACTTCAAAAGCGTTTGATAGTGTTGAACAGAGATAAAGAGATACGAAACTTCGTCTGACAGCTGTCGAAAGTTTTATTTTTTTAGTATAAATTCACTAAACTCAACAAACTTGCGAGCTAGCTTTCTCACGCCAACTTTCGGTGTCGGGCTGCTCTTTGTTTTTAGTACTAAAGTTGGATTATTACGTATTGAATTTATACGACTTTGTTTAATGAATGCTTAAAAGAAATGCATTAAAACTTTGAGAAATATTCAGGGGCTCGTAAATTATTGAAATAGTTAAAATCTTCATTAGAAAACTACTACATACTAACAACTTTTAGGAATTTTGAAAATCAATTCATGTTTATAAATAATAATAATACAATTTAATATTTAGCATAGAAATATATAAGCAGTGTTAAGCTTTTATATCGAAAGTTTTTTCGACATAATACTAAAATTTATATTTGGTAATAGGACCAAAGTAATTGAAAAGACCTAAAATATAAAGAATGAGTCTAAAAATATAATACGAGTTCAGCAACGATGTAAAAATTATAATTGTTTGTTGAGTTTCTTGCAATTTTGTTGTATTTCGCCTAGAAGTGGCGAAATCCCCTATATGGAAGCAAAAGTAATTCGATTCCTTTGAAGTGGTAGGTTCAGGTGGGAAATTCAATTTGGTGATTTCGCATACACTGTGTGTGAGTTAAATAAACTTCCGAGCTCATATTGTATACAAAGAATAGACGGATTTTTGAAAATTTCCTAAATCGATTCAGGATGTGATGAAAATACATGGTGATAAGAAATTGTAGGTGTACAATCTTTCTTTTGCAAATATTAAATAATTAGGTGTATAGAAGCTGTTAGTTCTGAACTCAAGAAGTTTTAAGCTTTTTGTAATCTTTTCTCTCGGTAAAAAGGTACAGGTTTAGAACAAAACTAGAAAAAATGTATACTCTTAAGGTAGATTTTGAAACTGGCATTACATTTATAAAAATATTTTTAATTCTTGCCAACTATTTGTAGTAAAAGTTGTAAAAAATAATATTGTTTATAAGTATTTTTTATTAATAAAATCCCAAATGTGAATTCTAATCCCGAAATTGCATTTTATTGCGAAATATATTAGGCAACTGTAAGGGGAAAGGTTCAACAAAACTTAATATCAATTATTCAAATATACATTAAATAGCTTTCCAACCGTACCAAAATGTAAATGTCTTCTGAACTTCTACCTGAACTACCTTCAAAAGCAAGATTTTTATGGTAACTGTTGACCTAAAATAAATTATTGAATTTTCAAAAATCCCATTTAATGTCCAAATCAGAAATTGTGTGTTCAGGTTTCCCTAGGTATTTATTTCAAAAGCTGACTTTTGGGCAATCTAATCGTTGCCGAAATATTGTAATACTTACGATACGAAATATTGTAATACCTTATTATAGTTACTTGAATGCAGGCAGACTATTTTTGTCATCTCCACGAGGCTGTGGAACAATCAACCCAATAAAAGCCATATCTCATGGAGGCATTTTCAAGCGGCTGGCAAGAAAACTCTTATATAATAGGTAATATGTAAATGAGTTTCAATACTTTACTATCTTCTCTTTACCCTTCTTTGAGGATGTAAACGTCTATTTGTTTTTAAATATAATCTCTTCTAATATTACTATTAAGACTATTAAGACTCTAATTATATAGTATATATATGTTCAAGTTCAGATATTATACTTGCTATAAAATAATTATATGCTTAGTGCACACTTGTTGAATAAATCGAAATAAATCGAAATCGAAAATCGAACCATGCAAATGTCCATACAGTTCTCCCATCGCCTTAGTAAGGAAAAAACAAGGCAGCTGGCGACTATGTGTTGATTACTGCCAATTTAATAAAATTAGCGTATGAGACGCATATCCTCTCCCACACATACAAACAATTCTGGACAAAATACGTGAGCAAAATTCATCAGCACAATCGATCTAAAAAACGGGTATGTGCAGATCCAGATCCCACACGAACAAAACTCCCGGCAATTCACCGAGGACGGTGAAGGCCGTGAATTATGCAGAGAAAATTTATCTGTCATATGATGCTTCGGATTATTTCAGTGGACTGTCATGCCGTTCGGCCTCCACTCCGCGCTGTCCACTTTTCAACGGGTCCTGGACACCATTATAGGCGCCGAATTAGAACCATACGCATTTGCCTATTTAGATGACATCATAGTATTGGCCAAAACTTTCGAAGAACATTTGCAAAATTTACGGCTTGTTTTTTAGAGACTAAGAGAATCAGGATAGCGAGTAAATTTTGAGAAAACACAGTTCTGCCAACAGGACATCCGATATTTGGGGCACATGTTCACACAAGAAGGCATTCATATTGACATCGAGAAAATTAAAGCAATCAAAGAGCTGCGAAGACCCCGAATAGTTAAAGAGGTACGCCAAATGCTCGGCGTAGTCTTATGGTACAAAAGATTTGTCAAAAAGTTTTCTACTATCACCACACCTCTCATCGACCTACTTAAGAAAGCTACAAAATGGCATTGGGGCGAAGAGCCAGACAAGGCTTTCGAACAATTATAAAAACTATCACTTCTGCTCCCAACCACTACTTCGATTCCCGGACTTCTCAAAACCATTTACATTACAAACCAACGCCAGCGACTCCGGCTTAGGAGTAGTTTTAACGCAACTGTCGGAAGAGCAAGAGGTAGTTAGGTAGGTGGTTACGTCAGCCGCACGCTCACGGAATTGGAGCGAAAATATTCAACAACTGAGATAGAATGCCTAGCCATACTATTTGGAATTAGAAAGCTACGACCTTACTTAGAGGGTTACCATTTTATAGTCGTGACCGATCATCACTCACTGCGATGGCTACACTCATTACAAAATCCGTCTGGGAGATTAGCCCGGTGCGCATTCGAACTTCAACAGTATAATTTCTCCATTGAATTTCGAAATGGAACATAAAATAAAGTGGCCGTCTCCTTATCCAGGCAAGCAGTGCCAGAAACACAAAACCTCATGCAAATCCAAACAGCTGAATGGTATTCTATCAATTGAAGAACACAGAAAAAAATCTTTCTCCCAACCCGAATTTTATAACTAAAAACCACCAACTGTACAAAATGTCCCGCAAATATGACAATTTTTCGGAACTATGACAACTCTGCATCCGCAGCGATGAAAAATCCAGCGTCCTCCAAGAAATACACGAACACGCCACTGCTGGACATTTTGGCTACAAAAAAACATTGCGGCGAGCACGCGAACACTACTTCTACCAAAAATGCACCGTGATATACGACAATATGTCCGTTCTTGTCTCATCTGCTCACAATATAAAGGTAGCAATAAAGCACCTGCCAGACTGATGCTAACCACTACCGTACGTCGGCCCTGACAAATCGTTTCATAAGACTTCCTTTTCGGTTGCCCCGAGGTTCTTATTACGAACAACGGAACCCCATATACAACCTCTCTCATGGAGCAACTAACCAGCCGGTATGGCACCGAAAGATTCAATCGATTAATTAAAACTATGATGGTATTTACACTCAGAATGATCACCGAGAATGGGACGCCCGTATATCCGAAAGTATGTTTGCAATAAATACAGCCGTTCACGACGCCACTCAAGAAAGCCCCGCTGAGTTAAACTTCGGAAGAAATCCACGACACCCACAGTGTATTGCATCAGCACTCAATGACAAACCCGTCACAAAAAACTTTAGCATGTTATATGAAAGGGCACTAAAGCAAAACCAACGTGCCACCCAACAAAAAAAGAGACACTACGTCTTAAGCCGTCGGCCCTGGAAACCAAAACTTGGGAGCATTGTACTCCATAAAAAATTACGATCTATCATCTGCCTGTAAAAATGTCGCTGGGAAGCTGGCACCAAAATACATCGACCATATGAAGTTGAATTTTATATATCGCCCAATACGAGGGTTGCCTTTTATATTTCAGGAATAAAAAAAACCAAAAATTAATCATCGTAAATGGATTTTGTTAGCGCCAACTGCCGCTCGACAGAGGTGCTCCCTCATCGATCGGTAGGGCGTCAGGAGTGAGCACTCCAGTCTCTCTCCTGTCAGCCTGCCGGTCATGAGATGCGCCTCTCTCGTGAGAGTAAGCCCGCCTGCGGGCTCTCTCCGCGGCAACTAGCGCTGTTTGACCGGCTTCCAGCGATCGTCGCTGGACCCACACCAGTCACTTGCTCACTCTGATTCCCCAGCAGTTGACGCGTGTGAGTGGAGCTTTAACATTTGGAACATTTTTAATTATTGTGAGCAGTGTGAAATAAACCGTGTAAACCCATTAAATATTAAAACATTGTGAAATACATTCAATTTGTGATTTGAACAAAACATTTGGTCCAAGACGAGCCGGATTGCCGCCGCCGAGGATTCGACGTCATTAGCAGCGACGCCCCAATCACCTAGCCGAGTGAAACGGTAAGTTCACCGTGTTTTATTTAATTTGGCCACCGCTTTTGTGCGAACTTGTACGCAAGTCTACTTGCGAGTTTAAAAGTGCGTCTCGTGCACTAGCTAGTGAGCACGGTGCACTTTGAATCCGTGCCCGTCCCCGTAGAGCCCTTCCGGACATTATATATATATATATATATATATATATATATATATATATATATATATATATATATATATATATATATATATATATATATATATATATATATATATATATATATATATATATATATATATATATATATATATATATATATATATATATATATATATATATATATATATATATATATATATATATATATATAAAAGGAACTGTCCTCCTTATATATATATATACCCTTCATTTGACCGTCAAAACTTCGAGAATCGTCGATTCGTGGGTAACGGTCCCCAAGAATAACGGCAGCACCAAGGCTTGAGGTTTTTTGTTGCTGACCGTCTTCGCAAGCATTGCTTGCTGTGAAGCCCACATTAAAAATTTACCGCTTGATTTCTACTAAGCCCAGCGCTCTCACAAAGAAAGTGAAAACATTTCACACTTTCGCTTTCTTGTTCTGCGCTCGTCTAGCTTCTCGAAGAGCGAATTACTTGTGCGCTTAGTGCAAGTCGAAAAACCACCACCTTTTGCTGGTTGGTTTTTACGGGTACTTTTTTCTGCTGCTCGCGCTCTTCTGCTTGCGTTGATCAGTCATACAGAGTGCACACAGAACACAAAAACCTGTTTTTTGTCTGCACTCTCCCAAGTGATAGCAGTGTAAAATTCACTATTCAACGGTGACCCAACGCGAAATCGAAAAAGCGAGACACTCGGTAGGCAGAAGTGTTCGCAGCAACTAGTCTCTTTGTAACTAGTTGCCAACTTTAGAGGCAACGCGTGGTTAATTTTCGGCAGCAAGCTTTTCGAGACCCAACGCCACCGTATAGCGACCCGGAAACATTTTTGCGACTTTTTTTAAAATATACGAAAAAAATATAAAAAGTTTTTTTTATTTTTTCCGAAATAAGTTTTCGGTGCGTTTTATTTGGAATTTGCGTCTTCCTTCACCGCCCCTATCCGTAACCCAGACATACAATGGCGGCGCTCGCATCCTTCATTCGTATATCCGATGCGCTGATCGAGTTCGAGGTGGACTTCGACCAGACACCCACCACGGACCACACCATTTACACCCTTGGGATTCAGCGGGAAGAAATACGATCGCAGTGGCTGCTGATTAAAAGCGCCTATGAAAAGGTGCTTGCGGAGCTGTACTCGACGAAGCACAGAGGCAAAGAATTCGAAGGCGTAAAGGAGAAGCGGCGCCAATGCTATGCGGTATATCTGCGCTGCGCGGGAAAAATTGAGCAACTGATCGAAGCTGCAGTGTCCCCTCCAGTTGCCGCGACCCCTTCGCCAGTCCCAGCTGAGATGCCCCAGTCAGGCTACAATATCAGCCTGCCCCCCTGCGACACCCAAGCCTTCCATGGTGACTACCTTTCGTGGCCCTCTTTCAGGGATATGTTCACGGCCCTGTATATTAGGAACACCAGAATTGCGCCGGTTGAGAAGCTTTTCCACCGGAATCAAAAAACTACGGCCGAAGCGAAAGAAATCGTGCAGAAATCCCTTCTCACGAATGAAGGTTTTGCCCAAGCGTGGAAAAATCTGTCCGACAGGTACGAGAACAGACGCATCCTCACCAACGCCCATCTAAAGAAGCTCTTCGGCCTGTCCCCCATCACGAAGCAAACCGGTGGTGCTATTAAAGACCTGCAGCGCGAAATAAATAATATTCTCGCCGCGCTCGCGCTACAAGGTGTTGATACCTCCCAATGGGACGCGATAATCGTCTTTTTGTGCTCCAGCAAGCTCCCAGAAGCAACGCTTTCCCTCTGGGAGACAACCCCTCACCAACAAAGCGGAGATCCCGAAATGGACAGATCTGGATGCGTTTCTCACTCATCGCTTCCAGACCCTTGAAACGGTGCAAGATATTAAATGCACACCCCCCTCGAAGTCTACGCAGCCCACAACTCTCTCTCACTCGACTCCAGCCTCCAAACGCGTCAACACCTTCCAGTTGAAGGTGTCCCAAGATAGCTGCCCTCTTTGCCAGAAGCAGCACAGGCTGAGATCAGTTTCTCAGCTTGCCCGTCACACAGCGGCTGAATACCGTTCAGAAAAACCGCTTGTGCAGCAACTGCTTGGCCAGATCTCATTCCGTGAAAAGCTGTCCAAGCAGATTTAATTGCCTCAAATGCAACGGCAGGCATCACACCCTCTTGCATCGTGAGCATGCTCCGTCCTCCTCGAATGCTGCATCAGATTCGACCCCACGTGCCTCACACCAAGAGCGGCGGTTTGACAACGCTCCGCGTGGTCAAGCCACTGTCTATTCGAATTTTGTTCCCGGTTCGACAAATCATGCTTCTCAGCAAGAAAGGCCGCATTCTTCAATGCGACCTCCCTCCAACATACAGTCCACTTCTCACCCCGCGCAACAGCGAAATCCACAGGACACGCATCAGGTGTGCTTCGCGAAAGCACCAAAACAGGTACTGTTAGGGACTGCCATGGTAACAATACGCCATCACGGTACATGTTACATCGCGCGCGCCTTGATTGATCCTGGGTCCGAAGTGTCGTGCATCTCCAAACGCATACAAAAGCTCTTAAAGCTCCCAGCGCGGCCAACTGCAGCTGTAGTTTCAGGTCTCAACGAGACTGTTGCTGCAAAAATATCAAGATCGATCGATTTTGATCCTGGGTCCGAAGTGTCGTGCATCTCCGAACGCATACAAAAGCTCTTAAAGCTCCCAGCGCGGCCAACTGCAGCTGTAGTTTCAGGTCTCAACGAGACTGTTGCTGCAAAAATATCAAGATCGAGCGATTTTGATCCTGGGTCCGAAGTGTCGTGCATCTCCGAACGCATACAAAAGCTCTTAAAGCTCCCAGCGCGGCCAACTGCAGCTGTAGTTTCAGGTCTCAACGAGACTGTTGCTGCAAAAATATCAAGATCGAGCGATTTTCTGCTGAATTCGCCACTTGATCCCAACTTTCAAGTTAACGTGACGGCGCTCGTGCTCCCACAAATCACAGGGCGGTTGCCCTCACACTCGTTAGACAGGTCACTTCTCAGTGGCCTCCCTCAAGACATCGAGCTCGCAGATGTCAACTTCTCCAAAAGCGAGCAGGTCGACGTCCTCATCGGAGCTGATTTATACCCAGCAATACTGCTGGACGGCATCCGCCGCAAAGTGCTGGACTCCCTCATGGCTCAGCAAATCGTGTTCGGTTGGATCCTAACTGGGCCGGTTCCCACTATGCAATCTGACACTGCACGTATCAAAGCGGCTTACAGAACGAAGTCACCTTCGAACAACAGTTCGAACGTTTTTGGGAGGTGGAGGAACTTCCCAAAACTAGATTGCTATCCCACTCCGAAAAGTTTCGCGAAGAAAAATACGCGAAGACGCGATGACGGCCGCTACATCGTGCCATTGCCTTTAAAGTCGGCTTTCCAGCACGCTCCGCTCAGGGGCTTCGAGACATTCAAAATGTATCGCCAAATATTGGTCGACCCAAAGCACACACCATATCAGCGCATTCTCTTCCGAGACCCGTACAAGTCCGAACTTACTGACCTCGAGCTTCAAACGGTAACGTTTGGTGTTAATTGCGCCCCTTTTTCTTGCTATACGCACCCTTCTTCAATTGGCAGACGAGGTGGAGCACCAGTTTCCGCTTGCGTCACACATTCTACAGCATTCCATGTACGTGGATAATGTGTTCGCAGGCACGCATGACCTGGTGACAGCTACCCAGACCCGTGAACAACTCATAGTGGCTCTCGACTCAGCAGGTTTTTGCCCTTCGAAAATGGACCATAATGGCATTCTGGCAGACTTACCGGCATCCCATCTGCTCCATTCCGATTTTCTGACGCTAGAAGATTCCAGCACCGCCAAAATGCTTGGAATTCGCTGGAACGCGAACCATGATGAGTTCTACTTCGATGTCCAAGCCATCGCCATCAAAGCTGCGTACACGAAACGAGAAATGTCTCTGGTCGCCAAGCTGTTCGACCCAGCCGGTTGGCTGGCTCCGATCATCGTTGCAGCAAAGATTCTGATTCAGCAAGTCTGGTTGGACAAAATCGACTGGGATGACACTCTGCCTCAGGTAACTCACGCTAACTGGTTAAGTTTTCTTCAGAATTATTAGCACATCTGCGCCATCCGCATCCCGCGATGGGTGAGTTACACCCCAGAAAGCGAAGTCGAACTCCATACCTTTTGCGATGTCTCACAGAAAGCCTACGCAGGAGTCATCTATGCCCGCATCAAGGTCGCTCAGGAAGTCCAAGTTTTCCTTTTGTACTCCAAAACTCGTGTAGCCCCAATTAAAACTTTGTCTCTCCCCAGGTTAGAATTGTGCGGAGCCACTTTAGTAGCTGAGATGATCGACACTACCGTGCCCACGCTGCAGCTGCCCCATTACACGATCTACTGTTGGAGCGACTCCACCATTGTTTTGGCCTGGCTGAAGAAATCCCCCTGCGTTTGGGCGACGTTCGTGGCAAATCGAGTTGCCAAAATCATCGAGAAGGTACCACAGTCGCAATGGTTTCATGTGGATTCCCAGGACAGCCCCGCGGATTTAGCCAGTCGCGGTGCCACGCCCAAATATCTCGCTGAGAGCACCCTCTGGTGGAATGGACCTGCTTGGCTTGCCCACGACAAGAATCGCTGGCCCGAATTCCGCGCCTACGACGAATATGTCACCAAACGAGCAGAAAGCTGTCAAAACGCTGTACACCCATTGCGCTACCGATGAGGATCCTCTCGAACGATTTTCGTCACTGCCACGAGACCTACGTGTATACTCATACGTATATCGATTTCTCCACAACGCTCATCCAGCTCAGCGTCACCCCTTTTCTCCACACGGATAACACGATGCATGTTGGCGGGTGGTTGTCCTCGTGTCCCAACTTGCCTTTCGACGAGCGGCACCCGATTATTCTGCCATACGGCTGCCAATTCTCGCGATTGCTCATGCGTTTTATGCACGAAATATCTCTACACGAGGGCAACCAATTAGTTCTTCGTCTGGTCCGTACCCAATTCTGGATCCCCAAGGTAAAAAACCTCATCAAAACGACGACCCATACGTGCAAGCCGTGTATCCTACATCGGAAAAAGCAACGAACCCAACTCATGGCACCATTGCCACCAGAACGCATCACGTTCTGACGCCCATTTGCCAATACCGGAGTCGACTTCGCCGGCCCGTTCGATATTAAAAATTACACGGGACGCGCGTGCTTGATTACCAAAGGCTACGTTTGTGTCTTTGTCTGTTTCGCAACGAAGGCCATTCATTTGGAACCTACTAGCGACCTCTCAACCGCTACCTTCCTTGCCGCCTTTTCCCGGTTCGCCGCCCGTAGAGGCTGCCCTGCCAACATCTACTCTGATAACGGCACCAATTTTGTAGGCGCCTCCAAAAAGCTCCGGCGCGACTTCCAGGACTTCATGTCTCGTACAAAGCAGCTGATAGAAACCCAATATTCACACCAAGACGTCACCTGGCACTTTTTGCCGCCATGAGCCCCGCACATGGGTGGCTTCTGGG
The DNA here is from genome assembly GCA_922984085.1 of Sicus ferrugineus. Lineage (NCBI taxonomy): Eukaryota > Metazoa > Arthropoda > Insecta > Diptera > Conopidae > Sicus > Sicus ferrugineus. Next base: position 29,254,361 of record OV277348.1, on the reverse strand, counting down.
AGGCGGGGGTCAAGAGCCTCAAAACCCATCTCCGAAAAGTGGCCCCAGTCATAAGATACACCTTCGAAGAATTTTCCACTCTTCTGAGCAAGATCGAATCGTGTCTTAATTCACGACCCTTAACTGCTTCCTCCGAAGTCCCAACCGTGATGGAAGCCATCTCCCCCCCCCCCCCCCATTTTCTAATTGGCGGGCCCTTACTCGCCCCAGCCGAACTCGAACGGCATAATAACCCCCTCTCTATTCTCAATCGGTGGCGACGCGTGCAAGCTCTCGCTCAGCATCTCTGTCTCAGATGGAAAACAGCGATTTCCAACTCGACGATCTCGTGGTCATTCGCGACGATAACTTGCCGTCGAACACGTGGCGCTTATGCCGGGTTACAGCTGTCCACCGCGGACAAGACAACCGCGTACGCGTGGCTGACCTCTTAACCGAAAGGGGTCACGTCACGCGTCCCATTACGAAGCTGGTGCCCTTACCCTGTGTATGACAGCCTATTAGTAACCCCTTCTTTTCTCATTACAGCATCATCATGTATCTGATCCGCCGGCAATATGCGCGGACCCGCAGAGGGCGACTGCTAGCAGAGGGCGACTGCTGGCTGTGCCCATCTGCGCCGCCTCCACCGCCACGCCGCCCATTGCTGCCCACCGGGAGCCGTCCCCAATCGCCGTCGTCCTGGTGCTCGACGTCTCGGCCGAGGAGGCACAGGCGATCGCCACGGCACGGCGCTCGCCCACCCCGCCGACCCGAGCTGTCCGGAGCTTCTTCGTCCGGTTCGAGGAAGCCTCCGCCGATCCGGCCCCATCACCGAGGCCCCTCCATTGCGACGACCTCCGAATACGTGGAAGTCTGCGAGTTCGCGCGATGTCGGTGCGACATCCGCCGCGCCACTTGCAGCATGCACCACCAGAGCCGGCCCAGAGACGTGCGGCCTCACCACCAGAGCCGTCCCAGAGACGTGCGGCCTCACCACCCACGCCGGCCCCGAGACGTCTGCGGCCCGCCAGCCCAGAACCGGCGCCGCGACGTGTACCACCAACACCGCCGACCCCACGACATGCGCCTCCAGGTCGTCCGGCTCCACGACGCGCGCCAATGATGCCGGCCAGACGGCACGCCTGGTGTCCGCCCGCCCAGCGGCTTTCTACGGAGGGCCGCGAGCACGAGCTGTGCTGTCCCCTGTGTGCGGGGCAGCATGTGCTGAGCCGTTGTCGGCTGTTTCTGCGGCAAACCACAGCGCAGCGAAATTTGACGGCATCAGCAAGGCGCATGTGCCGAAACTGTTTGGCGCGGTCGCACCGATTGGCTGAGTGTCAGAGCCCCATGCGCTGCCGCAAGTGCGGGGAGACGCACCACACGCTCCTCCACTAGGCCGGAGAAGAGGCTTGGCGCCAGTTGTCGGGGTTTGGTGGTTTGCAGTCCTGCAAGGCGGGCGGTATGCTAACGCCGACCGCCGCTCGCCAGAGGTGCTCCCTCATCGATCGGTAGCGTGTCAGGAGTGAGCACTCCAGTGTCTCTCCTGTCAGCCTGCCGGTCATGAGATGCGCCTCTCTCGTGAGAGTAAGCCCGGCTGCGGGCTTTCTCCGCGGCAACTGGCGCTGTTTGACCGGCTTACAGTGATCGTCGCTGGACCCACACCAGGCACTTGCTCACTCTGATTCCCCAGCAGTTGACGCGTGTGAGTGGAGCTTTAACATTTGGAACATTTTTAATTATTGTGAGCAGTGTGAAATAAACCGTGTAAACCCATTAAACATTAAAACATTGTGAAATACATTCAATTTGTGATTTGAACAAAACAGATTTATTGTTTTTCAAAATATTCTCCATGAAGATCGATACACTTTTGTATGCGCTTGAACCAATTTAGGAAGCACTTTTTCCGCTCCGATTGATGTATCTCCAAAACATGCATTTTGAAAGCATTAGCCGCTTCTTCGGGCGTAGAAAAACGTTGACCGCGTAATTTATTTTTGATGTGCGGAAATAAAAAGAAGTCATTGGCGGTGGCGACACCTAGTTTCTTCTTTCATGATAAAATTCATATACGTGTGATTTCTAAATGTGTGTGAGTGAAATTTACTGAATTTTCGAATGTTCGCCAGAGTTGCCATAATTATATTGCATGATGATTAACAATTAAAAAAAAAGGAATTTCTTTGTGTGTATAATTTCTTTTAAATTAAAATGAATCGCATAGTTTCAAAATACGACCGTATTCGTGGCCAAAATATGATAAGTAAACTAAATTTCTAAAAATATAACAATTTTTACAAAAAATTTCGGTATGGCAATCACACAATTTCATGATGGCGGACACTTCGTTTGTTGTTCTTTTGTTCTTCAGATTTATACTTGCTTGTTTTTATTTTATATCAACACTTTATGATTTTAAATATATTTATTTTATTTATTGTTTTATAATCATATTTTTCAATTTTCACTTTATTTAACACTTTATTCCAAAGCGCAGTATACAAATGTAAACAAATCTTCGGGAAACCTCGTCGGAACTCGTTCGGGCGACAACTGTTTAATTGTGTGCGTAAGAAGAATCGAGAATCCAACAGAATTTGGGCTTCAAAAAAACTCTCCATTTGAAAAATGCGTGGAGACTTTTCTCTCCTCACATCACATCTCTTTCCAACAAACTTTTGAAGAAAGAAGCCTTAATCTCACCAGGCGGATAGGGTGCTAAATCGGGGCTGTACCCATCAATTCGATGTTTTCAGTTCTCAAAAAGTCTATCGTCTGAGCCGATGTGTGAGAGCTCGCATTGTTCTAGTGGAGAACGATCCGCCTTCGGCGGTTGGTTTTCCTTATTTTTTCGAAGACTTCTGGTGAACAAATGGTTGTGTACCATTCAGAATTGATCATTCGCTGTTGCACTAATGGTACAGTTGCTACATGCCCGGTTTTTCCGAAGAGACAGGCGACCATGTTCTTCTAAGTGCTTCGTGCGCAAACAACTTTTGTTGGATTTGACTCATCTTGAAAGACCCATACAGTAGACTGCTGTTTACTTTCGGGCTCATACGCATAGATCCGTGATTCGTCACCTGTTACGATGTCATAGACATGTTTTGAAGTAACGCGATCGTACTTTTTTAGCATTTCTTTCGACCAATCGACGCGAGCTTTTTTTGAGCGATTGTCAAATTATGTGGAAATTAACGTGAACATATTTTTTTTTAACGCAAAATTTTTATACAATATTGAATGTATGCTGGTCCCAAGGATGCCTCTATCTCACGATAAGTCACATGACGATCTTGCAATATCAGTTCACGTACAGAATCAATGTTTTCTATAACAACGACCGATTTTGGACGACCTCCACGAAATTCGTCAGCGAGCGAACGACGGCCACGATTGAATTCGGTGTACCACCGGTATACAATGTTTTTATGGTGCTTCATCGCCAAAAGTCGAATTAAGATCATCGATTGACTGTTGTTAAGATAATCCACGTTGACAATTGTAAAAAATAATCGCATGGAAATGTTTAGGAGTTACTCCATTTTTCGGTGACTTTTTCGAGTCACTGTAAACAACACAAATATCGTTTGTACGTCAAAACGTTCGGAGTACGAATACCGACAAAAAAGTTCAGAGAAACGACAGAGAAGTTTCAGACGCTCATGACTCAGAACACTCATGACGGGCACCGCTAATTCCCAAAAAGCAAAACCCCTCCTCCTACCTATAAATATCACTCACTCAAAAAATAACTTCTCAGTCTCGATACGCGCCTCACAGGATGAACACCTACCAGAAACCAACTGGTCCTCGTTCGCCCGTAGTACCTCCACGATCCGTTCGGATGCTGCACAGTTACCTCTACTATACCAACCGCCACCAGAAGCTACTCCACGACCAAGAGCCTGCGGACTCACCGTCAGTACCATCCATCCGAAGAAAAGAATAACCTCCACACGACCAACATCTACCATAAAACAGCAACTGCGAAACGATTTGTCAGGGCCGACGTACGGTAGTCTGGCAGGTGCTTTATTGCTACCTTTGTATTGTGCGCAGATGAGACAAGAACGGACATATTTTCATATATCACGGTGCTTTTTTGGTAGAAGTAGTGTTCGCGTGCTCGCCGCAAGGTTATTTTTTCAGCCTAAATGCCCAGCAGTTGCGTGATCGTGTATTTATTTGAGGACGCTGGATTTCTCATCGGTGCGGATGCAGTATTGTCATAGTTCCGGAAAATTGTCATATTTGCGAGACTTTTCGTATAGTTGGTGATTTCTAATTATAATGTTCGAGTGGTGAGAAAGATTTTTTGTGTTCCTCATTTGATGCTCATACCATTCAGCTGTTTGGATTTGCATGAGGTTTTGTTTTTCTGGCATTGCTTGCCTGGATAAGGTGTCGGCCACTATATTTTATATTCCATTTCGATATTCAATGGAGAAATCATACTGTTGAAGTTCAAGTGCCCAGTGGACTAATCTCGCAGACGGATTTTGTAATCAGTGTAGCCATCGCAGTGAGTGATGATCGGTCACTACTATAAAATGGTAACCCTCAAGTAAGGTCGTAGCTTTCTAATTCCAAAAAGTATGGCTAGACATTCTTTTTCAGTTGTTGAATATTTTCGCTTCAATTCCGTGAGAGTGCGGCTGGCAGCGCACCTAACTACATCTTGCTCTTCCCACAGTTGGGTTAAAACTACCTCTAAGCCGGAGTCGCGTGCGTTGGTTTGTAATGTAAATGATTTTGAGAAGTCCGTGCATGGAAGAATTTTGTGGTGGGGATGTAGAAGTGATAGTTTTTTTAATTGTCCGAAAGCCTTGTCTGGCTCTTTGCCCCAATGCCATTTTATAGCTTTCTTAAGTAGGTTGATGAGAGGTGTGGTGATAGTAGAAAACTTTTTGACAAATCTTCTGTACCATAAGACTACGCCGAGCACTTGGCGTACCTCTTTAACTATTCGGGGTCTTCGCAGCTCTTTGATTGCTTTAATTTTTTCGAGGTGAATTGTTTTTTTTTTTTTGCTCGATGAATGCCTTCTTGTGTGACCATATGCCCAAAATATCGGATCTCCTGTTGGCAGAACTGTGTTTTCTCGAAAGTAACTCGCAATCCTGATTCTCTTAGTCTCTCAAATACAGGGCGTAAGTTTTGCATATGTTCTTCGAAAGTTTTGCCCAATACTATGATGTCATCTAAATAGGCCTGTTGGCCGAACTGTGTATTCTCAAAATTGCCTCGCTATCCTGATTCTCTTAGTCTCTGAAATACAGGGCGTAAGTTTTGCATATGTTCTTCGAAAGTTTTGCCCATTACTATGAAGGCAAACTAAATAGGCAAATGCGTATGGTTCTAATTCAGCGCCTGTAATGGTGTACATGGCCCGTTGAAAAGTGGCCAGCGCGGAGTGGAGGCCGAATGGCATGACAGTCCACTGAAATCATCCGCATCCGAGGACGGTGATCGCCGTGAATTGCCGGGAGTTTTGTTCGAGCGAGATTTGGATCTGCACATACCCGTTTTTTAGATCGATTGTGCTGATGAATTTTGCATCACGTTATTTGTCCAGAATTGCTTGTATGTGTGGGAGAGGAAATGCGTTTCGTACGCTAATTTTATTTAATTGGCGGTAATCAACGCATTGTCGCCAGTTGCCTTGTTTCTTACTAAGACGATGGGAGAACTGTAAGGACATTTGCATGGTTCGATTTTTGATTTCGATTTCGATTTATTTATTGCACTTCTGGTTGTTAGAAGATCGAAGCAAAAATTCTTTGAGTTGAAACTTAATCTTGATAAATCTTCGAAACAACTTTGGAAGCAGTTAAAAAATTTGGGAATTGGAAAAATGCTCTCTGTGGAGTGTAATTTTAATCCTGATGCATTACATAGGTCTTTCTTACGGGAATCAAAGTGTTACATGGATGCAGAGCTTCAATTTAGCAATAGAAGTGGTAGTTTATTTTCTTTCCATCGCCAATAAATCGGATTTTCGACCAATACGTATTTTGACCACTCTATCTAAAATCTGCGAAGCCCTCATGGCTGAGCATATTAACTTCCATCTTTCTGATAATAATCTCTTGCATGAATTTCAGTCTGGATTTCGCGAGAAGCATAGTACTGCTACTGCAACGTTTAAAATCCTGGATGATATAAGACATTCTTTTTATCATAAAGAAATTACACTTCTTTGCCGACTTCAAGAGCGTTTGATGGTGTTGAACAGAGATAAAGAGATACGAAACTTCGTCTGACAGCTGTCAAAAGCTTTATATTTTTAGTATAAAATCACTAAACTCAACAAACTTTCGAGCTAGCTTTCTCACGGCAGCTTTCGGTGTCGGGCTGCTCTTTGTTTTTAGTACTAAAGTTGGATTATTACGTATTGAATTTACTACGACTTTGTTCAATGAATGCTTAAAAGAAATGCATTAAAACTTTGAGAAATATTCGGGGGCTCGTAAATTATTGAAATAGTTAAAATCTTCATTAGAAAACTACTACATACTAACAACTTTTAGGAATTTTGAAAATCAATTCATGTTTATAAATAATAATAATACAATTTAATATTTAGCATATAAATATATAAGCAGTGTTAAGCTTTTATATCGAAAGTTTTTTCGACATAATACTAAAATTTATATTTGGTAATAGGACCAAAGTAATTGAAAAGACCTAAAATATAAAGAATGAGTCTAAAAATATAATACGAGTTCAGCAACGATATAAAAATTAGAATTTTTATGAGTTTCTTGCAATGTTGTTGTATTTCGCCTAGAAGTGGCGAAATCCTCTATTTGGAAGCAAAAGTAAGACGTTACCTTTGAAGTGGTAGGTTCAGGTGGGAAATTAAATTTGGTGATTTCGCATACACTGTGTGTGAGGTAAATAAACTTCCGAGCTCATATTGTATACAAAGAATAGACGGAGTTTTGAAAATTTCCTAAATCGATTCAGGATGTGATGAAAATACGTGGTGATAAGAATTTGTAGGTGTACAATCTTTCTTTTGGAAATATTAAATAATTAGGTGAATAGAAGCTGTTAGTTCTGAACTCAAGAAGTTTTAAGCTTTTTGTAATCTTTTCTCTCGGTAAAAAGGTACAGGTTTAGAACAAAACTAAAAAAAATGTATACTCTTAAGGTCGATTTTGAAACTGGCATTACATTTATAAAATATTTTTAATTCTTGCCAACTATTTGTAGTAAAAGTTGTAAAAAATAATATTGGTTATAAGTATTTTTTATTAATAAAATCCTAAATGTGAATTCTAATCCCGAAATTGCATTTTATTGCGAAATATATTAGGCAACTGTAAGGGGAAAGGTTCAACAAAACTTAATATCAATTATTCAAATATACATTAAATAGCTTTCCAACCGTACCAAAATGTAAACGTCTTCTGAACTTGTTAGTTATTGATGAATTTACCTTCAAAAACTTTTTTTATGGTAACTGTTGACCTAAAATAAATTATTGAATATTCAAAAATCCCATTTAATGTCCAAATCAGAAATTGTGTGTTCAGGTTTCTCTAGGTATTTATTTCAAAAGCTGACTTTTGGGCAATCTAATCGTTGCCGAAATATTGTAATACTTACGATACGAAATATTGTAATACCTTATTATAGTTACTTGAATGCAGGCAGACTATTTTTGTCATCTCCACGAGGCTGTGGAACAATCTACCCAATAAAAGCCATATCTGATGGAGGCATTTTCAAGCGGCTGGCAAGAAAACTCTTATATAATAGGTAATATGTAAATGAGTTTCTCTACTTTACTATCTTCTCTTTACCCTTCTTTGAGGATGTAAACCACTATTTGTTTTTAAATATAATCTCTTCTAATATTACTATTAAGACTATTAAGACTCTAATTCCTCTCCCACACATATGTGTGGGAGAGGACTCTATCCTCTCCCACACATACGAACAATTCTGGACAAATTACGTGAAGCAAAATTCATAAGGACAATCGATCTAAAAAACGGGTATGTGCAGATCCAGATCCCACACGAACAAAACTCCCGGCAATTCACCGAGGACGGTGAAGGCCGTGAATTATGCAGATAAGTTTTATCTGTCATATGATGCTTCGGATAATTTCAGTGGACTGTCATGCCGTTCGGCCTCCACTCCGCGCTGTCCACTTTTCAACGGGTCCTGGACACCATTATAGGCGCCGAATTAGAACCATACGCATTTGCCTATTTAGATGACATCATAGTATTCGGCAAAACTTTCGAAGAACATTTGCAAAATTTACGGCTTGTATTTTGGAGACTAAGAGAATCAGGATAGCGAGTAAATTTTGAGAAAACACAGTTCTGCCAACAAGAGATCCGATATTTGGGGCACATGTTCACACAAGAAGGCATTCATATTGACATCGAGAAAATTAAAGCAATCAAAGAGCTGCGAAGACCCCGAACAGTTAAAGAGGTACGCCAAGTGCTCGGCGTAGTCTTATGCTACAAAAGATTTGTCAAAAAGTTTTCTACTATCACCACACCTCTCATCGACCTACTTAAGAAAGCTCCAAAATGGCATTGGGGCGAAGAGCCAGACAAGGCTTTCGAACAATTATAAAAACTATCACTTCTGCTCCCAACCACTACTTCGATGCCCGGACTTCTCAAAACCATTTACATTACAAACCAACGCCAGCGACTCCGGCTTAGGAGTAGTTTTAACCCAACTGTGGGAAGAGCAAGAGGTAGTTAGGTAGGTGGTTACGTCAGCCGCACGCTAACGGAATTGGAGCGAAAATATTCAACAACTGAGATAGAATGCCTAGCCATACTATTTGGAATTAGAACGCTACGACCTTACTTAGAGGGTTACCATTTTATAGTTGTGACCGATCAACACTCACTGCGATAACTACACTCATTACAAAATCCGTCTGGGAGATTAGCCCGGTGGGCATTCGAACTTCAACAGTATAATTTCTCCATTGAATATCGAAATGGAACATAAAATAAAGTGGCCGTCTCATTATCCAGGCAAGCAGTGCCAGAAACACAAAACCTCATGCAAATCCAAACAGCTGAATGGTATGAGCATCAATTGAAGAACACAGAAAAAATCTTTCTCCCAACCCGAATTTTATAACTAAAAACCACCAACTGTACAAAATGTCCCGCAAATATGACAATTTTTCGGAACTATGACAACTCTGCATCCGCAGCGATGAAAAATCCAGCGTCCTCCAAGAAATACACGAACACGCCACTGCTGGACATTTTGGCTACAAAAAAACATTGCGGCGAGCACGCGAGCACTACTTCTACCAAAAATGCACCGTAATATGTCCGTTCTTGTCTCATCTGCTCACAATATAAAGGTAGCAATAAAGCACCTGCCAGACTGATGCTAACCACTACCGTACGTCGGCCCTGACAAATCGTTTCATCAGACTTCATTGGACCGCTACCCCGCTCACGGAAGGGACACACCTCACACCTCGTGTTCATTGATAAATTCACGAAATGGGTGGAACTGATTCCTGCTCGTCACTAACGCCGTACAGCAACATATTCTGGAACAAATTGTCTTCCGTTTCGGTTGCCCCGAGGTTCTTATTACGGACAACGGAACCCCATATACAACCTCACTCATGGAGCAACTAAACAGCCGGTATGTCACCGAAAGATTCAATCGAGTAATTAAAACTATGATGGCGATTTACACTCAGAATGATCATCGAGAATGGGACACCCGTATATCCGAAAGTATGTTTGCAATAAATACAGCCGTTCACGACGCCACTAAAGAGAGCCCCGCTGAGTTAAACTTCGGAAGAAATCCACGACACCCACAGTTTATTGCATCAGCACTCAATGACAAACCCGTCACAAAAAACTTTAGCATGTTATATGAAAGGGAACTAAAGCAAAACCAACGTGCCACCCAACAAAAAAAGAGACACTACGTCTTACGCCGTCGGCCCTGGAAACCAAAACTTGGGAGCATTGTACTCCATAAAAAATTACGATCTATCATCTGCCTATAAAAATTTCGCTGGGAAGCTGGCACCAAAATACATCGGCAATATGAAGTTAAATTTTATATATCGCCCAATACGAGGGTTGCCTTTTATAATTCGGTAATAAAAAAAAACCAAAAATAAATCATCGTAAATGGATTTATTGTTTTTCAAAATATTCTCCATGAAGATCGATACACTTTTGCATGCGCTTGAACCAATTTAGGAAGCACTTTTTCCACTCCGATTGATGTATCTCCAAAACATGCATTTTGAAAGCATTAGCCGCTCCTTTGGGCGTCGAAAAACGTTGACCGCGTAATTTATTTTTGATGTGCGGAAACAAAAAGAAGTCATTGGGTGCTGAATCGGGGCTGTACGCATATGAATCGGGGCTGTATCAATTCGATGTTTTCAGTTCTCAAAAAGTCTATCGTCTGAGCCGATGTGTGAGAGCTCGCATTGTCCTAGTGGAGAACGATCCGCCTTCGACGGTTGGTTTTCCTTATTTTTTCGAAGACTTCTGGTAAACAAATGGTTGTGTATCATTCAGAATTAATCATTCGCTGTTGCACTAATGGTACAGTTGCTACATGCCCGGTTTTTCCGAAGAAACAGGCGACCATGTTCTTCTAAGTGCTTCGTGCGCAAACAACTTTTGTTGGATTTGACTCATCTTGAAAGACCCATACAGTAGACTGCTGTTTACTTTCGGGCTCATACGCATAGATCCGTGATTCGTCACCTGTTACGATGTCATAGACATGTTTTGAAGCAACGCGATCGTACTTTTTTAGCATTTCTTTCGACCAATCGACGCGAGCTTTTTTTGAGCGATTGTCAAATTATGTGGAAATTAACGCGAACATTTTTTTTACGGCAAAATGTTTATACAATATTGAATGTATGCTGGTCCCACTAATGCCCAAGGATGCCTCTATCTCACGATAAGTCACATGACGATCTTGCAATATCAGTTCACGTACAGAATCAATGTTTTTTATAACAACGACCGATTTTGGACGACCTCCACGAAATTCGTCAGCGAGCGAACGACGGCCACGATTGAATTCGGTGTTCCACCGATATACAATGTTTTTATGGTGCTTCATCTCCAAAAGTAGAATTAAGATTATCGATTGACTGTTGTTAAGATAATCCACGTTGACAATTGTAAAAAATAATCCCATGGAAATGTTTAGGAGTTACTCCATTTTTCGGCATAAATAAGTTTTTCGAGTCACTGTAAACAACACAAATATCGTTTGTACGTCAAAACGTTCGGAGTACGAATACCGACAAAAATGTTCAAAGACAGAGACGTTTCAGAGAGGTTTTCAGATGGCAGCAACCTCCGTATCATACGGCAACCTCCGTATCATTCAAATCCGTAACACCCAGCCACCACACAAAGTTATACAAGTACATATATGAGTTAAAAGAACTCACACCAGAAACACTCATGACGGGCACCGCTAATTCCCAAAAAGCAAAACCCCTCCTCCTACCTATAAATATCACTCACTCAAAAAATAACTTCTCAGTCTCGATACGCGCCTCACAGGATGAACACCTACCAGAAACCAACTGGTCCTCGTTTGCCCGGAGTACCTTCACTATCCGTTCGGATGCTGCACAGTTACCTCTACTATACCAACCGCCACCTAATCCACGGTGAGCAACTGCCGAAACGATTTGTTTGCAGCAACTGCGAAACGATTTGTCAGGGCCGACGTACGGTAGTGATTAACATCAGTCTGGCAGGTGCTTTATTGCTACCTTTGTATTGTGAGCAGATGAGACAAGAACGGACATATTTTCATATATCACCGTGCTTTTTTGGTAGAAGTAGTTTTCGCGTGCTCGCCGCAAGGTTATTTTTTTTTTGCCTAAATGCCCAGCAGTTGCGTGATCGTGTATTTATTGGAGGACGCTGGATTTTTCATCGGTGCGGATGCAGTGTTGTCATAGTTCCGGAAAACTGTCATATTTGCGAGATTTTTTGTATAGTTGGTGGTTTTTAATTATAAAGTTCGAGTGGTGAGAAAGATTTTTTGTGTTCCTCATTTGATTTGGTAATGAGTGTAGACATCGCAGTGAGTGATGATCGGTCACTACTATAAAATGGTAACCCTCAAGTAAGGTCGTAGCTTTCTAATTCCAAATAGTATTTCTAGGCATTCTTTTTCAGTTGTTGAATATTTTCGCTTCAATTCCGTGAGAGTGCGGCTGGCATAAGCACCTACCTAACTACATCTTGCCCTTCCCACAGTTGTGTTAAAAATACTCCTAAGCCGGAGTCGCTTGCGTAGGTTTGTAATGTAAATGGTTTTGAGAAGTCCCGGCATCGAATTTTGGGGGGGGGGGGGCAGAAGTGATAATTTTTTTAAGTGATCGAAAGCCTTGTCTGGCTCTTCGCCCCAATGCCATTTTGTAGCTTTCTTAAGTAGGTCGATGAGATGTGTGGTGATAGTAGAAAACTTTTTGACAAATTTTCTGTACCATAAGACTACGCCGAGTACTTGGCGTACCTCTTTAAATGTTCGCGGTCTTCGAAGCTCTTTGATTGCTTTAATTTTCTCGAGGTGAATTGTTTTTTTTTTCGATGAATGCCTTCTTGTGTGACCATATGCCCCAAATATCGGATCTCATGTTGGCAGAACTGTGTTTTCTCAAAATTAGCTCGCAATCCTGATTCTCTTAGTCTCTGAAATACAGGGCGTAAGTTTTGCATATGTTCTTCGATAGTTTTGTCCAATGCTATGATGTCATCTGAATAGGCCTGTTGGCCGAACTGTGTAATTTCTCAAAATTACCTCGCAATACCTCTGAAATAGAGGACGTAAGTTTTGCATATGTTCTTCGAAAGTTTTGCCCAATACTATGATGTCATCTGAATAGGCAAATGCGTATGGTTCTAATTCAGCGCCTGTAATGGTGTACATGGCCCGTTGAAAAGTGGCCAGCGCGGAGTGGAGACCGAGTGGCATGACAGTCCACTGAAATAATCCGCGGCCGAGGACGCTGAACGCCGAGAATTGCCGGGAGTTTTGTTCGAGCGAAATTTGGATCTGCACATACCCGTTTTTTGAATCGATTGTGCTGATGAATTTTACATCACGTTATTTGTCCAAAATTGCTTGTATGTGTGGGAGAGGAAATGCGTTTCGTACGCTAATTTTATTTAATTGGCGGTAATCAACGCATTGTCGCCAGCTACCTTGTTTCTTACTAAGACGATGGGAGAACTGTAAGGAAATTTGCATGGTTCAATTTTGATTTCGATTTCGATTTATTTATTGCACTTCTGGTTGTTAGAAGATCGAAGCAAAAATTCTTTGAATTGAAACTTAATACTAATAAATCTTCGAAACAACTTTGGAAGCAGTTAAAAAATTTGGGAATTGGTAAAAGGCTCTCTGTGGAGTGTAATTTTAATCCTGATGCATTAAATAGCTCTTTCTTACGGGATTCAAAGTTTTGCATGGATGCAGAGCTTCAATTTAGCAATAGAAGAAGTGGTGGTTTCCATCACCACTAAATCCTACAATTTCTCTCCATCATCGATTGATGTGTACTTTGAAGTGGTAGGTTCAGGTGGGAAATTAAATTTGGTGATTTCGCATACACTGTGTGTGAGTTAATTAAACTTACGAGCTCATATTGTATACAAAGAATAGACGGAGTTTTGAAAGTTTCCTAAATCGATTCAGGAAGTGTTTCTGAACAAGAATGTATAAACTTTACTATATCTTCTTCTCTCTGTTACAAACGGAAGAACAAAGTGAATATACCCTACTCTCTTTGGGTGTAGGGTATAAAAATATTTTCGTTTCTAAAATACACGGTGATACTAAATTGTAGGTTGAAACGACCCTTTTTTTCGCCTCAGTCTCCTAGAGTCGGTGTTTCTTTATTAGGTCCGTGGACCTTGTCTATAGCCAGGGTAAGCTCACGGCTGTCCAGGGTCGTATATTCAAGAAAATTTATTGAAAATTGGAACCAGTGTTAGTTGTTATTTAACACATTTATTTTCTAAATCCAATTCTTATCATATAATTAGATTGTGGCTAACAAGGTGTCTTCTGTGAACGTCTATGTAATTAAAACTTCGGTGCGTAGAAAGAAACTTCGGTAGGGAAAAAAAAGAACTTCGCTGGCAGGAAAAAAAAATAACTTCGTTGGGGAAAAAAAAGAACTTCGCTGGCAGGAAAAAAAAACTTCGCTGGCAGGAAAAAAAACTTCGCTGGCAGGAAAAAAAAAACTGGCGTTGTTGTGGCGATGAAAACTGTCGTGTAGAAAGACGGCGGCCAGGGTGTCTAGCGGAGCTTGTGAAGATTAATTCGTCAGGGCTAACGATCGTGTGTTTCGCTCGGTGTGTCTAACACGCTCGTGTTTTGCTATAAGTTTCCCTTGGAGCTCGAACTAATCGTACTTGTTACTTGCTTGATTCTGCGCGAAAGAAAACACAATCTTGATTACGTTTGGGCCGTGGCCGTGACCAGGAATTCTCCGGTGAGTAGGCTTCTCAAAGGTAAGATTCCGGCGAGGGGGCGTAGGGAGGGGAGAAGAGGATACAGCCGTGCGCCCGTGAGTACAAAATGCTGATCCACTGGACCGGCATTTTGCACTCTCAGGTTCGTCGCGTCGGCTCCCACGAAACGATCCACTGGACCATCCCTTTGAAACCTCGGCAACGAGAGCGGCTGCGGAGAGGAGAGGACGCAACCGCATTCCCGTAAGAGCAAAAGGCCGATCCATTGAACCAGCAATTTGCAGCTTCAGGTCCGTCGCTTTGGCTCCAGCGAAACGATCCATTGGACCATTCCTTTGAAACCTCGGCAACGGGAGCGGCTGCGGAGAGGAAAGGACGCAGTCGACAATGAGAGGGGCTGAAGAGAGGAGTGGACGTAATCGGCAGCGGGAGCGGCTGCAGAGAGGAGAGGACGCAACCGCATTCCCGTGAGAGCGAAATGCCGATTTATTGGACCAGCATTTTGCACTCTCATGTTTGTCGAGTCGGCTCCCACGAAACGATCCACTGGACCATCCCTTTGACCATCTTCCTCCCGTCTCCAACCATGGCACGAGCGATCTTGATTACCCCTACAGCGGCTAGAGGCAAGAGAGCCACCTCCTACCACCAGGTCCTACGCGTGTCACGGTCCACGAGCAACTGGCGTTTCATGTGTTGTGTCGTTCTTTTTATGTGTTTCGAAGAGTCTACGTTTCGCCGTTTCGTGCGTTTTCTTCGCCACAACGCACATAGCTCTGTCTTGCTCTAAATCTATTTCTTTACCCTACGTTCAGTGCTATTGGAATTATTTTACAATGGTAATTATGTATGCCCTAACATTTAAAATAAATACCATCACCATTATAACTACTGAAATATACTTAATTTAGACGTATTACATATTGTAAAAATATGAAAAAGAAATGTAAGATAATTTATAATACAACAGAAAAGAAAAATTAAATTCATTAAATTTGTGGGCGCATTTCGTAGCGCCGAAATGCGTCGTCACAAGGTGTACAATATTTCTTTTGGAAATATTAAATAGTTAGGTGAATAGAAGCTGTTGGTTCTGAACTCAAGAAGTTTTAAGCTTTTTGTAATCTTTTCTCTCGGTAAAAAGGTACAGATCCTTTTTAGGTTTAGAACAAAACTAGAAAAAATGTATACTCTTAAGGTAGATTTTGAAACTGGCATTACATTTATAAAAATATTTTTAATTCTTGCCAACTATTTGTGGTAAAAGTTGTTAAAAATAATATTTTTTTTTTTTTTTTTGATGACAGATGAAACCAAGCCCCCTATCCATGCACAGCATTTGTTGGTTCCGAAGGGATGACAGGTTAGTGGGAAGGGCGAAAGAGGGAGTAGTGACGGTTTACACCTCGCTTAAAGGTTTCGACGCTATAAGTGGGTGGGAAGTCATTCGCAGGGAGATTATTCCACAATTTATTATTCCAATTTATATTGTTTATAAGTATTTTTTATTAATAAAATCCCAAATGTGAATTCTAATCCCGAAATTGCATTTTATTGCGGAATATATTAGGCAACTGTAAGGTTCAACAAAACTTAATGTCAATTATTCAAATATACATTAAATAGCTTTCCAACCGTTGACCTAAAATAAATTATTGAATCTTCAAAAATTCCATTTAATTTCCAAATCAGAAATAGTGTGTACAGGTTTCCCTAGGTATTTATTTCAAAAGCTGACTTTTGGGCAATCTAATCGTTGCCGAAATATTGTAATACTTACGATACGAAATATTGTAATACCCTATTATAGTTACTTGAATGCAGGCAGACTATTTTTGTCATCTCCACGAGGCTGTGGAACAATCTACCCAATAAAAGCCATATCTGATGGAGGCATTTTCAAGCGGCTGGCAAGAAAACTCTTATATAATAGGTAAAATGTAAATGAGTTTCTCTACTTTACTATCTTCTCTTTACCCTCCTTTGAGGATGTAAACCTCTATTTGTTTTTAAATATAATCTCTTCTAATATTACTATTAAGACTATAAGACTCTAATTATATAGTATATATATGTTCAAGTTCAGATATTATACTTGCTATAAAATAATTATATGCTTAGTGCACAGTTGTTGAATAAATTGAAAAAAATCGAAATCGTAAATCTAACCATGCAAATGTCTTACAGTTCTCCCATCGTCTCAGTTCTGCCAACAGGAGATCCGATATTTGGGGCATATGGTCACACAAGAACGCATTCATATTGACATCGAGAAAATTAAAGCAATCAAAGAGCTGCGAAGACCCCGAACAGTTAAAGAGGTACGCCAAGTGCTTGGCGTAGTCTTATGGTACAGAAGATTTGTCGAAAAGTTTTCTACTATCACCACACCTCTCATCGACCTACTTAAGAAAGCTACAAATTGGCATTGGGGCGACGAGCCAGACGAGACTTTCGAACAATTAAAAAAACTATCACTTCTGCCCCCCCCCCAACTTCGATGCCGGACTTCTTAAAACCATTTACATTACAAACCAACGCCAGCGACTCCGGCTTAGGAGTAGTTTTAACCCAACTGTGGGAAGAGAAAGAGGTATTTAGGTAGGTGGTTACGTCAGCCGCACGCTAACGGAATTGGAGCGAAAATATTCAACAACTGAGATAGAATGCCTAGCCATACTATTTGGAATTAGAACGCTACGACCTTACTTAGAGGGTTACCATTTTATAGTTGTGACCGATCAACACTCACTGCGATAACTACACTCATTACAAAATCCGTCTGGGAGATTAGCCCGGTGGGCATTCGAACTTCAACAGTATAATTTCTCCATTGAATATCGAAATGGAACATAAAATAAAGTGGCCGTCTCATTATCCAGGCAAGCAGTGCCAGAAACACAAAACCTCATGCAAATCCAAACAGCTGAATGGTATGAGCATCAATTGAAGAACACAGAAAAAATCTTTCTCCCAACCCGAATTTTATAACTAAAAACCACCAACTGTACAAAATGTCCCGCAAATATGACAATTTTTCGGAACTTTGACAACGCTGCGTCCGCACCGATGAAAAATCCAGCGTCCTCCAAGGAATACACGAACACGCCACTGCTGGACATTTTGGCTGCAAAAAAACATTGCGGCGAGCACGCGAGCACTACTTCTACCAAAAATGCACCGTAATATGTCCGTTCTTGTCTCATCTGCTCACAATATAAAGGTAGCAATAAAGCACCTGCCAGACTGATGCTAACCACTACCGTACGTCGGCCCTGACAAATCGTTTCATCAGACTTCATTGGACCGCTACCCCGCTCACGGAAGGGACACACCTCACACCTCGTGTTCATTGATAAATTCACGAAATGGGTGGAACTGATTCCTGCTCGTCACTAACGCCGTACAGCAACATATTCTGGAACAAATTGTCTTCCGTTTCGGTTGCCCCGAGGTTCTTATTACGGACAACGGAACCCCATATACAACCTCACTCATGGAGCAACTAAACAGCCGGTATGTCACCGAAAGATTCAATCGAGTAATTAAAACTATGATGGCGATTTACACTCAGAATGATCATCGAGAATGGGACACCCGTATATCCGAAAGTATGTTTGCAATAAATACAGCCGTTCACGACGCCACTAAAGAGAGCCCCGCTGAGTTAAACTTCGGAAGAAATCCACGACACCCACAGTTTATTGCATCAGCACTCAATGACAAACCCGTCACAAAAAACTTTAGCATGTTATATGAAAGGGAACTAAAGCAAAACCAACGTGCCACCCAACAAAAAAAGAGACACTACGTCTTACGCCGTCGGCCCTGGAAACCAAAACTTGGGAGCATTGTACTCCATAAAAAATTACGATCTATCATCTGCCTATAAAAATTTCGCTGGGAAGCTGGCACCAAAATACATCGGCAATATGAAGTTAAATTTTATATATCGCCCAATACGAGGGTTGCCTTTTATAATTCGGTAATAAAAAAAACCAAAAATAAATCATCGTAAATGGATTTATTGTTTTTCAAAATATTCTCCATGAAGATCGATACACTTTTGCATGCGCTTGAACCAATTTAGGAAGCACTTTTTCCACTCCGATTGATGTATCTCCAAAACATGCATTTTGAAAGCATTAGCCGCTCCTTCGGGCGTCGAAAAACGTTGACCGCGTAATTTATTTTTGATGTGCGGAAACAAAAAGAAATCATTGGCGGTGGCGAGATCTGTCTTCTTGAAGCGGCTTCTTGAAGCCGGCTTCGAGAAGAACGCGTGGCGACACCTAGTTTCTTCTTTCATGATAAAATTCATATACGTGTCATTTCTAAATGTGTGTGAGTGAAATTTACTGAATTTCCGAATGTTCGCCAGAGTTGCCATAATTATATTGCATGATGATTAACAATTAAAAAAAAAAGGAATTTCTATGTGTGTATAATTTCTTTTAAATTAAAATGAATCGCATAGTATTCGTGGCCAAAATGTGATAAATAAACTAAATTTCTAAAAAAAAACAATTTTTACAAAAAACTTCGGTATGGCAATCACACAATTTCATGATGGCGGACACTTCGTTTGTTGTTCTTTTGTTCTTCAGGTTTATACTTGCTTGTTTTTATTTTATATCAACACTTTATGATTTTAAATATATTTATTTTATTTTATTTATTGTCTTTTAATCATATTTTTCAATTTTCACTTTATTTAACACTTTATTTTAAGCGCAGTATCAAAATGTAAACAAATCTTCGGGAAACCTCGTCGGAACTCGTTCGGGCGACAACTGTTTAATTGTGTGCGTAAGAAGAACCGAGAATCCAACAGAATTTTGGCTACAAAAAAACTCTCCACTTGAAGAACGTGTGGAGACTTTTCTCTCCTCACATCACCTCTCTTTCCAACAAACTTTTGAAGAAAGAAGAAAGAAGCCTTAATCTCGCCAGGCGGATTGGGTGCTAAATCGGGGCTGTACCCATCAATTCGATGTTTTCAGTTCTCAAAAAGTCTATCGTCTGAGCCGATGTGTGAGAGCTCGCATTGTCCTAGTGGAGAACGATCCGCCTTCGACGGTTGGTTTTCCTTATTTTTTCGAAGACTTCTGGTAAACAAATGGTTGTGTACCATTCAGAATAGATCATTCGTTGTTGCACTAATGGTACAGTTGCTACATGCCCGGTTTTCCCGAAGAAACAAGCGACCATGTTCTTCTAAGTGCTTCGTGCGCAAACAACTTTTGTTGGATTTGACTCATCTTGAAAGACCCATACAGTAGACTGCTGTTTACTTTCGGGCTCATATGCATAGATCCGTGATTCGTCACCTGTTACGATGTCATAGACATGTTTTGAAGCAACGCGATCGTAATTTTTTAGCATTTCTTTCGACCAATCGATGCGAGCTTTTTTTGAGCGATTGTCAAACTATGTGGAAATTAACGCGAACATACGTTTTTTTACGGCAAAATATTTATACAATATTGAATGTATGCTGGTCCCACTAATGCCCAAGGATGCCTCTATCTCACGATAAGTCACATGACGATCTTGCAATATCAGTTCACGTACAGAATCAATGTTTTCTAGAACAACGACCGATTTTGGACGACCTCCACGAAATTCGTCAGCGAGCGAACGACGGCCACGATTGAATTCAGTGTACCACCGGTATACAATGTTTTTATGGTGCTTCATCGCCAAAAGTCGAATTAAGATCATCGATTGACTGTTGTTAAGATAATCCACGTTGACAATTGTAAAAAATAATCGCATGGAAATGTTTAGGAGTTACTCCATTTTTCAGCCTAAATAACTTTTTCGAGTCACTGTAAACAACACAAATATCGTTTGTACGTCAAAACGTTCGGAGTACGAATACCGACAAAAAAGTTCAACGACAGAGACGTTTCAGAGAGGTTTTCAGATGGCAGCACTAGGATCGCCCATTCCCGAAATATAAGAGGCAACCTCCATATCATTCAAATCCGTAATACCCAGCCACCACACAAAGTTATACAAGTACATATATGAGTTAAAAGAACTCACACCAGAAACACTCATGACGGGCACCGCTAATTCCCAAAAAGCAAAACCCCTCCTCCTACCTATAAATATCACTCACTCAAAAAATAACTTCTCAGTCTCGATACGCGCCTCACAGGATGAACACCTACCAGAAACCAACTGGTCCTCGTTCGCCCGTAGTACCTCCACGATCCGTTCGGATGCTGCACAGTTACCTCTACTATATCAACCGCCACCAGAAGCTACTCCACGACCAAGAGCCTGCGGACTCACCGTCAGTACCATCCATCCGAAGAAAAGAATAACCTCCACACGACCAACATCAACCATAAAACAGCAACTGCGAAACGATTTGTCAGCGCCGACGTACGGTAGTCTGGCAGGTGCTTTATTGCTACCTTTGTATTGTGCGCAGATGAGACAAGAACGGACATATTTTCATATATCACGGTGTTTTTTTGGTAGAAGTAGTGTTCACGTGCTCGCCGCAAGGTTATTTTTTTTAGCCTAAATGCCCAGCAGTTGCGTGATCGTGTATTTATTTGAGGACGCTGGATTTCTCATCGGTGCGGATGCAGTATTGTCATAGTTCCGGAAAATTGTCATATTTGCGAGACTTTTCGTATCGTTGGTGGTTTCTAATTATAAAGTTCGAGTGGTGAGAAAGATTTTTTGTGTTCCTCATTTGATGCTCATACCATTCAGATGTTTGGATTTGCATGAGGTTTTGTTTTTCTGGCATTGCTTGTCTGGATAAGGTGTCGGCCACTATATTTTATATTCCATTTTGATATTCAATGGAGAAATCATACTGTTGAAGTTCAAGTGCCCAGTGGACTAATCTCGCAGACGGATTTTGTAATGAGTGTAGCCATCGCAGTGAGTGATGATCGGTCACTACTATAAAATGGTAACCCTCAAGCAAGGTCGTAGCTTTCTAATTCCAAAAAGTATGGCTAGGCATTCTTTTTCAGTTGTTGAATATTTTCGCTTCAATTCCGTAAGAGTGCGGCTGGCACCGCACCTAACTACATCTTGCTCTTCCCACAGTTGGGTTAAAACTACCTCTAAGCCGGAGTCGCGTGCGTTGGTTTGTAATGTAAATGATTTTGAGAAGTCCGGGCATGGAAGAATTTTGTGTTGGGGGGTAGAAGTGATAGTTTTTTTAATTGTTCGAAAGCCTTGTCTGGCTCTTTGCCCCAATGCCATTTTGTAGCTTCCTTAAGTAGGTCGATGAGAGGTGTGGTGATAGTAGAAAACTTTTTGACAAATCTTCTGTACCATAAGACTACGCCGAACACTTGGCGTACCTCTTTAACTGTTCGGGGTCTTCGCAGCTCTTTGATTGCTTTAATTTTCTCGATGTGAATTTTTTTTTTTGCTCGATGAATGCCTTCTTGTGTGACCATATGCCCCAAATATCGGATCTCCTGTTGGCAGAACTTTGTTTTCTCGAAAGTAACTCGCAATCCTGATTCTCTTAGTCTCTGAAATACAGGGCGTAAGTTTTGCATATGTTCTTCGAAAGTTTTGCCCAATACTGTGATGTCATCTAAATAGGCAAATGCGTATGGTTCTAATTCAGCGCCTGCAATGGTGTACATGGCCCGTTGAAAAGTGGCCAGCGCGAAGTGGAGGCCGAACGGCATGACAGTCCACTGAAATAAACCGCATCCGAGGACGGTGAACGCCGTGAATTGCCGGGAGTTTTGTTCGAGCGAGATTTGGATCTGCACATACCCGTTTTTTAGATCGATTGTGCTGATGAATATGCATCACGTTATTTGTCCAGAATTGTTCGTATGTTTGGGAGAGGAAATGCGTTTCGTACGCTAATTTTATTTAATTGGCGGTAATCAACGCATTGTCGCCAGCTGCCTTGTTTCTTACTAAGACGATGGGAGAACTGTAAGGACATTTGCATGGTTCGATTTTTGATTTCGATTTATTTATTGCACTTCTGGTTGTTAGAAGATCGAAGCAAAAATTCTTTGAGTTGAAACTTAATCTTGATAAATCTTCGAAACAACTTTGGAAGCAGTTAAAAAATTTGGGAATTGGAAAAAGGATCTCTGTGGAGTGTAATTTTAATCCTGATGCATTACATAGGTCTTTCTTACGGGATTCAAATTGTTGCATGGATGCAGAGCTTCAATTTAGCAATAGAAGTGGTGGTTTATTTTCTTTCCATCACCACTAAATCGGATTTTCGACCAATACGTATTTTGACCACTCTATCTAAAATCTGCGAAGCCCTCATGGCTGAGCATATTAACTTCCATCTTTCTGATAATAATCTCTTGCATGAATTTCAGTCTGGATTTCGCGAGAAGCATAGTACTGCTACTGCAATGTTTAAAATCCTGGATGATATGACTTTCTTTTTATCATAAATAAACTACACTTCTTTGCCTACTTCAAAAGCGTTTGATAGTGTTGAACAGAGATAAAGAGATACGAAACTTCGACTGACAGCTGTCGAAAATTTTATATTCTTAGTATAAAATCACTTAACTCAACAAACTTGCGAGCTAGCTTTCTCACGACAGCTTTCGGTGTCGGGCTGCTCTTTGTTTTTAGTACTAAAGTTGGATTATTACGTATTGAATTTACTACGACTTTGTTCAATGAATGCTTAAAAGAAATGCATTAAAACTTTGAGAAATATTCGGGGGCTCGTAAATTATTGAAATAGTTAAAATCTTCATTAGAAAACTACTACATACTAACAACTTTTAGGAATTTTGAAAATCAATTCATGTTTATAAATAATAATAATACAATTTAATATTTAGCATATAAATATATAAGCAGTGTTAAGCTTTTATATCGAAAGTTTTTTCGACATAATACTAAAATTTATATTTGGTAATAGGACCAAAGTAATTGAAAAGACCTAAAATATAAAGAATGAGTCTAAAAATATAATACGAGTTCAGCAACGATATAAAAATTAGAATTTTTATGAGTTTCTTGCAATGTTGTTGTATTTCGCCTAGAAGTGGCGAAATCCTCTATTTGGAAGCAAAAGTAAGACGTTACCTTTGAAGTGGTAGGTTCAGGTGGGAAATTAAATTTGGTGATTTCGCATACACTGTGTGTGAGGTAAATAAACTTCCGAGCTCATATTGTATACAAAGAATAGACGGAGTTTTGAAAATTTCCTAAATCGATTCAGGATGTGATGAAAATACATGGTGATAAGAAATTGTAGGTGTGCAACCTTTCTTTTGGAAATATTAAATATTTAGGTGAATAGAAGCTGTTAGTTCTGAACTCAAGAAGTTTTAAGCCTTTTTTTATATTATCTCTCGGTGAAAAGGTACAGGTTTAGAACAAAACTAGAAGAAATGTATACTCTTAAGGTAGCTTTTGAAACTGGCATTACATTTATAAAAATATTTTTAACTCTTGCCAACTATTTGTAGTAAAAGTTGTAAAAAATAATATTGTTTATAAGTATTTTTTATTAATAAAATGCCAAATGTGAATTCTAATCCCGAAATTGCATTTTATTGCGAAATATATTAGGGAACTGTAAGGGGAAAGGTTCAACAAAACTTAATATCAATTATTCAAATATACATTAAATAGCTTTCCAACCGTACCAAAATGTAAATGTCTTCTGAACTTGTTAGTTATTGATGAATTTACCTTCAAAAACAAAATTTTTATGGTAACTGTTGACCTAAAATAAATTATTGAATCTTCAAAAATCCCATTTAATGTCCAAATCAGAAATTGTGTGTTCAGGTTTCCCTAGGTATTTATTTCAAAAGCTGACTTTTGGGCAATCTAATCGTTGCCGAAATATTGTAATACTTACGATACGAAATATTGTAATACCTTATTATTGTTACTTGAATGCAGGCAGACTATTTTTGTCATCTTCACGAGGCTGTGGAACAATCTACCCAATAAAAGCCATATCTGATGGAGTTGTTTTCAAGCGGCTGGCAAGGAAACTCTTATATAATAGGTAATATGTAAATGAGTTTCTCTACTTTACTATCTTCTCTTTACCCTTCTTTGAGGATGTAAACGTCTATTTATTTTTCAATATAATCTCTTGTAATATTACTATTACTATTAAGACTCTAATTATATAGTATATATATGTTCAAGTTCAGATATTATACTTGCTATAAAATAATTATATGCTTAGTGCACACTTGTTGAATAAATCGAAATAAATCGAAATCGAAAATCGAACCATGCAAATGTCCATACAGTTCTCCCATCGCCTTAGTAAGGAAAAAACAAGGCAGCTGGCGGCTATGTGTTCATTACTGCCAATTAAATAAAATTAGCGTATGAGACGCATATCCTCTCCCACACATACAAACAATTCTGGACAAATTACGTGAAGCAAAATTCATCAGCACAATCGATCTAAAAAACGGGTATGTGCAGATCCAGATCCCACACGAACAAAACTCCCGGCAATTCACCGAGGACGGTGAAGACCGTGAGTTATGCAGAGAAAATTTATCTGTCATATGATGCTTATGATGCAGATTATTTCAGTGGACTGTCATGCCGTTCGGCCTCCACTCCGCGCTGTCCACTTTTCAACGGGCCCTGGACACCATTATAGGCGCCGAATTAGAACCATACGCATTTGCCTATTTAGATGACATCATAGTATTGGGCAAAACTTTCGAAGAACATATGCAAAATTTACAGCTTGTATTTTAGAGACTAAGGGAATCAGGATAGCGAGTAAATTTTGAGAAAACACAGTTCTGCCAACAGGAGATCCGATATTTGGGGCACATGTTCACACAAGAAGGCATTCATATTGACATCGAGAAAATTAAAGCAATCAAAGAGCTGCGAAGACCCCGAATAGTTAAAGAGGTACGCCAAGTGCTCGGCGTAGTCTTATGGTACAAAAGATTTGTCAAAAAGTTTTCTACTATCACCACACCTCTCATCGATCTACTTAAGAAAGCTACAAAATGGCATTGGGGCGAAGAGCCAGACAAGGCTTTCGAACAATTATAAAAACTATCACTTCTGCAACCACCCACTACTTCGATGCCCGGACTTCTCAAAACCATTTACATTACAAACCAACGCCAGCGACTCCGGCTTAGGAGTAGTTTTAATCCAACTGTGGGAAGTGCAAGAGGTAGTTAGGTAGGGGGTTACGTCAGCCGCACGCTCACGGAATTGGAGCGAAAATATTCAACAACTGAGATAGAATGCCTAGCCATACTATTTGGAATTAGAAAGCTACGACCTTACTTAGAGGGTTACCATTTTATAGTTGTGACCGATCATCACTCACTGCGATGACTACACTCATTACAAAATCCGTCTGGGAGATTAGCCCGGTGCGCATTCGAACTTCAACAGTATAATTTCTCCATTGAATTTCGAAATGGAACATAAAATAAAGTGGCCGTCTCCTTATCCAGGCAAGCAGTGCCAGAAACACAAAACCTCATGCAAATCCAAACAGCTGAATGGTATGAGCATCAATTGAAGAACACAGAAAAAATCTTTCTCCCAACCCGAATTTTATAATTAAAAACCACCAACTGTACAAAATGTCCCGCAAATATGACAATTTTTCGGAACTTTGACAACGCTGCGTCCGCACCGATGAAAAATCCAGCGTCCTCCAAGGAATACACGAACACGCCACTGCTGGACATTTTGGCTGCAAAAAAACATTGCGGCGAGCACGCGAACACTACTTCTACCAAAAATGCATCGTGATATACGACAATATGTCCGTTCTTGTCTCATCTGCTCACAATATAAAGGTAGCAATAAAGCAAAAAACTGATGCTAACCACTACCGTACGTCGGCCCTGACAAATCGTTTCATAAGACTTCCTTTTCGGTTGCCCCGAGGTTCTTATTACGAACAACGGAACCCCATATACAACCTCTCTCATGGAGCAACTAACCAGCCGGTATGGCACCGAAAGATTCAATCGATTAATTAAAACTATGATGGTATTTACACTCAGAATGATCACCGAGAATGGGACGCCCGTATATCCGAAAGTATGTTTGCAATAAATACAGCCGTTCACGACGCCACTCAAGAAAGCCCCGCTGAGTTAAACTTCGGAAGAAATCCACGACACCCACAGTGTATTGCATCAGCACTCAATGACAAACTTGTCACAAAAAACTTTAGCATGTTATATGAAAGGGCACTAAAGCAAAACCAACGTGCCACCCAACAAAAAAAGAGACACTACGTCTTAAGCCGTCGGCCCTGGAAACCAAAACTTGGGAGCATTGTACTCCATAAAAAATTACGATCTATCATCTGCCTGTAAAAATGTCGCTGAGAAGCTGGCACCAAAATACATCGACCATATGAAGTTGAATTTTATATATCGCCCAATACGAGGGTTGCCTTTTATATTTCAGGAATAAAAAAAACCAAAAATTAATCATCGTAAATGGATTTTTTTTTTTTTTTTTTTTTTTTTTATGACAGAAGAAACCAAGCTCAGGGGATGCCCCCTATCCATGCACAGCATTTGTTGGTTCCGAAGGGATGACAGGTTAGTGGGAAGGGGGAAAGAGGGAGTAGTGACGGTTTACACTTCGCTTGAATGTTTCGACGCTGTAAGTGGGCGGGAAGACATTCGCAGGGAGATTATTCCACAATCTAACGACGCGACCGAAAAACGAACTCTCACGGTAATGCGTGGTTCGTTGGAACGGAATCGCGACATAAAAGGGGTGCACCGCTCTGGAAAGCCGAGTAGTTCTGCTAAATACCTGAATCGGAGGAATCAGGCTGGCTACTTCAGAAGAACATTTACCGTGAAAGTAGCGGTAAAATAGTGATACACACCCCACATCACGACGACGCTCCAAGGTTTCAATAGAGCTGGATACCCTACTGTCCCCTATAAGTTTTAACGCACGACATTGGACACGGTCGAGAAGCTGAAGATATGCCCGCGAAGCTCCCGACCATATATGCGAATTGTACTCCATTTTCGGACGGATATAGTGGTGTAGATACAACGAAGATCGGTTGGAGTGAAGTACTTCTTACACCGCTTAAGAAAGCCTAAGCACTTGGCTGCTTCTTTCGACACGTCAAAGATGTGATCGTTCCAGCGAAGATCGCATTGGATTGACATGCCCAGAACATCAAGAGCCTCCGACTCATTAATATCCACACCACCCATATTTAAAGGTGGAAAGTTGTCGCCCGCCAGACGCTTGTGGGTCAACAAACAGCATTGGGTCTTCCGCGCATTAAAATCGACCCGATTCGCTTGACCCCACTCCTGGATTTTGTTGAGGTCAGATTGGAGTGTGTCATTCATAATTCTGCGCCTTCTATTGATCTCCAGAATAGAAGGACGCCTGGAGAATGAATATGAATGACAAATGCTGCTGTCATCAGCAAACGAGTAGACGGGGTTTGATGTCAATGACAGAAGGTCATTGATGAAAATAAGAAAAAGTGTCGGAGACAGGACCGAACCCTGCGGAACTCCAGCATTAATGGAGTGCTCTTCGGAAGCAAAGCCGTCTATCACAACCCGAATAGAACGGCCGCTGAGGAAACTCGATATCCATCGAGTGAAAGTATTACCGACACCATAAGCAGCCAGTTTAGACACGAGTGCTTTATGCCACACCCGGTCAAATGCCTTGGAGATATCCAGAGCAACAACCTTGCTCTCACCGAACCGGTGAATGCAACTGCTCCACCGTTCTGTGAGAAACGCCATCAGGTCGCCGGTGGAACGGTGAGCACGGAAGCCGTACTGGCGATCGCTGATCAACTCGTTGCTCTCTAGATACCTCATCAATTTAAAATTTACAATGCTCTCCATGACTTTAGAGAGCACTGAGCAGATTGCTATGGGCCGGTAATTTGCAGGATTCGTAGCCTCACCTTCTTCGGGAACTGGCTGCACGTTGGCAATCTTCCAGGAAGCGGGAAAAACTCCTGAAGTATAAGATAAATTAAAGAGATTGCGCAATGGGCGAGCCAGTGTTGAGGCGCACTTTCTCAACACATGGGCTGAAATGCCATCCGGTCCCGAGGACTTATTGACATTGAGGTCTGCAAGCACTCTTTTAACAGCTCGCGTTCGAAAATGCATCTGAGGCATAGCATGAGATACACCATCAACCGCGGGCAGTGGTTGACTACTCTCAGGAAGAGAGCAGTTTTCAGCAAACATTTTGGCTAATAAGTTTGCTTTATCAACCGAGTGAGTGAAGATCTGATCGTCCTTAAGGAGAGTTGGAATAGACGATTTCGACTGATTTTTCACCCTCCCCACAAACGACCAAAAGTTCTTGCTACCCTTATGGTATTCAAGAACCCTGCGTCTAAGGCGCTGCTCGTAAAGAACTTTTTCGCGCCTTAGAGTGGCATTGCACCTATTTCTGGCCTGATTGCGCAGCAGTTTAGTATCAGCAGTTTTATTTAAACGCCAATTCCTAAATGCTTCCTCTTTAGACCTGGCTGCTTGTCTGCAAGTCGCATTAAACCAGGAATGGTCTTTTGGTTTAATGGAAATTCTTTTATAAGGTATGAAAGACCTCATACCAAATAAAATTATATTTTCTACCAATTTTGCTGCAGCATTTATGTTTCTATCTCTGAAACACAATTGCCAATTGAAACGGCTGAAAAAGCAGTTCAGCGCATCCCAATTAGCCTTCTCCTAAAGCCACACTTTCCGCTTCGGAGCTGTCTGGTGAGCGGATTGAAGACTAGAATATGGGAAGGTAGCAGAAATTGTAGCGTGGTCCGAATTACCAAGAGGTGCAAGAACATTCATATCATACTTGCTGTGATGTGAAGTTAGAAAGAGGTCCAGAATATTTTGGTTTTGCCCATCAACGCAGGGAAAGTGCGTTGGTTCCTTCACTAATTGAGTCAAATTATTAGACTCAGCAAACAACTCAACATACAAACCCTCAGGTGTTGTGTGACTCGAATGACGTAGCCAATTGGAATTATGAACATTGAAATCACCAGCAACAACAATTTCACTGTTCGGATACGATTCCAGAATTTTAGAGATCGAATCAGAGAGACTGTCCAATTTATCAAAAGTTGGCAGCCTCCCTAGACCCGGGCTTCTATAAACGAAGCAGAAGTGCAGGATGTGCGACTGGATTTTGAACTTAACCCACATGGAGCTAAATTCGGCATCCGACGTGCAAAGGTGTTGCTGACACTGGTACGCAACATCACTGCGAATGTATAAGGCGAGGCCTCTGTGAGGTAAAAATAGTGGCAGTAGATGGTACCCCGGCATGTGAAAGTCCAGTGGATCTGCACCCTCAGACACCTGGGTCTCACCCAGTGCCACTATATGCGGTTGGTGAGTACAAATATGCGCATAGACCGCGAAGAAATTCGCCCTCAAGCCACGTACATTAGTGGAGTCTATGCGGAATTTTGCCATCGCCGCCCACTGTAGCGAAGTGTAAGGTCAGCCGTACAAGCAGCCACGCGTACGCCGCAAGCAAAGCAAAACGCGACAAGACAAGTGTTATGCCTTTATCTTGCCGCGCTTCAGCCCACGGTGCACTCACAGCCGCCTGCACACCTAACGGGACCAGGAAGAAGGAGGAAGAGTGAAAACCAACGAAATGCTGAGCTTTACTGCGGAGAGCATAAACAAGCCCCTCGCATGTTTCTCTGCATTGCGTTAGATTGTCTATTTATATGTTATATTTTCATCAGGTTTTATTTATTTGTTATGAAGTATTGAGTTAAGTAGTGCACTATTTTGTTTGTTAAAAAGTGTTGTATGGTGAGGGGTTATTGTTTTATTTTCGCGGCGTGGGTTTTCACTATCGTTTTGTTTATTTTCGCGAACACTGTTTATAAGCTGAATTGGCGGGCGCACCGTCCGCCTCCATCCGTGGTCACATCACAACTAATGATTGTTAGCGCCAACTGCCGCTCGACAGAGGTGCTCCCTCATCGATCGGTAGGGCGTCAGGAGTGAGCACTCCAGTCTCTCTCCTGTCAGCCTGCCGGTCATGAGATGCGCCTCTCTCCGCGGCAACTGGCGCTGTTTGACCGGCTTCCAGCGATCGTCGCTGGACCCACACCAGTCACTTGCTCACTCTGATTCCCCAGCAGTTGACGCGTGTGAGTGGAGCTTTAACATTTGGAACATTTTTAATTATTGTGAGCAGTGTGAAATAAACCGTGTAAACCCATTAAATATTAAAACATTATGAAATACATTCAATTTGTGATTTGAACAAAACATTTGGTCCAAGACGAGCCGGATTGCCGCCGCCGAGGATTCGACGTCATTAACAGCGACGCCCCAATCACCTAGCCGAGTGAAACGGTAAGTTCACCGTGTTTTATTTAATTTGGCCACCGCTTTTGTGCGAACTTGTACGCAAGTCTACTTGCGAGTTTAAAAGTGCGTCTCGTGCACTTTGAATATATATATATATATATATATATATATATATATATATATATATATATATATATATATATATATATTCAAAGTGCACGAGACGCACTTTTAAACTCGCAAGTATATATATATATATAGTATATATATATATATATATATATATATATATATATATATATATATATATATATATATATATATATATATATATATATATATATATATATATATATATATATATATTGTAACGGGATCTTTCCCTAGTCCTGTGGTCTATAGCCAGGGCGTGGCTCGCCGGCCAGTGTCCAGTCACAGAAATTTATAAAACGCAAGTGGCCCTCTAGACTTGATGTTATTATTTTATTTTTGGGTATCAGATTTCTCGAGCTGTGTGTATCTCGGGGTCCAAAAGGCCCCGTAGAAGATGTGGTGAAGGTTTGGTGGTCACTCCAACTGGGCAAGATGATTTAAATGACTGCGCCGTGTGGCTGACTTAATCAAAATATATTAAATTTACAGGGGTGCGTTAAATAAGTGCCCCCCGCGAGAAGCAATCAGATAACGGGTAACTTATGTAGCCCTATATGACCTACGTTCCTTAAATTTCTCGACAAGATGATTAACTATAGTCAATTACCCTACTTGTCATTTTCCGTTTGCTCGTTTATCCCAGCAGTGAGTGATCGTCAAGATTGCACTCACCGAGTACGGCTTACTTAAATATACCTTACACTGCGTTCGATCGTCGAGATTACGATACGCAATGAAGGAGATATTTTCGCAGACCAGGGATCCTATGTAGCCTTGTAATCCTACTAGAATCTCCTAATTGTCTTTGTCCGTCTGCCCGTTTATCCCAGCAGTGAGTGATCGTCAAGATTGCACTCACCGAGTACGGTTTACTTAAATATATCTTACACTGCGTTCGATCGTCGAGATTACGAAACGCAATGAAAGAGATATTTTCGCAGACCAGGGATCCTATGTAGCCTTGTAATCCTACTAGAATCTCCTAATTGTCTTTGTCCGTCTGCCCGTTTATCCCAGCAGTGAGTGATCGTCAAGATTGCACTCACCGAGTACGGTTTACTTAAATATATCTTACACTGCGTTCGATCGTCGAGATTACGAAACGCAATGAAAGAGATATTTTCGCAGACCGGGGATCCTATGTAGCCTTGTAATCCTACTAGAATCTCCTAATTGTCTTTGTCCGTCTGCTTTTCCACTATCTGCTAAACCCTATGTCCTACTACCGAGCAATCCAATTATCCGACCGTCCAGCTTGCCTGTCCTCTACCAACTGACTTGTTGCTCTCCCGCGTTTATTTTTCAACCACTGCTTGCTTGTATGTTCTCTGTTCGTCGCTGCTTGCTTGCTTGCCACTCTTCTTTTCGATACCATTTGCTCGACTCCTCGCGCTGCCCAGCGTTGTTTGCTCGCTCGCCTGCTCTTATCTTCTCCACATCTTCTTCACAACAAGAGCCATATTGTCTCCCTCTCTTTTCTCTTAATCTAGCTACTCTTATTCTAATACAAGGTGTTTACGAACTATTTACTAACTATTCAAATAACATGTTGACAAATGTAAATTAATTTTAATTGTAATTCATTAATAATATATTAATTCATATAAAGAAATTAAAATATAAAATAAAATATCAAATTCAGTATGTTGTTGTGTTGTGTTTGTGTTCTTAGTTTTGTGTTGTGTGGACAAAATTTGCTCTCGCCGAATTTTGGTCGTCACACTCCCCCCTTACTTTGGGTTGGGTGAAAAACGAGTAGATACCTTGCCCCTTCGTGAAATTCGGATTTGGACCGTCTGCCCATCAACCTCTCGACGAGCATTCAACAAACGTCCAGGCCGCCATTTTAGTTTTAGTTGGGCGATGACCTCATTCAGTGTCGATGATTCATGGCTCACGCCATCACCGATATCTATGTTCTTCCCTTCGGTTCCTTGTTGTGGGTCATCTGGTAGAAATCCCTCATTGTTGTCCCGCAAGTAACGCTCCAATTCTTCGATGATGTTGTTGTCTATTGAGATTGCATCTTCCATCTCCGTAGTTTGTGACACCAAATTGTCGATGTAGCCAGATATGCCAATATCTAGCGGTTCAAGCTGTATATCATTATTGTGGTCCGCTCTGTCCAATTCGTCGCATGCAGGAACCTGTATGACACCACTGCCGGATGGCGTTCCATCAGTGACAAATGGTGGCTGGTCTCTTGTGGCTGGTATATTATCAGTCCCAGTAATTGGTAATGGTAAGTTCTTTGGCCATCTAGTAGCGCTACTCCAAACTTCTTGGTCCGGCATTGTTTGGATCACTTGGAAAGTCGTTACATGTTGTATATAGCCAGGTATACGCACCACTTCCTCTTCGAATGTCGTAGTCACCCACTCTCGATCCGGCTGGTTTTCTGATTCCTCCTCTTCAGGGTCACTCGCATTTTGAGGTTCGGGTTCGGCGTCCTCTTGATGGGAAGGTCCCTCATCTTCATTATTCACGCCGAAAGCCTGGTCATTTGGTTCAGTTGCATCGCTGTCCGCATTTGTCTCGTTTTGCAATTGGGTTTCTAAATTTTCTTCAGCCTCATTTCCCTTTTCGTCTGCCACGCTCTCTTCTGGTTGTGTTACCACCTCGTCCTCTTGCTCATGTAGTTCCACAAATATGACATCATCGGATGATGACGAGCACTCCTCCCTTGTAACTATTTGCTCAGTCTCCTTCCTTTCCAGTGGGGGCTCCAAAGGTGTTACACGACTGAGAATGATACGTTCGCCTCTTTGTCCCGGTACTCTTTTGGACTGCCATTCTTCTCCTAACATCTGTGTCCTTGGAATACGTTCTTCCTCTTCCATCATTCTCTCTCTAAATCTTTCTGCACTCCTCTTAAATTTCTTTTCACCTCTGCGGTCATCCATGTCTAGTGTCTGCGTTGAAGGTTCACTAATGACTGTAATCTATCGCGAATTAGTTTAATTGAGTTGAGGATTGACTACGGGTTGCCAATTTTTATTGAGTTGATCAATACTTTGCTAGCACTATGTACTTGGGATAGCTTATTGGGGAGCAAACTCTGATTCACTGTATAATTATGCTGCTCCCTACTTTCTTGTTCTGTAAATGCAGCTGAGTAAAAGTTTTTGAGGTCGCTAATATGGGCGGTTTTAGAAGTTCTCCCGTTGATTGGCTTGATACGTACAATTACTGGAGACACATATTTTTCAACTTTAAAAGGGCCTCCATATCGTGGTGCGAGTTTGGCCGCGAAGTTATCTGATGCTTTCGAGAGGTGGTGTAGTTTGACCATAACTAATTGTCCAATTTGGGGCTTCCATGGTCGGCGGCGGAGATTATAGTATTTGGCCTGTTTTTCTGACGCTAACCTCATGTTTTCTCTGGCAATTTGAAATACCATTTTGAGTCGATCGGCATGATTCTTTATTGTAAAACGTTCCGTTCCGGTGCCAAGTGTGAGCTTGTCGTAAATAGTGTTAGGTAAACGTGGCTCCCTTCCTTGTACAATATATGCTGGACTGAACCCTGTTGATTCCGACACACCTGTATTAATGGCTAAAGTGAGTTCGGGTAAAAGTTCATCCCAGGTAGTTTGCTTGTTCTCTGAAAATTGCGCGATCATGGTTTTTATCGTCCGGTTGGTACGTTCGGTGGGGTTTTCTTGTGGCGTGTAAGGGGCCGTATACTGATGACTTACTCCCATTTCATTAAGGAAGTCCTTGAAGGCCTTACTGGTAAACTGGGTGCCGTTATCTGATATGAACAGTTTAGGTACACCGAACCGTGCTAAGATCCGTTCCCTAAATGCTTTAATCAGATTTGTACTAGTAGCTTTCCGACACGGTACTAACTCCGTCCACTTAGAAAACTTGTCTGTAAAGACCATTAACGTGTTATTACCGTGAGTGGACCGAGGAAGAGGTCCCACAAAGTCGGCGCTAACGATTGCCCATGGTTCTTCTGCAAATGTTGTAAGCATCTCGCCTGCTGTTCGTTGTTGTGAAGGTTTGAATTTCTGGCAACTTTTACAAGATCGTACGTAGTAGCCGGCTTGTCTAAGCATACCTGGCCAGTAGTATCTCTTCGCTAATCGACTGCGGGTTTTGTGTACGCCCAGATGGCCGGCACTCGGGGCGTCATGGTTTTCCTTGATGATCTGCTCTCTTAAGTGGTCGGGCACACACATTTTCCATGGGAAGCAATCTGTGTTCCCACCTAACTGATGGCGATAGAGGTTTTTATTTTCGATGACGTAGTCGGGGAATTTCTCCGGATTATTTTCTACTTCTTTGTACTTGTTAGCATACCACGACTTTTCTTTGTTGGCTCCCACTTGTATACAACTGAGTGTTTCTATGGGTTGTCGGGACAACGCATCTGCAACAATATTTTGCTTACCCCTTCTGTACTTTATGTCATAAGTAAATTGCTGTAGCTCGAGAGCCCATCTGGCTATCCGACCTGAGGGACTTTCGATTGAATTAAGCCATTTTAAAGACATATGGTCAGTGACTATGGTGAACTCGTAACCTTCGAGATACGGTCGCATTTTCCTCACTGCCCATACAATGGCTAGGCACTCCTTCTCTGTGGAGGAATAGTTCTTTTCGGCATTGTTAAGGTGACGGCTAGCGTAAGCTATTACTCTTTCTTTTCCTTCTAATGTCTGAGTTAGTACAGCTCCGAGCCCATAGTCGCAGGCATCTGTTTGCAGAATGAATCGTTGGTTGAAATCGGGGCATGCTAGAATAGGTGCCTCCGTCAGCCTTCGTTTTAGAGCTTCAAAGGCTTCTTGTTGCTCCTGACACCATTTGAAATGTTTCCCCTTTTTTAATAGCGACGTTAAAGGATATGTAATTCTGGCGAATTCTGGTACAAATCGTCTATACCAGGACGCAATACCGAGATACTGACGAAGTTGGCGCACATTTTGTGGTGGTTTTAATTCCCTGATAGCTGCTATCTTTTCCGGATCCGTGTGTATTCCTTTCTCGCTCACCATGTGTCCTAGGTATTTTATTTCCTTCCTGAAGAATTTGCATTTATCTTTATTTATACGCAGCTTGGCTTGACGTAAACGTTTGAAAACTTCTTTAAGGTTTTGCATATGATCCTCCAACGTACTGCCAGTAACGACGATGTCGTCCAAATATGCAAATGCAAATGGTTCGAGGTCAGCACCAATCACACGGTCGAGGGCTCTCTGAAACGTTGCGGGGGCGGAATGAAGTCCGAAGGGCATGACTCGCCATTGAAACAGTCCGCGCCCTGGAACCGTAAATGCCGTATATGGTTTACTGGATTCCTCTAAAGGGATCTGCCAATAGCCGTTTTTCAGATCGATACTACTGATGTAATTAGCATTTTTCAAACGTTCCAAAATGTGATTCATTCGGGGAAGTGGGTATGCGTCGGGTACTGATTTTGCATTTAATTGGCGATAATCCACACATAGGCGCCATCGTCCATCCTTCTTCCTCACTAATACAATAGGCGCGCTGTATGGACTTTGTGATGGTTCAATACACCTCTTTTCCAATAGTTCCTCGATCTCTTGATCGATAATTTTTTGCATTGCCGGATTACGCGGAAAATAGCGTTGCTTTATGGGTTGATCGTCCTTCATTATTATTCGATGCGCTGCTAAATCTGTTATCCCTTTAATGTTTGCGAATTGACTGAGCTCGTCTTGCAAGAATCGTTGTATGTGCTCCTCTTCTGTAAGGACGACTCCCTTCGAACTATTGCAGGAGACTTTTGCGTAACTTTGGTTTGTATTTCGTCTGTTTAATTTAACTGTGAGATTCCCGCATCTAATTTCGGTTTCAATGCCTGTCAAAAAGTCGAAGCCGAGAATAACATTATCCACTACTTCGGGTATTATTAGAAATGTGATATTAACGCTTCGGTTTCCTAGTGTTGCCTTAGTTGTAAATGTTTGACACACTTCTTGAGCGTGACCGTTCGCCATAGATACTTGCATCGTGGTAGGCTCGACTTTGCCTACACCACGGAGTTTTTCAGCCAAACATTTGCTCATGAAGCTACGGGTCGCGCCAGTATCGATTGTTGCCTCTATTGCCGTATTTCCCAATGATATGGTAGCAATAATGCGTTGGCCCTCCATTCGTAGTTGTTCTAATGGTTTCGAGGCTTTGGAATGTCCTGCTGACCGGCTCCTCGAACTGACGGCCAGCGACTCGCGTTTCCCTGCTCTCCACAGCATGCATTAGTGCGTATGTTTTTCCGGCCGCACTGCCAACAAAAAAGAACTTGAGTATTTCGGCAGCTTCCTGCGTAATGACCTTGCTGACTACATCTTCTACATGCAGAGCGTGCATTCGTGATGAATTGATCTTGCTTGTCCACCACTTGGCGATGAGTGTCTGATGTTACTTGGCGAATTTGAGAGTGTTTTGAGCCATGGGCATGTTGTGGTGGATGCGTGTCTATCCGTAAATTCTCCCAGTCACCTGCTAAACCGATTAATTCGTTTAATGTGGTGAATTCCTGACGCTTGATGTAAAGTTGAATCTCCCTTCTACTATTCTTGTATATTCGATTTAACCGCTCCGGATCTGACAGATTTGTGTGGCGCATGAGATTTTGGAGTGACAAAACATAATCTTTGAATTTCTCGTTTAGTCTTTGAGTTCTCTGCCGTATTTCGTCTTCGAGACATTCAAAATAGCGAGATGGTAGGAAAAATTCGAGGAGATCTTGTTTGAATGTATTCCAAGAGGTCCACCTTCGATTGTTATTTCTAAACCACTGTAGCGCCTGATCAGTTAGGAGCTGCGGCATTGTTCTTGGCAGCGAGTCTGGGTCAATACTGTATAACTGCGTAAGCTCCTCCACTCGTTCAATGAATGCTATCGCATCCTCTTTTCCGCTATAGGTTATATTCCACTTTCTTATGCGATCAATAATATACGGGCTAGGTAGAAACTGGTTGACTTGGGGCTGATAGGAGTAATTTCTTCCTATATCATTTGCTCTATCCATGTTAGAATTTGGTGAGCTTGGTTGTCCGGCTAATGACGATGCAGTGGTTTGCCCGTCAGGCCCTTCCAGGGTGATATTTATGTTCTCCTTGACGGGTTTACTTGACTTGGGCTTAACTTGAACTGGTAATGTGTCAAGCCCTGCTCCTGGTGATATGCTGCGGCGGTGTTCCGCCTCTAGCTCGTTTAGACGACTTACAATATTCTTGTCTAAGTTTTCGTCTCTTGCAAATGCAGCGAAATTTCTTCGAAGTTCATCTACTGTACCGCTGGTTTCTAGCTGAAATTCTTTCGCGTAGGTGAGAAGCTCTTCTCGACGAAGTTCGTGAATCCACCCTGTTCTCACCATTTTGATTCAAAGTATTCGGTAACTTACTAGGCTGAGAAATCACGATTTAATATTATTTCTAGAGGGTCCCTGCTCGGGCGCCACTGTAACGGGATCTTTCCCTAGTCCTGTGGTCTATAGCCAGGGCGTGGCTCGCCGGCCAGTGTCCAGTCACAGAAATTTATAAAACGCAAGTGGCCCTCTAGACTTGATGTTATTATTTTATTTTTGGGTATCAGATTTCTCGAGCTGTGTGTATCTCGGGGTCCAAAAGGCCCCGTAGAAGATGTGGTGAAGGTTTGGTGGTCACTCCAACTGGGCAAGATGATTTAAATGACTGCGCCGTGTGGCTGACTTAATCAAAATATATTAAATTTACAGGGGTGCGTTAAATAAGTGCCCCCCGCGAGAAGCAATCAGATAACGGGTAACTTATGTAGCCCTATATGACCTACGTTCCTTAAATTTCTCGACAAGATGATTAACTATAGTCAATTACCCTACTTGTCATTTTCCGTTTGCTCGTTTATCCCAGCAGTGAGTGATCGTCAAGATTGCACTCACCGAGTACGGCTTACTTAAATATACCTTACACTGCGTTCGATCGTCGAGATTACGATACGCAATGAAAGAGATATTTTCGCAGACCGGGGATCCTATGTAGCCTTGTAATCCTACTAGAATCTCCTAATTGTCTTTGTCCGTCTGCTTTTCCACTATCTGCTAAACCCTATGTCCTACTACCGAGCAATCCAATTATCCGACCGTCCAGCTTGCCTGTCCTCTACCAACTGACTTGTTGCTCTCCCGCGTTTATTTTTCAACCACTGCTTGCTTGTATGTTCTCTGTTCGTCGCTGCTTGCTTGCTTGCCACTCTTCTTTTCGATACCATTTGCTCGACTCCTCGCGCTGCCCAGCGTTGTTTGCTCGCTCGCCTGCTCTTATCTTCTCCACATCTTCTTCACAACAAGAGCCATATTGTCTCCCTCTCTTTTCTCTTAATCTAGCTACTCTTATTCTAATACAAGGTGTTTACGAACTATTTACTAACTATTCAAATAACATGTTGACAAATGTAAATTAATTTTAATTGTAATTCATTAATAATATATTAATTCATATAAAGAAATTAAAATATAAAATAAAATATCAAATTCAGTATGTTGTTGTGTTGTGTTTGTGTTCTTAGTTTTGTGTTGTGTGGACAAAATTTGCTCTCGCCGAATTTTGGTCGTCACAATATATATATATATATATATATATATATTCAAAGTGCACGAGACGCACTTTTAAACTCGCAAGTAGACTTGCGTACAAGTTCGCACAAAAGCGGTGGCCAAATTAAATAAAACACGGTGAACTTACCGTTTCACTCGGCTAGGTGATTGGGGCGTCGCTGTTAATGACGTCGAATCCTCGGCGGCGGCAATCCGGCTCGTCTTGGACCAAATGTTTTGTTCAAATCACAAATTGAATGTATTTCATAATGTTTTAATATTTAATTTAATTTAATATTAATATATATATATATATATATATATATATATATATATATATATATATATATATATATATATATATATATATATATATATATATATAAGGAACTGTCCTCCTTATATATATATATACCCTTCATTTGACCGTCAAAACTTCGAGAATCGTCGATTCGTGGGTAACGGTCCCCAAGAATAACGGCAGCACCAAGGCTTGAGGTTTTTTGTTGCTGACCGTCTTCGCAAGCATTGCTTGCTGTGAAGCCCACATTAAAAATTTACCGCTTGATTTCTACTAAGCCCCGCGCTCTCACAAAGAAAGTGAAAACATTTCACACTTTCGCTTTCTTGTTCTGCGCTCGTCTAGCTTCTCGAAGAGCGAATTACTTGTGCGCTTAGTGCAAGTCGAAAAACCACCACCTTTTGCTGGTTGGTTTTTGCGGGTACTTTTTTCTGCTGCTCGCGCTCTTCTGCTTGCGTTGATCAGTCATACAGAGTGCACACAGAACACAAAAACCTGTTTTTTCTGTCTGCACTCTCCCAAGTGATAGCAGTGTAAAATTCACTATTCAACGGTGACCCAACGCGAAATCGAAAAAGCGAGACACTCGGTAGGCAGAAGTGTTCGCAGCAACTAGTCTCTTTGTAACTAGTTGCCAACTTTAGAGGCAACGCGTGGTTAATTTTTGGCAGCAAACTTTTCGAGACCCAACGCCACCGCATAGCGACCCGGAAACATTTTTGCGACTTTTTTTAAAATATACGAAAAAAAAAATAAAAAGCTTTTTTATTTTTTCCGAAATAAGTTTTCGGTGCGTTTTATTTGGAATTTGCGTCTTCCTTCACCGCCCCTATCCGTAACCCAGACATACAATGGCGGCGCTCGCATCCTTCATTATTATAGCCGATGCGCTGATCGAGTTCGAGGTGGACTTCGACCAGACACCCACCACGGAACACACCATTTACACCCTTGGGATTCAGCGGGAAGAAATACGATCGCAGTGGCTGCTGACTAAAAGCTCCTATGAAAAGGTGCTTGCGGAGCTGTACTCGACGAAGCACAGAGGCAAAGAATTCGAAGGCGTAAAGGAGAAGCGGCGCCAATGCTATGCGGTATATCTGCGCTGCGCGGGAAAAATTGAGCAATTGATCGAAGCTGCAGTGTCCCCTCCAGTTGCCGCGACCCCTCGATAATCGTCTTTTTGTGCTCCAGCAAGCTCCCAGAAGCAACGCTTTCCCTCTGGGAGACAACCCCTCACCAACAAAGCGGAGATCCCGAAATGGACAGATCTGGATGCGTTTCTCACTCATCGCTTCCAGACCCTTGAAACGGTGCAAGATATTAAATGCACACCCCCCTCGAAGTCTACGCAGCCCACAACTCCCTCTCACTCGACTCCAGCCTCCAAACGCGTCAACACCTTCCAGTTGAAGGTGTCCCAAGATAGCTGGCCTCTTTGCCAGAAGCAGCACAGGCTGAGATCAGTTTCTCAGCTTGCCCGTCCCACAGCGGCTGAATACCGTTCAGAAAAACCGCTTGTGCAGCAACTGCTTGGCCAGATCTCATTCCGTGAAAAGCTGTCCAAGCAGATTTAATTGCCTCAAATGCAACGGCAGGCATCACACCCTCTTGCATCGTGAGCATGCTCCGTCCTCCTCGAATGCTGCATCAGATTCGACCCCACGTGCCTCACACCAAGAGCGGCGGTTTGACAACGCTCCGCGTGGTCAAGCCACTGTCTATTCGAATTTTGTTCCCGGTTCGACACATCATGCTTCTCAGCAAGAAAGGCCGCATTCTTCAATGCGACCTCCCTCCAACATACAGTCCACTTCTCACCCCGCGCAACAGCGAAATCCACAGGACACGCATCAGGTGTGCTTCGCGAAAGCACCAAAACAGGTACTGTTAGGGACTGCCATGGTAACAATACGCCATCACGGTACATGTTACATCGCGCGCGCCTTGATTGATCCTGGGTCCGAAGTGTCGTGCATCTCCAAACGCATACAAAAGCTCTTAAAGCTCCCAGCGCGGCCAACTGCAGCTGTAGTTTCAGGTCTCAACGAGACTGTTGCTGCAAAAATATCAAGATCGAGCGATTTTGATCCTGGGTCCGAAGTGTCGTGCATCTCCGAACGCATACAAAAGCTCTTAAAGCTCCCAGCGCGGCCAACTGCAGCTGTAGTTTCAGGTCTCAACGAGACTGTTGCTGCAAAAATATCAAGATCGAGCGATTTTCTGCTGA
The DNA here is from genome assembly GCA_922984085.1 of Sicus ferrugineus. Taxonomy (NCBI): domain Eukaryota; kingdom Metazoa; phylum Arthropoda; class Insecta; order Diptera; family Conopidae; genus Sicus; species Sicus ferrugineus. Next base: position 29,212,334 of record OV277348.1, on the reverse strand, counting down.
ATTCGCCACTTGATCCCAACTTTCAAGTTAACGTGACGGCGCTCGTGCTCCCACAAATCACAGGGCGGTTGCCCTCACACTCGTTAGACAGGTCACTTCTCAGTGGCCTCCCTCAAGACATCGAGCTCGCAGATGTCAACTTCTCCAAAAGCGAGCAGGTCGACGTCCTCATCGGAGCTGATTTATACCCAGAAATACTGCTGGACGGCATCCGCCGCAAAGTGCTGGGCTCCCTCATGGCTCAGCAAACCGTGTTCGGTTGGATCCTAACTGGGCCGGTTCCCACTATGCAATCTGCCACTGCACGTATCAAAGCGGCTTACAGAACGAAGTCACCTTCGAACAACAGTTCGAACGTTTTTGGGAGGTGGAGGAACTTCCCAAAACTAGATTGCTATCCTACTCCGAAAAGTTTCGCGAAGAAAAATACGCGAAGACGCGATGACGGCCGCTACATCGTGCCATTGCCTTTAAAGTCGGCTTTCCAGCACGCTCCGCTCAGGGGCTTCGAGACATTCAAAATGTATCGCCAAATATTGGTCGACCCAAAGCACACACCATATCAGCGCATTCTCTTCCGAGACCCGTACAAGTCCGATCTTACCGATCTCGAGCTTCAAACGGTAACGTTTGGTGTTAATTGCGCCCCTTTTTCTTGCTATACGCACCCTTCTTCAATTGGCAGACGAGATGGAGCACCAGTTTCCGCTTGCGTCACACATTCTACAGCATTCCATGTACGTGGATAATGTGTTCGCAGGCACGCATGACCTGGTGACAGCTACCCAGACCCGTGAACAACTCATAGTGGCTCTCGACTCAGCAGGTTTTTGCCCTTCGAAAATGGATCATAATGGCATTCTGGCAGACTTACCGGCATCCCATCTGCTCCATTCCGATTTTCTGACGCTAGAAGATTCCAGCACCGCCAAAATGCTTGGAATTTGCTGGAACGCGACCCATGATGAGTTCTACTTCGATGTCCAAGCCATCGCCATCGAAGCTGCGTACACGAAACGAGAAATGTTGTCTCTGGTCGCCAAGCTGTTCGACCCAGCCGGTTGGTTGGCTCCGATCATCGTTGCAGCAAAGATTCTGATTCAGCAAGTCTGGTTGGACAAAATCGACTGGGATGACACTCTGCCTCAGGTAACTCACGCTAACTGGTTAAGTTTTCTTCAGAATTATTAGCACATCTGCGCCATCCGCATCCCGCGATGGGTGAGTTACACCCCAGAAAGCGAAGTCGAACTCCATACCTTTTGCGATGTCTCACAGAAAGCCTACGCAGGAGTCATCTATGCCCGCATCAAGGTCGCTCAGGAAGTCCAAGTTTTCCTTTTGTACTCCAAAACTCGTGTAGCCCCAATTAAAACTTTGTCTCTCCCCAGGTTAGAATTGTGCGGAGCCACTTTAGTAGCTGAGATGATCGACACTCCCGTGCCCACGCTGCAGCTGCCCCATTACACGATCTACTGTTGGAGCGACTCCACCATTGTTTTGGCCTGGCTGAAGAAATCCCCCTGCGTTTGGGCGACGTTCGTGGCAAATCGAGTTGCCAAAATCATCGAGAAGGTACCACAGTCGCAATGGTTTCATGTGGATTCCCAGGACAGCCCCGCGGATTTAGCCAGTCGCGGTGCCACGCCCAAATATCTCGCTGAGAGCACCCTCTGGTGGAATGGACCTGCTTGGCTTGCCCACGACAAGAATCGCTGGCCCGAATTCCGCGCCTACGACGAATATGTCACCAAACGAGCAGAAAGCTGTCAAAACGCTGTACACCCATTGCGCTACCGATGAGGATCCTCTCGAACGATTTTCGTCACTGCCACGAGACCTACGTGTATACTCATACGTATACGTGGATTCCCAGGACAGCCCCGCGGATTTAGCCAGTCGGATTTACCCCAGAACCGGCGCCGCGACGTGTACCACCAACACCGCCGACCCCACGACATGCGCCTCCAGGTCGTCCGGCTCCACAACGCTCATCCAGCTCAGCGTCACCCCTTTTCTCCACACGGATAACACGATGCATGTTGGCGGGTGGTTGTCCTCGTGTCCCAACTTGCCTTTCGACGAGCGGCACCCGATTATTCTGCCATACGGCTGCCAATTCTCGCGATTGCTCATGCGTTTTATACACGAAATATCTCTACACGAGGGCAACCAATTAGTTCTTCGTCTGGTCCGTACCCAATTCTGGATCCCCAAGGTAAAAAACCTCATCAAAACGACGACCCATACGTGCAAGCCGTGTATCCTACATCGGAAAAAGCAACGAACCCAACTCATGGCACCATTGCCACCAGAACGCATCACGTTCTGACGCCCATTTGCCAATACCGGAGTCGACTTCGCCGGCCCGTTCGATATTAAAAATTACACGGGACGCGCGTGCTTGATTACCAAAGGCTACGTTTGTGTCTTTGTCTGTTTCGCAACGAAGGCCATTCATTTCGAACCTACTAGCGACCTCTCAACCGCTACCTTCCTTGCCGCCTTTTCCCGGTTCGCCGCCCGTAGAGGCTGCTCTGCCAACATCTACTCTGATAACGGCACCAATTTTGTAGGCGCCTCCAAAGAGCTCCGGCGCGACTTCCAGGACTTCATGTCTCGTACAAAGGAGCTGATAGAAACCCGATATTCACACCAAGACGTCTCCTGGCACTTTTTGCCGCCATGAGCCCCGCACATGGGTGGCTTCTGCGAGGCGGGGGTCAAGAGCCTCAAAACCCATCTCCGAAAAGTGGCCCCAGTCATAAGATTCACCTTCGAAGAATTTTCCACTCTTCTGAGCAAAATCGAATCGTGTCTTAATTCACGACCCCTCACTGCTTCCTCCGAAGTCCCAACCGTGATGGAAGCCATCACCCCCCCCCCCCCATTTTCTAATTGGCGGGCCCTTACTCGCCCCAGCCGAACTCGAACGGCATAATAACCCCCTCTCTATTCTCAATCGGTGGCGACGCGTGCAAGCTCTCGCTCAGCATCTCTGTCTCAGATGGAAAACAGCGATTTCCAACTCGACGATCTCGTGGTCATTCGCGACGATAACTTGCCGTCGAACGCGTGGCGCTTAGGCCGGGTTACAGCTGTCCACCGCGGACAAGACAACCGCGTACGCGTGGCTGACCTCTTAACCGAAAGGGGTCACGTCACGCGTCCCATTACGAAGCTGGTGCCCTTACCCTGTGTATGACAGCCTATTAGTAACCCCTTCTTTTCTCATTACAGCATCATCATGTATCTGATCCGCCGGCAATATGCGCGGACCCGCAGAGGGCGACTGCTAGCAGAGGGCGACTGCTGGCTGTGCCCATCTGCGCCGCCTCCACCGCCGCGCCGCCCATTGCTGCCCACCGGGAGCCGTCCCCAATCGCCGTCGTCCTGGTGCTCGACGTCTCGGCCGAGGAGGCACAGGCGATCGCCACGGCACGGCGCTCGCCCACCCCGCCGACCCGAGCTGTCCGGAGCTTCTTCGTCCGGTTCGAGGAAGCCTCCGCCGATCCGGCCCCATCACCGAGGCCCCTCCATTGCGACGACCTCCGAATACGTGGAAGTCTGCGAGTTCGCGCGATGTCGGTGCGACATCCGCCGCGCCACTTGCAGCATGCACCACCAGAGCCGGCCCAGAGACGTGCGGCCTCACCACCAGAGCCGTCCCAGAGACGTGCGGCCTCACCACCCACGCCGGCCCCGAGACGTCTGCGGCCCGCCAGCCCAGAACCGGCGCCGCGACGTGTACCACCAACACCGCCGACCCCACGACATGCGCCTCCAGGTCGTCCGGCTCCACGACGCGCGCCAATGATGCCGGCCAGACGGCACGCCTGGTGTCCGCCCGCCCAGCGGCTTTCTACGGAGGGCCGCGAGCACGAGCTGTGCTGTCCCCTGTGTGCGGGGCAGCATGTGCTGAGCCGTTGTCGGCTGTTTCTGCGGCAAACCACAGCGCAGCGAAATTTGACGGCATCAGCAAGGCGCATGTGCCGAAACTGTTTGGCGCGGTCGCACCGATTGGCTGAGTGTCAGAGCCCCATGCGCTGCCGCAAGTGCGGGGAGACGCACCACACGCTCCTCCACTAGGCCGGAGAAGAGGCTTGGCGCCAGTTGTCGGGGTTTGGTGGTTTGCAGTCCTGCAAGGCGGGCGGTATGCTAACGCCGACCGCCGCTCGCCAGAGGTGCTCCCTCATCGATCGGTAGCGTGTCAGGAGTGAGCACTCCAGTGTCTCTCCTGTCAGCCTGCCGGTCATGAGATGCGCCTCTCTCGTGAGAGTAAGCCCGGCTGCGGGCTCTCTCCGCGGCAACTGGCGCTGTTTGACCGGCTTCCAGCGATCGTCGCTGGACCCACACCAGTCACTTGCTCACTCTGATTCCCCAGCAGTTGACGCGTGTGAGTGGAGCTTTAACATTTGGAACATTTTTAATTATTGTGAGCAGTGTGAAATAAACCGTGTAAACCCATTAAACATTAAAACATTGTGAAATACATTCAATTTGTGATTTGAACAAAACAGATTTATTGTTTTTCAAAATATTCTCCATGAAGATCGATACACTTTTGTATGCGCTTGAACCAATTTAGGAAGCACTTTTTCCGCTCCGATTGATGTATCTCCAAAACATGCATTTTGAAAGCATTAGCCGCTTCTTCGGGCGTAGAAAAACGTTGACCGCGTAATTTATTTTTGATGTGCGGAAATAAAAAGAAGTCATTGGCGGTGGCGACACCTAGTTTCTTCTTTCATGATAAAATTCATATACGTGTGATTTCTAAATGTGTGTGAGTGAAATTTACTGAATTTTCGAATGTTCGCCAGAGTTGCCATAATTATATTGCATGATGATTAACAATTAAAAAAAAAGGAATTTCTTTGTGTGTATAATTTCTTTTAAATTAAAATGAATCGCATAGTTTCAAAATACGACCGTATTCGTGGCCAAAATATGATAAGTAAACTAAATTTCTAAAAATATAACAATTTTTACAAAAAATTTCGGTATGGCAATCACACAATTTCATGATGGCGGACACTTCGTTTGTTGTTCTTTTGTTCTTCAGATTTATACTTGCTTGTTTTTATTTTATATCAACACTTTATGATTTTAAATATATTTATTTTATTTATTGTTTTATAATCATATTTTTCAATTTTCACTTTATTTAACACTTTATTCCAAAGCGCAGTATACAAATGTAAACAAATCTTCGGGAAACCTCGTCGGAACTCGTTCGGGCGACAACTGTTTAATTGTGTGCGTAAGAAGAACCGAGAATCCAACAGAATTTGGGCTTCAAAAAAACTCTCCATTTGAAAAATGCGTGGAGACTTTTCTCTCCTCACATCACATCTCTTTCCAACAAACTTTTGAAGAAAGAAGAAAGAAGCCTTAATCTCACCAGGCGGATAGGGTGCTAAATCGGGGCTGTACCCATCAATTCGATGTTTTCAGTTCTCAAAAAGTCTATCGTCTGAGCCGATGCGTGAGAGCTCGCATTGTTCTAGTGGAGAACGATCCGCCTTCGGCGGTTGGTTTTCCTTATTTTTTCGAAGACTTCTGGTGAACAAATGGTTGTGTACCATTCAGAATTGATCATTCGCTGTTGCACTAATGGTACAGTTGCTACATGCCCGGTTTTCCCGAAGAAACAAGCGACCATGTTCTTCTAAGTGCTTCGTGCGCAAACAACTTTTGTTGGATTTGACTCATCTTGAAAGACCCATACAGTAGACTGCTGTTTACTTTCGGGCTCATACGCATAGATCCGTGATTCGTCACCTGTTACGATGTCATAGACATGTTTTGAAGCAACGCGATCGTACTTTTTTAGCATTTCTTTCGACCAATCGACGCGAGCTTTTTTTGAGCGATTGTCAAATTATGTGGAAATTAACGTGAACATATTTTTTTTTAACGCAAAATTTTTATACAATATTGAATGTATGCTGGTCCCAAGGATGCCTCTATCTCACGATAAGTCACATGACGATCTTGCAATATCAGTTCACGTACAGAATCAATGTTTTCTATAACAACGACCGATTTTGGACGACCTCCACGAAATTCGTCAGCGAGCGAACGACGGCCACGATTGAATTCAGTGTACCACCGGTATACAATGTTTTTATGGTGCTTCATCGCCAAAAGTCGAATTAAGATCATCGATTGACTGTTGTTAAGATAATCCACGTTGACAATTGTAAAAAATAATCGCATGGAAATGTTTAGGAGTTACTCCATTTTTCAGCCTAAATAACTTTTTCGAGTCACTGTAAACAACACAAATATCGTTTGTACGTCAAAACGTTCGGAGTACGAATACCGACAAAAAGTTCAGAGAAACGACAGAGAAGTTTCAGAGAGGTTTTCAGATGGCAGCACTAGTATCGTACATTACCGAAATATAAAAGGCAACCTCTGTATCATTCAAATCCGTAATACCCAGCCACCACACAAAGTTATACAAGTACATATATGAGTTAAAAGAACTCACACCAGAAACACTCATGACGGGCACCGCTAATTCCCAAAAAGCAAAACCCCTCCTCCTACCTATAAATATCACTCACTCAAAAAATAACTTCTCAGTCTCGATACGCGCCTCACAGGATGAACACCTACCAGAAACCAACTGGTCTTCGTTCGCCCGTAGTACCTCCACGATCCGTTCGGATGCTGCACAGTTACCTCTACTATACCAACCGCCACCAGAAGCTACTCCACGACCAAGAGCCTGCGGACTCACAGTCAGTACCATCCATCCGAAGAAAAGAATAACCTCCACACGATCAACATCTACCATAAAACAGCAACTGCGAAACGATTTGTCAGGGCCGACGTACGGTAGTCTGGCAGGTGCTTTATTGCTACCTTTGTATTGTGCGCAGATGAGACAAGAACGGACATATTTTCATATATCACGGTGTTTTTTTGGTAGAAGTAGTGTTCGCGTGCTCGCCGCAAGGTTATTTTTTTAGCCTAAATGCCCAGCAGTTGCGTGATCGTGTACTTATTTGAGGACGCTGGATTTCTCATCGGTGCGGATGCAGTATTGTGATAGTTCCGGAAAATTGTCATATTTGCGAGACTTTTCGTATAGTTGGTGGTTTCTAATTATAAAGTTCGAGTGGTGAGAAAGATTTTTTGTGTTCCTCATTTGATGCTCATACCATTCAGCTGTTTGGATTTGCATGAGGTTTTGTTTTTCTGGCATTGCTTGCCTGGATAAGGTGTCGGCCACTATATTTTATATTCCATTTCGATATTCAATGGAGAAATCATACTGTTGAAGTTCGAGTGCCCACCGGACTAATCTCCCAGACGGATTTTGTAATGAGTGTAGCCATCGCAGTGAATGATGATCGGTCACTACTATAAAATGGTAACCCTCAAGTAAGGTCGTAGCTTTCTAATTCCAAAAAGTATGGCTAGGCTTTTCAGTTGTTGAATATTTTCGCTTCAATTCCGTGAGAGTGCGGCTGGCACCGCACCTAACTACATCTTGCTCTTCCCACAGTTGGGTTTAAACTACTCCTAAGTCGGAGTCGCTTGCATTGGTTTGTAATGTAAATGGTTTTGAGAAGTCCGGGCATCGAAGTATGGGGACAGAAGTGAGAGTTTTTTTTAATTGTTCGAAAGCCTTGTCTGGCTCTTCGCCCCAATGCCATTTTGTAGCTTTCTTAAGTAGGTCGATGAGAGGTGTGGTGATAGTAGAAAACTTTTTGACATATCTTCTGTACCATAAGACTACGCCGAGCACTTGGCGTACCTCTTTAACTGTTCGGGGTCTTCACAGCTCTTTGATTGCTTTAATTTTCTCGAGGTGAATTGTTTTTTTTTTTTGCTCGATGAATGCCTTCTTGTGTGACCATATGCCCCAAATATCGGATCTCCTGTTGGCAGAACTGTGTTTTCTCAAAAGTAACTCGCAATCCTGATTCTCTTAGTCTCTGAAATACAGGGCGTAAGTTTTGCATATGTTCTTCGAAAGTTTTGCCCAATACTATGATGTCATCTAAATAGGCCTGTTGGCCGAACTGTGTTTTCTTAAAATTACCTCGCAATCCTGATTCTCTTAGTCTCTGAAATACAGGGCGTAATTTTTGCATATGTTCTTCGAAAGTTTTGCCCAATACTATGATGTCATCTAAATAGGCAAATGCGTATGGTTCTAATTCAGCGCCTGTAATGGTGTACATGGCCCGTTGAAAAGTGGCCAGCGCGGAGTGGAGGCCGAATGGCATGACAGTCCACTGAAATAATCCGCATCCGAGGACGGTGAACGCCGTGAATTGCCGGGAGTTTTGTTCGAGCGAGATTTGGATCTGCACATACCCGTTTTTTAGATCGATTGTGCTGATGAATTTTGCATCACGTTATTTGTCCAAAATTGCTTGTATGTTTGGGAGAGGAAATGCGTTTCGTACACTAATTTTATTTAATTGGCGGTAATCAACGCATTGTCGCCAGCTGCCTTGTTTCTTACTAAGACGATGGGAGAACTGTAAGGACATTTGCATGGTTCGATTTTTGATTTAGATTTCGATTTATTTATTGCACTTCTGCTTGTTAGAAGATCGATGCAAAAATTCTTTGTGTTGAAACTTAATCTTGATAAATCTTCGAAACAACTTTGGAAGCAGTTAAAAAATTTGGGAATTGGAAAAAGGATCTCTGTGGAGTGTAATTTTAATCCTGATGCATTACATAGGTCTTTCTTACGGGAATCAAATTGTTGCATGGATGCAGATCTTCAATTTAGCAATAGAAGTGGTGGTTTATTTTCTTTCCATCACCACTAAATCGGATTTTCGACCAATACGTATTTTGACCACTCTATCTAAAATCTGCGAGCCCTTATGGCTGAGCATATTAACTTCCATCTTTCTGATATAATCTCTTGCATGAATTTCAGTCTGGATTTCGCGAGAAGCATAGTACTGCTACTGCAATGTTTAAAATCCTGGATGATATAAGACATTCTTTTTATCATAAATAGACTACACTTCTTTGCCTACTTCAAAAGCGTTTGATAGTGTTGAACAGAGATAAAGAGATACGAAACTTCGTCTGACAGCTGTCGAAAGTTTTATTTTTTTAGTATAAATTCACTAAACTCAACAAACTTGCGAGCTAGCTTTCTCACGCCAACTTTCGGTGTCGGGCTGCTCTTTGTTTTTAGTACTAAAGTTGGATTATTACGTATTGAATTTATACGACTTTGTTTAATGAATGCTTAAAAGAAATGCATTAAAACTTTGAGAAATATTCAGGGGCTCGTAAATTATTGAAATAGTTAAAATCTTCATTAGAAAACTACTACATACTAACAACTTTTAGGAATTTTGAAAATCAATTCATGTTTATAAATAATAATAATACAATTTAATATTTAGCATAGAAATATATAAGCAGTGTTAAGCTTTTATATCGAAAGTTTTTTCGACATAATACTAAAATTTATATTTGGTAATAGGACCAAAGTAATTGAAAAGACCTAAAATATAAAGAATGAGTCTAAAAATATAATACGAGTTCAGCAACGATGTAAAAATTATAATTGTTTGTTGAGTTTCTTGCAATTTTGTTGTATTTCGCCTAGAAGTGGCGAAATCCCCTATATGGAAGCAAAAGTAATTCGATTCCTTTGAAGTGGTAGGTTCAGGTGGGAAATTCAATTTGGTGATTTCGCATACACTGTGTGTGAGTTAAATAAACTTCCGAGCTCATATTGTATACAAAGAATAGACGGATTTTTGAAAATTTCCTAAATCGATTCAGGATGTGATGAAAATACATGGTGATAAGAAATTGTAGGTGTACAATCTTTCTTTTGCAAATATTAAATAATTAGGTGTATAGAAGCTGTTAGTTCTGAACTCAAGAAGTTTTAAGCTTTTTGTAATCTTTTCTCTCGGTAAAAAGGTACAGGTTTAGAACAAAACTAGAAAAAATGTATACTCTTAAGGTAGATTTTGAAACTGGCATTACATTTATAAAAATATTTTTAATTCTTGCCAACTATTTGTAGTAAAAGTTGTAAAAAATAATATTGTTTATAAGTATTTTTTATTAATAAAATCCCAAATGTGAATTCTAATCCCGAAATTGCATTTTATTGCGAAATATATTAGGCAACTGTAAGGGGAAAGGTTCAACAAAACTTAATATCAATTATTCAAATATACATTAAATAGCTTTCCAACCGTACCAAAATGTAAATGTCTTCTGAACTTCTACCTGAACTACTTTCAAAAGCAAAATTTTTATGGTAACTGTTGACCTAAAATAAATTATTGAATTTTCAAAAATCCCATTTAATGTCCAAATCAGAAATTGTGTGTTCAGGTTTCCCTAGGTATTTATTTCAAAAGCTGACTTTTGGGCAATCTAATCGTTGCCGAAATATTGTAATACTTACGATACGAAATATTGTAATACCTTATTATAGTTACTTGAATGCAGGCAGACTATTTTTGTCATCTCCACGAGGCTGTGGAACAATCAACCCAATAAAAGCCATATCTCATGGAGGCATTTTCAAGCGGCTGGCAAGAAAACTCTTATATAATAGGTAATATGTAAATGAGTTTCAATACTTTACTATCTTCTCTTTACCCTTCTTTGAGGATGTAAACGTCTATTTGTTTTTAAATATAATCTCTTCTAATATTACTATTAAGACTATTAAGACTCTAATTATATAGTATATATATGTTCAAGTTCAGATATTATACTTGCTATAAAATAATTATATGCTTAGTGCACACTTGTTGAATAAATCGAAATAAATCGAAATCGAAAATCGAACCATGCAAATGTCCATACAGTTCTCCCATCGCCTTAGTAAGGAAAAAACAAGGCAGCTGGCGACTATGTGTTGATTACTGCCAATTTAATAAAATTAGCGTATGAGACGCATATCCTCTCCCACACATACAAACAATTCTGGACAAAATACGTGAGCAAAATTCATCAGCACAATCGATCTAAAAAACGGGTATGTGCAGATCCAGATCCCACACGAACAAAACTCCCGGCAATTCACCGAGGACGGTGAAGGCCGTGAATTATGCAGAGAAAATTTATCTGTCATATGATGCTTCGGATTATTTCAGTGGACTGTCATGCCGTTCGGCCTCCACTCCGCGCTGTCCACTTTTCAACGGGTCCTGGACACCATTATAGGCGCCGAATTAGAACCATACGCATTTGCCTATTTAGATGACATCATAGTATTGGCCAAAACTTTCGAAGAACATTTGCAAAATTTACGGCTTGTTTTTTAGAGACTAAGAGAATCAGGATAGCGAGTAAATTTTGAGAAAACACAGTTCTGCCAACAGGACATCCGATATTTGGGGCACATGTTCACACAAGAAGGCATTCATATTGACATCGAGAAAATTAAAGCAATCAAAGAGCTGCGAAGACCCCGAATAGTTAAAGAGGTACGCCAAATGCTCGGCGTAGTCTTATGGTACAAAAGATTTGTCAAAAAGTTTTCTACTATCACCACATCTCTCATCGACCTACTTAAGAAAGCTACAAAATGGTATTGGGGCGAAGAGCCAGACAAGGCTTTCGAACAATTATAAAAACTATCACTTCTGCTCCCAACCACTACTTCGATTCCCGGACTTCTCAAAACCATTTACATTACAAACCAACGCCAGCGACTCCGGCTTAGGAGTAGTTTTAACGCAACTGTCGGAAGAGCAAGAGGTAGTTAGGTAGGTGGTTACGTCAGCCGCACGCTCACGGAATTGGAGCGAATATATTCAACAACTGAGATAGAATGCCTAGCCATACTATTTGGCATACTTTAGAGGCAACGCGTGGTTAATTTTCGGCAGCAAGCTTTTCGAGACCCAACGCCACCGTATAGCGACCCGGAAACATTTTTGCGACTTTTTTTAAAATATACGAAAAAAAATAAAAAGTTTTTTTATTTTTTCCGAAATAAGTTTTCGGTGCGTTTTATTTGGAATTTGCGTCTTCCTTCACCGCCCCTATCCGTAACCCAGACATACAATGGCGGCGCTCGCATCCTTCATTCGTATATCCGATGCGCTGATCGAGTTCGAGGTGGACTTCGACCAGACACCCACCACGGACCACACCATTTACACCCTTGGGATTCAGCGGGAAGAAATACGATCGCAGTGGCTGCTGATTAAAAGCGCCTATGAAAAGGTGCTTGCGGAGCTGTACTCGACGAAGCACAGAGGCAAAGAATTCGAAGGCGTAAAGGAGAAGCGGCGCCAATGCTATGCGGTATATCTGCGCTGCGCGGGAAAAATTGAGCAACTGATCGAAGCTGCAGTGTCCCCTCCAGTTGCCGCGACCCCTTCGCCAGTCCCAGCTGAGATGCCCCAGTCAGGCTACAATATCAGCCTGCCCCCCTGCGACACCCAAGCCTTCCATGGTGACTACCTTTCGTGGCCCTCTTTCAGGGATATGTTCACGGCCCTGTATATTAGGAACACCAGAATTGCGCCGGTTGAGAAGCTTTTCCACCGGAATCAAAAAACTACGGCCGAAGCGAAAGAAATCGTGCAGAAATCCCCTCTCACGAATGAAGGTTTTGCCCAAGCGTGGAAAAATCTGTCCGACAGGTACGAGAACAGACGCATCCTCACCAACGCCCATCTAAAGAAGCTCTTCGGCCTGTCCCCCATCACGAAGCAAACCGGTGGTGCTATTAAAGACCTGCAGCGCGAAATAAATAATATTCTCGCCGCGCTCGCGCTACAAGGTGTTGATACCTCCCAATGGGACGCGATAATCGTCTTTTTGTGCTCCAGCAAGCTCCCAGAAGCAACGCTTTCCCTCTGGGAGACAACCCCTCACCAACAAAGCGGAGATCCCGAAATGGACAGATCTGGATGCGTTTCTCACTCATCGCTTCCAGACCCTTGAAACGGTGCAAGATATTAAATGCACACCCCCCTCGAAGTCTACGCAGCCCACAACTCCCTCTCACTCGACTCCAGCCTCCAAACGCGTCAACACCTTCCAGTTGAAGGTGTCCCAAGATAGCTGCCCTCTTTGCCAGAAGCAGCACAGGCTGAGATCAGTTTCTCAGCTTGCCCGTCCCACAGCGGCTGAATACCGTTCAGAAAAACCGCTTGTGCAGCAACTGCTTGGCCAGATCTCATTCCGTGAAAAGCTGTCCAAGCAGATTTAATTGCCTCAAATGCAACGGCAGGCATCACACCCTCTTGCATCGTGAGCATGCTCCGTCCTCCTCGAATGCTGCATCAGATTCGACCCCACGTGCCTCACACCAAGAGCGGCGGTTTGACAACGCTCCGCGTGGTCAAGCCACTGTCTATTCGAATTTTGTTCCCGGTTCGACAAATCATGCTTCTCAGCAAGAAAGGCCGCATTCTTCAATGCGACCTCCCTCCAACATACAGTCCACTTCTCACCCCGCGCAACAGCGAAATCCACAGGACACGCATCAGGTGTGCTTCGCGAAAGCACCAAAACAGGTACTGTTAGGGACTGCCATGGTAACAATACGCCATCACGGTACATGTTACATCGCGCGCGCCTTGATTGATCCTGGGTCCGAAGTGTCGTGCATCTCCAAACGCATACAAAAGCTCTTAAAGCTCCCAGCGCGGCCAACTGCAGCTGTAGTTTCAGGTCTCAACGAGACTGTTGCTGCAAAAATATCAAGATCGATCGATTTTGATCCTGGATCCGAAGTGTCGTGCATCTCCGAACGCATACAAAAGCTCTTAAAGCTCCCAGCGCGGCCAACTGCAGCTGTAGTTTCAGGTCTCAACGAGACTGTTGCTGCAAAAATATCAAGATCGAGCGATTTTGATCCTGGGTCCGAAGTGTCGTGCATCTCCGAACGCATACAAAAGCTCTTAAAGCTCCCAGCGCGGCCAACTGCAGCTGTAGTTTCAGGTCTCAACGAGACTGTTGCTGCAAAAATATCAAGATCGAGCGATTTTCTGCTGAATTCGCCACTTGATCCCAACTTTCAAGTTAACGTGACGGCGCTCGTGCTCCCACAAATCACAGGGCGGTTGCCCTCACACTCGTTAGACAGGTCACTTCTCAGTGGCCTCCCTCAAGACATCGAGCTCGCAGATGTCAACTTCTCCAAAAGCGAGCAGGTCGACGTCCTCATCGGAGCTGATTTATACCCAGCAATACTGCTGGACGGCATCCGCCGCAAAGTGCTGGACTCCCTCATGGCTCAGCAAATCGTGTTCGGTTGGATCCTAACTGGGCCGGTTCCCACTATGCAATCTGACACTGCACGTATCAAAGCGGCTTACAGAACGAAGTCACCTTCGAACAACAGTTCGAACGTTTTTGGGAGGTGGAGGAACTTCCCAAAACTAGATTGCTATCCCACTCCGAAAAGTTTCGCGAAGAAAAATACGCGAAGACGCGATGACGGCCGCTACATCGTGCCATTGCCTTTAAAGTCGGCTTTCCAGCACGCTCCGCTCAGGGGCTTCGAGACATTCAAAATGTATCGCCAAATATTGGTCGACCCAAAGCACACACCATATCAGCGCATTCTCTTCCGAGACCCGTACAAGTCCGAACTTACTGACCTCGAGCTTCAAACGGTAACGTTTGGTGTTAATTGCGCCCCTTTTTCTTGCTATACGCACCCTTCTTCAATTGGCAGACGAGGTGGAGCAACAGTTTCCGCTTGCGTCACACATTCTACAGCATTCCATGTACGTGGATAATGTGTTCGCAGGCACGCATGACCTGGTGACAGCTACCCAGACCCGTGAACAACTCATAGTGGCTCTCGACTCAGCAGGTTTTTGCCCTTCGAAAATGGACCATAATGGCATTCTGGCAGACTTACCGGCATCCCATCTGCTCCATTCCGATTTTCTGACGCTAGAAGATTCCAGCACCGCCAAAATGCTTGGAATTCGCTGGAACGCGACCCATGATGAGTTCTACTTCGATGTCCAAGCCATCGCTATCAAAGCTGCGTACACGAAACGAGAAATGTTGTCTCTGGTCGCCAAGCTGTTCGACCCAGCCGGTTGGCTGGCTCCGATCATCGTTGCAGCAAAGATTCTGATTCAGCAAGTCTGGTTGGACAAAATCGACTGGGATGACACTCTGCCTCAGGTAACTCACGCTAACTGGTTAAGTTTTCTTCAGAATTATTAGCACATCTGCGCCATCCGCATCCCGCGATGGGTGAGTTACACCCCAGAAAGCGAAGTTGAACTCCATACCTTTTGCGATGTCTCACAGAAAGCCTACGCAGGAGTCATCTATGCCCGCATCAAGGTCGCTCAGGAAGTCCAAGTTTTCCTTTTGTACTCCAAAACTCGTGTAGCCCCAATTAAAACTTTGTCTCTCCCCAGGTTAGAATTGTGCGGAGCCACTTTAGTAGCTGAGATGATCGACACTCCCGTGCCCACGCTGCAGCTGCCCCATTACACGATCTACTGTTGGAGCGACTCCACCATTGTTTTGGCCTGGCTGAAGAAATCCCCCTGCGTTTGGGCGACGTTCGTGGCAAATCGAGTTGCCAAAATCATCGAGAAGGTACCACAGTCGCAATGGTTTCATGTGGATTCCCAGGACAGCCCCGCGGATTTAGCCAGTCGCGGTGCCACGCCCAAATATCTCGCTGAGAGCACCCTCTGGTGGAATGGACCTGCTTGGCTTGCCCACGACAAGAATCGCTGGCCCGAATTCCGCGCCTACGACGAATATGTCACCAAACGAGCAGAAAGCTGTCAAAACGCTGTACACCCATTGCGCTACCGATGAGGATCCTCTCGAACGATTTTCGTCACTGCCACGAGACCTACGTGTATACTCATACGTATATCGATTTCTCCACAACGCTCATCCAGCTCAGCGTCACCCCTTTTCTCCACACGGATAACACGATGCATGTTGGCGGGTGGTTGTCCTCGTGTCCCAACTTGCCTTTCGACGAGCGGCACCCGATTATTCTGCCATACGGCTGCCAATTCTCGCGATTGCTCATGCGTTTTATGCACGAAATATCTCTACACGAGGGCAACCAATTAGTTCTTCGTCTGGTCCGTACCCAATTCTGGATCCCCAAGGTAAAAAACCTCATCAAAACGACGACCCATACGTGCAAGCCGTGTATCCTACATCGGAAAAAGCAACGAACCCAACTCATGGCACCATTGCCACCAGAACGCATCACGTTCTGACGCCCATTTGCCAATACCGGAGTCGACTTCGCCGGCCCGTTCGATATTAAAAATTACACGGGACGCGCGTGCTTGATTACCAAAGGCTACGTTTGTGTCTTTGTCTGTTTCGCAACGAAGGCCATTCATTTGGAATCTACTAACGACCTCTCAACCGCTACCTTCCTTGCCGCCTTTTCCCGGTTCGCCGCTCGTAGAGGCTGCCCTGCCAACATCTACTCTGATAACGGCACCAATTTTGTAGGCGCCTCCAAAAAGCTCCGGCGCGACTTCCAGGACTTCATGTCTCGTACAAAGGAGCTGATAGAAACCCGATATTCACACCAAGACGTCACCTGGCACTTTTTGCCGCCATGAGCCCCGCACATGGGTGGCTTCTGGGAGGCGGGGGTCAAGAGCCTCAAAACCCATCTCCGAAAAGTGGCCCCAGTCATAAGATACACCTTCGAAGAATTTTCCACTCTTCTGAGCAAGATCGAATCGTGTCTTAATTCACGACCCTTAACTGCTTCCTCCGAAGTCCCAACCGTGATGGAAGCCATCTCCCCCCCCCCCCATTTTCTAATTGGCGGGCCCTTACTCGCCCCAGCCGAACTCGAACGGCATAATAACCCCCTCTCTATTCTCAATCGGTGGCGACGCGTGCAAGCTCTCGCTCAGCATCTCTGTCTCAGATGGAAAACAGCGATTTCCAACTCGACGATCTCGTGGTCATTCGCGACGATAACTTGCCGTCGAACACGTGGCGCTTATGCCGGGTTACAGCTGTCCACCGCGGACAAGACAACCGCGTACGCGTGGCTGACCTCTTAACCGAAAGGGGTCACGTCACGCGTCCCATTACGAAGCTGGTGCCCTTACCCTGTGTATGACAGCCTATTAGTAACCCCTTCTTTTCTCATTACAGCATCATCATGTATCTGATCCGCCGGCAATATGCGCGGACCCGCAGAGGGCGACTGCTGGCTGTGCCCATCTGCGCCGCCTCCACCGCCGCGCCGCCCATTGCTGCCCACCGGGAGCCGTCCCCAATCGCCGTCGTCCTGGTGCTCGACGTCTCGGCCGAGGAGGCACAGGCGATCGCCACGGCACGGCGCTCGCCCACCCCGCCGACCCGAGCTGTCCGGAGCTTCTTCGTCCGGTTCGAGGAAGCCTCCGCCGATCCGGCCCCATCACCGAGGCCCCTCCATTGCGACGACCTCCGAATACGTGGAAGTCTGCGAGTTCGCGCGATGTCGGTGCGACATCCGCCGCGCCACTTGCAGCATGCACCACCAGAGCCGGCCCAGAGACGTGCGGCCTCACCACCAGAGCCGTCCCAGAGACGTGCGGCCTCACCACCCACGCCGGCCCCGAGACGTCTGCGGCCCGCCAGCCCAGAACCGGCGCCGCGACGTGTACCACCAACACCGCCGACCCCACGACATGCGCCTCCAGGTCGTCCGGCTCCACGACGCGCGCCAATGATGCCGGCCAGACGGCACGCCTGGTGTCCGCCCGCCCAGCGGCTTTCTACGGAGGGCCGCGAGCACGAGCTGTGCTGTCCCCTGTGTGCGGGGCAGCATGTGCTGAGCCGTTGTCGGCTGTTTCTGCGGCAAACCACAGCGCAGCGAAATTTGACGGCATCAGCAAGGCGCATGTGCCGAAACTGTTTGGCGCGGTCGCACCGATTGGCTGAGTGTCAGAGCCCCATGCGCTGCCGCAAGTGCGGGGAGACGCACCACACGCTCCTCCACTAGGCCGGAGAAGAGGCTTGGCGCCAGTTGTCGGGGTTTGGTGGTTTGCAGTCCTGCAAGGCGGGCGGTATGCTAACGCCGACCGCCGCTCGCCAGAGGTGCTCCCTCATCGATCGGTAGCGTGTCAGGAGTGAGCACTCCAGTGTCTCTCCTGTCAGCCTGCCGGTCATGAGATGCGCCTCTCTCGTGAGAGTAAGCCCGGCTGCGGGCTCTCTCCGCGGCAACTGGCGCTGTTTGACCGGCTTCCAGCGATCGTCGCTGGACCCACACCAGTCACTTGCTCACTCTGATTCCCCAGCAGTTGACGCGTGTGAGTGGAGCTTTAACATTTGGAACATTTTTAATTATTGTGAGCAGTGTGAAATAAACCGTGTAAACCCATTAAACATTAAAACATTGTGAAATACATTCAATTTGTGATTTGAACAAAACAGATTTATTGTTTTTCAAAATATTCTCCATGAAGATCGATACACTTTTGTATGCGCTTGAACCAATTTAGGAAGCACTTTTTCCGCTCCGATTGATGTATCTCCAAAACATGCATTTTGAAAGCATTAGCCGCTTCTTCGGGCGTAGAAAAACGTTGACCGCGTAATTTATTTTTGATGTGCGGAAATAAAAAGAAGTCATTGGCGGTGGCGACACCTAGTTTCTTCTTTCATGATAAAATTCATATACGTGTGATTTCTAAATGTGTGTGAGTGAAATTTACTGAATTTTCGAATGTTCGCCAGAGTTGCCATAATTATATTGCATGATGATTAACAATTAAAAAAAAAGGAATTTCTTTGTGTGTATAATTTCTTTTAAATTAAAATGAATCGCATAGTTTCAAAATACGACCGTATTCGTGGCCAAAATATGATAAGTAAACTAAATTTCTAAAAATATAACAATTTTTACAAAAAATTTCGGTATGGCAATCACACAATTTCATGATGGCGGACACTTCGTTTGTTGTTCTTTTGTTCTTCAGATTTATACTTGCTTGTTTTTATTTTATATCAACACTTTATGATTTTAAATATATTTATTTTATTTATTGTTTTATAATCATATTTTTCAATTTTCACTTTATTTAACACTTTATTCCAAAGCGCAGTATACAAATGTAAACAAATCTTCGGGAAACCTCGTCGGAACTCGTTCGGGCGACAACTGTTTAATTGTGTGCGTAAGAAGAACCGAGAATCCAACAGAATTTGGGCTTCAAAAAAACTCTCCATTTGAAAAATGCGTGGAGACTTTTCTCTCCTCACATCACATCTCTTTCCAACAAACTTTTGAAGAAAGAAGAAAGAAGCCTTAATCTCACCAGGCGGATAGGGTGCTAAATCGGGGCTGTACCCATCAATTCGATGTTTTCAGTTCTCAAAAAGTCTATCGTCTGAGCCGATGTGTGAGAGCTCGCGTTGTTCTAGTGGAGAACGATCCGCCTTCGGCGGTTGGTTTTCCTTATTTTTTCGAAGACTTCTGGTGAACAAATGGTTGTGTACCATTCAGAATTGATCATTCGCTGTTGCACTAATGGTACAGTTGCTACATGCCCGGTTTTCCCGAAGAAACAAGCGACCATGTTCTTCTAAGTGCTTCGTGCGCAAACAACTTTTGTTGGATTTGACTCATCTTGAAAGACCCATACAGTAGACTGCTGTTTACTTTCGGGCTCATACGCATAGATCCGTGATTCGTCACCTGTTACGATGTCATAGACATGTTTTGAAGCAACGCGATCGTACTTTTTTAGCATTTCTTTCGACCAATCGACGCGAGCTTTTTTTGAGCGATTGTCAAATTATGTGGAAATTAACGTGAACATATTTTTTTTTAACGCAAAATTTTTATACAATATTGAATGTATGCTGGTCCCAAGGATGCCTCTATCTCACGATAAGTCACATGACGATCTTGCAATATCAGTTCACGTACAGAATCAATGTTTTCTATAACAACGACCGATTTTGGACGACCTCCACGAAATTCGTCAGCGAGCGAACGACGGCCACGATTGAATTCAGTGTACCACCGGTATACAATGTTTTTATGGTGCTTCATCGCCAAAAGTCGAATTAAGATCATCGATTGACTGTTGTTAAGATAATCCACGTTGACAATTGTAAAAAATAATCGCATGGAAATGTTTAGGAGTTACTCCATTTTTCAGCCTAAATAACTTTTTCGAGTCACTGTAAACAACACAAATATCGTTTGTACGTCAAAACGTTCGGACTACGAATACCGACAAAAAGTTCAGAGAAACGACAGAGAAGTTTCAGAGAGGTTTTCAGATGGCAGCACTAGTATCGTACATTACCGAAATATAAAAGGCAACCTCCGTATCATTCAAATCCGTAATACCCAGCCACCACACAAAGTTATACAAGTACATATATGAGTTAAAAGAACTCACACCAGAAACACTCATGACGGGCACCGCTAATTCCCAAAAAGCAAAACCCCTCCTCCTACCTATAAATATCACTCACTCAAAAAATAACTTCTCAGTCTCGATACGCGCCTCACAGGATGAACACCTACCAGAAACCAACTGGTCTTCGTTCGCCCGTAGTACCTCCACGATCCGTTCGGATGCTGCACAGTTACCTCTACTATACCAACCGCCACCAGAAGCTACTCCACGACCAAGAGCCTGCGGACTCACAGTCAGTACCATCCATCCGAAGAAAAGAATAACCTCCACACGATCAACATCTACCATAAAACAGCAACTGCGAAACGATTTGTCAGGGCCGACGTACGGTAGTCTGGCAGGTGCTTTATTGCTACCTTTGTATTGTGCGCAGATGAGACAAGAACGGACATATTTTCATATATCACGGTGTTTTTTTGGTAGAAGTAGTGTTCGCGTGCTCGCCGCAAGGTTATTTTTTTAGCCTAAATGCCCAGCAGTTGCGTGATCGTGTATTTATTTGAGGACGCTGGATTTCTCATCGGTGCGGATGCAGTATTGTCATAGTTCCGGAAAATTGTCATATTTGCGAGACTTTTCGTATAGTTGGTGGTTTCTAATTATAAAGTTCGAGTGGTGAGAAAGATTTTTTGTGTTCCTCATTTGATGCTCATACCATTCAGCTGTTTGGATTTGCATGAGGTTTTGTTTTTCTGGCATTGCTTGCCTGGATAAGGTGTCGGCCACTATATTTTATATTCCATTTCGATATTCAATGGAGAAATCATACTGTTGAAGTTTGAGTGCCCACCGGACTAATCTCCCAGACGGATTTTGTAATGAGTGTAGCCATCGCAGTGAATGATGATCGGTCACTACTATAAAATGGTAACCCTCAAGTAAGGTCGTAGCTTTCTAATTCCAAAAAGTATGGCTAGGCTTTTCAGTTGTTGAATATTTTCGCTTCAATTCCGTGAGAGTGCGGCTGGCACCGCACCTAACTACATCTTGCTCTTCCCACAGTTGGGTTTAAACTACTCCTAAGTCGGAGTCGCTTGCATTGGTTTGTAATGTAAATGGTTTTGAGAAGTCCGGGCATCGAAGTATGGGGACAGAAGTGAGAGTTTTTTTTAATTGTTCGAAAGCCTTGTCTGGCTCTTCGCCCCAATGCCATTTTGTAGCTTTCTTAAGTAGGTCGATGAGAGGTGTGGTGATAGTAGAAAACTTTTTGACATATCTTCTGTACCATAAGACTACGCCGAGCACTTGGCGTACCTCTTTAACTGTTCGGGGTCTTCACAGCTCTTTGATTGCTTTAATTTTCTCGAGGTGAATTGTTTTTTTTTTTTGCTCGATGAATGCCTTCTTGTGTGACCATATGCCCCAAATATCGGATCTCCTGTTGGCAGAACTGTGTTTTCTCAAAAGTAACTCGCAATCCTGATTCTCTTAGTCTCTGAAATACAGGGCGTAAGTTTTGCATATGTTCTTCGAAAGTTTTGCCCAATACTATGATGTCATCTAAATAGGCCTGTTGGCCGAACTGTGTTTTCTTAAAATTACCTCGCAATCCTGATTCTCTTAGTCTCTGAAATACAGGGCGTAATTTTTGCATATGTTCTTCGAAAGTTTTGCCCAATACTATGATGTCATCTAAATAGGCAAATACTTATGGTTCTAATTCAGCGCCTGTAATGGTGTACATGGCCCGTTGAAAAGTGGCCAGCGCGGAGTGGAGGCCGAATGGCATGACAGTCCACTGAAATAATCCGCATCCGAGGACGGTGAACGCCGTGAATTGCCGGGAGTTTTGTTCGAGCGAGATTTGGATCTGCACATACCCGTTTTTTAGATCGATTGTGCTGATGAATTTTGCATCACGTTATTTGTCCAAAATTGCTTGTATGTTTGGGAGAGGAAATGCGTTTCGTACACTAATTTTATTTAATTGGCGGTAATCAACGCATTGTCGCCAGCTGCCTTGTTTCTTACTAAGACGATGGGAGAACTGTAAGGACATTTGCATGGTTCGATTTTTGATTTAGATTTCGATTTATTTATTGCACTTCTGCTTGTTAGAAGATCGATGCAAAAATTCTTTGTGTTGAAACTTAATCTTGATAAATCTTCGAAACAACTTTGGAAGCAGTTAAAAAATTTGGGAATTGGAAAAAGGATCTCTGTGGAGTGTAATTTTAATCCTGATGCATTACATAGGTCTTTCTTACGGGAATCAAATTGTTGCATGGATGCAGATCTTCAATTTAGCAATAGAAGTGGTGGTTTATTTTCTTTCCATCACCACTAAATCGGATTTTCGACCAATACGTATTTTGACCACTCTATCTAAAATCTGCGAGCCCTTATGGCTGAGCATATTAACTTCCATCTTTCTGATATAATCTCTTGCATGAATTTCAGTCTGGATTTCGCGAGAAGCATAGTACTGCTACTGCAATGTTTAAAATCCTGGATGATATAAGACATTCTTTTTATCATAAATAGCCTACACTTCTTTGCCTACTTCAAAAGCGTTTGATAGTGTTGAACAGAGATAAAGAGATACGAAACTTCGTCTGACAGATGTCGAAAGTTTTATTTTTTTAGTATAAATTCACTAAACTCAACAAACTTGCGAGCTAGCTTTCTCACGCCAACTTTCGGTGTCGGGCTGCTCTTTGTTTTTAGTACTAAAGTTGGATTATTACGTATTGAATTTATACGACTTTGTTTAATGAATGCTTAAAAGAAATGCATTAAAACTTTGAGAAATATTCAGGGGCTCGTAAATTATTGAAATAGTTAAAATCTTCATTAGAAAACTACTACATACTAACAACTTTTAGGAATTTTGAAAATCAATTCATGTTTATAAATAATAATAATACAATTTAATATTTAGCATAGAAATATATAAGCAGTGTTAAGCTTTTATATCGAAAGTTTTTTCGACATAATACTAAAATTTATATTTGGTAATAGGACCAAAGTAATTGAAAAGACCTAAAATATAAAGAATGAGTCTAAAAATATAATACGAGTTCAGCAACGATGTAAAAATTATAATTGTTTGTTGAGTTTCTTGCAATTTTGTTGTATTTCGCCTAGAAGTGGCGAAATCCCCTATATGGAAGCAAAAGTAATTCGATTCCTTTGAAGTGGTAGGTTCAGGTGGGAAATTCAATTTGGTGATTTCGCATACACTGTGTGTGAGTTAAATAAACTTCCGAGCTCATATTGTATACAAAGAATAGACGGATTTTTGAAAATTTCCTAAATCGATTCAGGATGTGATGAAAATACATGGTGATAAGAAATTGTAGGTGTACAATCTTTCTTTTGCAAATATTAAATAATTAGGTGTATAGAAGCTGTTAGTTCTGAACTCAAGAAGTTTTAAGCTTTTTGTAATCTTTTCTCTCGGTAAAAAGGTACAGGTTTAGAACAAAACTAGAAAAAATGTATACTCTTAAGGTAGATTTTGAAACTGGCATTACATTTATAAAAATATTTTTAATTCTTGCCAACTATTTGTAGTAAAAGTTGTAAAAAATAATATTGTTTATAAGTATTTTTTATTAATAAAATCCCAAATGTGAATTCTAATCCCGAAATTGCATTTTATTGCGAAATATATTAGGCAACTGTAAGGGGAAAGGTTCAACAAAACTTAATATCAATTATTCAAATATACATTAAATAGCTTTCCAACCGTACCAAAATGTAAATGTCTTCTGAACTTCTACCTGAACTACTTTCAAAAGCAAAATTTTTATGGTAACTGTTGACCTAAAATAAATTATTGAATTTTCAAAAATCCCATTTAATGTCCAAATCAGAAATTGTGTGTTCAGGTTTCCCTAGGTATTTATTTCAAAAGCTGACTTTTGGGCAATCTAATCGTTGCCGAAATATTGTAATACTTACGATACGAAATATTGTAATACCTTATTATAGTTACTTGAATGCAGGCAGACTATTTTTGTCATCTCCACGAGGCTGTGGAACAATCAACCCAATAAAAGCCATATCTCATGGAGGCATTTTCAAGCGGCTGGCAAGAAAACTCTTATATAATAGGTAATATGTAAATGAGTTTCAATACTTTACTATCTTCTCTTTACCCTTCTTTGAGGATGTAAACGTCTATTTGTTTTTAAATATAATCTCTTCTAATATTACTATTAAGACTATTAAGACTCTAATTATATAGTATATATATGTTCAAGTTCAGATATTATACTTGCTATAAAATAATTATATGCTTAGTGCACACTTGTTGAATAAATCGAAATAAATCGAAATCGAAAATCGAACCATGCAAATGTCCATACAGTTCTCCCATCGCCTTAGTAAGGAAAAAACAAGGCAGCTGGCGACTATGTGTTGATTACTGCCAATTTAATAAAATTAGCGTATGAGACGCATATCCTCTCCCACACATACAAACAATTCTGGACAAAATACGTGAGCAAAATTCATCAGCACAATCGATCTAAAAAACGGGTATGTGCAGATCCAGATCCCACACGAACAAAACTCCCGGCAATTCACCGAGGACGGTGAAGGCCGTGAATTATGCAGAGAAAATTTATCTGTCATATGATGCTTCGGATTATTTCAGTGGACTGTCATGCCGTTCGGCCTCCACTCCGCGCTGTCCACTTTTCAACGGGTCCTGGACACCATTATAGGCGCCGAATTAGAACCATACGCATTTGCCTATTTAGATGACATCATAGTATTGGCCAAAACTTTCGAAGAACATTTGCAAAATTTACGGCTTGTTTTTTAGAGACTAAGAGAATCAGGATAGCGAGTAAATTTTGAGAAAACACAGTTCTGCCAACAGGACATCCGATATTTGGGGCACATGTTCACACAAGAAGGCATTCATATTGACATCGAGAAAATTAAAGCAATCAAAGAGCTGCGAAGACCCCGAATAGTTAAAGAGGTACGCCAAATGCTCGGCGTAGTCTTATGGTACAAAAGATTTGTCAAAAAGTTTTCTACTATCACCACACCTCTCATCGACCTACTTAAGAAAGCTACAAAATGGCATTGGGGCGAAGAGCCAGACAAGGCTTTCGAACAATTATAAAAACTATCACTTCTGCTCCCAACCACTACTTCGATTCCCGGACTTCTCAAAACCATTTACATTACAAACCAACGCCAGCGACTCCGGCTTAGGAGTAGTTTTAACGCAACTGTCGGAAGAGCAAGAGGTAGTTAGGTAGGTGGTTACGTCAGCCGCACGCTCACGGAATTGGAGCGAAAATATTCAACAACTGAGATAGAATGCCTAGCCATACTATTTGGAATTAGAAAGCTACGACCTTACTTAGAGGGTTACCATTTTATAGTCGTGACCGATCATCACTCACTGCGATGGCTACACTCATTACAAAATCCGTCTGGGAGATTAGCCCGGTGCGCATTCGAACTTCAACAGTATAATTTCTCCATTGAATTTCGAAATGGAACATAAAATAAAGTGGCCGTCTCCTTATCCAGGCAAGCAGTGCCAGAAACACAAAACCTCATGCAAATCCAAACAGCTGAATGGTATTCTATCAATTGAAGAACACAGAAAAAAATCTTTCTCCCAACCCGAATTTTATAACTAAAAACCACCAACTGTACAAAATGTCCCGCAAATATGACAATTTTTCGGAACTATGACAACTCTGCATCCGCAGCGATGAAAAATCCAGCGTCCTCCAAGAAATACACGAACACGCCACTGCTGGACATTTTGGCTACAAAAAAACATTGCGGCGAGCACGCGAACACTACTTCTACCAAAAATGCACCGTGATATACGACAATATGTCCGTTCTTGTCTCATCTGCTCACAATATAAAGGTAGCAATAAAGCACCTGCCAGACTGATGCTAACCACTACCGTACGTCGGCCCTGACAAATCGTTTCATAAGACTTCCTTTTCGGTTGCCCCGAGGTTCTTATTACGAACAACGGAACCCCATATACAACCTCTCTCATGGAGCAACTAACCAGCCGGTATGGCACCGAAAGATTCAATCGATTAATTAAAACTATGATGGTATTTACACTCAGAATGATCACCGAGAATGGGACGCCCGTATATCCGAAAGTATGTTTGCAATAAATACAGCCGTTCACGACGCCACTCAAGAAAGCCCCGCTGAGTTAAACTTCGGAAGAAATCCACGACACCCACAGTGTATTGCATCAGCACTCAATGACAAACCCGTCACAAAAAACTTTAGCATGTTATATGAAAGGGCACTAAAGCAAAACCAACGTGCCACCCAACAAAAAAAGAGACACTACGTCTTAAGCCGTCGGCCCTGGAAACCAAAACTTGGGAGCATTGTACTCCATAAAAAATTACGATCTATCATCTGCCTGTAAAAATGTCGCTGGGAAGCTGGCACCAAAATACATCGACCATATGAAGTTGAATTTTATATATCGCCCAATACGAGGGTTGCCTTTTATATTTCAGGAATAAAAAAAACCAAAAATTAATCATCGTAAATGGATTTTGTTAGCGCCAACTGCCGCTCGACAGAGGTGCTCCCTCATCGATCGGTAGGGCGTCAGGAGTGAGCACTCCAGTCTCTCTCCTGTCAGCCTGCCGGTCATGAGATGCGCCTCTCTCGTGAGAGTAAGCCCGCCTGCGGGCTCTCTCCGCGGCAACTAGCGCTGTTTGACCGGCTTCCAGCGATCGTCGCTGGACCCACACCAGTCACTTGCTCACTCTGATTCCCCAGCAGTTGACGCGTGTGAGTGGAGCTTTAACATTTGGAACATTTTTAATTATTGTGAGCAGTGTGAAATAAACCGTGTAAACCCATTAAATATTAAAACATTGTGAAATACATTCAATTTGTGATTTGAACAAAACATTTGGTCCAAGACGAGCCGGATTGCCGCCGCCGAGGATTCGACGTCATTAGCAGCGACGCCCCAATCACCTAGCCGAGTGAAACGGTAAGTTCACCGTGTTTTATTTAATTTGGCCACCGCTTTTGTGCGAACTTGTACGCAAGTCTACTTGCGAGTTTAAAAGTGCGTCTCGTGCACTAGCTAGTGAGCACGGTGCACTTTGAATCCGTGCCCGTCCCCGTAGAGCCCTTCCGGACATTATATATATATATATATATATATATATATATATATATATATATATATATATATATATATATATATATATATATATATATATATATATATATATATATATATATATATATATATATATATATATATATATATATATATATATATATATATATATATATATATAAAAGGAACTGTCCTCCTTATATATATATATACCCTTCATTTGACCGTCAAAACTTCGAGAATCGTCGATTCGTGGGTAACGGTCCCCAAGAATAACGGCAGCACCAAGGCTTGAGGTTTTTTGTTGCTGACCGTCTTCGCAAGCATTGCTTGCTGTGAAGCCCACATTAAAAATTTACCGCTTGATTTCTACTAAGCCCAGCGCTCTCACAAAGAAAGTGAAAACATTTCACACTTTCGCTTTCTTGTTCTGCGCTCGTCTAGCTTCTCGAAGAGCGAATTACTTGTGCGCTTAGTGCAAGTCGAAAAACCACCACCTTTTGCTGGTTGGTTTTTACGGGTACTTTTTTCTGCTGCTCGCGCTCTTCTGCTTGCGTTGATCAGTCATACAGAGTGCACACAGAACACAAAAACCTGTTTTTTGTCTGCACTCTCCCAAGTGATAGCAGTGTAAAATTCACTATTCAACGGTGACCCAACGCGAAATCGAAAAAGCGAGACACTCGGTAGGCAGAAGTGTTCGCAGCAACTAGTCTCTTTGTAACTAGTTGCCAACTTTAGAGGCAACGCGTGGTTAATTTTCGGCAGCAAGCTTTTCGAGACCCAACGCCACCGTATAGCGACCCGGAAACATTTTTGCGACTTTTTTTAAAATATACGAAAAAAATATAAAAAGTTTTTTTTATTTTTTCCGAAATAAGTTTTCGGTGCGTTTTATTTGGAATTTGCGTCTTCCTTCACCGCCCCTATCCGTAACCCAGACATACAATGGCGGCGCTCGCATCCTTCATTCGTATATCCGATGCGCTGATCGAGTTCGAGGTGGACTTCGACCAGACACCCACCACGGACCACACCATTTACACCCTTGGGATTCAGCGGGAAGAAATACGATCGCAGTGGCTGCTGATTAAAAGCGCCTATGAAAAGGTGCTTGCGGAGCTGTACTCGACGAAGCACAGAGGCAAAGAATTCGAAGGCGTAAAGGAGAAGCGGCGCCAATGCTATGCGGTATATCTGCGCTGCGCGGGAAAAATTGAGCAACTGATCGAAGCTGCAGTGTCCCCTCCAGTTGCCGCGACCCCTTCGCCAGTCCCAGCTGAGATGCCCCAGTCAGGCTACAATAGCAGCCTGCCCCCCTGCGACACCCAAGCCTTCCATGGTGACTACCTTTCGTGGCCCTCTTTCAGGGATATGTTCACGGCCCTGTATATTAGGAACACCAGAATTGCGCCGGTTGAGAAGCTTTTCCACCGGAATCAAAAAACTACGGCCGAAGCGAAAGAAATCGTGCAGAAATCCCCTCTCACGAATGAAGGTTTTGCCCAAGCGTGGAAAAATCTGTCCGACAGGTACGAGAACAGACGCATCCTCACCAACGCCCATCTAAAGAAGCTCTTCGGCCTGTCCCCCATCACGAAGCAAACCGGTGGTGCTATTAAAGACCTGCAGCGCGAAATAAATAATATTCTCGCCGCGCTCGCGCTACAAGGTGTTGATACCTCCCAATGGGACGCGATAATCGTCTTTTTGTGCTCCAGCAAGCTCCCAGAAGCAACGCTTTCCCTCTGGGAGACAACCCCTCACCAACAAAGCGGAGATCCCGAAATGGACAGATCTGGATGCGTTTCTCACTCATCGCTTCCAGACCCTTGAAACGGTGCAAGATATTAAATGCACACCCCCCTCGAAGTCTACGCAGCCCACAACTCTCTCTCACTCGACTCCAGCCTCCAAACGCGTCAACACCTTCCAGTTGAAGGTGTCCCAAGATAGCTGCCCTCTTTGCCAGAAGCAGCACAGGCTGAGATCAGTTTCTCAGCTTGCCCGTCACACAGCGGCTGAATACCGTTCAGAAAAACCGCTTGTGCAGCAACTGCTTGGCCAGATCTCATTCCGTGAAAAGCTGTCCAAGCAGATTTAATTGCCTCAAATGCAACGGCAGGCATCACACCCTCTTGCATCGTGAGCATGCTCCGTCCTCCTCGAATGCTGCATCAGATTCGACCCCACGTGCCTCACACCAAGAGCGGCGGTTTGACAACGCTCCGCGTGGTCAAGCCACTGTCTATTCGAATTTTGTTCCCGGTTCGACAAATCATGCTTCTCAGCAAGAAAGGCCGCATTCTTCAATGCGACCTCCCTCCAACATACAGTCCACTTCTCACCCCGCGCAACAGCGAAATCCACAGGACACGCATCAGGTGTGCTTCGCGAAAGCACCAAAACAGGTACTGTTAGGGACTGCCATGGTAACAATACGCCATCACGGTACATGTTACATCGCGCGCGCCTTGATTGATCCTGGGTCCGAAGTGTCGTGCATCTCCAAACGCATACAAAAGCTCTTAAAGCTCCCAGCGCGGCCAACTGCAGCTGTAGTTTCAGGTCTCAACGAGACTGTTGCTGCAAAAATATCAAGATCGATCGATTTTGATCCTGGGTCCGAAGTGTCGTGCATCTCCGAACGCATACAAAAGCTCTTAAAGCTCCCAGCGCGGCCAACTGCAGCTGTAGTTTCAGGTCTCAACGAGACTGTTGCTGCAAAAATATCAAGATCGAGCGATTTTGATCCTGGGTCCGAAGTGTCGTGCATCTCCGAACGCATACAAAAGCTCTTAAAGCTCCCAGCGCGGCCAACTGCAGCTGTAGTTTCAGGTCTCAACGAGACTGTTGCTGCAAAAATATCAAGATCGAGCGATTTTCTGCTGAATTCGCCACTTGATCCCAACTTTCAAGTTAACGTGACGGCGCTCGTGCTCCCACAAATCACAGGGCGGTTGCCCTCACACTCGTTAGACAGGTCACTTCTCAGTGGCCTCCCTCAAGACATCGAGCTCGCAGATGTCAACTTCTCCAAAAGCGAGCAGGTCGACGTCCTCATCGGAGCTGATTTATACCCAGCAATACTGCTGGACGGCATCCGCCGCAAAGTGCTGGACTCCCTCATGGCTCAGCAAATCGTGTTCGGTTGGATCCTAACTGGGCCGGTTCCCACTATGCAATCTGACACTGCACGTATCAAAGCGGCTTACAGAACGAAGTCACCTTCGAACAACAGTTCGAACGTTTTTGGGAGGTGGAGGAACTTCCCAAAACTAGATTGCTATCCCACTCCGAAAAGTTTCGCGAAGAAAAATACGCGAAGACGCGATGACGGCCGCTACATCGTGCCATTGCCTTTAAAGTCGGCTTTCCAGCACGCTCCGCTCAGGGGCTTCGAGACATTCAAAATGTATCGCCAAATATTGGTCGACCCAAAGCACACACCATATCAGCGCATTCTCTTCCGAGACCCGTACAAGTCCGAACTTACTGACCTCGAGCTTCAAACGGTAACGTTTGGTGTTAATTGCGCCCCTTTTTCTTGCTATACGCACCCTTCTTCAATTGGCAGACGAGGTGGAGCACCAGTTTCCGCTTGCGTCACACATTCTACAGCATTCCATGTACGTGGATAATGTGTTCGCAGGCACGCATGACCTGGTGACAGCTACCCAGACCCGTGAACAACTCATAGTGGCTCTCGACTCAGCAGGTTTTTGCCCTTCGAAAATGGACCATAATGGCATTCTGGCAGACTTACCGGCATCCCATCTGCTCCATTCCGATTTTCTGACGCTAGAAGATTCCAGCACCGCCAAAATGCTTGGAATTCGCTGGAACGCGACCCATGATGAGTTCTACTTCGATGTCCAAGCCATCGCTATCAAAGCTGCGTACACGAAACGAGAAATGTTGTCTCTGGTCGCCAAGCTGTTCGACCCAGCCGGTTGGCTGGCTCCGATCATCGTTGCAGCAAAGATTCTGATTCAGCAAGTCTGGTTGGACAAAATCGACTGGGATGACACTCTGCCTCAGGTAACTCACGCTAACTGGTTAAGTTTTCTTCAGAATTATTAGCACATCTGCGCCATCCGCATCCCGCGATGGGTGAGTTACACCCCAGAAAGCGAAGTTGAACTCCATACCTTTTGCGATGTCTCACAGAAAGCCTACGCAGGAGTCATCTATGCCCGCATCAAGGTCGCTCAGGAAGTCCAAGTTTTCCTTTTGTACTCCAAAACTCGTGTAGCCCCAATTAAAACTTTGTCTCTCCCCAGGTTAGAATTGTGCGGAGCCACTTTAGTAGCTGAGATGATCGACACTCCCGTGCCCACGCTGCAGCTGCCCCATTACACGATCTACTGTTGGAGCGACTCCACCATTGTTTTGGCCTGGCTGAAGAAATCCCCCTGCGTTTGGGCGACGTTCGTGGCAAATCGAGTTGCCAAAATCATCGAGAAGGTACCACAGTCGCAATGGTTTCATGTGGATTCCCAGGACAGCCCCGCGGATTTAGCCAGTCGCGGTGCCACGCCCAAATATCTCGCTGAGAGCACCCTCTGGTGGAATGGACCTGCTTGGCTTGCCCACGACAAGAATCGCTGGCCCGAATTCCGCGCCTACGACGAATATGTCACCAAACGAGCAGAAAGCTGTCAAAACGCTGTACACCCATTGCGCTACCGATGAGGATCCTCTCGAACGATTTTCGTCACTGCCACGAGACCTACGTGTATACTCATACGTATATCGATTTCTCCACAACGCTCATCCAGCTCAGCGTCACCCCTTTTCTCCACACGGATAACACGATGCATGTTGGCGGGTGGTTGTCCTCGTGTCCCAACTTGCCTTTCGACGAGCGGCACCCGATTATTCTGCCATACGGCTGCCAATTCTCGCGATTGCTCATGCGTTTTATGCACGAAATATCTCTACACGAGGGCAACCAATTAGTTCTTCGTCTGGTCCGTACCCAATTCTGGATCCCCAAGGTAAAAAACCTCATCAAAACGACGACCCATACGTGCAAGCCGTGTATCCTACATCGGAAAAAGCAACGAACCCAACTCATGGCACCATTGCCACCAGAACGCATCACGTTCTGACGCCCATTTGCCAATACCGGAGTCGACTTCGCCGGCCCGTTCGATATTAAAAATTACACGGGACGCGCGTGCTTGATTACCAAAGGCTACGTTTGTGTCTTTGTCTGTTTCGCAACGAAGGCCATTCATTTGGAATCTACTAACGACCTCTCAACCGCTACCTTCCTTGCCGCCTTTTCCCGGTTCGCCGCTCGTAGAGGCTGCCCTGCCAACATCTACTCTGATAACGGCACCAATTTTGTAGGCGCCTCCAAAAAGCTCCGGCGCGACTTCCAGGACTTCATGTCTCGTACAAAGGAGCTGATAGAAACCCGATATTCACACCAAGACGTCACCTGGCACTTTTTGCCGCCATGAGCCCCGCACATGGGTGGCTTCTGGGAGGCGGGGGTCAAGAGCCTCAAAACCCATCTCCGAAAAGTGGCCCCAGTCATAAGATACACCTTCGAAGAATTTTCCACTCTTCTGAGCAAGATCGAATCGTGTCTTAATTCACGACCCTTAACTGCTTCCTCCGAAGTCCCAACCGTGATGGAAGCCATCTCCCCCCCCCCCCCATTTTCTAATTGGCGGGCCCTTACTCGCCCCAGCCGAACTCGAACGGCATAATAACCCCCTCTCTATTCTCAATCGGTGGCGACGCGTGCAAGCTCTCGCTCAGCATCTCTGTCTCAGATGGAAAACAGCGATTTCCAACTCGACGATCTCGTGGTCATTCGCGACGATAACTTGCCGTCGAACACGTGGCGCTTATGCCGGGTTACAGCTGTCCACCGCGGACAAGACAACCGCGTACGCGTGGCTGACCTCTTAACCGAAAGGGGTCACGTCACGCGTCCCATTACGAAGCTGGTGCCCTTACCCTGTGTATGACAGCCTATTAGTAACCCCTTCTTTTCTCATTACAGCATCATCATGTATCTGATCCGCCGGCAATATGCGCGGACCCGCAGAGGGCGACTGCTGGCTGTGCCCATCTGCGCCGCCTCCACCGCCGCGCCGCCCATTGCTGCCCACCGGGAGCCGTCCCCAATCGCCGTCGTCCTGGTGCTCGACGTCTCGGCCGAGGAGGCACAGGCGATCGCCACGGCACGGCGCTCGCCCACCCCGCCGACCCGAGCTGTCCGGAGCTTCTTCGTCCGGTTCGAGGAAGCCTCCGCCGATCCGGCCCCATCACCGAGGCCCCTCCATTGCGACGACCTCCGAATACGTGGAAGTCTGCGAGTTCGCGCGATGTCGGTGCGACATCCGCCGCGCCACTTGCAGCATGCACCACCAGAGCCGGCCCAGAGACGTGCGGCCTCACCACCAGAGCCGTCCCAGAGACGTGCGGCCTCACCACCCACGCCGGCCCCGAGACGTCTGCGGCCCGCCAGCCCAGAACCGGCGCCGCGACGTGTACCACCAACACCGCCGACCCCACGACATGCGCCTCCAGGTCGTCCGGCTCCACGACGCGCGCCAATGATGCCGGCCAGACGGCACGCCTGGTGTCCGCCCGCCCAGCGGCTTTCTACGGAGGGCCGCGAGCACGAGCTGTGCTGTCCCCTGTGTGCGGGGCAGCATGTGCTGAGCCGTTGTCGGCTGTTTCTGCGGCAAACCACAGCGCAGCGAAATTTGACGGCATCAGCAAGGCGCATGTGCCGAAACTGTTTGGCGCGGTCGCACCGATTGGCTGAGTGTCAGAGCCCCATGCGCTGCCGCAAGTGCGGGGAGACGCACCACACGCTCCTCCACTAGGCCGGAGAAGAGGCTTGGCGCCAGTTGTCGGGGTTTGGTGGTTTGCAGTCCTGCAAGGCGGGCGGTATGCTAACGCCGACCGCCGCTCGCCAGAGGTGCTCCCTCATCGATCGGTAGCGTGTCAGGAGTGAGCACTCCAGTGTCTCTCCTGTCAGCCTGCCGGTCATGAGATGCGCCTCTCTCGTGAGAGTAAGCCCGGCTGCGGGCTTTCTCCGCGGCAACTGGCGCTGTTTGACCGGCTTACAGTGATCGTCGCTGGACCCACACCAGGCACTTGCTCACTCTGATTCCCCAGCAGTTGACGCGTGTGAGTGGAGCTTTAACATTTGGAACATTTTTAATTATTGTGAGCAGTGTGAAATAAACCGTGTAAACCCATTAAACATTAAAACATTGTGAAATACATTCAATTTGTGATTTGAACAAAACAGATTTATTGTTTTTCAAAATATTCTCCATGAAGATCGATACACTTTTGTATGCGCTTGAACCAATTTAGGAAGCACTTTTTCCGCTCCGATTGATGTATCTCCAAAACATGCATTTTGAAAGCATTAGCCGCTTCTTCGGGCGTAGAAAAACGTTGACCGCGTAATTTATTTTTGATGTGCGGAAATAAAAAGAAGTCATTGGCGGTGGCGACACCTAGTTTCTTCTTTCATGATAAAATTCATATACGTGTGATTTCTAAATGTGTGTGAGTGAAATTTACTGAATTTTCGAATGTTCGCCAGAGTTGCCATAATTATATTGCATGATGATTAACAATTAAAAAAAAAGGAATTTCTTTGTGTGTATAATTTCTTTTAAATTAAAATGAATCGCATAGTTTCAAAATACGACCGTATTCGTGGCCAAAATATGATAAGTAAACTAAATTTCTAAAAATATAACAATTTTTACAAAAAATTTCGGTATGGCAATCACACAATTTCATGATGGCGGACACTTCGTTTGTTGTTCTTTTGTTCTTCAGATTTATACTTGCTTGTTTTTATTTTATATCAACACTTTATGATTTTAAATATATTTATTTTATTTATTGTTTTATAATCATATTTTTCAATTTTCACTTTATTTAACACTTTAT
The DNA here is from genome assembly GCA_922984085.1 of Sicus ferrugineus. Classification (NCBI taxonomy): domain Eukaryota; kingdom Metazoa; phylum Arthropoda; class Insecta; order Diptera; family Conopidae; genus Sicus; species Sicus ferrugineus. The sequence continues at coordinate 29,176,916 of OV277348.1, read as the reverse complement.
TCCAAAGCGCAGTATACAAATGTAAACAAATCTTCGGGAAACCTCGTCGGAACTCGTTCGGGCGACAACTGTTTAATTGTGTGCGTAAGAAGAACCGAGAATCCAACAGAATTTGGGCTTCAAAAAAACTCTCCATTTGAAAAATGCGTGGAGACTTTTCTCTCCTCACATCACATCTCTTTCCAACAAACTTTTGAAGAAAGAAGAAAGAAGCCTTAATCTCACCAGGCGGATAGGGTGCTAAATCGGGGCTGTACCCATCAATTCGATGTTTTCAGTTCTCAAAAAGTCTATCGTCTGAGCCGATGTGTGAGAGCTCGCGTTGTTCTAGTGGAGAACGATCCGCCTTCGGCGGTTGGTTTTCCTTATTTTTTCGAAGACTTCTGGTGAACAAATGGTTGTGTACCATTCAGAATTGATCATTCGCTGTTGCACTAATGGTACAGTTGCTACATGCCCGGTTTTTCCGAAGAGACAGGCGACCATGTTCTTCTAAGTGCTTCGTGCGCAAACAACTTTTGTTGGATTTGACTCATCTTGAAAGACCCATACAGTAGACTGCTGTTTACTTTCGGGCTCATACGCATAGATCCGTGATTCGTCACCTGTTACGATGTCATAGACATGTTTTGAAGCAACGCGATCGTACTTTTTTAGCATTTCTTTCGACCAATCGACGCGAGCTTTTTTTGAGCGATTGTCAAATTATGTGGAAATTAACGTGAACATATTTTTTTTTAACGCAAAATTTTTATACAATATTGAATGTATGCTGGTCCCAAGGATGCCTCTATCTCACGATAAGTCACATGACGATCTTGCAATATCAGTTCACGTACAGAATCAATGTTTTCTATAACAACGACCGATTTTGGACGACCTCCACGAAATTCGTCAGCGAGCGAACGACGGCCACGATTGAATTCGGTGTACCACCGGTATACAATGTTTTTATGGTGCTTCATCGCCAAAAGTCGAATTAAGATCATCGATTGACTGTTGTTAAGATAATCCACGTTGACAATTGTAAAAAATAATCGCATGGAAATGTTTAGGAGTTACTCCATTTTTCGGTGACTTTTTCGAGTCACTGTAAACAACACAAATATCGTTTGTACGTCAAAACGTTCGGAGTACGAATACCGACAAAAAAGTTCAGAGAAACGACAGAGAAGTTTCAGACGCTCATGACTCAGAACACTCATGACGGGCACCGCTAATTCCCAAAAAGCAAAACCCCTCCTCCTACCTATAAATATCACTCACTCAAAAAATAACTTCTCAGTCTCGATACGCGCCTCACAGGATGAACACCTACCAGAAACCAACTGGTCCTCGTTCGCCCGTAGTACCTCCACGATCCGTTCGGATGCTGCACAGTTACCTCTACTATACCAACCGCCACCAGAAGCTACTCCACGACCAAGAGCCTGCGGACTCACCGTCAGTACCATCCATCCGAAGAAAAGAATAACCTCCACACGACCAACATCTACCATAAAACAGCAACTGCGAAACGATTTGTCAGGGCCGACGTACGGTAGTCTGGCAGGTGCTTTATTGCTACCTTTGTATTGTGCGCAGATGAGACAAGAACGGACATATTTTCATATATCACGGTGCTTTTTTGGTAGAAGTAGTGTTCGCGTGCTCGCCGCAAGGTTATTTTTTCAGCCTAAATGCCCAGCAGTTGCGTGATCGTGTATTTATTTGAGGACGCTGGATTTCTCATCGGTGCGGATGCAGTATTGTCATAGTTCCGGAAAATTGTCATATTTGCGAGACTTTTCGTATAGTTGGTGATTTCTAATTATAATGTTCGAGTGGTGAGAAAGATTTTTTGTGTTCCTCATTTGATGCTCATACCATTCAGCTGTTTGGATTTGCATGAGGTTTTGTTTTTCTGGCATTGCTTGCCTGGATAAGGTGTCGGCCACTATATTTTATATTCCATTTCGATATTCAATGGAGAAATCATACTGTTGAAGTTCAAGTGCCCAGTGGACTAATCTCGCAGACGGATTTTGTAATCAGTGTAGCCATCGCAGTGAGTGATGATCGGTCACTACTATAAAATGGTAACCCTCAAGTAAGGTCGTAGCTTTCTAATTCCAAAAAGTATGGCTAGACATTCTTTTTCAGTTGTTGAATATTTTCGCTTCAATTCCGTGAGAGTGCGGCTGGCAGCGCACCTAACTACATCTTGCTCTTCCCACAGTTGGGTTAAAACTACCTCTAAGCCGGAGTCGCGTGCGTTGGTTTGTAATGTAAATGATTTTGAGAAGTCCGTGCATGGAAGAATTTTGTGGTGGGGATGTAGAAGTGATAGTTTTTTTAATTGTCCGAAAGCCTTGTCTGGCTCTTTGCCCCAATGCCATTTTATAGCTTTCTTAAGTAGGTTGATGAGAGGTGTGGTGATAGTAGAAAACTTTTTGACAAATCTTCTGTACCATAAGACTACGCCGAGCACTTGGCGTACCTCTTTAACTATTCGGGGTCTTCGCAGCTCTTTGATTGCTTTAATTTTCTCGAGGTGAATTGTTTTTTTTTTTTTGCTCGATGAATGCCTTCTTGTGTGACCATATGCCCAAAATATCGGATCTCCTGTTGGCAGAACTGTGTTTTCTCGAAAGTAACTCGCAATCCTGATTCTCTTAGTCTCTCAAATACAGGGCGTAAGTTTTGCATATGTTCTTCGAAAGTTTTGCCCAATACTATGATGTCATCTAAATAGGCCTGTTGGCCGAACTGTGTATTCTCAAAATTGCCTCGCTATCCTGATTCTCTTAGTCTCTGAAATACAGGGCGTAAGTTTTGCATATGTTCTTCGAAAGTTTTGCCCATTACTATGAAGGCAAACTAAATAGGCAAATGCGTATGGTTCTAATTCAGCGCCTGTAATGGTGTACATGGCCCGTTGAAAAGTGGCCAGCGCGGAGTGGAGGCCGAATGGCATGACAGTCCACTGAAATCATCCGCATCCGAGGACGGTGATCGCCGTGAATTGCCGGGAGTTTTGTTCGAGCGAGATTTGGATCTGCACATACCCGTTTTTTAGATCGATTGTGCTGATGAATTTTGCATCACGTTATTTGTCCAGAATTGCTTGTATGTGTGGGAGAGGAAATGCGTTTCGTACGCTAATTTTATTTAATTGGCGGTAATCAACGCATTGTCGCCAGTTGCCTTGTTTCTTACTAAGACGATGGGAGAACTGTAAGGACATTTGCATGGTTCGATTTTTGATTTCGATTTCGATTTATTTATTGCACTTCTGGTTGTTAGAAGATCGAAGCAAAAATTCTTTGAGTTGAAACTTAATCTTGATAAATCTTCGAAAAAACTTTGGAAGCAGTTAAAAAATTTGGGAATTGGAAAAATGCTCTCTGTGGAGTGTAATTTTAATCCTGATGCATTACATAGGTCTTTCTTACGGGAATCAAAGTGTTACATGGATGCAGAGCTTCAATTTAGCAATAGAAGTGGTAGTTTATTTTCTTTCCATCGCCAATAAATCGGATTTTCGACCAATACGTATTTTGACCACTCTATCTAAAATCTGCGAAGCCCTCATGGCTGAGCATATTAACTTCCATCTTTCTGATAATAATCTCTTGCATGAATTTCAGTCTGAATTTCGCGAGAAGCATAGTACTGCTACTGCAATGTTTAAAATCCTGGATGATATAAGACATTCTTTTTATCATAAAGAAATTACACTTCTTTGCCGACTTCAAGAGCGTTTGATGGTGTTGAACAGAGATAAAGAGATACGAAACTTCGTCTGACAGCTGTCAAAAGCTTTATATTTTTAGTATAAAATCACTAAACTCAACAAACTTTCGAGCTAGCTTTCTCACGGCAGCTTTCGGTGTCGGGCTGCTCTTTGTTTTTAGTACTAAAGTTGGATTATTACGTATTGAATTTACTACGACTTTGTTCAATGAATGCTTAAAAGAAATGCATTAAAACTTTGAGAAATATTCGGGGGCTCGTAAATTATTGAAATAGTTAAAATCTTCATTAGAAAACTACTACATACTAACAACTTTTAGGAATTTTGAAAATCAATTCATGTTTATAAATAATAATAATACAATTTAATATTTAGCATATAAATATATAAGCAGTGTTAAGCTTTTATATCGAAAGTTTTTTCGACATAATACTAAAATTTATATTTGGTAATAGGACCAAAGTAATTGAAAAGACCTAAAATATAAAGAATGAGTCTAAAAATATAATACGAGTTCAGCAACGATATAAAAATTAGAATTTTTATGAGTTTCTTGCAATGTTGTTGTATTTCGCCTAGAAGTGGCGAAATCCTCTATTTGGAAGCAAAAGTAAGACGTTACCTTTGAAGTGGTAGGTTCAGGTGGGAAATTAAATTTGGTGATTTCGCATACACTGTGTGTGAGGTAAATAAACTTCCGAGCTCATATTGTATACAAAGAATAGACGGAGTTTTGAAAATTTCCTAAATCGATTCAGGATGTGATGAAAATACGTGGTGATAAGAATTTGTAGGTGTACAATCTTTCTTTTGGAAATATTAAATAATTAGGTGAATAGAAGCTGTTAGTTCTGAACTCAAGAAGTTTTAAGCTTTTTGTAATCTTTTCTCTCGGTAAAAAGGTACAGGTTTAGAACAAAACTAAAAAAAATGTATACTCTTAAGGTCGATTTTGAAACTGGCATTACATTTATAAAATATTTTTAATTCTTGCCAACTATTTGTAGTAAAAGTTGTAAAAAATAATATTGTTTATAAGTATTTTTTATTAATAAAATCCTAAATGTGAATTCTAATCCCGAAATTGCATTTTATTGCGAAATATATTAGGCAACTGTAAGGGGAAAGGTTCAACAAAACTTAATATCAATTATTCAAATATACATTAAATAGCTTTCCAACCGTACCAAAATGTAAACGTCTTCTGAACTTGTTAGTTATTGATGAATTTACCTTCAAAAACTTTTTTTATGGTAACTGTTGACCTAAAATAAATTATTGAATATTCAAAAATCCCATTTAATGTCCAAATCAGAAATTGTGTGTTCAGGTTTCTCTAGGTATTTATTTCAAAAGCTGACTTTTGGGCAATCTAATCGTTGCCGAAATATTGTAATACTTACGATACGAAATATTGTAATACCTTATTATAGTTACTTGAATGCAGGCAGACTATTTTTGTCATCTCCACGAGGCTGTGGAACAATCTACCCAATAAAAGCCATATCTGATGGAGGCATTTTCAAGCGGCTGGCAAGAAAACTCTTATATAATAGGTAATATGTAAATGAGTTTCTCTACTTTACTATCTTCTCTTTACCCTTCTTTGAGGATGTAAACCTCTATTTGTTTTTAAATATAATCTCTTCTAATATTACTATTAAGACTATTAAGACTCTAATTCCTCTCCCACACATATGTGTGGGAGAGGACTCTATCCTCTCCCACACATACGAACAATTCTGGACAAATTACGTGAAGCAAAATTCATAAGGACAATCGATCTAAAAAACGGGTATGTGCAGATCCAGATCCCACACGAACAAAACTCCCGGCAATTCACCGAGGACGGTGAAGGCCGTGAATTATGCAGATAAGTTTTATCTGTCATATGATGCTTCGGATAATTTCAGTGGACTGTCATGCCGTTCGGCCTCCACTCCGCGCTGTCCACTTTTCAACGGGTCCTGGACACCATTATAGGCGCCGAATTAGAACCATACGCATTTGCCTATTTAGATGACATCATAGTATTCGGCAAAACTTTCGAAGAACATTTGCAAAATTTACGGCTTGTATTTTGGAGACTAAGAGAATCAGGATAGCGAGTAAATTTTGAGAAAACACAGTTCTGCCAACAAGAGATCCGATATTTGGGGCACATGTTCACACAAGAAGGCATTCATATTGACATCGAGAAAATTAAAGCAATCAAAGAGCTGCGAAGACCCCGAACAGTTAAAGAGGTACGCCAAGTGCTCGGCGTAGTCTTATGCTACAAAAGATTTGTCAAAAAGTTTTCTACTATCACCACACCTCTCATCGACCTACTTAAGAAAGCTCCAAAATGGCATTGGGGCGAAGAGCCAGACAAGGCTTTCGAACAATTATAAAAACTATCACTTCTGCTCCCAACCACTACTTCGATGCCCGGACTTCTCAAAACCATTTACATTACAAACCAACGCCAGCGACTCCGGCTTAGGAGTAGTTTTAACCCAACTGTGGGAAGAGCAAGAGGTAGTTAGGTAGGTGGTTACGTCAGCCGCACGCTAACGGAATTGGAGCGAAAATATTCAACAACTGAGATAGAATGCCTAGCCATACTATTTGGAATTAGAACGCTACGACCTTACTTAGAGGGTTACCATTTTATAGTTGTGACCGATCAACACTCACTGCGATAACTACACTCATTACAAAATCCGTCTGGGAGATTAGCCCGGTGGGCATTCGAACTTCAACAGTATAATTTCTCCATTGAATATCGAAATGGAACATAAAATAAAGTGGCCGTCTCATTATCCAGGCAAGCAGTGCCAGAAACACAAAACCTCATGCAAATCCAAACAGCTGAATGGTATGAGCATCAATTGAAGAACACAGAAAAAATCTTTCTCCCAACCCGAATTTTATAACTAAAAACCACCAACTGTACAAAATGTCCCGCAAATATGACAATTTTTCGGAACTATGACAACTCTGCATCCGCAGCGATGAAAAATCCAGCGTCCTCCAAGAAATACACGAACACGCCACTGCTGGACATTTTGGCTACAAAAAAACATTGCGGCGAGCACGCGAGCACTACTTCTACCAAAAATGCACCGTAATATGTCCGTTCTTGTCTCATCTGCTCACAATATAAAGGTAGCAATAAAGCACCTGCCAGACTGATGCTAACCACTACCGTACGTCGGCCCTGACAAATCGTTTCATCAGACTTCATTGGACCGCTACCCCGCTCACGGAAGGGACACACCTCACACCTCGTGTTCATTGATAAATTCACGAAATGGGTGGAACTGATTCCTGCTCGTCACTAACGCCGTACAGCAACATATTCTGGAACAAATTGTCTTCCGTTTCGGTTGCCCCGAGGTTCTTATTACGGACAACGGAACCCCATATACAACCTCACTCATGGAGCAACTAAACAGCCGGTATGTCACCGAAAGATTCAATCGAGTAATTAAAACTATGATGGCGATTTACACTCAGAATGATCATCGAGAATGGGACACCCGTATATCCGAAAGTATGTTTGCAATAAATACAGCCGTTCACGACGCCACTAAAGAGAGCCCCGCTGAGTTAAACTTCGGAAGAAATCCACGACACCCACAGTTTATTGCATCAGCACTCAATGACAAACCCGTCACAAAAAACTTTAGCATGTTATATGAAAGGGAACTAAAGCAAAACCAACGTGCCACCCAAAAAAAAAAAGAGACACTACGTCTTACGCCGTCGGCCCTGGAAACCAAAACTTGGGAGCATTGTACTCCATAAAAAATTACGATCTATCATCTGCCTATAAAAATTTCGCTGGGAAGCTGGCACCAAAATACATCGGCAATATGAAGTTAAATTTTATATATCGCCCAATACGAGGGTTGCCTTTTATAATTCGGTAATAAAAAAAACCAAAAATAAATCATCGTAAATGGATTTATTGTTTTTCAAAATATTCTCCATGAAGATCGATACACTTTTGCATGCGCTTGAACCAATTTAGGAAGCACTTTTTCCACTCCGATTGATGTATCTCCAAAACATGCATTTTGAAAGCATTAGCCGCTCCTTTGGGCGTCGAAAAACGTTGACCGCGTAATTTATTTTTGATGTGCGGAAACAAAAAGAAGTCATTGGGTGCTGAATCGGGGCTGTACGCATATGAATCGGGGCTGTATCAATTCGATGTTTTCAGTTCTCAAAAAGTCTATCGTCTGAGCCGATGTGTGAGAGCTCGCATTGTCCTAGTGGAGAACGATCCGCCTTCGACGGTTGGTTTTCCTTATTTTTTCGAAGACTTCTGGTAAACAAATGGTTGTGTATCATTCAGAATTAATCATTCGCTGTTGCACTAATGGTACAGTTGCTACATGCCCGGTTTTTCCGAAGAAACAGGCGACCATGTTCTTCTAAGTGCTTCGTGCGCAAACAACTTTTGTTGGATTTGACTCATCTTGAAAGACCCATACAGTAGACTGCTGTTTACTTTCGGGCTCATACGCATAGATCCGTGATTCGTCACCTGTTACGATGTCATAGACATGTTTTGAAGCAACGCGATCGTACTTTTTTAGCATTTCTTTCGACCAATCGACGCGAGCTTTTTTTGAGCGATTGTCAAATTATGTGGAAATTAACGCGAACATTTTTTTTACGGCAAAATGTTTATACAATATTGAATGTATGCTGGTCCCACTAATGCCCAAGGATGCCTCTATCTCACGATAAGTCACATGACGATCTTGCAATATCAGTTCACGTACAGAATCAATGTTTTTTATAACAACGACCGATTTTGGACGACCTCCACGAAATTCGTCAGCGAGCGAACGACGGCCACGATTGAATTCGGTGTTCCACCGATATACAATGTTTTTATGGTGCTTCATCTCCAAAAGTAGAATTAAGATTATCGATTGACTGTTGTTAAGATAATCCACGTTGACAATTGTAAAAAATAATCCCATGGAAATGTTTAGGAGTTACTCCATTTTTCGGCATAAATAAGTTTTTCGAGTCACTGTAAACAACACAAATATCGTTTGTACGTCAAAACGTTCGGAGTACGAATACCGACAAAAATGTTCAAAGACAGAGACGTTTCAGAGAGGTTTTCAGATGGCAGCAACCTCCGTATCATACGGCAACCTCCGTATCATTCAAATCCGTAACACCCAGCCACCACACAAAGTTATACAAGTACATATATGAGTTAAAAGAACTCACACCAGAAACACTCATGACGGGCACCGCTAATTCCCAAAAAGCAAAACCCCTCCTCCTACCTATAAATATCACTCACTCAAAAAATAACTTCTCAGTCTCGATACGCGCCTCACAGGATGAACACCTACCAGAAACCAACTGGTCCTCGTTTGCCCGGAGTACCTTCACTATCCGTTCGGATGCTGCACAGTTACCTCTACTATACCAACCGCCACCTAATCCACGGTGAGCAACTGCCGAAACGATTTGTTTGCAGCAACTGCGAAACGATTTGTCAGGGCCGACGTACGGTAGTGATTAACATCAGTCTGGCAGGTGCTTTATTGCTACCTTTGTATTGTGAGCAGATGAGACAAGAACGGACATATTTTCATATATCACCGTGCTTTTTTGGTAGAAGTAGTTTTCGCGTGCTCGCCGCAAGGTTATTTTTTTTTTGCCTAAATGCCCAGCAGTTGCGTGATCGTGTATTTATTGGAGGACGCTGGATTTTTCATCGGTGCGGATGCAGTGTTGTCATAGTTCCGGAAAACTGTCATATTTGCGAGATTTTTTGTATAGTTGGTGGTTTTTAATTATAAAGTTCGAGTGGTGAGAAAGATTTTTTGTGTTCCTCATTTGATTTGGTAATGAGTGTAGACATCGCAGTGAGTGATGATCGGTCACTACTATAAAATGGTAACCCTCAAGTAAGGTCGTAGCTTTCTAATTCCAAATAGTATTTCTAGGCATTCTTTTTCAGTTGTTGAATATTTTCGCTTCAATTCCGTGAGAGTGCGGCTGGCATAAGCACCTACCTAACTACATCTTGCCCTTCCCACAGTTGTGTTAAAACTACTCCTAAGCCGGAGTCGCTTGCGTAGGTTTGTAATGTAAATGGTTTTGAGAAGTCCGGGCATCGAATTTTGGGGGGGGGGCAGAAGTGATAATTTTTTTAAGTGATCGAAAGCCTTGTCTGGCTCTTCGCCCCAATGCCATTTTGTAGCTTTCTTAAGTAGGTCGATGAGATGTGTGGTGATAGTAGAAAACTTTTTGACAAATTTTCTGTACCATAAGACTACGCCGAGTACTTGGCGTACCTCTTTAAATGTTCGCGGTCTTCGAAGCTCTTTGATTGCTTTAATTTTCTCGAGGTGAATTGTTTTTTTTTTCGATGAATGCCTTCTTGTGTGACCATATGCCCCAAATATCGGATCTCATGTTGGCAGAACTGTGTTTTCTCAAAATTAGCTCGCAATCCTGATTCTCTTAGTCTCTGAAATACAGGGCGTAAGTTTTGCATATGTTCTTCGATAGTTTTGTCCAATGCTATGATGTCATCTGAATAGGCCTGTTGGCCGAACTGTGTAATTTCTCAAAATTACCTCGCAATACCTCTGAAATAGAGGACGTAAGTTTTGCATATGTTCTTCGAAAGTTTTGCCCAATACTATGATGTCATCTGAATAGGCAAATGCGTATGGTTCTAATTCAGCGCCTGTAATGGTGTACATGGCCCGTTGAAAAGTGGCCAGCGCGGAGTGGAGACCGAGTGGCATGACAGTCCACTGAAATAATCCGCGGCCGAGGACGCTGAACGCCGAGAATTGCCGGGAGTTTTGTTCGAGCGAAATTTGGATCTGCACATACCCGTTTTTTGAATCGATTGTGCTGATGAATTTTACATCACGTTATTTGTCCAAAATTGCTTGTATGTGTGGGAGAGGAAATGCGTTTCGTACGCTAATTTTATTTAATTGGCGGTAATCAACGCATTGTCGCCAGCTACCTTGTTTCTTACTAAGACGATGGGAGAACTGTAAGGAAATTTGCATGGTTCAATTTTGATTTCGATTTCGATTTATTTATTGCACTTCTGGTTGTTAGAAGATCGAAGCAAAAATTCTTTGAATTGAAACTTAATACTAATAAATCTTCGAAACAACTTTGGAAGCAGTTAAAAAATTTGGGAATTGGTAAAAGGCTCTCTGTGGAGTGTAATTTTAATCCTGATGCATTAAATAGCTCTTTCTTACGGGATTCAAAGTTTTGCATGGATGCAGAGCTTCAATTTAGCAATAGAAGAAGTGGTGGTTTCCATCACCACTAAATCCTACAATTTCTCTCCATCATCGATTGATGTGTACTTTGAAGTGGTAGGTTCAGGTGGGAAATTAAATTTGGTGATTTCGCATACACTGTGTGTGAGTTAATTAAACTTACGAGCTCATATTGTATACAAAGAATAGACGGAGTTTTGAAAGTTTCCTAAATCGATTCAGGAAGTGTTTCTGAACAAGAATGTATAAACTTTACTATATCTTCTTCTCTCTGTTACAAACGGAAGAACAAAGTGAATATACCCTACTCTCTTTGGGTGTAGGGTATAAAAATATTTTCGTTTCTAAAATACACGGTGATACTAAATTGTAGGTTGAAACGACCCTTTTTTTCGCCTCAGTCTCCTAGAGTCGGTGTTTCTTTATTAGGTCCGTGGACCTTGTCTATAGCCAGGGTAAGCTCACGGCTGTCCAGGGTCGGATATTCAAGAAAATTTATTGAAAATTGGAACCAGTGTTAGTTGTTATTTAACACATTTATTTTCTAAATCCAATTCTTATCATATAATTAGATTGTGGCTAACAAGGTGTCTTCTGTGAACGTCTATGTAATTAAAACTTCGGTGCGTAGAAAGAAACTTCGGTAGGGAAAAAAAAGAACTTCGCTGGCAGGAAAAAAAAATAACTTCGTTGGGGAAAAAAAAGAACTTCGCTGGCAGGAAAAAAAAACTTCGCTGGCAGGAAAAAAAACTTCGCTGGCAGGAAAAAAAAAACTGGCGTTGTTGTGGCGATGAAAACTGTCGTGTAGAAAGACGGCGGCCAGGGTGTCTAGCGGAGCTTGTGAAGATTAATTCGTCAGGGCTAACGATCGTGTGTTTCGCTCGGTGTGTCTAACACGCTCGTGTTTTGCTATAAGTTTCCCTTGGAGCTCGAACTAATCGTACTTGTTACTTGCTTGATTCTGCGCGAAAGAAAACACAATCTTGATTACGTTTGGGCCGTGGCCGTGACCAGGAATTCTCCGGTGAGTAGGCTTCTCAAAGGTAAGATTCCGGCGAGGGGGTGTAGGGAGGGGAGAAGAGGATACAGCCGTGCGCCCGTGAGTACAAAATGCTGATCCACTGGACCGGCATTTTGCACTCTCAGGTTCGTCGCGTCGGCTCCCACGAAACGATCCACTGGACCATCCCTTTGAAACCTCGGCAACGAGAGCGGCTGCGGAGAGGAGAGGACGCAACCGCATTCCCGTAAGAGCAAAAGGCCGATCCATTGAACCAGCAATTTGCAGCTTCAGGTCCGTCGCTTTGGCTCCAGCGAAACGATCCATTGGACCATTCCTTTGAAACCTCGGCAACGGGAGCGGCTGCGGAGAGGAAAGGACGCAGTCGACAATGAGAGCGGCTGAAGAGAGGAGTGGACGTAATCGGCAGCGGGAGCGGCTGCAGAGAGGAGAGGACGCAACCGCATTCCCGTGAGAGCGAAATGCCGATTTATTGGACCAGCATTTTGCACTCTCATGTTTGTCGAGTCGGCTCCCACGAAACGATCCACTGGACCATCCCTTTGACCATCTTCCTCCCGTCTCCAACCATGGCACGAGCGATCTTGATTACCCCTACAGCGGCTAGAGGCAAGAGAGCCACCTCCTACCACCAGGTCCTACGCGTGTCACGGTCCACGAGCAACTGGCGTTTCATGTGTTGTGTCGTTCTTTTTATGTGTTTCGAAGAGTCTACGTTTCGCCGTTTCGTGCGTTTTCTTCGCCACAACGCACATAGCTCTGTCTTGCTCTAAATCTATTTCTTTACCCTACGTTCAGTGCTATTGGAATTATTTTACAATGGTAATTATGTATGCCCTAACATTTAAAATAAATACCATCACCATTATAACTACTGAAATATACTTAATTTAGACGTATTACATATTGTAAAAATATGAAAAAGAAATGTAAGATAATTTATAATACAACAGAAAAGAAAAATTAAATTCATTAAATTTGTGGGCGCATTTCGTAGCGCCGAAATGCGTCGTCACAAGGTGTACAATATTTCTTTTGGAAATATTAAATAGTTAGGTGAATAGAAGCTGTTGGTTCTGAACTCAAGAAGTTTTAAGCTTTTTGTAATCTTTTCTCTCGGTAAAAAGGTACAGATCCTTTTTAGGTTTAGAACAAAACTAGAAAAAATGTATACTCTTAAGGTAGATTTTGAAACTGGCATTACATTTATAAAAATATTTTTAATTCTTGCCAACTATTTGTGGTAAAAGTTGTTAAAAATAATATTTTTTTTTTTTTTTTTGATGACAGATGAAACCAAGCCCCCTATCCATGCACAGCATTTGTTGGTTCCGAAGGGATGACAGGTTAGTGGGAAGGGCGAAAGAGGGAGTAGTGACGGTTTACACCTCGCTTAAAGGTTTCGACGCTATAAGTGGGTGGGAAGTCATTCGCAGGGAGATTATTCCACAATTTATTATTCCAATTTATATTGTTTATAAGTATTTTTTATTAATAAAATCCCAAATGTGAACTCTAATCCCGAAATTGCATTTTATTGCGGAATATATTAGGCAACTGTAAGGTTCAACAAAACTTAATGTCAATTATTCAAATATACATTAAATAGCTTTCCAACCGTTGACCTAAAATAAATTATTGAATCTTCAAAAATTCCATTTAATTTCCAAATCAGAAATAGTGTGTACAGGTTTCCCTAGGTATTTATTTCAAAAGCTGACTTTTGGGCAATCTAATCGTTGCCGAAATATTGTAATACTTACGATACGAAATATTGTAATACCCTATTATAGTTACTTGAATGCAGGCAGACTATTTTTGTCATCTCCACGAGGCTGTGGAACAATCTACCCAATAAAAGCCATATCTGATGGAGGCATTTTCAAGCGGCTGGCAAGAAAACTCTTATATAATAGGTAAAATGTAAATGAGTTTCTCTACTTTACTATCTTCTCTTTACCCTCCTTTGAGGATGTAAACCTCTATTTGTTTTTAAATATAATCTCTTCTAATATTACTATTAAGACTATAAGACTCTAATTATATAGTATATATATGTTCAAGTTCAGATATTATACTTGCTATAAAATAATTATATGCTTAGTGCACAGTTGTTGAATAAATTGAAAAAAATCGAAATCGTAAATCTAACCATGCAAATGTCTTACAGTTCTCCCATCGTCTCAGTTCTGCCAACAGGAGATCCGATATTTGGGGCATATGGTCACACAAGAACGCATTCATATTGACATCGAGAAAATTAAAGCAATCAAAGAGCTGCGAAGACCCCGAACAGTTAAAGAGGTACGCCAAGTGCTTGGCGTAGTCTTATGGTACAGAAGATTTGTCGAAAAGTTTTCTACTATCACCACACCTCTCATCGACCTACTTAAGAAAGCTACAAATTGGCATTGGGGCGACGAGCCAGACGAGACTTTCGAACAATTAAAAAAACTATCACTTCTGCCCCCCCCCCCAACTTCGATGCCGGACTTCTTAAAACCATTTACATTACAAACCAACGCCAGCGACTCCGGCTTAGGAGTAGTTTTAACCCAACTGTGGGAAGAGAAAGAGGTATTTAGGTAGGTGGTTACGTCAGCCGCACGCTCAACAACTGAGAAAGAATGCCTAGCCATACTATTTGGAATTAGAACGCTACGACCTTACTTAGAGGGTTACCATTTTATAGTTGTGACCGATCATCACTCACTGCGATAACTACACTCATTACAAAATCCGTCTGGGAGATTAGCCCGGTGGGCATTCGAACTTCAACAGTATAATTTCTCCATTGAATATCGAAATGGAACATAAAATAAAGTGGCTGTCTCCTTATCCAGGCAAGCAGTGCCAGAAACACAAAACCTCATGCAAATCCAAACAGCTGAATGGTATGAGCATCAATTGAAGAACACAGAAAAAAATCTTTCTCCCAACTCGAATTTTATAACTAAAAACCACCAACTGTACAAAATGTCCCGCCAATATGACAATTTTTCGGAACTATGACAACGCTGCATCCGCATCGATAAAAAATCCAGCGTCCTCCAAGAAATACACGAACACGCCACTGCTGGGCATTTTGGCTAAAAAAAAACATTGCGGCAAGCACGCGAACACTACTTCTACCAAAAATGCACCGTGATATACGACAATATGTCCGTTCTTGTCTCATCTGCTCACAATACAAAGCTAGCAATAAAGCACCTGCCAGACTGATGCTAACCACTACCTTACGTCGGCCCTGACAAATCGTTTCAACAGACTTCATTGGACCGCTACCCCGCTCACGGAAGGGACGCACCTCATTCCTCGTGTTCATTGATAAATTCACGAAATGGGTGGAACTGATTCCTGTTCGTCACTAACGCCGTACAGCAACATATTCTGGAACAAATTGTTTTCCGTTTCGGTTGCCCCGAGGTTCTTATTACGGACAACGGAACCCCATATACAAACTCACTCATGGAGCAACTAAACAGCCGGTATGTCACCGAAAGATTCAATCGAGTAATTAAAACTATGATGGCGATTTACACTCAGAATGATCATCGAGAATGGGACACCCGTATATCCGAAAGTATGTTTGCAATAAATACAGCCGTTCACGACGCCACTAAAGAGAGCCACGCTGAGTTAAACTTCGGAAGATATCCACGACACCCACAGTTTACTGCATCAGCACTCAATGACAAACCCGTCACAAAAAACTTTAGCATGTTATATGAAAGGGAACTAAAGCAAAACCAACGTGCCACCCAACAAAAAAAGAGACACTACGTCTTACGCCGTCGGCCCTGGAAACCAAAACTTGGGAGCATTGTACTCCATAAAAAATTACGATCTATCATCTGCCTGTAAAAATGTCGCTGGGAAGCTGGCACCAAAATACATCGGCCATATGAAGTTAAATTTTATATATGCCCAATACAAGGATTGCCTTTTATATTTCGGGAATAAAAAAAACCAAAAATTAATCATCGTAAATGGATTTATTGTTTTTCAAAATATTCTCCATGAAGATCGATACACTTTTGCATGCGCTTGAACCAATTTAGGAAGCACTTTTTCCACTCCGATTGATGTATCTCCAAAACATGCATTTTGAAAGCATTAGCCGCTCGGGCGTCGAAAAACGTTGACCGCGTAATTTATTTTTGATGTGCGGAATCAAAAAGAAGTCATTGGGTGCTAAATCGGGGCTGTACCCATCAATTCGATGTTTTCAGTTCTCAAAAAGTCTATCGTCTGAGCCGATGTGTGAGAGCTCGCATTGTCCTAGTGGAGAACGATCCGCCTTCGGCGGTTGGTTTTCCTTATTTTGTCGAAGACTTCTGGTAAACAAATGGTTGTGTACCATTCAGAATTGATCATTCGCTGTTGCACTAATGGTACAGTTGCTACATGCCCGGTTTTCCCGAAGAAACAGGCGACCATGTTCTTCTAAGTGCTTCGTGCGGAAACAACTTTTGTTGGATATGACTCATCTTGAAAGACCCATACAGTAGACTGCTGTTTACTTTCGGGCTCATACGCATAGATCCGTGATTCGTCACCTGTTACGATGTCATAGACATGTTTTGAAGCAACGCGATCGTACTTTTTTAGCATTTCTTTCGACCAATCGACGCGAGCTTTTTTTGAGCGATTGTCAAATTATGTGGAAATTAACGCGAACATATTTTTTTTACGGCAAAATATTTATACAATATTGAATGTATGCTGGTCCCACTAATGCCCAAGGATGCCTCTATCTCACGATAAGTCACATGACGATCTTGCAATATCAGTTCACGTACAGAATCATTGTTTTCTAGAACAACGACCGATTTTAGACGACCTCCACGAAATTCGTCTGCGAGCGAACGACGGCCACGATTGAATTCGGTGTACCACCGATATACAATGTTTTTTATGGTGCTTCATCGCCAAAAGTTGAATTAAGATTGAGAGATTAAGACATCGATTGACTGTTGTTAAGATAATCCACGTTGACAATTGTAAAAAATAATGGCATGGAAATGTTTAGGAGTTACTCCATTTTTCGGCCTAAATAACTTTTTCGAGTCCCTGTAAACAACACAAATATCGTTTGTACGTCAAAACGTTCGGAGTACGAATACCGACAAAAAAGTTCAACGACAGAGACGTTTCAGAGAGGTTTTCAGATGGCAGCACTAGGATCGCCCATTCCCGAAATATAAGAGGCAACCTCCGTATCATTCAAATCCGTAATACCCAGCCACCACACAAGTTATACAAGTACATATATGAGTTAATAGAACTCACACCAGAAACACTCATGACGGGTACCGCTAATTCCCAAAAACCAAAACCCCTCCTCCTATCTATAAATATCACTCACTCAAAAAATATCTTCTCAGCCTCGATACGCGCCTCACAGGATGAACACCTACCAGAAACCAACTGGTCCTCGTTCGCACCTCCACGATCCGTTCGGATGCTGCACAGTTACCTCTACCATACCAACCGCCACCTAATCCACGACCAAGAGCCTGCGGACTCACCGTCAGTACCATCCATCTGAAGAAAAGAATAACCTCCACACGACCAACAACTACCATAAAACAGCAACTGCGAAACGATTTGTCAGGGCCGACGTACGGTACTGGTTAGCATCAGTCTGGCAGGTGCTTTATTGCTAGCTTTGTATTGTGAGCAGATGAGACAAGAACGGACATATTTTCATATATCACGGTGCATTTTTGGCAGAAGTAGTGTTCGCGTGCTCGCCGCAAGGTTATTTTGTAGCCTAAATGCCCAGCAGTTGCGTGATCGTGTATTTATTGGAGGACGCTGGATTTTTCATCGGTGCGGATGCAGTGTTGTCATAGTTCCGGAAAACTGTCATATTTGCGAGATTTTTTGTATAGTTGGTGGTTTTTAATTATAAAGTTCGAGTGGTGAGAAAGATTTTTAGTGTCCCTCATTTGATGCTCATACCATTCAGCTGTTTGGATTTGCATGAGGTTTTGTTTTTCTGGCAATGCTTGCCTGGATAAGGTGTCGGCCACTTTATTTTATATTCCATTTCGATATTCAATGGAGAAATCATACTGTTGAAGTTCGAGTGCCCTACGGGCTAATCTCCCAGACGGATTTTGTAATGAGTGTAGCCATCGCAGTGAGTGATGATCGGTCACTACTATAAAATGGTAACCCTCAAGTAAGGTCGTAGCTTTCTAATTCCAAATAGTATGGCTAGGCATTCTTTTTCAGTTGTTAAATATTTTCGCTTCAATTCCGTGAGAGTGCGGCTGGCATAAGCACCTACCTAACTACATCTTGCCCTTCCCACAGTTGGGTTAAAACTACTCCTAAGCCGGAGTCGCTTGCGTTGGTTTGTAATGTAAATGGTTTTGAGAAGTTCGGCCATCGGGGTTGGGGGGGGGGGTGGGCAGAAGTGATAATTTTTTTAAGTGATCGAAAGCCTTGTCTGGCTCTTCGCCCCAATGCCATTTTGTAGCTTTCTTAAGTAGGTCGATGAGATGTGTGGTGATAGTAGAAAACTTTTCGCCAACTCTTCTGTACCATAAGAATACGCCGAGCACTTGGCGTACCTCTTTAAATGTTCGCGGTCTTCGAAGCTCTTTGATTGCTTTAATTTTCTCGAGGTGAATTCTTTTTTTTTTCTCGATGAATGCCTTCTTGTGTGACCATATGCCCCAAATATCGGATCTCCTGTTGGCAGAACTGTGTTTTCTCAAAATTAACTCGCAATCCTGATTCTCTTAGCCTTTGAAATACAGGGCGTAAGTTTTGCATATGTTCTTCGAAAGTTTTGCCCAATACTATGATGTCATCTAAATAGGACTGTTGGCCGAACTGTGTTTTCTCAAAATTACCTCGCAATCCTGATTCTCTTAGTCTCTGAATTACAGGGCGTAAGTTTTGCATATGTTCTTCGAAAGTTTTGCCCAATACTATGTTATCTAAATAGGCAAATGCGTAGGGTTCTAATTCAGCGCCTGTAATGGTGTACATGGCCCGTTGAAAAGTGGCCAGCGCGGAGTGGAGACCGAACGGCATGACAGTCCACTGAAATAATCCGCGGCCGAGGACGGTGAACGCCGAGAATTGCCGGGAGTTTTGTTCGAGCGAGATTTGGATCTGCACATACCTGTTTTTTAGATCGATTGTGCTGATGAATTTTTCATCACGTTATTTGTCCAGAATTGCTTGTATGTGTGGGAGAGGAAATGCGTTTCGTACGCTAATAAATGTAAGGAAATTTGCATGATTCGATTTTGATTTCGATTTATTTATTGCACTTCTGGTTGTTAGAAGATCGAAGCAAAAATTCTTAGAATTGAAACTTAATACTAATAAATCTTCGAAACAACTTTGGAAGCAGTTAAAAAACTTCGGAATTGGTAAAAGGCTCTCTGTGGAGTGTAATTTTAATCCTGATGCATTAAATAGCTCTTTCTTACGGGATTCAAAGTGTTGCATGGATGCAGAGCTTCAATTTAGCAATAGAAGAAGTGGTAGTTTCCATCACCACTAATTCCTACAATTTCTCTCCATCATCGATTATTTAACTCACTGTGTGTGAGTTAAATAAACTTACGAGCTCATATTGTATACAAAGAATAGACGGAGTTTTGGAAGTTTTCTTTCCATCACCACTAAATCGGATTTTCGACCAAAATTAATTGCGGATATTCGACCAATACCAAAAAAATCACTAAACTCAACAAACTTTCGAGCTAGCTTTCTCACGGCAGCTTTCGGTGTCGGGCTGCTCTTTGTTTTTAGTACTAAAGTTGGATTATTACGTATTGAATTTACTACGACTTTGTTGAATGAATGCTTAGAAGAAATGCATTAAAACTTTTAGAAATATTTGGGGGCTCGTAAATTATTGAAATTGTTAAAATCTTCATTAGAAAACTACTACATACTAACAACTTGTAGGAATTTTGAAAATCAATTAATGTTTATAAATAATAATAATACTATTTAATATTTAGCATATAAATATATAAGCAGTGTTAAGCTTTTATATCGAAAGTGTTTTCGACATAATACTATAATTTATATTTGGTAATTGTACCAAAGTAATTAAAAAGTCCTAAAATATAACGAATGAGTCCAAAAATATAATACGAGTTCAGCAACGATGAAAAATTTATAATTGTTTGTTGAGTTTCTTGCAGTTTTGTTATATTACGCCTAGAAGTGGCGAAATCCTCTATTTGGAAGCAAAAGTAAAACGGTTCCTTTGAAGTGGTAGGTTCAGGTGGGAAATTAAATTTGGTGATTTCGCATACACTGTGTGTGAGTTAAATAAACTTACGAGCTCATATTGTATACAAAGAATAGATGGAGTTTTGAAAGTGTCCTAAAACGATTCAGGATGTGATGAAAATACATGGTGATAAGAAATTGTAGGTGTACAATCTTTCTTTTGGAAATATTAAATAATTAGGTGAATAGGAGTTGTTAGTTCTAAACTCAAGAAGTTTTAAGCTTTTTGTAATCTTTTCTCTCGGTAAAAAGGTACAGGTTTAGAACAAAACTAGAAAAAATGTATACTCTTAAGGTAGATTTTGAAACTGGCATTACATTTATAAGAATATTTTTAATTCTTGCCAACTATTTGTAGTAAAAGTTGTAAAAAATAATATTGTTTATAAGTATTTTTTATTAATAAAATCCCAACTGTGAATTCTAATCCCGAAATTGCATTTTATTGCGAAATTTATTAGGCAACTGTAAGGGGAAAGGTTCAACAAAACTTAATATCAATTATTCAAATATACATTAAATAGCGTTCCAACCGTACCAAAATGTAAATGTCTTCCGAACTTGTTAGTTATTGATGAATTTACCTTCAAAAACAAAATTTTTATGGTAACTGTTGACCTAAAATAAATTATTGAATTTTCAAAAATCCCATTTAATGTCCAAATCAGAAATTGTGTGTTCAGGTTTCCCTAGGTATTTATTTCAAAAACTGACTTTTGGGCAATCTAATCGTTGCCGAAATATTGTAATACTTACGATACGAAATATTGTAATACCTTATTATAGTTACTTGAATGCAGGCAGACTATTTTTGTCATCTCCACGAGGCTGTGGAACAATCTACCCAATAAAAGCCATATCTGATGGAGGCATTTTCAAGCGGCTGGCAAGAAAACTCTTATATAATAGGTAATATGTAAATGAGTTTCTCTACTTTACTATCTTCTCTTTACCCTTCTTTGAGGATGTAAACCTCTATTTGTTTTTAAATATAATCTCTTCTAATATTACTATTAAGACTATAAGACTCTAATTATATAGTATATATATGTTCAAGTTCAGATATTATA
The DNA here is from genome assembly GCA_922984085.1 of Sicus ferrugineus. NCBI lineage: Eukaryota > Metazoa > Arthropoda > Insecta > Diptera > Conopidae > Sicus > Sicus ferrugineus. The sequence continues at coordinate 29,155,535 of OV277348.1, read as the reverse complement.
CTTGCTATAAACTAATTATATGCTTAGTGCACAGTTGTTGAATAAATCGAAGAAAATCGAAATCGTAAATCTAACCATGCAAATGTCTTACAGTTCTCCCATCGTCTCAGTTCTGCTAACAGGAGATCCGATATTTGGGGCATATGGTCACACAAGAACGCATTCATATTGACATCGAGAAAATTAAAGCAATCAAAGAGCTGCGAAGACCCCGAACAGTTAAAGAGGTACGCCAAGTGCTTGGCGTAGTCTTATGGTACAGAAGATTTGTCGAAAAGTTTTCTACTATCACCACACCTCTCATCGACCTACTTAAGAAAGCTACAAATTGGCATTGGGGCGACGAGCCAGACGAGGCTTTCGAACAATTAAAAAAACTATCACTTCTGCCCCCCCCCCCCCAACTTCGATACCGGACTTCTTAAAACCATTTACATTACAAACCAACGCCAGCGACTCCGGCTTAGGAGTAGTTTTAACCCAACTGTGGGAAGAGAAAGAGGTATTTAGGTAGGTGGTTACGTCAGCCGCACGCTCAACAACTGAGAAAGAATGCCTAGCCATACTATTTGGAATTAGAACGCTACGACCTTACTTAGAGGGTTACCATTTTATAGTTGTGACCGATCATCACTCACTGCGATAACTACACTCATTACAAAATCCGTCTGGGAGATTAGCCCGGTGGGCATTCGAACTTCAACAGTATAATTTCTCCATTGAATATCGAAATGGAACATAAAATAAAGTGGCTGTCTCCTTATCCAGGCAAGCAGTGCCAGAAACACAAAACCTCATGCAAATCCAAACAGCTGAATGGTATGAGCGTCAATTGAAGAACACAGAAAAAATCTTTCTCCCAACCCGAATTTTATAACTAAAAACCACCAACTGTACTAAATGTCCCGCCAATATGACAATTTTTCGGAACTATGACAACGCTGCATCCGCATGGATGAAAAATCCAGCGTCCTCCAAGAAATACACGAACACGCCACTGCTGGGCATTTTGGCTAAAAAAAAAACATTGCGGCAAGCACGCGAACACTACTTCTACCAAAAATGCACCGTGATATACGACAATATGTCCGTTCTTGTCTCATCTGCTCACAATACAAAGCTAGCAATAAAGCACCTGCCAGACTGATGCTAACCACTACCTTACGTCGGCCCTGACAAATCGTTTCAACAGACTTCATTGGACCGCTACCCCCTTCCGTGAGCGGGGACGCACCTCATTCCTCGTGTTCATTGATAAATTCACGAAATGGGTGGAACTGATTCCTGTTCGTCACTAACGCCGTACAGCAACATATTCTGGAACAAATTGTTTTCCGTTTCGGTTGCCCCGAGGTTCTTATTACGGACAACGGAACCCCATATACAACCTCACTCATGGAGCAACTAAACAGCCGGTATGTCACCGAAAGATTCAATCGAGTACTTAAAACTATGATGGCGATTTACACTCAGAATGATCATCGAGAATGGGACACCCGTATATCCGAAAGTATGTTTGCAATAAATACAGCCGTTCACGACGCCACTAAAGAGAGCCACGCTGAGTTAAACTTCGGAAGATATCCACGACACCCACAGTTTACTGCATCAGCACTCAATGACAAACCCGTCACAAAAAACTTTAGCATGTTATATGAAAGGGAACTAAAGCAAAACCAACGTGCCACCCAACAAAAAAGAGACACTACGTCTTACGCCGTCGGCCCTGGAAACCAAAACTTGGGAGCATTGTACTCCATAAAAAATTACGATCTATCATCTGCCTGTAAAAATGTCGCTGGGAAGCTGGCACCAAAATACATCGGCCATATGAAGTTAAATTTTATATATGCCCAATACAAGGATTGCCTTTTATATTTCGGGAATAAAAAAAACCAAAAATTAATCATCGTAAATGGATTTATTGTTTTTCAAAATATTCTCCATGAAGATCGATACACTTTTGCATGCGCTTGAACCAATTTAGGAAGCACTTTTTCCACTCCGATTGATGTATCTCCAAAACATGCATTTTGAAAGCATTAGCCGCTCCTTCGGGCGTCGAAAAACGTTGACCGCGTAATTTATTTTTGATGTGCGGAATCAAAAAGAAGTCATTGGGTGCTAAATCGGGGCTGTACCCATCAATTCGATGTTTTCAGTTCTCAAAAAGTCTATCGTCTGAGCCGATGTGTGAGAGCTCGCATTGTCCTAGTGGAGAACGATCCGCCTTCGGCGGTTGGTTTTCCTTATTTTGTCGAAGACTTCTGGTAAACAAATGGTTGTGTACCATTCAGAATTGATCATTCGCTGTTGCACTAATGGTACAGTTGCTACATGCCCGGTTTTCCCGAAGAAACAGGCGACCATGTTCTTCTAAGTGCTTCGTGCGGAAACAACTTTTGTTGGATATGACTCATCTTGAAAGACCCATACAGTAGACGGCTGTTTACTTTCGGGCTCATACGCATAGATCCGTGATTCGTCACCTGTTACGATGTCATAGACATGTTTTGAAGCAACGCGATCGTACTTTTTTAGCATTTCTTTCGACCAATCGACGCGAGCTTTTTTTGAGCGATTGTCAAATTATGTGGAAATTAACGCGAACATATTTTTTTTACGGCAAAATATTTATACAATATTGAATGTATGCTGGTCCCACTAATGCCCAAGGATGCCTCTATCTCACGATAAGTCACATGACGATCTTGCAATATCAGTTCACGTACAGAATCATTGTTTTCTAGAACAACGACCGATTTTAGACGACCTCCACGAAATTCGTCTGCGAGCGAACGACGGCCACGATTGAATTCGGTGTACCACCGATATACAATGTTTTTTATGGTGCTTCATCGCCAAAAGTTGAATTAAGATTGAGAGATTAAGACATCGATTGACTGTTGTTAAGATAATCCACGTTGACAATTGTAAAAAATAATGGCATGGAAATGTTTAGGAGTTACTCCATTTTTCGGCCTAAATAACTTTTTCGAGTCCCTGTAAACAACACAAATATCGTTTGTACGTCAAAACGTTCGGAGTACGAATACCGACAAAAAAGTTGAACGACAGAGACGTTTCAGAGAGGTTTTCAGATGGCAGCACTAGGATCGCCCATTCCCGAAATATAAGAGGCAACCTCCGTATCATTCAAATCCGTAATACCCAGCCACCACACAAGTTATACAAGTACATATATGAGTTAATAGAACTCACACCAGAAACACTCATGACGGGTACCGCCAATTCCCAAAAACCAAAACCCCTCCTCCTATCTATAAATATCACTCACTCAAAAAATATCTTCTCAGCCTCGATACGCGCCTCACAGGATGAACACCTACCAGAAACCAACTGGTCCTCGTTCGCACCTCCACGATCCGTTCGGATGCTGCACAGTTACCTCTACCATACCAACCGCCACCTAATCCACGACCAAGAGCCTGCGGACTCACCGTCAGTACCATTCATCTGAAGAAAAGAATAACCTCCACACGACCAACAACTACCATAAAACAGCAACTGCGAAACGATTTGTCAGGGCCGACGTACGGTACTGGTTAGCATCAGTCTGGCAGGTGCTTTATTGCTAGCTTTGTATTGTGAGCAGATGAGACAAGAACGGACATATTTTCATATATCACGGTGCATTTTTGGCAGAAGTAGTGTTCGCGTGCTCGCCGCAAGGTTATTTTGTAGCCTAAATGCCCAGCAGTTGCGTGATCGTGTATTTATTGGAGGACGCTGGATTTTTCATCGGTGCGGATGCAGTGTTGTCATAGTTCCGGAAAACTGTCATATTTGCGAGATTTTTTGTATAGTTGGTGGTTTTTAATTATAAAGTTCGAGTGGTGAGAAAGATTTTTAGTGTCCCTCATTTGATGCTCATACCATTCAGCTGTTTGGATTGCATGAGGTTTTGTTTTTCTGGCAATGCTTGCCTGGATAAGGTGTCGGCCACTTTATTTTATATTCCATTTCGATATTCAATGGAGAAATCATACTGTTGAAGTTCGAGTGCCCTACGGGCTAATCTCCCAGACGGATTTTGTAATGAGTGTAGCCATCGCAGTGAGTGATGATCGGTCACTACTATAAAATGGTAACCCTCAAGTAAGGTCGTAGCTTTCTAATTCCAAATAGTATGGCTAGGCATTCTTTTTCAGTTGTTAAATATTTTCGCTTCAATTCCGTGAGAGTGCGGCTGGCATAAGCACCTACCTAACTACATCTTGCCCTTCCCACAGTTGGGTTAAAACTACTCCTAAGCCGGAGTCGCTTGCGTTGGTTTGTAATGTAAATGGTTTTGAGAAGTTCGGCCATCGGGGTTGGGGGGGGGCAGAAGTGATAATTTTTTTAAGTGATCGAAAGCCTTGTCTGGCTCTTCGCCCCAATGCCATTTTGTAGCTTTCTTAAGTAGGTCGATGAGATGTGTGGTGATAGTAGAAAACTTTTCGCCAACTCTTCTGTACCATAAGAATACGCCGAGCACTTGGCGTACCTCTTTAAATGTTCGCGGTCTTCGAAGCTCTTTGATTGCTTTAATTTTCTCGAGGTGAATTCTTTTTTTTTTCTCGATGAATGCCTTCTTGTGTGACCATATGCCCCAAATATCGGATCTCCTGTTGGCAGAACTGTGTTTTCTCAAAATTAACTCGCAATCCTGATTCTCTTAGCCTTTGAAATACAGGGCGTAAGTTTTGCATATGTTCTTCGAAAGTTTTGCCCAATACTATGATGTCATCTAAATAGGCCTGTTGGCCGAACTGTGTTTTCTCAAAATTACCTCGCAATCCTGATTCTCTTAGTCTCTGAATTACAGGGCGTAAGTTTTGCATATGTTCTTCGAAAGTTTTGCCCAATACTATGTTATCTAAATAGGCAAATGCGTATGGTTCTAATTCAGCGCCTGTAATGGTGTACATGGCCCGTTGAAAAGTGGCCAGCGCGGAGTGGAGACCGAACGGCATGACAGTCCACTGAAATAATCCGCGGCCGAGGACGGTGAACGCCGAGAATTGCCGGGAGTTTTGTTCGAGCGAGATTTGGATCTGCACATACCCGTTTTTTAGATCGATTGTGCTGATGAATTTTTCATCACGTTATTTGTCCAGAATTGCTTGTATGTGTGGGAGAGGAAATGCGTTTCGTACGCTAATAACTGTAAGGAAATTTGCATGATTCGATTTTGATTTCGATTTCGATTTATTTATTGCACTTCTGGTTGTTAGAAGATCGAAGCAAAAATTCTTTGAATTGAAACTTAATACTAATAAATCTTCGAAACAACTTTGGAAGCAGTTAAAAAACTTGGGAATTGGTAAAAGGCTCTCTGTGGAGTGTAATTTTAATCCTGATGCATTAAATAGCTCTTTCTTACGGGATTCAAAGTGTTGCATGGATGCAGAGCTTCAATTTAGCAATAGAAGAAGTGGTGGTTTCCATCACCGCTAAATCCTACAATTTGTTTCCATCACCACTAAATCGTTTATTTAACTCACTGTGTGTGATTTCCAATCCAACTAAAGTTGGATTTATTACGTATTGAATTTATTACGACTTTGTTTAATGAATGCTTAAAAGAAATGCATTAAAACTTTTAGAAATATTTGGGGGCTCGTAAATTATTGAAATTGTTAAAATCTTCATTCAAAAACTACTACACACTAACAACTTTTAGGAATTTTGAAAATCAATTCATGTTAAATAATAATAATACTATTTAATATTTAATAACTTTTTTTATTTAATAACTTTTAGGAATTTTGAAAATCAATTCATGTTAAATAATAATAATACTATTTAATATTTAGCATATAAATATATAAGCAGTGTTAAGCTTATATATCAAAAGTTTTTTCGACATAATACTAAAATTTATATTTGGTAATTGTACCAAAGTAATTAAAAAGTCCTAAAATATGACGAATGAGTCTAAAAATATAATACGAGTTCAGCAACGATGAAAAAATTACAATTTTTTTTTTGTTGAGTTTCTTGCAATTGTGTTGTATTTCGCCTAGAAGTGGCGAAATCCTCTATTTGGAAGCAAAAGTAATTCGGTTCCATTGAAGTGCTACGTTCAGAAGGAAATTAATTTTGGTGAATTTGCATACACTGTGTGTGAGTTAAATAAACTTACGAGCTCATATTGTATACAAAGAATAGACGGAGAATTGAAAGTTTCCTAAATCGATTCAGGAAGTGATTCTGAGCAAGAATGTATAAACGTTACTATATCTTCTTCTCTCTGTTACAAACGGAAGAACAAAGTGAATATACCCTACTCTCTTTGGGTGTAGGGTATAAAAATATTTTCGTTTCTAAAATACATGGTGATACTAAATTGTAGGTTGAAACGACCCTTTTTTTCGCCTCAGTCTCCTAGAGGCGGTGTTTCTTTATTAGGTCCATGGACCTTGTCTAGCCAGGGTAAGCTCACGGCTGTCCAGGGTCGGATATTCAAGAAAATTTATTGAAAGACGGGACCAGTGTTAGTTGTTATTTAACACATTTATTTTCTAAATCCAATTCTTATCATATAATTAGATTATGGCTAACACGGTGTCTTCTGTGAACGTCGATGTAAATAAAACTACGGTGCGTAGAAAGAAACTTCGGCAGGAACTTCGGTAGGGAAAAAAAAGAACTTCACTGGCAGGAAAAAAAAATAACTTCGTTGGGGAAAAAAAAGAACTTCGCCGGCAGGAAAAAAAACTTCGCTGGCAGGAAAAAAACTTCGCTGGCAGGAAAAAAAAAAACTGGCGTTGTTGTGGCGATGAAAACTGTCGTGTAGAAAGACGGCGACCAGTGTGTTTCGCTCGGTGTGTCTAACACGCTCGTGTTTTGCTATAAGTTTCCCTTGGAGCTCGAACTAATCGTACTTGTTACTTGCTTGATTCTGCGCGAAAGAAAACACAATCTTGATTACGTTTGGGCTTTCCCCAGGGATTCTCCGGTGAGTAGGCTTCTCAAAGGTAAGCTTTCGGCGAGGGGGTGTAGGGAGGGGAGAAGAGGATACAGCCGTGTGCCCGTGAGTACTAAATGCTGATCCACTGGAGCGGCATTTTGCACTCTCAGGTTCGTCGCGTCGGCTCCCACGAAACGATCCACTGGACCATCCCTTTGAAACCTCGGCAACGAGAGCGGCTGCAGAGAGGAGAAGACGCAACCGAGAACGAGAGCGGCTGCAGAGAGGAGAAGACGCAACCGAGAACGAGAGCGGCTGCAGAGAGGAGAGGAAACCGCATTCCCGTGAGAGCGAAATGCCGATCCATTGGACCAGCATTTTGCACTCTCAGGTTCCTCGCGTCGGCTCCAACGAAACGTTCCACTGGACCATACATTTGAAGCCTGGGCAACGAGAGCGGCTGCGGAGAGGAGAGGACGCAACCGCATTCCCGTAAGAGCAAAAGGCCGATCCATTGGACCAGCAATTTGCAGCTTCAGGTCCGTCGGTTTGGCTCCAACGAAACGATCCATTGGACCATTCCTTTGAAACCTCGGCAACGAGAGCGGCTGCGGAGAGGAAAGGACGTAGTCGACAATGAGAGCGGCTGAAGAGAGGAGAGGAAACGGCATTCCCGTGAGAGCGAAATGCCGATCCATTGGACCAGCATTTTGCACTCTCAGGTTCGTCGCGTCGGCTCCAACGAAACGATCCACTGAATCATACCTTTGAAGCCTGGGCAACGAGAGCGGCTGCGCACCCAACGTGCGAAATAGCGCTACAACAACATAATATAAATATGAAATATCTGTGCATTTCTACGGCAATCCCGACAAGCGAGGGGATGATGGTAAAACTAGGAACATCAAATAAATGGCTTTATAATTTCAGATACAATACATTATTTGAGACAGATGCGCCATAGGATCAATATCTCTAAAGGGCTTAGGGATATTAACAATGACACAAAATTGTAAGATACATAAACACGAAAGCACAATAGAATTCGAAGAACATCAAACAACTACGCTTAACAAGATATACGCCAAAGTTTACCACACACAATTAATAGAATTTCTGAAAGAGAGCTTAACAGGTTCGGTAGCAACCCCAGAAAATTTAGGACGAATAATATTAGCAGATCATAAGAGTTTCAGGCAAACACTGGAAGCAGCAAGCGGAGATCACTCGAAACATCCAACGCAAACAGCAGAAGTCGCAAGGTTAACAACAACAATTGTATTGATAGTGTTGGTGATAGTAGTAATAATAATGTGCATTAAGAGCAAAGCACAACCGAAAGCTAAACGTGTCACATCCAAATTGGTAACTAGGCCAACAATAGAACTGATATATGAACTGACGCAATTGGAACTACGTCGACTAAGGGGGTTGAAAGCACGAGATTAAAAGACGTTGCAAAATCGTCACCAGCTGCCAGTGTGTAAATTCACCTAACAATGTTTGTTTTATACAATATATTCAAGTGAAAACATTTTTTAAAATTTTAATTTCTATATTTATTGCAATGTCAGCACCGAGAAAACCACAATAATAAAGTGTTAATTTCAAAATATTATCAATTTAATTCACAACGCTGCCAAGAAGGGGTAGCCGTGGGAGATTGCGCATACTCCGTTGCAGCACCCTGAGGATGCCCACTAAAAGTAATAGTTGTCCGTTCCTCAAACTCCTTATGCATGCTGCGAACAACGTGGGACAAGGGGTCCAGGTCCAAAGTTTGACCTCCAGCACCTCTAGGACGGCTGCGAGGCGGTACGCAAGCGGGACCTTGTAATAATTGGCCGGAAATATTTTGGTAAAATAATACACTCTCTGTGAAGTTTACACTGTGCTGTACGGTACTGTCTGAGCCGTCGCGAATTTATACTAAAGTTGCATAGCTAAACTAAGACTCGGTTAAGTGGATAAACAATTAAGTCTTAGTAAGCGAAATTGCGAAACGCATTTGGCCCAGAGTGATATTGCATCTCCAGCAATTTAATTTTATTGCAAAATTAACAAACTGCTTATGACTGTATATATATTTACATAAGAGTTCCATTTAGAGAAGAAGAAAACGGTATTTTGCATCATCTAGAATTGTTAAGTAATATATATTTGTTAAATAATATCATTATTCATGTAGAAAACCACTTATTATTACATAGTATTGTAATAAGAACAAATTATTCTCTCTTCTAGATAATAATTTTTTCTTTCCCTAAGGGTGGAGTGATGTTGTATGTCGCATTCACACTTTAAGGTCTGGGTAACCTGAACCGTCAAGGCAAGACTATTAACACTTAATAATAATACTCAGTAAGTGAGTCAAGGTCAAGTTCAGCTTATTAGTGCAACCAAAGCACTTTGTTTGGGTGATAAGCTTCGAACAAAGCTCTCGAAAGCCCAGCTGGCAACCATGGCATGGTAGTAAGTCTGGAAGTTAATTACTAAATAATTATAAACTCGGACAAAGTTCTCGAAATCCAAGCTAGCAACCATTCCACTCTGCATTGGAGCAAGTGTGGAAGTTAACTACTTTCAATGTTCACAATTCCAATTGGCTGCGTCATTCGAGTCACACAACACCCGAGGGTTTGTATGTTGAGTTTTTTGCTGAGACTAATAATTTGACTCAATTAGTGAAGGAACCAATCCACTTCCCCTGTATTGATGGGCAAAACCAAAATATCCTGAACCTTTTTCTAACATCATATCACAGCAAGTATGATGTGAATGTTCTTTCACTTCTTGGTAATTCGGACTACACTACAATTTCTGCTACCTTCCCATATTCTAGTCTTCAATTAGCTCACCAGCCAGCTCCTAAGCGGACAGTATGGCTTTATGAGATGGCTAATTGGGATGCGCTGAACCCCTTTTTCAGCCGTTTTAATTGGCAATTGTGTTTCATGGATAGAATCATAAATGCTGCAGCAAAATTGGTAGAAAATATAATTTTATTTGGTATGAGGTTTTTCATATCCAATAAAAGAATTTCCATTAAACCAAAAGACCATTCCTGGTTTAATGCGACTTGCAGACAAGCAGTCAGGTCTAAAGAGGAAGCATTTAGGAATTGGCGTTTAAACAAAACTGCTGATACTAAATTGCTGCGCAATCAGGCCAGAAATAGGTGCAATGCCTCTCTAAAGCGCGAAATAGTTCTCTACGAACAGCGCCTTAGACGCAGAGTTCTTGAATACCATAAGGGTAGTAAGAACTTTTGGTCGTTCGTGGGGAGAGTGAAGAATCAGACGCGATCGTCTATTCCAACTCTCCTCAAGGATGATCAGATCTTCACTCACTCGGTTGATAAGGCAAACTTACTAGCCAAAATGTTTGCTGAAAACTGCTCTCTTCCTGAGAGTAGCCAACCACTACCCGTGATCTATGGTGCGTCTCTTATTATGCCTGAGATGCACTTTCGAACGCGGCCTGTTAAAAGAGTGCTTCTAAACCTCAACGTGAATAAATCCTCGGGACCGATGGCTTTTCAGCCCACGTGTTGAGAAAGTGCGTCTCAACACTGGCTCGCCCATTGCGCAATCTCTTTAATTTATCGTTTACTTCAGGAGTTTTTCCTACTTCCTGGAAGATTGCCAATATGCAGCCAGTTGAGGTGAGGCTACGAATCCTGCCAATTACCGACCCATAGCAATCTGTTCAATGCTCTCCAAAGTTATTAATGCTTTCCATTATAAATTTTAACTTGATGAGGTATCTGGAGAGTCGTCGTGATGTAGGGTGTGTATCATTATTTTACCGTTACTTTCATGGTAAATGTTCATCTGAAGTATCCAGCCTGATTCCTCCGGTTTAGGTATTTAGCAGAACTACTCGGCTTTTCAGAGGGGTGCACCCCTTTTATGTCGCGATTCCGTTCCAACGAACCACACATTACTGTGGGAATTCATTTTTCGGTCGCGTCATTAGATTGGGGAATATTTTCCCAGCGAATGTCTTCCCGCCCACTTACAGCGTCGAAACCTTTAAGCGAAGTGTAAACCGTCACTACTCCCTCTTTCCCTCTTCCCATTAACCTGTCATCCCTTCGGAACCAATAAATGCTGTGCATGAATAGTTGAGCTTGGTTTCATCTGCCATAAAAAAAAGTAAGTGATACCCAGGCATGTGAAAATCCAGTGGATCTGCACCCTCAGACACCTGGGCCTCTCAGCAGACATAAAATCAGTTGCACATGCAGTCAAGCCTACATTGCAGGCAAAGCAAAACGCGACAAGACAAGTGTAATGCCTTTATCTTGCCACGCTTCAGCCCACGGTGCACTCACAGCCACCTGCACACCTAACGGGACCAGGAAGAAGAAGGAGGAGAAGAAAGAAACGAAATGCTGAGCTTTACTGCGGAGAGCATAAAAAAGCCCTTGATTCTTTGCATTCCGTTTGATTGTCTATTTGTGTTATTGGGTTATGTTATTATGTAATTATTGTTTTTGTGAATTTATTAATGTTTATAGTTATGTTTAATTCACTGTGTTACAATCCAATTTTATTGCACTGAGACTTTTTTGTGCTTTGCGCAGATATTTGTCTATATCTGTTTATGTTTTTCCCGCGAGCACACTGAACACTGCACTGCGGTGGGTAGCAGCATCCACCCTCGTCCGCTGTCACGACGCTGAATAATTTCAGTGGGAACGGAATGCAGCATGTTGACAACAGTTTAAAAACCCAACATTCTCTCCGCATTGATCGTAGGTCAATTAGGAAAGATGGTAACAAATCCTTCTTCGAGTTGTTCGTCTATCCGTGTTATTGTTGGGCTGGGAATCGGCCTTTCTCGCTTCTGTGTTCGTCGCCGGTATCTTAAGCGTATTTCGATGCCACTGGCGGCGACCGCTAGCAACGCCAGGTATTTAATTGTAACGTTGTGATAATGGTTGACCTGCAGACATCTGGGAAGATCTGCAATTTCTTGTTTGTTTAGAAGTTCCTTTAATTGACTCGCATATGTATTGAGTCGCGTATGCATATCATGGAGCGTATCCTTCATGATTTCGTGCCATATTGAATGATTATGTTTGGATAATTCTACCACCAAAGCTTGTACATGAGTGGCTACTATTTGTCATGATTGTCTGACTGCCTAGCAAGGTTAAGGTGTCGGATTTTATAACACAACCTGGATCCATCTCAATTGAACCTAATCCTTGCAACATTCTCTTGAACATCTTTGTGTCACAGATGGTAGTAACTTGCGTTGACACAGTTAGTGCAAAAAACCGTCAATTTTCCGAGTTGCTTTTTGTTAACGTTTCTTTTTTACCGCTTTTAACTCGCACAGTTGGCGTGATTCGTTATGAATTACACTGACTTCACAGGCACAAATACGTGCACCCTTCTGGAAAATCCGCTGTGTATTGGGGCACATATAAGTTTGGTCTTGAATTATCTGACATTGTAGTGTTTCCAAATTTGACGGGAAATATTTATCCCTGAGAAGCGTGATAGCCACACTAGGCGTTGATGGCAACCATCGTGCTGGTGATAAATACCGAAATGGGAATGAGCCTGAAGAGTATAAATGACTCTGCTTTGATGAGTGGAATAGTGGTTTTGAAGATGACACGTTTTTCAGTTAGACCTGCTTGGATAGCCATCACCATGTACATGGAGAGCAGGTTGTCTTGGTTGCCAACAATTTGGGCATTAAGCGGCAGATGACCTTTAATTTCCTTAATTTCTCTGTCGAGCTGTTGTGGTGTTAAAAGTAGTGGACTGATCGGTCCATGATGAACCTTAGTGAGGACGCTGATCAGTGACGAGTGGATTCTGTGGGTATTTGAAGATATTAGAATTAATTCGAATCCCAATGCCGTTAAAAGTTGTAATCTTTTTACTAGTTTGAAATATTGTTCGACTATTGAAACTTGTTTTGTGGCTGTTGTGAGTTTGTTTTGGAGGTTCATAAGTGTCTTGGAGGATGCTTCTTGATCATGTATCATAATATTTATAGTTGCGTCCAAGACTGACGCTTGATTTTTCAATTTTGAGGAGATGATGCTGATTTGTTTCGATGTTAGATATTGTGGTGGACACTTGGTTGGCGTAGTCATTGTCTAATACCCCAAACAGTGCTTTAGCCACGTTCCCAATTAGATTGATTGCACGTCTTTTCTGTCTGTGAAGAGTTAACACACTGTTGTCGATCTGTAACTCATGCTTAGTGTGTTAAAATTGGTTTACCAGGTCTTCACAAGGCGGCCTTTGTTGCAATTGTTCACATAAATGAAGAAGATTTTTTGATCAACTTTTTAGGATTTGTAGGTCGATTCTTAGTGGCAATAGGTTGTAATAAACTATAAGTGTCCATTGCGTTGAGCTAAGGTATGCGGATCCCATCTTCTCAAAGTGGATTCCTGCTGTTTGATTGAATTGATTTACCTTGACTTCACTGCTAAGCGTCAGGGTAGAATAAAAAAGCCATTATAACGGATATCTGAAGTGTGAATATAACTGAAGTGAGTTGTGTGAAACGCTTCCGGAGTTAACGAATGGACGTGCTGGATTCTTGTCTCTGGAAAATTTCCCATTATTTGCTGGAACGGTTTGTGCCTCGCTTTTGTGGACCGAACACACTTTTGAACAATGGAGGGTGCCATGGTTTCTCTCTTGATGGTCCAAAATATTTGTCATACTTGAGCTAAGGGAGCTTGCGCTCCAAAATGGAAATGTTCTTCATGGAACCACTTTAGCAGTAGTTTCACTAGTGGATCATTGTACGTATCATATGTTATTGGAGCATGTTCAACACGTCCCCCACCCTTATTAGTCCATCCCTGATTATGAGTGGACTTACACTGATTAATTGACTTTTCTTTCTTAATGCTGCTTGATTACTTAGTGCCTAGAATTCTTCATTGAAATCAGATTGTTGGATTGCTCTAAGAATTGTATTTAGAGCCCCTTTTAGTTCATACGGACTGATAACCAAGTCGCCTATAGGAGTTCCTTTCTTAATTTATTGATGAATTTGAGAACGTATGCGAGAGAACGTATTATGTGTAGTAATGTTTTAAATGAATTTCGGTGATTTATTTTCTGAACGATGTTAGTTGGAAGATTTTTGATGGCGACATTCGATGTAAGAGGTTTCGATTTCATGACGGTTTCAGTTTCATGACGATTCTATACCGTATAAAAAAAACGGAAGAGCCATAAGCTTTGATTGCTGAATTTTTTTGGCAACACGCCACGGCAAAAGATGTCAGCTGTATTATCCTTTTATTTGACATGTCGCCATTGATTGGTGAATGTCAATTTTTGAATAACTGCGATTATAGTAGATTGGCCACAAAGGTATGAAATGAGTATGCTGATAAGTTTATCTAGGCAAACACTATCTCAGAATCTAACCAAAGGTACGTTGGAATTTCTCCTAACTGCATATCTTTCTTAACTCGATCTGCTAAGTGTGCGCAGAGGAATGCTGCACATAATTCCAATCGAGGCAGCATTTGTTTTTTAACGGGGGCGCTGCGGGACTTCGCGCAAAGAAGTCGGATGATAACTCCTTCCTTGGTAATTGACCTGCAGTAAATGACTGCACCATAAGCCTTCTCTGATGCGTCGGCAAATGCATATAGTTGTAATGAACCTTTTGTGCCGTCCTGGAATGTGTGTCGACAAATTTGAAAGTTGTTTATTTACAGGAGCTCATTTCGGAATTTGATCACTTTGTTGTGCAAGATGAATGGCAATTCCTCGTCCCAGGATAATTTCATTAGCCATAGTTCTTGGATTATTATTTTGTCTGTGACTAAAACTGGTCCCAGGATTCCCAAAGGATCGAAAATTCTCGCAACCTCTGACAAGATTATTCGTTTTATTACCTTCTTGTAATGTGTTTAAGTTTACCTTGATGGCAAATTTATCTGTTTTGGGCAACCATGTCAATCCCCGAGTTTTAACGGCATTGGTTTTATCGTTAGTGAAATCTAAATTTACTTCCTGGCCTTCCTTAGGAATATCGTGGAGTAAACTCGGATGATTGGCGCACCATTTCCTCAGTTTAAAGTCTGCAATATTTTGTTGGATCTCAATAGCCGTGGTAATTTTGTCGGAACCGGTTCAGCAATCATCCAGGTACAAATCTTTAGCAACGCTTTGGCACCATGTGGATATGTGGAGCTGTATTTTTTGCCCAATTCTTGGAGACACCTTCTTGCTAAATATGGTGCTGACCTTGTTCCATAAGTTACGGTGTTTAATTAATAATATTGTAGATCTTCATTTTGTTGGCTTTTCCAAACCCAAACTTGACCCAAACTTGTCGATACATTTTCTGGATATCTGATTTGAAAACATATCTTGGTAAACGAATCGAAAAAGTATTGAAAAAAGCTCGTCCTGGATGGCTGGACCAGTGTGCATATCATTGAGTCCTACTCCGGTTGATGTTTTTGACGAAGCATCGAAAACGACTCAAAACTTTGTGGTGCTGCTTTCAGGTTTATGGATACAATGATGAGGAATGAAATAGTTTGGGTGTGAAATGCTGCTGATGGTAATTTTGGACATGTGACCCAGTAGCTTGTATTCTGCCATGAAATTTGTGTATTCTTTTTTCAATATGCTGTCTTTGTTGAAACGTCTCGCTAGTGAGTAAAACCTGTTTTTAGCAATTTGTTTCGACTCGAGATGTGTCGTAGGTAAATGGTATTTTTACCACAAATCGACCGTCGGATAATCTTTTAGTGTTGAGCAAAAAGTGAGATTCGCAGCGTCGTTCTGTTGGAGTGAGACGCTTTTGTGCTAGTTCGACTTCTTCCAATTCCCATAATTTTTCGATTTGATGTTCCAGTTCTACTTACGTATACACCCCACATATAGGTCGGCTTAACTTGCTTTCCATGATTTCTCCAGCGAGTACCCATCCAAATGCAGTGTTATTTTAAAACGACCTTTATTACAAAGAAAACCTAAATAACTCTTAAGTAATGACTTTTCAAATAAAGGTCTCGTAATAACTCTTTCAAATGACTTTTAAAATATAAAAGTCCTTAAAGACTTTTATCGATGACTTTTAAAAATAAAAGTCCCATATAACTTTTATTTTTAGTAACTTTTATTCCACTGAAATTTGCATTTGTTTCTTGTTCTTTTTCACGGCGATAAGCCAGAAATATAATTTGTAAAATAAGTAAGGAAGACCAAGGAAGTGGGCCGCTTTCCAAGTCATGTAGCTGCATTATATTAAATCTTTTGCACAGAAAAACCGTTAAATTTTCATAAAATTTGCTGGATTCACAAAATAGTCTTGTTCTTGGTTGAATTAAGTCTGAGGAGGGCCGCAATTCCAAAATTTATTTATTATTTAATTTTTATTGAGACAAAGAGGTATTTACTTAACAGAGTATTATGTATACCTTAACCTAACTCTAAGGCGAGTTTGACATATCCAGAGATGTAAAGTTTTGCCCCGTGAGAGCAGTTTCGTAGTAAGTACTAATAACATAAAGTACACTTTTACGGTTGTGATAAATTAAGATAAGAGATCCAACTTGGGTTCATTTTATGTTAAATCTAAAGCTCTTGCTCCCGGAGCTGGATTTAAAGTTTACTTATAATAAGAAGCTTAAGATTAGAGTATAAGGTACATCGAGTTGATGCGTTGGTGTGACGTGTAGATGCGCCGCGTGGCGTTGACGCGACGCTCGTTGACGCAGCAGACCGTCGATGCGTTGTGATGCTCTGATGCGGCGCGCAGTGTCATGTGATGCACTGCCGTCAATGCGATGTGATGCTCTGATGCGACGCGCAGTGTCCTGTGATGCACTGCCGTCGATGCGATGCTCGGGTGCGACGCACAGTGTCCTGTGATGCACTGCCGTCGATACGATGTGATGCTCTGATGCGACGCGCAGTGTCCTGCGAAGCACTGCCCTGCGATGCACTGCCGTCGATGCGACGCTCGTGCTTACGACGAGCAACGGACTGTGTCTCAAGTGACAAGGATAATATAGTGGATCTGTCTAACAGGACACTTGTAGGATGGATCCAGGACACCTCTTGCCGGGCAGGATTGGTGCAATCCGTCACCCGTCGATGGCAAAATGATTACGGAGGACACACAACTGACAAGATTGGTGCAATCCGTCGCCAGTTGGTGGCAAAAAAGGATATGCGGAGTGCGCGACTGAGGCGACACACAGGACTCGTTTCTGACAGGATTGGTGCAATCCGTCACCAGTCACAGGACTTGTGTTCGCGAAAGGAGGTGGGAAGGATTACGAATTTCAAGGGGAGCCACTACTACTTTTCCACTTATCTTGTCACTGTCCGTGGTACTGCTGCGCAGAATCAATAAAGAAATTATTGATTCTTAAATTATTATTTAAATTGTTGATATTGATAGACTGATTTTTACACTCTTCCAGTTGATCGTGCGATACTTTTGTTGTGTCTATAGATTTGGCCAGAATTTCTTCTTTTGACTCAGCCACTCTGGGCCGCTCCACCAAATTTTCAGATCTTGCAGTGTGCACGGCTCAACACCTCTAGAAGCGGGATCTGCTCCGCTGTGCGCCGAACGGATGTGGTTCCACTGAGGGCTGCCATAGCTTGACAATATCTCGGATATTCTATTGGCAACGTATACAGACCAGCGCCTCGGAACACTTGGTAATGAAGTATTATACCACTGATGAATCTGTCCACTTATAAACGCAACTTTTCTTAAATTCCAAAGCCTTCGTCACGCTGTTCATCAATCCACAAAGGAGTAGTGCTCCACATAGCTCAAGACGTGGAAGTGACACTTGCTTTAGTGGAGTGACACTTGCTTTAGCAGCTAGAAGTTGAGTGCTGTTCTTGCCTTCATATTCTGAGCGACAATAGATGACAGCGGCGTAGGCGCTTTGGGATGCATCGCAGAAACCATGCAGCTAATTTTTTCCATGTGCAAAAAATGCTCTTCGTGCTCAATTTGCAGCTTGTTAATCATTGATATCTTATCTTTGAGACACACCAACGAGTAGCAACGTCATTGGAAACCTCAGCTTTCCAACCTATTTGGAGTAGCTACAGTTATTATAAAAATATTTTTATTAGGATTGTGCTGGGAGTCAGTTAAACCCAAAGGATCGAAAATATGAGCTGCGTCATACAAAATCGATTGCTCTTTTATAATAGATGCATTAAAAAATGAAACTCCAAATTCGAAAACATCTGTAGAGGGGTTCCCCTTTAAACCAAGCAGCTTCAGACATTTTGAGTCAAGATTTATTGACGACATCTCGCGCGCGTTTGGTTGAAGAGAGCTGAGTAGCTCATTACAGTTACTGCCCCATTTTCACAAATTCATGACATTTCATGACAGCACCCTTCAGAAGCTTTACTAATTCCCCGTGTAGCGCTAATAACTGTTAACACTCTCCGCTCCAGTCATGACATCGTCCATATAGAACTCTTTGAGGACAATCTGTGCTGCCAGGGGATATTTGTCTTGTGATTTTCGGCCACGTTCCGCCAACACTCTCACTGCCAGAAACGGTACGCAAGCCGTACCATATGTCACAGTTTTTGACCTATAGTGTTTCACTGGCTGCCTAGAGTCAGCTAGCCACAAAATGCTTTGGAAATCTCTATGATATTCGTGTACCCAAATCATTCGCTATATTTTCTCCACATCTCCTGACATTACAAAGCGATGGCGTTGAAGTGTTAAAATAATTGTATATATTTCACGTAGAAGCATGGTCCAACAGGCCGCGCCTAGTTTAGAGATGAATAATAAAAACTGTGATCTGATCTGTCAAAAACAACTCAAAGTCGTGTAGTTGCACTGTCCTTTTTAAATACAGGATGATGCGGCTAATAAAAATACTCATTATTTTTAATTTCTGCTTCAGGAATTTTTTCCATGTGATTCAAAGCAATGTATTCTTTCAAAAATTGCACGTACTGTGATTTGAATTCAGCCTTACTGGCTAACCTGCGCTCGGTTGCCACTAGCCGCTTCTGAGTGAGCTCAAAAGAATTACCAAAGTCGATGTATTTGTTTTTAAATGGTAACTCCACACTGAACTTTCCATCTGGCAATCTAGTGTGTATGTCCACAAATAATTTTCTGCCTTCAATCCATCATCGGTGAATGGTACTGGGCAAGAAATTTCCTCTGCTTCTCAGAAATTTATCAGTGCCCGATCAATATCTAAATTATTGACAAAATTTTAGAAACCTTTTCCGCCTTAAAAGTTAAATCGCCGCCGACAATTCATCCAGCGAGGTTGAAATTGCAATTAACGTGTTATTGGTGCCCTTGAGTTTATCTCCTTTCAATATGCTGAAGACTTTTTCCATTTCCAATAGAATGTCAACTTGCCCAGGTACGTAGAATAACGGATCTGCCAAAGCCAAAGAACGGAAATTATGACAATATTTTTTTTTTCTATATCAGAGTTCAGGAGCTGCTAAGCTTCAAAGCTTTTTTGTGCTGATAGCACAAGCTCCTGTTTTAAGAGGGTTGATAGCGGGAGGGGAGTGGAAAGTTTTTTTTTTGTTTTTTTTTTTTTTAAATTGTAGAACTATTTTTATTTAGTATTTGTAGAACTAATAGCGCTAGGCTAGGCCTTAAGAACGCTGAAAACAACACAGTTAACATCCATGCCCAAGGCGGGATTCGAACCCGTATCCCCGGAGCTCGCAGCGAGGTTATCACACACTGCGCCACCGAGGACGGCATATTCTTTCGGCATTTGTTGTGTAGGAATTGATGAGGCAATCGTTGGCATAATGAGAGCATAAACCTCGATGGTTTCGCTATTTACCCTTGACTCAATGTGAAGAGAGACCCAGCCTTGTGAAATTCCAGCATGTGCACCGCTTAATCCATTTATTTATATTCGTGCATGTCTACGACACAGACCCAAGGGCTGCACGCAGTTTTTTTTTTTTTTTTTTTTTTATGACAGATGAAACCAAGCTCAGGGGATGCCCCCTATCCATGCACAGCATTTGTTGGTTCCGAAGGGATGACAGGAAGGGGGAAAGAGGGAGTAGTGACGGTTTACACTTCGCTTGAATGTTTCGACGCTGTAAGTGGGCGGGAAGACACTCGCAGGGAGATTATTCCACAATCTAACGACGCGACCGAAAAACGAACTCTCACGGTAATGCGTGGTTCGTTGGAACGGAATCGCGACATAAAAGGGGTGCACCGCTCTGGAAAGCCGAGTAGTTCTGCTAAATACCTGAATCGGAGGAATCAGGCTGGCTACTTCAGAAGAACATTTACCGTGAAAGTAGCGGTAAAATAGTGATCCACACCCCACATCACGACGACGCTCCAAGGTTTCAATAGAGCTGGATACCCTACTGTCCCCTATAAGTTTTAACGCACGACATTGGACACGGTCGAGAAGCTGAAGATATGCCCGCGAAGCTCCCGACCATATATGCGAATTGTACTCCATTTTCGGACGGATATAAGTGGTGTAGACACAACGAAGATCGGTTGGAGTGAAGTACTTCTTACACCGCTTAAGAAAGGCTAAGCACTTGGCTGCTTCTTTCGACACGTCAAAGATGTGATCGTTCCAGCGAAGATCACATTGGATTGACATGCCCAGAACATCAAGAGCCTCCGACTCATTAATATCCACACCACCCATATTTAGTGGTGGGAAGTTGTCACCCGCCAAACGCTTGTGGGTTAACAAACAGCATTGGGTCTTCCGCGCATTAAAATCGACCCGATTCGCACGACCCCACTCCTGGATTTTATTGAGGTCGGATTGGAGTGTGTCATTCATAATTCTGCGTCTTCTAGTGATCTCCAGAATGGAAGGACGCCTGGAAAATGAATATGAATGACAAATGCTGCTGTCATCAGCAAACGAGTAGACGGGGTTTGATGTCAATGACAGAAGGTCATTGATGAAAATAAGAAAAAGTGTCGGAGACAGGACCGAACCCTGCGGAACTCCAGCATTAATGGAGTGCTCTTCGGAAGCAAAGCCGTCTATCACAACCCGAATAGAACGGCCGCTGAGGAAACTCGATATCCATCGAGTGAAAGTATTACCGACACCATAAGCAGCCAGTTTAGACACGAGTGCTTTATGCCACACCCGGTCAAATGCCTTGGAGATATCCAGAGCAACAACCTTGCTCTCACCGAAACGGTGAATACAACTGCTCCACCGCTCAGTGAGAAACGCCATCAGATCGCCGGTGGAACGGTGAGCACGGAAGCCGTACTGGCGACCGCTGATCATTTCGTTGCTCTCTAGATACCTCATCAATTTAAAATTTACAATGCTCTCCATGACTTTAGAGAGCACTGAGCAGATTGCTATGGGCCGGTAATTTGCAGGATTCGTAGCCTCACCTTTTTTGGGAACTGGCTGCACATTGGCAATCTTTCTGGAAGCTGGAAAAACTCCTGAAGTATAAGATAAATTAAAGAGATTGCGCAATGGGCGAGCCAGTGTTGAGGCGCACTTTCTCAACACATGGGCTGAGTTGTCATCCGGTCCCGAGGACTTATTGACATTGAGGTCTGCAAGCACTCTTTTAACAGCTCGCGTTCGAAAATGCATCTGAGGCATAGCATGAGATACATCACCGACCGCGGGCAGTGGTTGGCTACTCTCAGGAAGAGAGCAGTTTTCAGCAAACATTTTGGCTAGTAAGTTTGCCTTATCAACCGAGTGAGTGAAGATCTGATCGTCCTTGAGGAGAGTTGGAATAGACGATCTCGTCTGATTTTTCACCCTCCCCACGAACGACCAAAAGTTCTTGCTACCCTTGTGGTATTCAAGAACTCTGCGTCTAAGGCGCTGTTCGTAGAGAACTTTTTCGCGCTTTAGAGTGGCATTGCACCTATTTCTGGCCTGATTGCGCAGCAGTTTAGTATCAGCAGTTTTATTTAAACGCCAATTCCTAAATGCTTCCTCTTTAGACCTGACTGCTTGTCTGCAAGTCGCATTAAACCAGGAATGGTCTTTTGGTTTAATGGAAATTCTTTTATTGGGTATGAAAGACCTCATACCAAATAAAATTATATTTTCTACTAATTTTGCTGCAGCATTTATGTTTCTATCTCTGAAACACAATTGCCAATTGAAACGGCTGAAAAAGCAGTTCAGCGCATCCCAATTAGCTCATAAAGCCACACTTTCCGCTTCGGAGCTGTTTGGTGAGCGGATTGAAGACTAGAATATGGGAAGGTAGCAGAAATTGTAGCGTGGTCCGAATTACCAAGAGGTGCAAGAACATTCACATCATACTTGCTGTGATGTGATGTTAGAAAGAGGTCCAGAATATTTTGGTTTTGCTCATCAACGCAGGGAAAGTGCGTTGGTTCCTTCATTCCGATATTATCGTTTTATATAGCCTATCAACAGGCGACACTGCTGCTGCTCACCTTAGCTATCACGTACATTACATACTTTTCGGCAATGCATTAACATTTATCTTAACATCCGTTTTTTTGTCTGCTGCATTAGTTTTTCTCGCTCTCTTCATATTTTTTTACTTTAACCTCAATTTTTATTGAGACAAAGACGTATTTACTTAACAGAGTATTATGTATACCTTAACCTAACTCTAAAGCGAGTTTGACATATCCAGGGCTGTAAAGTTTTGACCCGTGAGAGCAGTTTCGTAGTGAGTACTAATAACCTAAAGTACACTTTTACGGTTGTGATAAATTAAGATGAGAGATCCAACTTCGGCTCATTTTATGTTAAATCTAAAGCTCTTGCTCCCGGAGCTGGATTTAGTTTACTTATAATTAGAAACTTAAGACTAGAGTATAAGGTACATCGAGTGATAATAAAATAAGGATCACTTGCATAGGTGTAATTACAAGATATATTCTTTCATTTTTAATAAGGCACTATTTAACAGATCTACTCGGCTTTCCAGAGCGGTGCACCCCTTTTACGTCTCGATCCCGTTCCAACGCACTACTCACTACCGCGAGAATTCGTTTTTCGGTCGCGCAGTTAAGTTATGGAATAGTCTCCCTGCGCATGTTTCCCCAACCACTTATAACGTCGATGCTTTTAAAAGAGGTGTAAATCGACATTACTCCCACTTTTCCCCTTCCCACTAATCTTTTCCCTTCTAAACCAACGAATGCTTTGCATGGATAGGGGGCGTCCCCTGAGTTTGGTTCTATCTGCCATAAAAAAAAAAAAAAGAGATTGATTTCGAAAGATGAGTGTCTATCCTCTGTTTTGGCAAGATGTACTAGTAAGATAAACGTTAGGGACTAGAGTACAAGAATCGTTGCTTGCTAAAATATTATCTAAGAAGGTTGAGTATGTACACATGGGGGATAAATAGTTCCCACAATTCCAAGTTTCACCAGATAGTGAAAGGAGTGCTTTGTTTATGAGGTCGTTATTAGAGTTATGTAGATTATCAACAATTTTTTTCGTATATTTTAAAGAGTATCTCATGAGGGGTTCAATTCCGGACTTATCGTAAATATATTGGTTCGAGTATTTTTTATTTGGCGATTGAAAATTTTTGTTGCTAAACGTATTATTTGCCTTTCTAGGATTTCTAATTCCTTTGCAGCCGTTTGGGAGAACGAGAACCAGCAGCATAAGTCAAGACTGATCATATTAGAGTTTTATAGAATAATAGTTTAGTATTTATGGAGAGGCCATTGTCGTTTTGAAATATGGCAGCATTCATGTTGCGCGTTTATCTTTAGTTAAGGTGATTCTCGTATGTTTATTGAATTTGAAGAGATTATGGAAGTTTATTCCTAAGTATTTGATTTCAGTTTTGAAAGAAATTCTGGTTCCTTTCAGCTCAATGTAGAGTGCTTTAGTGGCCTTAGCTATTCCTGGGTAACCCTTCCCCGAAGCGTTCTGTTGTGGATACCTCCTGGAATTGAGGATCCTCCCAAAGAAAAGACCGGAATGCCTTCTAGTGTTCTTTTATTTTCGAATATGCAGCGCCGGTCTGCGCGCTGTGGTTTCACAAACAGAACTCTACTTTTAAACATTAAATCATTTTTACTTAAGCTCGCCGACGGCTACGTCAACTACGGTCAACTAAAGTGGACCGGTATATCGCAATTCCACTATTTTGCAATATTAAATTCTTAATATTCATACTATATTTGCCAATATTAACGTCGGCAGAATTAAATTGGGAACGATTTAATTCTTCGGTGTTTGTTCTTTGCTTTTTATTTTAGCTAATTTTATTTATTCGGAAAGCTGCTTAGTTTGAGCTCGAGAAAAGCTATTTGGTGGCAATTAGCTTCCACACTTGCTACCATGCAGACGGTGCTGGTTACTATCTTGGCTTTCCAGAGCTTTGCCCGGAGCTTATAATTAGCTTCCACACTTGCTACCATGCAGAGTGCTGGTTACTAGCTTGGATTTCGAGCTTCCCAAAACAAAATGCTTGGCTTGCACTAAAGGCTGATCTTGACCTTGACTCACTAACTGAGTTATTAACAAGTGCCAATGTTCTTGCCTTGATAGTGTGAATGCGACATACAACATCCCTCCACCCTTAGGGAAAGAAAAAATTAATATCGTGAAGCGATATTAATTTTTTCTGTACAATATGATACAGGAGTGGTTTATTCTAATTCTCTAATATTATGTAACTTAACTCTCCCTTAAGTTCTACCTTAGTGTATCCTCGTTGTTCACGTGTGTTGTGGTTGTGGTTGTTATGTGTGAAGTCACGCAGCTCCTGGACTTGTTCCCATGTACTCTCTAAGCTGTACCAAACGCTGTACCCATTGCATTTGTAGATCCTGGTTCTTGGATGTTGCTGTTCCACTTGGCGAACCAACAGCACCATGGACTCTGACCCCGGAAGTATTCCGTTCACCAGTTAACCACCAGTTTGTAGGCCCAACTACAGTTCAAGCAGAGAAATGAAACTGCAGCCAACTTCAGTGCTACTTTCATTGCGTCTTTTCCAATTACTTAATTAGAAATTCGTCAAGTGCGATCAATGCACCCACCTGTTTATAAAAATGCAATTAAATAGAATCATGCTCTCTAATGATGTAGTGTGATATCCGTAGGTATGGCAGACTGCAGCCTGGTTCGGTGTCAAATATGACCTTTTGTCCCGAGATAAACTTCAGGTGTGGTGTGTTCATTGCCTCTCAGATTGGTGACGACATCCAGGAAATTGATTGGCATTCAAATTTTGATTTTCCGTAAAAGACGCGAATGACATTCTTGGATCGAGTCGGTAGCATAGCAGCGACATGCGAGTTTTGGGGTTTTTGTCGCCGTTGTTGTTGCTGCTTGCTCGATGTTGTTATGGGTGTAGTTGTCTTAACTATATCTATTGAATACAAATTACTATATTATACAAACAGTATATTTTCACTGTTTACACTCTATTGTATAATGCTATATTAGCGAGTATATAATATTGAATTATAATTACATTTTTAATTTACTTTTACTAAACAATTTATTTAATTTTAGTAATTTCATTAAATATTGAAAAATTGAATGGAATTGAATTGAAATTTATTGAGCCTTTTTTTAGCGAAACTATAAGTTTACAAAAATTGAAATTACAATTGTGGACAACAATTAAAGACTATAATGTATTATCTAAACAACATAATGTATATGTACAGCAGTATCAAATTTGTTAATAAGAAGAGAACATTGAAGAAAACAATAACATGAACATTAAACGCTCTTGCTCTCGGAGCTGACATTTCATTAAATATAACTAATTAAAGTAACTACTAATTAATTTCTCCTTGAAAATACCATATTCTAATACATAGCATAGTACATTATTTTTCAATTTATTAATAGTTTTCTTCTTCTTTTATTCATTTAGCTTCGTTTTAATAAGCAAATTTTCTTGCTTGCTGAAACGATTTTTTTTTTCTCTTCTTTTCCTTTTTAATTTTTACTTTTTTCGTTATTAAACGTTCGCAATTAAACGCGTCGCAATCATAAAGTGCTTGCGGAGTGCAATGCCCTAAAAACGGCTTGAAACAAATCTTCCTCATGTTTGTTTTTTTTTTTTTAGGTTTCGAATTTCTATGCAAACAGAATTTTAACTGCTAAGTGCAATGCCCTGAAGGTGGCTTAAAGCAATTCTTCCTCAGGTTTTTTTCTTATCTCTGGTTTTGAATTTCTTCAGTTTTCAAAAACCTGGGACGTTGCTGTTTTGGAGCAACTAGGTAATTTGTACCCTTTTTGTACCTTAATTTGCGTTTAAGGTCTTGCGTTTAAGGTCTTGCGTTTAAGATCTTGCGTAAGCAGGTCTTTGTTTACTGAAACGCAGGTAGTTAAAAGTTATTGATTAGTTTCAATTAGTTGTGTTAGTAAAAATTTTGTTTTTTTTTTATTTTCTTGTCTTTTGTTTGTCTTTTTATTTTTTTGTTCTTTTTTAAAACTTCTCCTTTTTTTTATATTTAATTTTTTTTTCTCTTATCTTATTCTACATCTTTTTCTCTTTCTGATTTTTTTTTCTTTTTTTTTAAATCAATTACTTTTATTAATTCTTAAAATATTTTTTAATGTTTTCTTTTCTTTTTGTATATTGTGTATATTTTTATTCCCTCTTATTCTTTTCAATATTTAGGGTTAGTTTGTAAGTAAGATTTTGAATCGTTGGACATTGTTTTAGGCCATCTTTGCCAATGTCATATCCTTTGAATTGGTGAGGATTGCCTTCTTCTCGGACCAATTTCCAGCGAATGAACTAAAGTTGAATTCGACTATCCTAAATTAGATATTTAATACATATAGAGTGAAATACTCTAAAATGGAACGGGATTACTTTTACCTCGCGTCCAATATGTCTTACATATTGGTTTGAGTCTTTAAGTAATGTACTGTGTAATATGTATTGTGTAATGTAATGTGTTCCTTTGAATATGTATTCACATATTAGCCTGATCTATTTTTCATATTTCCACATTGTTTCGACTAAATTGATATAGCCGAAAAATGCGTTTAGACTCTTAGTGACAAATTCTGATACACGATATTTAATTAACATTTTAACTTTATTATTATAGTTTTACTAAAATTTTTATTATCAACTTTACTAAGTTAAGACCAATAATATTTACAATTTTTATTAATTAAGCTCCCCCGTTTTTTTTTTTTTTTTGAATTTAAATTCTAGTCTTCTACGAATTTGTCTTCTTCGATTTTTCACATGTATCGTCATGTAATTCATATTACCTTGTTTTCTTAACTGCAAGTTATTAATATTTGTGAAATCCGATGCGAAATTTTGGTTAAAGGCGAAATCATGTCCGCTTGATTCTAATACGGGTACAAAAATTTTATCATTTTTCAGATTAACCAGTTTTCCCTGGTATATTACTGGTGGAATTCTCTTCTTATGCACCACTGTTTGCATGTCACCTGTGTCTAGATTGAGAACTTCATTCAAAATATTATCTTTAAGTAAGCTATTGTCGGCGTCTGTATCAACTAACAGAATGAGTTTTTTATTTCTGGCCTCTTCGCAAGGCAACTCAATAAACACGTCATTCATATTAGATTGCTCCCGGTTAGACACTTCTACCTCAATCTTTTTACTTTTATTATGCAGGTTATGAACATGAACACTCGTATTCACACCTTGATTTGGCAACTTAGGAAAAGAAACTCTCCATTCGGCTATTATTCCTGATTTTATATGACTTGCAAGTGCTTTTATACAGGTAACATATTCCGTTATTCTAAGACTAATGCTCCTTGCTTTACAATGCTGGAAATTGCGGAAGATTGTTCTTATAATAAATACAGCAACCAATTGTGCCATCAGAAGTATTGTCATTAAACTCTGTACTCGAACTTCAATTATCTTTACAGCCTGAACTACCGATTCGTCTGATTTTCTCCGAATATTATCTTTGTTTTCTATGTTCTTATCAGCTGTTTTTTCTACCTTTCTAGCCTTCTTCAATTTTGCTGAAGTTGGCAACGTATCCACAATCTCTTCAGACGTAGGACTTACTGTTACTACTTCAGTTATTGAGGCTGGTAACGTATCCACAATCGCTTCCGATGTCGGATTTACAGTTACTCCTTCACTCGACGAAATTGGTAACGTATCCACAATCGTTTCCGACGTCGGACTTACAGTTACTGTTTCGCTTGGTGAAGTTGGTAATGTATCCACAATCGTTTCCGATGTATGACTTACTGTTATCACCTCATTTGGCCTTAAATTACTGTTCTTGTTGGGTTCCCAGATTATTGGCCTTGTTTGGGCCCTTGCCGGTTTCCCTGCTGAATATTCTGAAGATTTTCCCAACTTCTTTTAGCTCCACAGTTTGCTACTATATGTCCTGGTCTGTCACACCAATGACATATTGTTTGTTTCGTTTCGTTTCGTTTGGCATGTTCACAGGGCTCCGATTCATCTGCGCCCCCTTAAAGGTAGTCGAATTTGGGTTCACTAGGTTATTTTGCTTTTGATTCCATTTCGTTTGGACTTGTTTTTGTTGCCAATTTTGCTGGGGTTGCTTTGGTTGCCAACTTCGTTGGTGTTGGTTCCATTGTTGACTACCCTGGTTCCAGTTATTAGGCCCTTGATTTTTGTTGTTCGACCCACTCCTGTTGTTTTCATTGTTATTACACCTCCAGTTTGTCTCGTGTCCATATTTTAAACACTTTTGGCAATACGGTGTGTTTTCCCTAATTAAACACTTTCTCGCGTATGCCCACGTTTATTACAAAATGAAGAAACTATTTTCTCCTGCGGTGCTCTCGAAACGTTCTGCCTTTCTTCTAGTCTTTTATAAGCCACTAGATTATGTACAGGCGGTCCTGTGTAGGGTTCTACCGAATTCATATTGATTATGGGTGTAACCGTTGGTTGATGGAGGGAATTACTTCTTTGTATTTCAATCATCGTGTTCACTGCTATTTCTATCATTTCCTCCACACTTTTCCCTGTAACACTTACCATGTGAATTCGTAAAGTTGCATCTTTTAACCCTGTTCTAAACGCCTTATTTGCTGACGTCTCTACCATAGATACAAGTGCGCTGTCGCCCTGTCCATTATATATCTTTTATTACTTGTAGCGCCTGTGTTTTTTTGGTATTTAGGCGTCTTGCGTACTGCCGAATGTCCTCATTGTGCAATTGACTGCAATTCTGTAGTTCTGTTAAGGTTGAGTCTAACGAAATCGTTGGTAGGTAGGCTCTTCTTAACACTAGGTATAAATCTTCTAGGCTGCTGAAACGTTGTGAGCCTACTAGATCATAAGCGTCTCCATACAATCTTTGTTTGATACAATCTATGTACTCTTGTATATTTCCTGTAGTCGCTTCCCTTGTAGCTAACTCACACGCCTGTATAAACTTATACACCTCACCTCTTAAGTCTGATGACTGTGTCCCTGAAAACAGTGGAACAAGACTGCTTGTTATCTTCGCGATTTCTGCTATACCCATCTTGGTTTGATTTGCCCCTGATTGCTTAAACGTAGGAAATGAAACTGAGTTATATTCCTTCGGACTGACTATAGTAGCGGTAGCTTCTTTATGGTATAGTGTCCGATCGTTAGCTAATTCTATTTCTTGTTTCAGCCGTCTGTTTTCCTGTTTAATTCTTGGATTCTTCTGTTCGCTTCTTCTAAAGAACTACAGTCCTCTCTTGATTTCTGTGCAAATTTCTGTTCTAGTGTTTTATTTAACGTTTCTTCGGTTAGCCCCTTTTCCTTTAATAATTCCCTTAGTTTTACGTTCTCGTCCTCTAAGTTCCTTAATATATTCTCCTGAAACACTTTATCTACTAAATAATTATCGTACCTATTCTTCAGTGCGTTAAATTCTGATTCCCATACCTTCGAATTTTCTGTCTTATTCTCTATTATCTGGTGTAGGAATTTAAGCAATTCCTCTACTATCGCGTCTGCTCTTTCTACACTTGAAAGGTCTCTTAGGTCCCCTACTCTAGACTTTATAAATTCTAAGTTTTCTTTGTTGCCTACTGTCTCTTTTAAAATTGTCCAAATTTTTGATATAAACTCCCCCAACTGACGTTTCAGATCCTTATGGGTTCTCTCTAATTCTATATATGCTTGTTCTTGCAACGACTCTGCCATTAATTAAAGAACGACATATAATTTAGTGGGTTTTTATTTTTCTTAACGTTTACAATTAACATATGTAAGAGTAAATTTTTCTTAATGTTGAGAAGTTAAATTTATTTTGAAGTGTTGGATTCAGAATATTGTAAAACGACTACTTAGCGCCGCCAATTAACGTTCCATCGTTTTATTAAACGTCCAATTTTAATTACTATTCGTAGTACCTTAAAACGAGAGACAATTAACGAAACAATTAAATTTTGCGTATCAAGTTTAAATTTCCTTAAATTAAGTTTAGGTTTCCTGCATGCTTCGTTTACCGAGCATGGTGTAAACATTCGCCGTACAAATGGTTTCCAGTACGTACGCTTGCTTTACTTTTGTTATGTTTTTTTCTTTTCATTTTGCAGCCTGAGCTCGCTATTTCTTTGTTTCAATCGGAGACGAATTGTCAATTATTTTGTCGCCTTCGCTGAGGTAATTTAAAACCTCAAAATGAACGAACGAATTGCTTCTTTTTTGTAGCGGCACACAAAACTGCAACGTTTGCAATTTAGAACTCGAACAATTAAATGAGTGAGCTATGGTTTGGGTTATTTCTTTGCTAATTGCTTGCTTTTGTTAATTGTTTTTATAAGCAAGCAATTGTAATTGCTTGTTATTGAAAAAGGATGACACTAAAGTGGCTTTTATTCTCCAAACGATATGAAGTCTCTAAGCGATTTACTGTAACGATTAAACTTTTAATTGTGGTTTTTAAAATAACCAAAAAAAAAATTATTCCAAAATGATATCTTTCTTATTATTCCCAATACTACCACTATCATATTAAGAATTAATTTAATTTTCCTTAAAAATTCATTCATTCTCCAACAATTCACTTTCAAATTTCACTTTAAAACTATTCAAAACTTTTAAAACTATTTAAAAACTTTCTAAAACTATTTAAAAACTTTCCAAACAACTTCCCAGAGTGAAAGGGTCGACCTCAGCAAAGGTTTCGTCCGGCCATTGGACAGACAAGGGTACCTGGCTTGACGCTGGCACTCCTTTTATTTATTCCACAAATTTCACCAAAACTTTCACTCACTTACCTTTAATTTTCTTCGAGCGATCCTCGGCTCGAAAATCCGGCTGCGCCAAAATGTTGTGGATACCTCCTGGAATTGATGATCCTCCGAAAGAAAAGACCGGAATGCCTTCTAGTGTTCTTTTATTTTCGAATATGCAGCGCCGGTCTGCGCGCTGTGGTCTCACAAACAGAACTCTACTTTTAAACAATAAGTCATTTTTACTTAAGCTAAACTAAAGTGGACCGGTATATCGCAATTCCACTATTTTGCAATATTAAATTCTTAATATTCATATTTGCCAATATTAACGTCGGCAGAATTAAATTGGGACGATTTAATTCTTCCGCGTTTACTCCTTGCTTTTTATTTTAGCTAATTTTATTTATTCGGAAAGCTGCTTAGTTTGAGCTCGAGAAAAGCAATTAGCTTCCACACTTGCTACCATGCAGACGGTGCAAGTTACTATCTTGGCTTTCCAGAGCTTTGCCCGGAGCTTATAATTAGCTTCCACACTTGCTACCATGCAGAGTGCTGGTTGCTAGCTTGGCTTTCGAGCTTCCCAAAACAAAATACTTGGCTTGCATTTAAGGCTGATCTTGACCTTGACTCACTAACTGAGTTATTAACAAGTGCCAATGTTCTTACCTTAATAGTGTGAATGCGAGAGTTCCTAAGACAAATACAGTCAGTTTTGGAGATGTT
The DNA here is from genome assembly GCA_922984085.1 of Sicus ferrugineus. Classification (NCBI taxonomy): domain Eukaryota; kingdom Metazoa; phylum Arthropoda; class Insecta; order Diptera; family Conopidae; genus Sicus; species Sicus ferrugineus. The sequence goes on along the minus strand of OV277348.1, from coordinate 29,123,751 downwards.
AAGGCTAAGACCCCCTTTTTTGTAGTAATCATTGATTGTCTTTATATGTGAAGTGACAATTGCTAGGGCTTCATTGGGTTGCGTTACCCCAGCATATACAAAAGTATCATCAGCGTAGAGGATAGCAAGTGACTCCGAGGACACGCATGATGTCCGATAAGTGTGAGGAAAGTCAGATAAAAAGATATTAAAGAATGAGGGACTCAAGATTGAGCCTTGAGGGACCTCAGAGTCAACTCTCTTCGTCATGGATTTAGAATGTTTGAAATGGATGAAAAAGTAACGGTTAGTAAGGAAACTATCCAGGATTTTAAAAATCATAGAGGAAACTCGTTTTGGATAATTTTAAAAAGAATTTCGTCCCACCAAATGCTGTCAAACGCTTTTTCAACGTCCAAGGAGCAGCGGACAGTGCATTTTTTCCTTCTTAGATTCAGGGTTACATCGCTATGCAGTTTTATTAGAGCATGTGTTGTGCAATGTCCTTTTTTAAAACCTAACTGGTAGTCGGAAACAGGATCTGCCAGGACTCCATTGTCAAGGGCATTATCTATTTTCAGGGAGATTATTCTTTGAAGAATTGTGCCAACGTTCGACAGTAATACAATGGGACGAAAGTTTGAGATATCAGTGTTGTTGGGTTTCTTTTTAACTGGTACGATCTTGGCCAACTTCCAACTATTGCAAAAATAACCATTATTCAGACAGTTATTTAGAATAATGGCTAAAAATTCGATTGCGGACAAAGAGATCTTCTTCAGTATACAGTTCGAGAGATTATCATGGACAGAAGATTTCTTGGAGTTACTGTTTTTCAAAATATTTTTAATTTCTACAACTGAGGTAAAATATTCGGTATTACACGCCGGTAGAACCGAGTTGGAGGGTTCAAAATTAAATATTCTAGTTGGCAAGTTATCTCGAAACTGTTCAACGGTAGTTTCAACTTTTTGTACGAGAATTGGGTCAAAAGTCGGCCTTTTCTTTTTAAAAACCTTCCCAAAGTAGTCACTAAACGTTGAGGCTATATCTTTTACTGAGGTATAAGTTATGTTGTTAAATTTTAGTATGGAACAGGAATAACTTTTCTTTCCAATAAGTTTATTGATTTCCTTGAATGCAGAAGGACCTGGTTTAATTTTAGAGAGTCTCTCTCGAAGTTGTTCATCTAGCCAAATTCTAACTTTTTCTTTAATTAAAGTTCCTAAAACAGAGATCTTAGTTGAAAGTTGTTTGTAACTTGGGCTAGTCCTGTTAAAAGTAGCATGAAAAATCTTTTTTAAGTCTCTTTGGCATGCGTGCTTAATTTTAAAAAGTTTTGTAATGTCCTCTGGTAGGTTTTTGTATTTTTTGAATAAAGGATTAATTTTAACTGAATATTTATGTAATGCTAGGTTGAAGTTATTTATGTGCATGTCAATTTCATCGCTAGAGAGATTAGAATGCTGTGGGGTTGAAAATGGGATATCTCCACTTTAAGATTCTCGTTGAATTTTCTCCAATCCGTTTTTTGGAAAGATAGGGAGACCTCCGGCTGCTTAAGGGCAAACACAATTTGCGAAAAGGATAGGTCTAGGAGTAAAGCATAATGGTCAGAGAATGATGGAAGGGATGAGATCAATTAATTTGATCAATAAGACAGTTGGAAATGATAAAATGATCCAGAAACGATGGACCATTTGGGTAAGAGGGACAGGATGGAGCTAGGAGAGAAAATATATGGCAAGATTAAGACATCCAACTTTCTAACGTAAGAGCATTAATGTTACTGGAAACATCACCCCAATAAGGACGTTTAGCATTAAATTCATCTCCTATTACCGCTCCATCGTAATCAGTTGCTATGACGTTAATTTTTTCAAGATCGGAGATGATCGCTGCTCGGGCAGAGTTAGTTGGAAAGTAAATTGATCATAGCAATAGGGATTTAGTGGAGTCATATTGTAATATATAGTATATAGTAGACCGGTCCTTATTTATATGGACAAATTTATTTTCTCGAATATATGTTACGGCAAGCGCTAAAAATATATATATATACTATATACTATATAGGCAATATACTATTGCCTATATTGCCTATATACTATATAGGCAATCGTCAATAGAACACATGGGAATTCAAAATTCGAAGTGTCTATAATATTATAGTGAAGTTTCTTTTTTGAAGCTATTGCTATTCCTTGTGCAGAATCGTTACGCAGAATATTGTAAGAGTCCAAATAGACCTTGTGCTTAGAATTGAGGAGAATTTCTTGAAGAAACGCAATAAAGATTTTAATTCTTTTTAAAAGATTCAGCAAGTCAATGCGTCTACTGTTGTCTACCAGGGATGCGGTATTTAAGGAAATGAAATTTTTACCCGTTTTGTTATGATTCGTATTGAGAATTACTTGGTCCAAAAGTTCCAAATAAGCTCACCTTTTCGATTCAGTGGAGTTGCTACTCTTAATTTTAATCACGAATTGTTTAACTCGAGCCACCAGGGAAGATATATCGGTGCCAAATAGAGCATTGGAGAGATCAAGGAATCCTTTAGACGGACCGTAATCAAGGGAGGGAGTTGCGTTAAAGTTAGGTGGTGGATTCTCGTTTCTAACTATGTCCGCGAACGACATTTGGGAAGATACTTGATTGCATGCTTTAGGGACCTGAGCCTTCTGGTCTATTTTTTTTTAAGTAGCAATGACTCCCTCTTTTTTTCTCCCCTTTAAGGGAGTAGGGTATATTCACTTTGTTCTTCCGTTTGTAACGCAGAGAAGGAGACGAGATAGATATAGAAAAGTATATATATTCTGACATACTTTTGGGCGTGACACGCCCACTGATAACAAAGTCGGAAATATCTATGGAACGGTATAAGATATTGATATGTAATTTTATCAGGATATATAGGGAAACATTACCAATAAGCTTACCAAATATGGGTGTGCCACGCCCACTCATACAAAAGTTGTACGAGGTATCTACACGTATTACCAATTTGTATACAAAAGGTTGTCAATATCACATAAACGGTTCAAAATATTAATATCTTCGTAATTCCATCTAGCAGTACCTAGCGACATTACAAAAACATTTTCCCGAAATGGGCGTGGTCCGCCTACTTATACAAAAGTTGTTAAGTGGCGAAATTATAATTTTTTCAGTTACTCGGGTGTAGGGTATTTAGATTTCGGCCAGGCCGAAGACAACACTCTTACTTGTTCCAGATATGATTTGTACATAGGACAACCACGATAATTAGCGGGATGCCCATTCTCTTTGCAGTTAACACAAAAAGAAATGTATCCCTCTTTCTTTCCATTAAGGCATTGACCGGGGTCATGCTTATTACTGCACTTGACACACCCTTTGGCACAATTCTCAGCTAAGTGCACAAAACTTTGGCATCTTTTACATTGAATGGGATTATTGGAACTTTTTGGTTTTTCCCAAGTAACACGAGAGTGGAACAAATATTTAATTTTAATAATAATTCCGTTTGGAATCTTACCAGGAAGAAGTTGCACTACAAACAAGTCATTGCTACTTTTTCCTTTTTCTGCTACAAGAGGGAACACCTTGAAAACCAAATTGGGAAACTCCAACTTAAGCTCCTGCTTAATCTCATCCCCCTCAAAATCGGAAGTGAGGCCACGAAGGATTAGAGAGTGTTTTTTATTTTTAGTTGCGGTGAAAGTATGAGCTTCAATCTCACTAGATTTTAAAACCTCAATAAGTTCGGAATGAGTCTTATGATCGTTAACAAAAAGCTTACATTTATAATTATTTACATACGTAACCTTAAATATCAAGTCGGGGACTTTCTCCTTTAATCCCTCGATGAGAAGTTTCACATTGGAGAAAGTTCTTAAAACAAGAGGAAGAAAAGTTATCATTAAGTGGCTAGGATTTTCGAATGAACATAATTCTTGGATCGATAGTAATGAAATTTTGTAAAATAAATGTAAATAAATTTTATGGTATAAAATGATTGTTTTGTGTGTTTCCATTTCATTAGTTAATCAACATTCAAGATGTCAATAACTCTTACTTTAAGTGTCGGTTCATATGAGCTTGATGATATTGCCGAGTACATTTAAAGTAGATATTTAAGTATAGTCACATGAAAAGCTGCACGAGAAATTGGAAATAGCAGCCAAACCTAATACACTGCAAGGTATCATAGGATCCAGTAAATATGACATTTTCTTTAATAAAGATCGAAGCATTGGTCCGCTCTTAGGATTCAGTAAAAGATACAATTCATATGTTTGCACTGAATGTTAGTTCTAGGTATAAAATAGATGAGATTCCGAAGAGTCTATTTACCTTTAAACACCAGACAGATAAGTTCGATCACAGTAAAAATTGTTGATCAAAGCCGTAACCTAATTAATTTTTGTGGAGAAACTATAACCCTCGGACTACATTTAAAACCGCAAGAATAATGTATAATAAAAACGCTTACATAGGTAGACCTTCATTCACTTCTACCTTATCACTTGGACTAACAAGGTCGCAGAAGCCGCAGACAACACTTGAATCTATACATCGCAAACAGCTGACGTTTGTAAATAAAGACTTTTTAAAATCTTTGGGTTTGAAACTAAAGAAAAGCTAAATTAAAATGAGTCAAATACTTGATGTTATAGAAAAACCTCTGTATGATGATAGTATCATTAAAAAAGAATACCATAGCTACTCACCGTATTTACAATCACATAAAAGCAACGATGAGATAAGGATAGCCATTCAAAATCAAGATCTATTCGTTTTACCCAGTGAAAGTATAATTTATAATGAAGGTACGGTCACCTTGGAGAATGGAAATGTGACTTCCAATGCAAAATTAAAAATAACTGTATGACATTCTTGTTTGATGAAATGCGCTATGAGATTAATGGATTGGAAATTGATCGTACCCGACTTGGGTGTAACTACAACAGTGAAAAATTATATCTCTTTGAATCCGACCGAAAGTAATATACTGATGCTGGTTGGTTTTCGATGAATGAACTTGAAATAAAGGATGGATATTTTAATTTTTGTATACCACTAAAAATGCTACTGGGATTTGCTGAAGACTTTAGTAAAATTATCTTAAATGCTAAACATGAACTTGTACTACTACTTTCAAATTCGGAGGAAAATGCTGTTTATTCAACTGATACAAACGAAAAATTGAGTATAACTTATATTATGTAGACAATTCCGCATGTACAATTAGCTAATTTTGCAAAACTATAACTCTTCCAAATAATCCAAAGCGGTCAACCTATATCAATAGCATTCCGCAGTTGGGATTGTCATTTCAACCCGATACTTACTCAAGTAACCAACCATCTGTGTAACGTTAAATTGTCTCCACAAAATGAAAGACCACGTCTTTTACTGATTGTTTCTAGAAAGGACCACAAGTTTCAACATTGTCATTTAATTGATGTTAAAGGTCACTTAAATTCTGATACATATCCGTATGATGACCTCAACCTGAATTTGGATTTTAATCGTTATGCTCTGCTATATGATATGTACACAAAATTTCACGAAAGCTATTTTACTCGTGAATCTCAACCTCTGCTGTTGCCTGAAGATTTCAAAGATACTGCACCGATAATTGTGGTGGATGTTAGTCATCAAAACGAAGCTATTAAAAGTGGACCAATTGATATTAGAATTGAATTTAAGGCATCAAAGAATATTCCAGCCAATACATCGGCTTATTGTATACACGATAAAATAATTGAATATACTGAAGTGACCGGCGAAGTTAAAAATGTCGTCTAAGTGAAAAATGGAAAATGAAAAATTTATTACTCTGGAAGTACAGGGTTTCAAAGGCAATTTTAATGAATTTATCATCAAAGAGTTGGCAGTCACCTTCAGCTTTAATGAGTATCAAAATTTTATTATCACCATATGGATTTGATAAATTAACACGTCATTCCCAAAAACAAGTACACTGGTTAAATCGTAATCATCATGGTTTCACATAGAATTATGGTTTCATCGACTTTTGTAGTGTAAAATATTTCTTGAAGCAAAATCTTAAAAACACACTCGTATATGTTAAAGGAGCTGATAAATCCAAATGGGTTGAAGAAATTTTAAACGTGCCCGTAATTAACGTTGGAGAATTGGGCTGCAGCAACCTTGAAATTTTACAACATACATACTTACAACAAGAATGTGCCATGCCCATGATGGATGTTGTGCGATTCAAAATGCTTTGCTATTAACAAATTTTCTAAATTCCTTCAATATATAAAAAGAAAATGTGTATAATATTGTATTTCATATGTAAGTTTTTATTTATAAAATATCTTAAATATAACAATTGTTTTCTTAATATATATATTTACAATGTTTATAATTTTACATTTTAGTTTATAAAATTTATTTTCAATATATGCATTAATAAAAAATTTATTTATAAAATTAAATTGTTTTCTTTTATTCCAAATTATATATTTACAGTTATAGTGATTTAGATTTTAATACAATTCTATACAATTACAAAGAATTTAAATTCTGAATCATATCATCTATATTCAATTCCATTTCTAAATCTATACTATAATGCCCCCCCGCATATGTATTCACATTATCTATTCTTATATAACGCTTATCATCGTTAAAACGTAAAGCTATCTTGTGGATTTTTTCCGTATATATTTGGTCAATTTTACTCCTAAATGCATACATATCACCATAAATTATTCTCTTATTTAATAAACAGTCCTTATAACTACTTACATAAACTTAAACTATCTAATACTGACTTAACACCTTTAGCTTTTTTCGTCTCACTACGATTTTCTACACTATAGGAATACATCTTGGATCTAAGACCAACAAATTCCTTCATGATCCTTCCTTTATTTTCATCTTTCATCATACCGAATACTTTGCCATTTTTACGAGGTATGTTGAAAGAATTATTTGGTGAATATTCTGATGTATCGAATTTTAAATCGATATCATCAAGAATACTCTTGTAATAGTCGTCTATTTGTATGCTATATATAAAAGAGTCGGTGTCCATGTAGTTCAAAGTCAAGTTTTCAGAAAACTTTGGCTGCATGCAGTCATAATGAAAGTCATACATCTTCCACTTTGATAATTCTAGTACAACAAATCCTAAGTAGACAGGTTTGTTGTAAACTACACGACCCCGGGTCAATTGAATAGCGACCATACCTTCAGAAGAATCCGAAAAGTCGGGGAAAAATGTTCTACTATGAAAATTTTGTTTGGCAATTAGAGCACATAGGGTTGGTGAGTGGAGTTATATTTTAGGAAATTTAGGAAGTATGTTGTTGTTGTTGTTGTAGTTTTAATGTTTGTATGTAGGATACAGAGCTGAGGAAGAGAAATATGTGTGCTCGCGGGTGACAGCTTGCTAAGCAGAGGCTGCTTAAGCAGAAGCTGTGTAAGCAGAAGTAGTGTTGTAGTTGTTGTTTATTAAATTGCTTCGTTTTTGAGACGCTGCCCCAGAAATTTAATGTAAACATTAAGTGAAGGTAGTGGTGTTATTCTTGTTTTATTTAATTGCTTGAGATCGAACTATAGCTTGATTCGAATTTTGGTGGGAATTGAATTGTATTTAATAAAAAATAAAAAAATAAAAAATAGCACTTTACTGAAGACATTGGGGAAACAACTTTTTATTTTGTTGTTGTTGTTGTTGTTGTTGGTATTGTTGACATCATAACTTTTTGATATCGTTAATTTATGAATATAACGCTAAATATTATATTAATTAGAATTATTATGTATACATACTATACTGTAAGCGCATAAAGTACTTATTGTTTGCTGTGTGTGTGTGTGTATGTGTGTGTGTTTCGTTAAGGAATTCACAGATATTAGTATGAGTCATCAATTTGCCAGAATTTATTTTACAGAAACGCGTTTTGTATACTATTGTTGTTGTTGAAAATTTAAGAGAGGTGAATCGCTACGGCGGAGAAGTATAAAAGGAGCAACAAGTTATTACAGAACTTCATTAATCGTTTGATTCTCCAAGCCATCAAGCCCTGTGAGCTCCAAATAACTTTTCAGAAAATACTCATATATTTTGCACCGTTTAAAATTATTAAATAATAAATAAATAAAAAAATTATTTACTATTATTCAAATTGGAGAGATAAAGCTCATTAGTTTGCAAAACTTAAACCAAAGTGTAAACTAAAACTTAAAGTTTATATAAAGAACGCTTAAATTTTTAAAAAGCCTGAAGTGAAATCTACTTTATTAATATTATTATCATCATAATAATCATCAACAATAACGACATCTTCAGTTAAATCTTTTCAAAATGGAAGGATTCATTTGCAGTGAGTGTGGTGTTCGTTTCACCGAAAATCGCAGCCTTAAACGCCATGTTTTAAACAAACATGCTGAAAAACAAGCATTCGATTGCAATGAATGCAACATTAAATTTTCCCGACGCGATAACCTTAAAAGACATGTAAATTTATTTCATCCACAACCCAGCTGTGCTTCACCAGTAAAACGTATTCATAATGAAAACTTTTCAATTTGTTCCGATTGTAATGAGAACGTTTCGAAGAAAGACTGGAATTATCACATTAGGACCAATAAACATAAAAAAATGCTGGCATCCCGATTAACGAGCACTTTAAAACAATAAAGTCAGCCTTCAATGAAAGGATTGAAACGCTTATGCTCGAAAACGTGATCAAGGGTTTGCTCATTCCAGAAAAGTTTTTTTTACAGTAAACAGGGACTTCATTATAGACGTCTTGGAAGATTTACTCGAAAAGCACTTGAGCTATAAATTCAATTTAGAGATATTTTGTGAGTATATATATATATATATATATATATATATATATATATATATATATATATATATATATATATATATATATATATATATATATATATATATATATATATATATATATATATATATATATTTTAATATTGACATCCAACTAAAAATGAAAGCACCACGGCACTTTCATACTAGTATGTAAACACCCAGATTTTCAATGAATTGTATAAACTACTTTGAGTTATAAATAATAACTCAACATAAGTAAAAACCACTGTTATCGTTTCGTTTGTGGTCTTTATATCAACTTTCGCATCAATTATATAGTATTACCTATCAGATGAGACAAACAGCTCTTTTAGGTCCCCTAAGTCTCTTAGGTCCCCTACTCTAGACTTTATAAATTCTAAGTTTTCTTTGTTGCCTACTGTCTCTTTTAAAATTGTCCAAATTTTTGATATAAACTCCCCCAACTGACGTTTCAGATCCTTATGGGTTCTCTCTAATTCTATATATGCTTGTTCTTGCAACGACTCTGCCATTAATTAAAGAACGACATATAATTTAGTGGGTTTTTATTTTTCTTAACGTTTACAATTAACATATGTAAGAGTAAATTTTTCTTAATGTTGAGAAGTTAAATTTATTTTGAAGTGTTGGATTCAGAATATTGTAAAACGACTACTTAGCGCCGCCAATTAACGTTCCATCGTTTTATTAAACGTCCAATTTTAATTACTATTCGTAGTACCTTAAAACGAGAGACAATTAACGAAACAATTAAATTTTGCGTATCAAGTTTAAATTTCCTTAAATTAAGTTTAGGTTTCCTGCATGCTTCGTTTACCGAGCATGGTGTAAACATTCGCCGTACAAATGGTTTCCAGTACGTACGCTTGCTTTACTTTTGTTATGTTTTTTTCTTTTCATTTTGCAGCCTGAGCTCGCTATTTCTTTGTTTCAATCGGAGACGAATTGTCAATTATTTTGTCGCCTTCGCTGAGGTAATTTAAAACCTCAAAATGAACGAACGAATTGCTTCTTTTTTGTAGCGGCACACAAAACTGCAACGTTTGCAATTTAGAACTCGAACAATTAAATGAGTGAGCTATGGTTTGGGTTATTTCTTTGCTAATTGCTTGCTTTTGTTAATTGTTTTTATAAGCAAGCAATTGTAATTGCTTGTTATTGAAAAAGGATGACACTAAAGTGGCTTTTATTCTCCAAACGATATGAAGTCTCTAAGCGATTTACTGTAACGATTAAACTTTTAATTGTGGTTTTTAAAATAACCAAAAAAAAAATTATTCCAAAATGATATCTTTCTTATTATTCCCAATACTACCACTATCATATTAAGAATTAATTTAATTTTCCTTAAAAATTCATTCATTCTCCAACAATTCACTTTCAAATTTCACTTTAAAACTATTCAAAACTTTTAAAACTATTTAAAAACTTTCTAAAACTATTTAAAAACTTTCCAAACAACTTCCCAGAGTGAAAGGGTCGACCTCAGCAAAGGTTTCGTCCGGCCATTGGACAGACAAGGGTACCTGGCTTGACGCTGGCACTCCTTTTATTTATTCCACAAATTTCACCAAAACTTTCACTCACTTACCTTTAATTTTCTTCGAGCGATCCTCGGCTCGAAAATCCGGCTGCGCCAAAATGTTGTGGATACCTCCTGGAATTGATGATCCTCCGAAAGAAAAGACCGGAATGCCTTCTAGTGTTCTTTTATTTTCGAATATGCAGCGCCGGTCTGCGCGCTGTGGTCTCACAAACAGAACTCTACTTTTAAACAATAAGTCATTTTTACTTAAGCTAAACTAAAGTGGACCGGTATATCGCAATTCCACTATTTTGCAATATTAAATTCTTAATATTCATATTTGCCAATATTAACGTCGGCAGAATTAAATTGGGACGATTTAATTCTTCCGCGTTTACTCCTTGCTTTTTATTTTAGCTAATTTTATTTATTCGGAAAGCTGCTTAGTTTGAGCTCGAGAAAAGCAATTAGCTTCCACACTTGCTACCATGCAGACGGTGCAAGTTACTATCTTGGCTTTCCAGAGCTTTGCCCGGAGCTTATAATTAGCTTCCACACTTGCTACCATGCAGAGTGCTGGTTGCTAGCTTGGCTTTCGAGCTTCCCAAAACAAAATACTTGGCTTGCATTTAAGGCTGATCTTGACCTTGACTCACTAACTGAGTTATTAACAAGTGCCAATGTTCTTACCTTAATAGTGTGAATGCGAGAGTTCCTAAGACAAATACAGTCAGTTTTGGAGATGTTAAGGCTAAGACCCCCTTTTTTGTAGTAATCATTGATTGTCTTTATATGTGAAGTGACAATTGCTAGGGCTTCATTGGGTTGCGTTGCCCCAGCATATACAAAAGTATCATCAGCGTAGAGGATAGCAAGTGACTCCGAGGACACGCATGATGTCCGATAAGTGTGAGGAAAGTCAGATAAAAAGATATTAAAGAATGAGGGACTCAAGATTGAGCCTTGAGGGACCTCAGAGTCAACTCTCTTCGTCATGGATTTAGAATGTTTGAAATGGATGAAAAAGTAACGGTTAGTAAGGAAACTATCCAGGATTTTAAAAATCATAGAGGAAACTCGTTTTGGATAATTTTAAAAAGAATTTCGTCCCACCAAATGCTGTCAAACGCTTTTTCAACGTCCAAGGAGCAGCGGACAGTGCATTTTTTCCTTCTTAGATTCAGGGTTACATCGCTATGCAGTTTTATTAGAGCATGTGTTGTGCAATGTCCTTTTTTAAAACCTAACTGGTAGTCGGAAACAGGATCTGCCAGGACTCCATTGTCAAGGGCATTATCTATTTTCAGGGAGATTATTCTTTGAAGAATTGTGCCAACGTTCGACAGTAATACAATGGGACGAAAGTTTGAGATATCAGTGTTGTTGGGTTTCTTTTTAACTGGTACGATCTTGGCCAACTTCCAACTATTGCAAAAATAACCATTATTCAGACAGTTATTTAGAATAATGGCTAAAAATTCGATTGCGGACAAAGAGATCTTCTTCAGTATACAGTTCGAGAGATTATCATGGACAGAAGATTTCTTGGAGTTACTGTTTTTCAAAATATTTTTAATTTCTACAACTGAGGTAAAATATTCGGTATTACACGCCGGTAGAACCGAGTTGGAGGGTTCAAAATTAAATATTCTAGTTGGCAAGTTATCTCGAAACTGTTCAACGGTAGTTTCAACTTTTTGTACGAGAATTGGGTCAAAAGTCGGCCTTTTCTTTTTAAAAACCTTCCCAAAGTAGTCACTAAACGTTGAGGCTATATCTTTTACTGAGGTATAAGTTATGTTGTTAAATTTTAGTATGGAACAGGAATAACTTTTCTTTCCAATAAGTTTATTGATTTCCTTGAATGCAGAAGGACCTGGTTTAATTTTAGAGAGTCTCTCTCGAAGTTGTTCATCTAGCCAAATTCTAACTTTTTCTTTAATTAAAGTTCCTAAAACAGAGATCTTAGTTGAAAGTTGTTTGTAACTTGGGCTAGTCCTGTTAAAAGTAGCATGAAAAATCTTTTTTAAGTCTCTTTGGCATGCGTGCTTAATTTTAAAAAGTTTTGTAATGTCCTCTGGTAGGTTTTTGTATTTTTTGAATAAAGGATTAATTTTAACTGAATATTTATGTAATGCTAGGTTGAAGTTATTTATGTGCATGTCAATTTCATCGCTAGAGAGATTAGAATGCTGTGGGGTTGAAAATGGGATATCTCCACTTTAAGATTCTCGTTGAATTTTCTCCAATCCGTTTTTTGGAAAGATAGGGAGACCTCCGGCTGCTTAAGGGCAAACACAATTTGCGAAAAGGATAGGTCTAGGAGTAAAGCATAATGGTCAGAGAATGATGGAAGGGATGAGATCAATTAATTTGATCAATAAGACAGTTGGAAATGATAAAATGATCCAGAAACGATGGACCATTTGGGTAAGAGGGACAGGATGGAGCTAGGAGAGAAAATATATGGCAAGATTAAGACATCCAACTTTCTAACGTAAGAGCATTAATGTTACTGGAAACATCACCCCAATAAGGACGTTTAGCATTAAATTCATCTCCTATTACCGCTCCATCGTAATCAGTTGCTATGACGTTAATTTTTTCAAGATCGGAGATGATCGCTGCTCGGGCAGAGTTAGTTGGAAAGTAAATTGATCATAGCAATAGGGATTTAGTGGAGTCATATTGTAATATATAGTATATAGTAGACCGGTCCTTATTTATATGGACAAATTTATTTTCTCGAATATATGTTACGGCAAGCGCTAAAAATATATATATATACTATATACTATATAGGCAATATACTATTGCCTATATTGCCTATATACTATATAGGCAATCGTCAATAGAACACATGGGAATTCAAAATTCGAAGTGTCTATAATATTATAGTGAAGTTTCTTTTTTGAAGCTATTGCTATTCCTTGTGCAGAATCGTTACGCAGAATATTGTAAGAGTCCAAATAGACCTTGTGCTTAGAATTGAGGAGAATTTCTTGAAGAAACGCAATAAAGATTTTAATTCTTTTTAAAAGATTCAGCAAGTCAATGCGTCTACTGTTGTCTACCAGGGATGCGGTATTTAAGGAAATGAAATTTTTACCCGTTTTGTTATGATTCGTATTGAGAATTACTTGGTCCAAAAGTTCCAAATAAGCTCACCTTTTCGATTCAGTGGAGTTGCTACTCTTAATTTTAATCACGAATTGTTTAACTCGAGCCACCAGGGAAGATATATCGGTGCCAAATAGAGCATTGGAGAGATCAAGGAATCCTTTAGACGGACCGTAATCAAGGGAGGGAGTTGCGTTAAAGTTAGGTGGTGGATTCTCGTTTCTAACTATGTCCGCGAACGACATTTGGGAAGATACTTGATTGCATGCTTTAGGGACCTGAGCCTTCTGGTCTATTTTTTTTTAAGTAGCAATGACTCCCTCTTTTTTTCTCCCCTTTAAGGGAGTAGGGTATATTCACTTTGTTCTTCCGTTTGTAACGCAGAGAAGGAGACGAGATAGATATAGAAAAGTATATATATTCTGACATACTTTTGGGCGTGACACGCCCACTGATAACAAAGTCGGAAATATCTATGGAACGGTATAAGATATTGATATGTAATTTTATCAGGATATATAGGGAAACATTACCAATAAGCTTACCAAATATGGGTGTGCCACGCCCACTCATACAAAAGTTGTACGAGGTATCTACACGTATTACCAATTTGTATACAAAAGGTTGTCAATATCACATAAACAGTTCAAAATATTAATATCTTCGTAATTCCATCTAGCAGTACCTAGCGACATTACAAAAACATTTTCCCGAAATGGGCGTGGTCCGCCTACTTATACAAAAGTTGTTAAGTGGCGAAATTATAATTTTTTCAGTTACTCGGGTGTAGGGTATTTAGATTTCGGCCAGGCCGAAGACAACACTCTTACTTGTTCCAGATATGATTTGTACATAGGACAACCACGATAATTAGCGGGATGCCCATTCTCTTTGCAGTTAACACAAAAAGAAATGTATCCCTCTTTCTTTCCATTAAGGCATTGACCGGGGTCATGCTTATTACTGCACTTGACACACCCTTTGGCACAATTCTCAGCTAAGTGCACAAAACTTTGGCATCTTTTACATTGAATGGGATTATTGGAACTTTTTGGTTTTTCCCAAGTAACACGAGAGTGGAACAAATATTTAATTTTAATAATAATTCCGTTTGGAATCTTACCAGGAAGAAGTTGCACTACAAACAAGTCATTGCTACTTTTTCCTTTTTCTGCTACAAGAGGGAACACCTTGAAAACCAAATTGGGAAACTCCAACTTAAGCTCCTGCTTAATCTCATCCCCCTCAAAATCGGAAGTGAGGCCACGAAGGATTAGAGAGTGTTTTTTATTTTTAGTTGCGGTGAAAGTATGAGCTTCAATCTCACTAGATTTTAAAACCTCAATAAGTTCGGAATGAGTCTTATGATCGTTAACAAAAAGCTTACATTTATAATTATTTACATACGTAACCTTAAATATCAAGTCGGGGACTTTCTCCTTTAATCCCTCGATGAAAAGTTTCACATTGGAGAAAGTTCTTAAAACAAGAGGAAGAAAAGTTATCATTAAGTGGCTAGGATTTTCGAATGAACATAATTCTTGGATCGATAGTAATGAAATTTTGTAAAATAAATGTAAATAAATTTTATGGTATAAAATGATTGTTTTGTGTGTTTCCATTTCATTAGTTAATCAACATTCAAGATGTCAATAACTCTTACTTTAAGTGTCGGTTCATATGAGCTTGATGATATTGCCGAGTACATTTAAAGTAGATATTTAAGTATAGTCACATGAAAAGCTGCACGAGAAATTGGAAATAGCAGCCAAACCTAATACACTGCAAGGTATCATAGGATCCAGTAAATATGACATTTTCTTTAATAAAGATCGAAGCATTGGTCCGCTCTTAGGATTCAGTAAAAGATACAATTCATATGTTTGCACTGAATGTTAGTTCTAGGTATAAAATAGATGAGATTCCGAAGAGTCTATTTACCTTTAAACACCAGACAGATAAGTTCGATCACAGTAAAAATTGTTGATCAAAGCCGTAACCTAATTAATTTTTGTGGAGAAACTATAACCCTCGGACTACATTTAAAACCGCAAGAATAATGTATAATAAAAACGCTTACATAGGTAGACCTTCATTCACTTCTACCTTATCACTTGGACTAACAAGGTCGCAGAAGCCGCAGACAACACTTGAATCTATACATCGCAAACAGCTGACGTTTGTAAATAAAGACTTTTTAAAATCTTTGGGTTTGAAACTAAAGAAAAGCTAAATTAAAATGAGTCAAATACTTGATGTTATAGAAAAACCTCTGTATGATGATAGTATCATTAAAAAAGAATACCATAGCTACTCACCGTATTTACAATCACATAAAAGCAACGATGAGATAAGGATAGCCATTCAAAATCAAGATCTATTCGTTTTACCCAGTGAAAGTATAATTTATAATGAAGGTACGGTCACCTTGGAGAATGGAAATGTGACTTCCAATGCAAAATTAAAAATAACTGTATGACATTCTTGTTTGATGAAATGCGCTATGAGATTAATGGATTGGAAATTGATCGTACCCGACTTGGGTGTAACTACAACAGTGAAAAATTATATCTCTTTGAATCCGACCGAAAGTAATATACTGATGCTGGTTGGTTTTCGATGAATGAACTTGAAATAAAGGATGGATATTTTAATTTTTGTATACCACTAAAAATGCTACTGGGATTTGCTGAAGACTTTAGTAAAATTATCTTAAATGCTAAACATGAACTTGTACTACTACTTTCAAATTCGGAGGAAAATGCTGTTTATTCAACTGATACAAACGAAAAATTGAGTATAACTTATATTATGTAGACAATTCCGCATGTACAATTAGCTAATTTTGCAAAACTATAACTCTTCCAAATAATCCAAAGCGGTCAACCTATATCAATAGCATTCCGCAGTTGGGATTGTCATTTCAACCCGATACTTACTCAAGTAACCAACCATCTGTGTAACGTTAAATTGTCTCCACAAAATGAAAGACCACGTCTTTTACTGATTGTTTCTAGAAAGGACCACAAGTTTCAACATTGTCATTTAATTGATGTTAAAGGTCACTTAAATTCTGATACATATCCGTATGATGACCTCAACCTGAATTTGGATTTTAATCGTTATGCTCTGCTATATGATATGTACACAAAATTTCACGAAAGCTATTTTACTCGTGAATCTCAACCTCTGCTGTTGCCTGAAGATTTCAAAGATACTGCACCGATAATTGTGGTGGATGTTAGTCATCAAAACGAAGCTATTAAAAGTGGACCAATTGATATTAGAATTGAATTTAAGGCATCAAAGAATATTCCAGCCAATACATCGGCTTATTGTATACACGATAAAATAATTGAATATACTGAAGTGACCGGCGAAGTTAAAAATGTCGTCTAAGTGAAAAATGGAAAATGAAAAATTTATTACTCTGGAAGTACAGGGTTTCAAAGGCAATTTTAATGAATTTATCATCAAAGAGTTGGCAGTCACCTTCAGCTTTAATGAGTATCAAAATTTTATTATCACCATATGGATTTGATAAATTAACACGTCATTCCCAAAAACAAGTACACTGGTTAAATCGTAATCATCATGGTTTCACATAGAATTATGGTTTCATCGACTTTTGTAGTGTAAAATATTTCTTGAAGCAAAATCTTAAAAACACACTCGTATATGTTAAAGGAGCTGATAAATCCAAATGGGTTGAAGAAATTTTAAACGTGCCCGTAATTAACGTTGGAGAATTGGGCTGCAGCAACCTTGAAATTTTACAACATACATACTTACAACAAGAATGTGCCATGCCCATGATGGATGTTGTGCGATTCAAAATGCTTTGCTATTAACAAATTTTCTAAATTCCTTCAATATATAAAAAGAAAATGTGTATAATATTGTATTTCATATGTAAGTTTTTATTTATAAAATATCTTAAATATAACAATTGTTTTCTTAATATATATATTTACAATGTTTATAATTTTACATTTTAGTTTATAAAATTTATTTTCAATATATGCATTAATAAAAAATTTATTTATAAAATTAAATTGTTTTCTTTTATTCCAAATTATATATTTACAGTTATAGTGATTTAGATTTTAATACAATTCTATACAATTACAAAGAATTTAAATTCTGAATCATATCATCTATATTCAATTCCATTTCTAAATCTATACTATAATGCCCCCCCGCATATGTATTCACATTATCTATTCTTATATAACGCTTATCATCGTTAAAACGTAAAGCTATCTTGTGGATTTTTTCCGTATATATTTGGTCAATTTTACTCCTAAATGCATACATATCACCATAAATTATTCTCTTATTTAATAAACAGTCCTTATAACTACTTACATAAACTTAAACTATCTAATACTGACTTAACACCTTTAGCTTTTTTCGTCTCACTACGATTTTCTACACTATAGGAATACATCTTGGATCTAAGACCAACAAATTCCTTCATGATCCTTCCTTTATTTTCATCTTTCATCATACCGAATACTTTGCCATTTTTACGAGGTATGTTGAAAGAATTATTTGGTGAATATTCTGATGTATCGAATTTTAAATCGATATCATCAAGAATACTCTTGTAATAGTCGTCTATTTGTATGCTATATATAAAAGAGTCGGTGTCCATGTAGTTCAAAGTCAAGTTTTCAGAAAACTTTGGCTGCATGCAGTCATAATGAAAGTCATACATCTTCCACTTTGATAATTCTAGTACAACAAATCCTAAGTAGACAGGTTTGTTGTAAACTACACGACCCCGGGTCAATTGAATAGCGACCATACCTTCAGAAGAATCCGAAAAGTCGGGGAAAAATGTTCTACTATGAAAATTTTGTTTGGCAATTAGAGCACATAGGGTTGGTGAGTGGAGTTATATTTTAGGAAATTTAGGAAGTATGTTGTTGTTGTTGTTGTAGTTTTAATGTTTGTATGTAGGATACAGAGCTGAGGAAGAGAAATATGTGTGCTCGCGGGTGACAGCTTGCTAAGCAGAGGCTGCTTAAGCAGAAGCTGTGTAAGCAGAAGTAGTGTTGTAGTTGTTGTTTATTAAATTGCTTCGTTTTTGAGACGCTGCCCCAGAAATTTAATGTAAACATTAAGTGAAGGTAGTGGTGTTATTCTTGTTTTATTTAATTGCTTGAGATCGAACTATAGCTTGATTCGAATTTTGGTGGGAATTGAATTGTATTTAATAAAAAATAAAAAAATAAAAAATAGCACTTTACTGAAGACATTGGGGAAACAACTTTTTATTTTGTTGTTGTTGTTGTTGTTGTTGGTATTGTTGACATCATAACTTTTTGATATCGTTAATTTATGAATATAACGCTAAATATTATATTAATTAGTATTATTATGTATACATACTATACTGTAAGCGCATAAAGTACTTATTGTTTGCTGTGTGTGTGTGTGTATGTGTGTGTGTTTCGTTAAGGAATTCACAGATATTAGTATGAGTCATCAATTTGCCAGAATTTATTTTACAGAAACGCGTTTTGTATACTATTGTTGTTGTTGAAAATTTAAGAGAGGTGAATCGCTACGGCGGAGAAGTATAAAAGGAGCAACAAGTTATTACAGAACTTCATTAATCGTTTGATTCTCCAAGCCATCAAGCCCTGTGAGCTCCAAATAACTTTTCAGAAAATACTCATATATTTTGCACCGTTTAAAATTATTAAATAATAAATAAATAAAAAAATTATTTACTATTATTCAAATTGGAGAGATAAAGCTCATTAGTTTGCAAAACTTAAACCAAAGTGTAAACTAAAACTTAAAGTTTATATAAAGAACGCTTAAATTTTTAAAAAGCCTGAAGTGAAATCTACTTTATTAATATTATTATCATCATAATAATCATCAACAATAACGACATCTTCAGTTAAATCTTTTCAAAATGGAAGGATTCATTTGCAGTGAGTGTGGTGTTCGTTTCACCGAAAATCGCAGCCTTAAACGCCATGTTTTAAACAAACATGCTGAAAAACAAGCATTCGATTGCAATGAATGCAACATTAAATTTTCCCGACGCGATAACCTTAAAAGACATGTAAATTTATTTCATCCACAACCCAGCTGTGCTTCACCAGTAAAACGTATTCATAATGAAAACTTTTCAATTTGTTCCGATTGTAATGAGAACGTTTCGAAGAAAGACTGGAATTATCACATTAGGACCAATAAACATAAAAAAATGCTGGCATCCCGATTAACGAGCACTTTAAAACAATAAAGTCAGCCTTCAATGAAAGGATTGAAACGCTTATGCTCGAAAACGTGATCAAGGGTTTGCTCATTCCAGAAAAGTTTTTTTTACAGTAAACAGGGACTTCATTATAGACGTCTTGGAAGATTTACTCGAAAAGCACTTGAGCTATAAATTCAATTTAGAGATATTTTGTGAGTATATATATATATATATATATATATATATATATATATATATATATATATATATATATATATATATATATATATATATATATATATATATATATATATATATATATATATATATATATATATATATATATATATATATATATATATATATATATTTTAATATTGACATCCAACTAAAAATGAAAGCACCACGGCACTTTCATACTAGTATGTAAACACCCAGATTTTCAATGAATTGTATAAACTACTTTGAGTTATAAATAATAACTCAACATAAGTAAAAACCACTGTTATCGTTTCGTTTGTGGTCTTTATATCAACTTTCGCATCAATTATATAGTATTACCTATCAGATGAGACAAACAGCTATCGTGCATTAAACCTATAGGATATCTAGATTAAAAGAACACTCTATACTATCTACTAAATTATTTATTTTACTATCATAATAGTGCAAAGTTTGAGATTAAAATTTAAGTGCCGTGGCGGCAGGGCCGTCAACCGGCGGTTGTCAGATTCGCGGAAAAACTAAAACTTTAACTTTTTACTGCTGCTATGGCCAGGCCAGCATATCCCACAGCGAATGCCAGAATAGCCACCGCAGCAGATACTTCAGCACGAAGTAAAGCGCACCCACGATGGTAACGGCGACAGCGGCGTACATTCCCGTCGACATTCCGGCGATCTCATGTCTCTTCGCGGAATTTATATTCGCCCTCTAGTGTGCCGGCGCTAGCACACCAAGACGGCGTAAACTGTGCGCGCTGCCAAGGAGTCGGATAGCTACCCCAACTCGCTGGCAGCGCGATAGCACAGCGCTTCACATTACAAGCTAAAAACCGCTGGTTAAGCGTCGCGAGCTTTGGGCGACGGCTTCGTACCCGTTGGATTGACGGGGTGCCATATTGCGTCGCCCACGCGTTGACTCCGTCCGCCGGCCGACCTACTTACAAACTAATGAGCAGCGTATGTACGCGCTGCTACAATACTCCCCACCCAGCGTTTAGGACGCGAAATCGTGCAGCTTGGCTGGGAAGTGTACCATTCTTCCACTTCTCGTTCTGCCAGGTTGCTGCTCTGCGGTTTGCTTGGGAGGCTTCTGGAGCATGGATGGCGATGACGTCGTTGGTGTGATGCTTCTGGTGTTTGCCGCAAACGCTGGCTTGAGCCTGTCGATCTAGATCTTGGTCGCCTTTCCCTTCACCCGCACCGTGAGGTATTTTTCCTTTCGCGAGATAACTTCGAAAGGACCATCGAAGCGGGGCTGCAGTGGACGCTGGATTTTGTCGATGCGAACAAATACGTGTGTACACGTATCCATGCCCCGGTGTACAAATACTTTCTGGTCTGGAGTGATCTGCTTCATCTACCGACGGAGGCGCTTTACGAATTCCGCCTCCGTTGCTTTGACTGGCGAGGGAATGAGGAACTCCTCCGGTAGCTTTAGGGTCGTTCCGTATACGAGTTCCGCTGGCGACGCTGCCAAATCTTCTTTAAGCGCTGTGCGAAGGCCGAGAAGAACGATTGGTAACGATGTGCCCCAGTCGTTGCTGCCGTGGCAAGCTATGGCTGCCTTGAGGGTGCGATGCCATCTCTCGATCAAACCGTTAGCCTACGGATGGTAAGGCGTGGTGCGTAAGTGCTTGATACCCAGCAGCCTGTTGATCTGCCTGAAGACGTCGGACTCGAATTGTCGACCTAAGTCAGTCGTGATGCGAACTGGATCACCGAATCGGGCGATCCAACCGGAAATTAAATTTTGCGCCACCGTCGCCGCTGATATGTTTGGTATCGGAATGGCTTCCGGCCAACTCGTAAAGCGGTCGATTATCGTGAGGCAGTACTGATTTCCGCTTGAAGGGCGTAGTGGTCCGATTAAATCGACGTTTATGTGTTCGAATCGTTCATCAGGATTATCGAAGAAACCCAGTGCTGTTTTGTTATGCCTGCCAATTTTCGCTCGCTGACACGATGTACATGCCTTCACGAAATTCTGCACGTCTTTTCGCATGCTGGGCCACACGAAACGCTTCCGGATTAAACTGAGTGACGCTCTCACCCCGGGGTGCGATATGCCATGAATCTTGGTCATGACCTGCTGCCTGTAAAAAGCGGGTATAAAGGGGCGTATCGCGTGCTGCGACGTGTCACATATGATGTTCCCCGTAACCCCCGGAATTTCCAGTTTCCTAAGGTGCAAAGAACTGGTCTCTGGTGCCTTCAGAAGCTTTAGCAGTTCCTCGTCCGTTTCCTGATGCCTGGCGATGTCTTCGTAGTCCACCGGTCCCGTAACTTGCTGTATTCTTGATAGCGTGTCGGCAATATCGTTTTGTGAGCCGGGTAGGTGTCGGATGTCCGTGCAAAACTGAGTATGAAGTCCAAATGCCTAGCTTGCCTTTGTGACGCTTTGTCCAGATTTTGTTTGAAAGCGTATACAAGCGGCTTGTGATCCGTGTAAATGACGATCATGGATCAGAAAAATCTGACGGCTTGGTAAATTTCCAGGAGCTCGCGGTCGTATGCGCTGTATTTCTGTTGAGCGTTGGTTAGCTTCTTGGAGTAAAATCCCAGTGGCTGTAGCGTGCTTTCTGCTGCAGAACGGCGCCGACCGCGAAAACTGACGCGTCCACACACAGGGACAACTCCGCGCTTGGAGCTGGATGATAGAGTTGTGTCGCGTGTGCCAGATCCTCTTTACACTTCGCGAACGCTTGCCTGGTTTCTTCCGTCCACTCGAGTGGAGTTGTGTCGTTTTTCTTGTTACTGGCGATCATGTTGTGCAATGCCATTTGGGCAGAGACTGCGTTCGGGATGAACCTACGGTAGAAATTGATCATCCCCAGGAATCTTCTGAGATCGCGTGCCACCTTCGGAATAGAGAAGTGGCGGATAGCTTCAACCTTTTCGCCCAGCGGTTTAATCCCGTCTCTCGTTACCGAATGCCCTAAAAATTTTACTTCCGGCTTGCCCAGACAACACTTTGCGACGTTAATGGCCAGGCTGTTTCTTCGCAAGATCTCGGAAACAGCCCGCAGATGTTGCTCGTGCTCAACCTCGTTGGCGGACGCGATACAGATGTCGTCAATGTACACAAACGCGAAGTCAGACACGGGTGCCTAGACTTGGTTGATGTACCGTTGGAACGACTGCGCGGCGTTTCTGAGCCCGAGGGTCATGACCTTGAATTCAAACAGCCCAGAGGCGTAGTAATCGCTATCTTCGGAATGTCACATGGTTCAATCGGAATTTGGTGGTACGCCCGTTGTAAGTCGATGGTTGAGAAAATGCTTTTGCCGTGCAGAATGTGCGTAAAATCGTGAACGTACGGAATGGGGTACCGGTCTGGTGGCGTTATTTCGTTCAACGCTCGATAATCTCCGCAGGGACGCCATGAACCATCCACTTTCCTGATCATGTGCAATGGGCTGGACCAGTTGCTATCGGACGGTTTGCAAATCCCTTTCTCCAGCAGAAACTCGAACTCTGTCTTAGCTGCTTCCAATTTCTCTGGCGACAAGCGTCGTGGCCTAGCATGCACCGGGGGCCCTTTGTCACGATATGGTGAGTCACTTTCGCGTCTGCCAATGCGTCGGTAGAACGGAGGACGGTTATATCCGTAAATTCTGCCAGTAGCGCTGCGAATGGGCTGTTTACGTTATAGGTAAGGACGTTTGGCTTACCTGGCGTAATAACACCCTTGACTTCGAGTTTAGTTGTTTCGTCGATCAGCCGGTTATCTTTTAAATCCACCAGAAAATCAGCGCCGATGAGGGTCTTTACCTGCGCGGTGATAAACTCCCAGCAGAAAGGCCGTCTCAGCCCCAGATTTAGCCTCACTTTCTTGGAACCGTACGTCACGATTTGCGAGCCGTTCGCAGCGAAAAGCTTGACATCATGGGGTCTATTTAATTTTTCACACTTGTTGGGTGACATCACAGATACGTCGGCTCCGGTGTCGATAAGATACTTTTGGTTGGTAGCCGTATCCGTGATATACAGGCGACACTGCTTTCGGGCACATGTGTCGCTCGATGGTGGTGACCGCGCACCTAGTTTTGTGGGAAGTTACATGGCTTCCGGCAATTCGTTGCGTCGCTACCGAACTTCCTGTGGAACCAGCACCAGCCGTGTCCAGGGGCGTTATCACCAAAGCTTTGAGGCGTCCTCGGCCGACGTGGTTGCGGAGACCTACCTCGCGCCGAGAACGGTGCCGTTGTGCGTTGTTGCCGATTTGCCCGGCGCGTTTGGCTCTCCCCTCTAGAAGCCCTCCTCGACGGGGGCATATTGGGTGGCCGTTCTGCTTGCATCCTGGTTCGATTTATTTGATCCAAGCGCTTCTCGATACGTTCGAGGCGCCTCTCAGTGCTGGACGAATTAGGCGAGGACGTGACCGCTAGCGATTGACGCGCTCTGTAGTCGCCTACCTGCATAATTTTATCCGCTAACTGAGCTTTTTGCGACAGCGAATCGTTTGAGACCTGCAGGATGGCTTGAACACTCGAGGGAAGTCGACCAATCCACAGGTTTTCCAACATCTGATTATTAATGTTGGTTCCACCCAACTGTCGCATCTCGTTCAAAAGCGCTGCCGGCTTTCGATCGCCGAGCTCGAGGTCTGACAGGAGTTGACGCAACTTCTCTTGTTCGCTCGTGCTGAACAGTTCGATTAGGCTCTTCCGCAAGTTTTCATACTTGTTGAAACTCTGGCGATCGCGAACTGTGATTCCAGCTACAGGAACCATAAGTCCGGGCAATCGTGCCAAAATGGTGGCGCTTTAATGTTCACTTTATTTACGTCACTCGTGGCTGAAACCGGATGAGGCTCCGCGGCCCCGGGCGCGGCGCTCGCGTTATCGTTGCTCCCGGCCGGGGAAGCACTTTGCTGGCTCGTGCCAGTGGCCTTGGCTTCCGTGTCGCCTGGCATCTTGGATGATCACTGTTAACGCGTCCACTATTAAGACGAGAAGGGCGTAGGTTATTACTGCCACCACTTTATCCATGCGCGCACTCTCGTTCACTTAACCACGCTACGTGTTTAGATCGCGTCTTTTAATCACGTCGTTTTGATAGCGCTGTTTTGATCACGTTGTCTTGATCGAGTAGTTTTGATCACGTTGTCTTGATCGCGTAGTTTTAATCACGTCGGGGTCAATTGTACGATGTCTAGATTAAAAGAACACTCTCTACTATCTACTAAATTATTTATTTTACTATCATAAAAGTCAAAGTTTGAGATTAAAATTTAAGTGCCGTGGCGGCAGGGCGGTCGACCGGCGGTTGTCAGAGTCGCGGAAAAACTAAAACTTTAACTTTTTACTGCTGCTATAGCCAGGCCAGCATATCCCACAGGGAATGCCAGAATAGCCACCGCAGCAGATACTTCAGCGCGAAGTAAAGCGCACCCACGATGGTAACGGCGACAGCGGCGTACATTCCCGTCGACATTCCGGCGATCTCATGTCTCTTCGCGGAATTCTTCGAGGAATTTATATTCGCCCTCTAGTGTGCCAGCGCAAGCACACCAAGACGGCGTAAACTGTGCGCGCTGCCAAGGAGTCGGATAGCTACCCCGACTCGCTGGCAGCGCGATAGAACAGCGCCTCACATTACAAGCTAAAAACCGCTGGTTAAGCGTCGCGAGCTTTGGGCGACGGCTTCGTACCCGTTGGATTGACGGGGTGCCATATTGCGTCGCCCACGCGTTGACTCCGTCCGCCGGCCGACCTACTTACAAACTAATGAGCAGCGTATGTACGAGCTGCTACAAACCATTTCCTTTGTAAGTCGTTGATGCATCATAACGGCTATCTGGTCTTTCATAACAGCTATCAGATCAGTTCAGATTAGATCAGATCCTGTATAACAGCTGCCAGATTAGATCAGGTCATGTATATTAGCTATCAGATCAGATATAACAGCTATCAGATCTGACCGGATGCAACTGCTAACAGATCGGATCAGACCAGGTTATCGGCTATCAGATCAGATCTCGCATATCAACTGTTAGATTAGTTATCTGATGAGTTCAACCAACAAACATATCAGTGATATCATATAAAAGGTGAGGCTACGAATCCTGCCAATTACCGGCACATAGCAATCTGTTCAATACTCTCCAATGTTATGGAGAGCGTTATAAATTTTAACCTGATGAGGTATCTGGAGAGCAACCAATTGGTCAGCGATCGCCAGTACGGTTTCCGTGCTCACCGCTCCACAGGCGATTTGATTGCGTTCCTCACTGAGCGGTGGAACTGTTGTGTTCACCAAATCGGTGAGAGTAAGGTTGTTGCTTTGAATATCTCCAAGGCATTTGACCGAGTGTGGCATAAAGCACTTGTGTCTAAACTGGCTGCTTATGGTGTCAGTAATACATTCACTCGATGGATATCGAGTTTCCTCAGCGGCCGTTCTATTCGGGTTGTGATAGACGGCTTTGCTTCCGAAGAGCACTCCATTAATGCTGGAGTTCCGCAGGGTTCGGTCCTGTCTCCTACACTTTTTCTTTTTTTTATCAATGACCTTCTCTCATTGACATCAAACCCCGTCTACTCGTTTGCTGATTACAGCAGCATTTGTCATTCATATTCATTCTCCAGGTGTCCCTCTATTCTGGAGATCACTAGAAAACGCAGAAATATGAATGACACACTCCAATCCGACCTTAACAAAATCCATGAGTGGGGTCGAGCGAATAGGGTCGATTTTAATGCGCGGAAGACCCAATGCTGTTTGTTGACCCACAAGCGTCTGGCGGGCGACAACTTTCCACCTTTAAATATGGGTGGTGTAGATATTAATGACTCGGAGGCTCTTGATGTTCTGGGCATGTCAATACAATGCGATCTTCGTTGGAACGATCACATTTTTGATGTGTCGAAAGAAGCAGCCAAGTGCTTAGGCTTTTTAAAGCGGTGCAAGAAATACTTCACTCCAACCGACCTTCGTTGTGTCTACACCACTTATATCCGGCCGAAAATGGAGTACAACTCGCATATTTGGTCGGGAGCTTCGAACACGTATCTTAAGCTTCTGGACCGAATACAAGGTCGTGCGATAAAACTTATAGGGGACAGTAGGGTATCCAGCTCTATTGAAACCTTGGGATGTCGTCGGGATGTGGGGTGTGTAACCTTATTTTACCGTTACTTTAATGGTAATTGTTCCTCTGAAGTAGCCAGCCTGAATCCTTCGGTTCAGGTATTCAACAGATCTACTCGGCTTTCCAGAGCGGTGCACCCCTTTTACGTCTCGATCCCGTTCCAACGCACTACCCACTACCGCGAGAATTCGTTTTTCGGTCGCGCAGTTAAGTTGTGGAATAGTCTCCCTGCGCATGTTTTCCCAGCCACTTATAACGTGAATACTTTTAAAAGAGGTGGAAATCGACACTACTCCCACTTTTCCCCTTCCCACTAACCTTTTCCCTTCTAAACCAACGAATGCTTTGCATGGATAGGGGGCATCCCCTGAGTTTGGTTCTATCTGCTATAAAAAAAAACAAAAATATCAGGAAAAGAAACATAAAGGTCGTACATATCATGTAAGCGACCGTTTTTATATGGATTTTACTGCTGAAAAAATTAAACAACTCAAACGCTTGTATATGTTGTTCATATACACATGTACGCATTTAATTTTAATAAAGGTACAATAGTTTCAATAATAGATAATTCAAGAAATCATAATACAATTGTAAAGCTAATTTCGATTTACAAGTTCATAAAAATGATGTGGTTAAGTATGATTATCTGTTAATAAGATGTTCTCTTGGTATGCAAAGTATGTATGTGAAAGTTACTCAATTATGTCGGCTTCTCGTAATTCTTCGATAATGGAAATTATTTCGTTGATATAGAAGTTCGGGCTTCTGTGAATTTACTTGCATTAAACCTTTGTATGTCGTTGATGATTCTTTATCATTGGTTAGTGCTTTTACAATATTCATAGCCTTATTCATTCTGATGAATATAATTAGGTGTTTGAGGGTATAAACTCATCACACCCGTTCCTTTTTTATGGTGAAGTGGTGTGGACGTCAATAAAGACTTATCGCTGAATAATCCCTTTATGATGTTTGTGTACTTGTAAGTCCTAGTTCCCTTAATTTGCTTATTTGCCTCATAGTTACGTTTGTGAGCATTAGTATTTATTAGAATTGTTTTGTAAACCTGTAGATCTGCTTCGTTGTAATTTAATGGTGTCTTGTGGAACAGTAATTGGAAGAGACCGGGTGTAAGGTTGAAAGAGGTGGGGGATGAGGTGTCAAACGGTTTATCGGATATTAATATTTCGCCGTTTTGTATTTTGAAAGCGCTACTTCCGAATCTCCATTCACCATCTGTTCCTCTATGCAGTCCGTATGCTGTATCCAGCTCAATTTGCTGCTCTAATTTAGATAAATCCATGTCGTCAGTTGATTTGTTTGCATCTTCCCTTGAAACATCCATTTGAGAGAAAAAGGTACCATCATCATCGTCATTATCATCGTCATCATTGCTCTTGGTAAGAGTTTCGTCCATAAAATCGATCTCTTTCTTTGCTTTAACTGGGGTATTGGTTTTAAGTTTGTTTGTTATCGAATCATGCATATATTCTGGGTCATCCTTGTTAACATTTGTTTCAGTTGTGTCGTTCGTTTTATATATCCTCACTAATTCCTTCAAAGGTACTGTAAACGGTTTAAAAGTCTCATTAAATTGATTCTCTAAATCGGCTTTTCTTAACTTTAAAGCCTTAATTTTTTGTTTCAGTTCTCGTTTAGTTTTTACAAGTTCTTTTAATAGTTTAATATTCATCTTCAGTGTATTTAATCAGCTGTAACAGTTAGTTATCAAGATTAGGTATATCAACTATCAAATCAGATCAGATCGGATTAGATCTGGTATATCAGCTATCAGATCAGATGTATCAACTGTCAGATCAGATCAGGTGCAACAGCTGTCAGCTATTAGATCAGATCAGTTCAAAGGCTGTTTGCATACTAGTATGAAAGTGCCGTGGTGCTTTCATTTATAGTTGGATGTAAATATTAAAGCCTTTTCTTTATAACGTCCTTCATCAATGAACTGGTGAATATTCTGAGGTATCAAATTTTAAATTGATATCATCAGAATACTTTTGTAATTGTCGTCGATTTGTATGCGGTGTCCATGTATTTCAAAGTCAGTTATCAGAGCAGATCAGTTAAATCAGTGCTATCAGTTCAAAGTCAGGTATTGTCCTAATCTGAAAATGTAGGTAATCGGCTGTTTTATGTTGTTTTTATAATCAAATTTATTCATACAATTTCTTAAATCTAACAGGTTTTGCTCAATATATATATATATATATATATATATATTATTATATATATATTATAAGAAAACTATTGTTATTTATTAAATTCAATTTATAAACAAAATAATAAATAAATATATATAAACCAAAATGACTTTAATACAGACAAGAGAAGACATCGAAAGCAGCTACAATAATATGATTTATCAGATTTGCAAGAAAATGTCTGAGTTTCAGGAAAGGGACAGTGGCTGGTCTCTCATAAGGATATGTCACGTAGAGTTCAATATTAATCAATGTCGACCATTAAGGGAATAGCTGTATTATAAGAAAACTATTGTTATTTATTAAATTCAATTTATAAACAAAATAATAAATAAATAAATAAATATATATATATATATATATATATATATATATATATATATATATATATATATATATATATATATATATATATATATATTTATATATATATATTTATTTATTTATTTATTTATTATTTTGTTTATAAATTGAATTTAATAAATAACAATAGTTTTCTTATAATACAGCTATTCCCTTAATGGTCGACATTGATTAATATTGAACTCTACGTGACATATCCTTATGAGAGACCAGCCACTGTCCCTTTCCTGAAACTCAGACATTTTCTTGCAAATCTGATAAATCATATTATTGTAGCTGCTTTCGATGGCTTCTCTTGTCTGTATTAAAGTCATTTTGGTTTGGAACGATTTTACATCCCCAACCATATTTCAATACTCATTTTCACATACTCACAAAATATCTCTAAATTGAATTTATAGACCAATTGCTTTTCGAGTAAATTTTCCAAGGCTTTTATAATGATGTCCCTATTTACTGTAAAAAACGTTTCTAGAATGAGCAAACCCTTGTTCACTTGGTTGTTCGCTTGGTTGTGGATGAAATAAATTTACATGTCTTTTCAGGTTATCGCGTCGGGTAAATTTAATGTTGCATTCATTGCAATCGAATGCTTGTTTTTCAGCATGTTTGTTTAAAACATGGCGTTTAAGGATGCGATTTTTGGTGAAACGAACACCACATTCACTGCAAATGAATCCTTCCATATTGAAAAGATGTAACTGAAGATGTCGTTATTGTTGATGATTATTATGATGATAATAATATTAATGAAGTACATTTTACTGCAGGCTTCTTAAAAATTTGAGACTTCTTTATATAAACTTTAAGTTTTAGTTTACACTTTAATGTAGTCTTTGTGAATGCTCTGGGTTTTAGTTTTGCGAACTAATGAGCTTTGTCTCTCCAATTTGAATAATGGTAAATAATTTTTTTATTTATTTATTATTTAATAAATGTGCAACGGTGTAAAATATATGAGTATTTTTTCAAAAGTTATTTGGAGCTCACACCGCTTGATGTCTTGGAGAATCCAACGATTAATGAAGTTCTGTAATAACTTGTTGCTTCTTTTATACTCCTCCGCCGTAGCGATTCACCTCTCTTCAATTTTCAACAACAACAATAGTATACAAAACGCGTGTCTGTAAAAGAAATTCTGGGAAATTGATGACTCATACTAATATCTGTGAATTCCTTAAAAAACACACACACATACACACACACACACACACACACACAGAGAGTGGTTGGAATGATTTCAGACAGTGCAGACGTGTTTTTCGGCATCTCTTAGAAAGTGTTTTGATTTAGGAGTTATACGCCGGTTATAGCAGGCGAAAGCTTTTAAGTGCGAAAGTGTGGTCTCGAGTTACAAGTGCTAGTGGCGTGGGCCGACTGGGACACGAAGTGAAGTGATTTATTTAACACTGTGCTTCCCTCAAATCTAGTGAGACAAGGTTTTTCTGAGTTTGTTTATATCAGATTCCCGCGGTTTTGTGTGTCATTCAAGGGAGAAGTATAAACAAAATAAAAAAATTCTGACAACAGCTTTGACACCTGTTTGTTAGATAAAGTGGTTGTTGCACAGTGTTTCATGAAACTAGCACAGTGTTTCCTGGATAGCAAAAGGAGCAAGTTCCATTGCATACTATTAGGCTGTTTGCTCCACAGGGTGTGTAGAGCCCGCTCTTAAGCTTTCAGCAATGTTTTCTGTGAGGGGCTCAGCACCGAAAGAGAAGGGCAATGTCTCAAGCAGTGATAGCTACGTAGATCTATCTATGGCTGACGCGTTTAGAAGAAGTACGCGTATTGGTCTATCGCCGATAAAGATTATAGATGAGAAGGAGTGCGCGCGTTCGAGTTCCTCTCCTCCGTCGTTTTCAGAGGATAAACCACACTTTTTGGGTTTAAAAGTGTTTTTTTTTTATGACAGATGAAACCAAGCTCAGGGGATGCCCCCTATCCATGCACAGCATTTGTTGGTTCCGAAGGGATGACAGGTTATTGGGAAGGGGGAAAGAGGGAGTAGTGAAGATTTACACTTCGCTTGAATGTTTTCGACGCTGCTAGGCAGCAAAATTCGCGAGTTGCGTACAATGATGTCCGAAGTGATACCGACCACGGGCACTCCTCGCCGCACAATACATCAGCCGATGAGGATCCTGATGGACAGTGTAATGAAGCTGTATGAGGAAGCTAATGCAGAAGACCCGCGTGGGATAATGTCAAGAGAGCACGTGAGTAAATGTTTAATTGAGCGTTATTCGCAGACTTCACCGCTCCTAAAGCAGACGAAGGATATCGCAGTGAAACGCATGAGAAACGAAAAGGTGTCGGTTCAATCATCCGCGAAAAAAGTTCGTGAAGGCGGGTATTTGGACCAAGTGGAGGCAAACACAAAAAACGCGCAACAGAAAAAAGATAGTAAACTACTACAAAATGCGAGTTATGCTAGCGTAGCGAGTGCTGCCATCACTCAAGAGGAAAGAAAAGAAGCAGATTGGATCAAAATGGCGAGAAAGACTCCTAGTAAAACCAAAGGTGTAAGATTAAAACCGGAGGCAATTATTATAGCTTCGCGTGGCGAGGGGAGCTACGCTGATATCCTTAGGAAAGTCAAAGACGAACCCAGCCTTAAGGAGGTCGGCGACTGTGTGCGTCGAGTTCGCAAAACGCAGAAAGGAGAGATGCTACTGGAACTAGAAGGAAAGAGCTAGAAGGAAAGAGATGCTGTCGTCCTTCTTAGGCAATGAAGCCGAAGTGGGATCCTTATCACAAGAGGTACTTTTAGAATATAGAGATTTAGGCGAAGTCACTACGAAAGATGATATAGTGACAGCGTTAAAAAAGAACACAGCGACATCACAGATAATGCGCTCAAAGTATTGCGAACGAAAAGTGCTTTGATCAGTTTGCCAGTAAAAACAGCGATTAAAGCTCTAAGAGTCGGTAAAATTAAAATTGGTTGGGCGGTCTGCCAATTACGGGAATCAAAGCAGCCACTTATGTGCTTCCGGTGCTTAGAATTTGGCCATATAGCCAAGGTGTGCAAAAGCACTGATCGTTCAAAGCGTTGCAGAAACTGTGGCATTGAAGACCACTACATCAATGAGCGCCAGAACACGCCTAAATGCATGTTATGCTCTGAAGCCGGCAATGAGTCTCGCGACCATATTACAAGCAGTCGCAGATGTCGTGCGTATAGAAGAGCTATGGAAGCACAGCAGAAATGAAGCTGGTGCAGATAAATCTCAACCACTGTGAAGCTGCACAAGATCTGCTGAAGCAGTTGATTTCTGAGGAGAGGGCAGACGTGGCCATTATTTCAGAGCCATATAGAATACCTGACAGCAGCCTGTGGGTTACACATGCGACGAAAAGGGCAGCGATTTGGGCATGCGGGCGGCATTCTATACAAAGCGTTCAACAACATCCTTGCAGTGGTTTCGCATTCGCTATGGTGGCCGGAATAAATTTTTTCAGCTGTTATGCTGCACCTAGTATGACAAGTGATGAATTCACACATATAGTATGGTGTCAAACGTCGCAGCAGATGCTCGCAGCCGTAATCTTGTCATCGTAGCAGGTGACTTCAATGCGTGGTCCACGGAGTGGGACAGTAAATGCACCAACAGCAGAGGGAGAATTTTATTGGAAGCATTCGCAGCGCTAGACATGGTGCTGGTTAATTCGGGGTCTGTTGGCGCAACACATTGATTGGCAGGTTAGCGAACAGTTCACCTTCAGCGATCACCAAGCAATAATTGCAAAGGTAGAAATGGCCTCAAGCAGAGAGGGTAGCATCAGCCAATTCCAGAATGGATGGAAAGCGAATAATCTAGACGTAAGGCTGCTCAATCAAGTGTTCGCGGAGAGGCATGACTATCTACTGAGAGCCGAGGAGAAAGCCATACAAAGAAAGCCGTATCCATGCAGTTGAAAAGGGCATGCGACGCAGCGATGCCTAGACGGAAAGCAGTAACACGAGGAAGGCCTGTCTACTGGTGGAACGAGGAGATTGCAATTCTTCGCAGCCATTGCATAAAAGCAAGACGACGTTTTCAGCGCTCACAGGCATCGATCAGGGAGTCAAGCTACGCCCACGCTCCGATCGTTTACCTACCCGCAACGCATCGAAGTTTGGCGAAGTCAACATACTTCTCCATAAACACACATTCATCAAAGGAACTAGATAATAAGTCCAATCTGCCGAAGAGTTTAATAGAATCAGTTAACCGAAATAAAAGGGTATTTAATCAATAAATTTCTGTTACAAACCACTGGACACAGGCGAGCCAATCTATAGCTTTAAATCGCCAGGAAAAGGAGGTCTTTACACTTCTTATAAGCTAACAAAGTGATTTCAGTTCTTATTGTGGTGACAAAGTCCGTGGTGTAAGAAGCACTGTATCCGGGTATTTCAATCCATCTGGCAATCATGGGTTTCGCTTGAAACTTTAATACGATTGCGTTAAACTGTGTGATCCGGAAATTTGGTTTTGTCTAGCAATCGGTCGTTTACAAACAACAACTACCTCTAACCACATCTCCGCATGTAGGAGCGTCTGCAGAGAGTGGATGGGATTGCAAAGAGCGCACCATGACAGCAACATGACGATTCATCAAACCGGCACGTTTGCCTCATGGGTTCGTCGCTTCAGCTTCAGCACGAGCAATTCACCAAATAGCGTCTACGGAGGCTTCACAAGCAATATCGTCTGCAGAGAATGGACGAGACTGTAGAGAGCGCACCATGATAACAGCACGATGATTCATCAAATCGGTATATCAAATCGGTGCTGCCACTCGATCTAAAGCAGTCCATCAGGAGCAAACGTCAACTCCCTGTTCCAATGGCGACTGATCCGGGCTCCACAACTATGATACAGTACCCGTTCTGTACTGGAAGTTCTTATTCTGATGGTAATTCCCCTTTGCAAGCCGCGTACACAATGAGAGGTCCCAACTCCTCCTCGGAGGAGTCTAAAGAGAGAACCAGCACTGGACTGACGTCAGCTGCTGCGCGATGTGGATTGGATGGATGCAAACTATGCATAGCTGTTACGCTCCGTAGGTTCTCCCATATTAATTTGTCTGGTGGTGCTCTGACTCGTCAATAAAAGAACTAACTCCTGCGCTCAAGGCGTCCCTTCTGATAACCGGCGTGTCCCGTTATTCTTGTTAGAATTCGTCATGGGCCGCGCTGATCCTGTTCGCCTTTCTCTTCGCACTCTCGTAGTAAGCTACCTCACTTACCGTTGCCTTCCGATGATGATAAGTCAATCGTAGGGCGCAGTCTAGAGGAAGGCTAACGAAGCTCCTCACTTAGGAGGGTTTGAGATCTCCAGTGTAAGCCGATCCCTTCTTATGGAGTGCAATTTTAGGTGATCACGGGATACAGGAAGTCATCTACAAGATAATGTCCCTCGTACTTGGGGCCTAATTTGGTGGCGAAACTTTCTAAAGATCTTGACAATTAGTGGATCTCAACAATACCATATCTCCGATGCGGGGTTTCCAGGTCCTTCGGCGGGGGCTGTAATGCCTTGCTTGTTCTGCTGACGCCATCTGCACATTCCTCAGTGCTATCTTGAAAATCTGTTGGAGATGAAAAACCTTCATGAGAAACACTTCGGCGCTGTGAGTTCTTAGTCGATACCCAGAGTAGCTATTGACGCCGAGAAGATTTTAACTCGTCGAACGCTGTTTTCTGTCTCAGGCCACAATGTCAGTGTATCCCCGTTTTCAGCATGCTTGTTACGGGAAATGCTGTCTTGGGGAAGTCGTGACAAATCGCTTATACCACGAGGTGGCGTCAACTCCTGGTGGTGGCCTCAACTCCTAAATGGCGACTTTCCCTTTGAAGAAATGTTACTTATCCTTGTTGATCTGGAGATTTTCCGGAAAACATTTCCCTTTGCCCATCACCGGCCGAGATAAATCAGGCTTACCACCTGATCAGTGACTGGAGTAAAATCCCAGTCTTGTACAATTCGAGACCGCCGTGGTGTTCGAGGTTTGCGAGTTCCTTGAAGTGGACGCTGAAACGACTGAGCCTACCCCAACTGGAAGGAAAAATTTTACATTTTAGTACACGTATTTTTTATAGATATGATTATTAATTATAATAAAATATAAAAAAAGGTTGCATTGTTTCTTGCACTCAATTTATGAAATTTTAGGATTAAATTCAATATTCGGAAATTTTATTTTAAAAATTGTACAGCCTGAAAAATTTTGGGGAAATTTTTTCAAATATATTTTTTGCATTGACATTAGGTTTTGTCCTCTCAAAAACCGCTTGCGTCGAGATAATTGTATAGTTTTCCTTTACGTTACTGAGTTTCAGCCCCCTAAAAGCAAAAAGGGATATGCCGGGATACCTGCTCAATTTAAAATTAAGGAGTTTCTGTCCTCCTCAGCTTACTCAGGTCTAAATATAGCCTTATATTTTTAAGTGGAATATTTCCAATGCTTAATTTACGTTATTAACTACGAAATCTAGTAAATATCACATGTGCATCTGTGTGGTTAAAGACGCTAATTGCTGCAACACGAACTTGCGCAGATCGTATTAAATTTTTCAACCCAATCCGCGCAATCCGAAAATTCCATGGAAATACATCCAGAAGTTCATAGGAATTAAGATCCCAATAAAGTTTACCACATCTGCCCACGATGTGGTGATTCTGCAATGTTGTCAAGACGATGGTTTATTCTCACTGAGAGGGCATTGTCTTGAAGGTTTCTGCTTGGGAAATAAATTTTCGTTAGGTAGTATGGATTTTTACGAATAGGCCCACTCCTTAGTCTCGGAGCAAGGTGTTCGGGTACCTTTCTTGGCACAGCGTTTGGATTTTTAATTAATTTAATACTTATTGAAATGTGTTATTTGAATAATTATATTATGAGTTTATTCTGACACAATCAGGAACATTCTGAAAAAAACGGATGTGTATTACTACTTTAATGCCTTAAACACCATTGGAAGCACTAAACACTAAATACATTTGGCTTCGGTTATCTTTTTCTCATTTTCTTACGGGCAAAACATAATCACACCCCACGAATAAAACACAAAATCTGTCAATTCCTTTTCTTTCCGTCAATTCCTGTGTTGAAATGTAAACAAAGGAATAGGAAAAAAGAAGAAGAAGAGAACTTTGTGTGTGCCAAATTAGAAATAGATCTAACCTGAAGACATTTGGCTTTTTATATACGAACAATTCTTCTCAGATAAATGATATTTTTCTCCTTTCCCATAAGAGCCTGTGTAAAATTACACAGTTGGAAGCACTAAACACTAAGCACAAAATCAACTATTAAAATTGACAGTTGATTTTGTGTTTAGTGTTTAGTCCTTCCAACTGTGTTTAAGGCATATTTATAACCTATCGTTAAAATTGTCTGGAGATAATTCACTATTATTTTAAAAATTCTATGATGTGATTAATAATTATAGTCATATACAATAAGAGCAATTATAAATAAATTTGCCTTATTTTTAATCTTTAGTGTTAGGAAGTGGGAAAGTATATACTTTGAATAACCCAATTGGTTATGGGCTACACTTTTAGAAACCTATTTTAAGTTCTGCTGTTAAGTCCGTAGTGTAATAAATAATTAGTTTAATTGTTTGCAATGCATTTAATTTTATGTGTTCTTGTTTCTCTGCTCCTTGTGCTTAAACTGTTAAAAGAATGAGAGTTTGACTTTAACTTTAAATAGCACATACTCATATAACAAAACATAGGTAACACATGATTAATTTTCACAATAGGTTAATTTTCTTCACTTTGTGTTAGACACTATTTCAATGTTACATATACACCCGAAGAACAGACCTCTAAAATCGGGTTGCAACAACTATAACTCTTAAATTTTGAGAGATAAATTCTCTTGAATGAAAGTATACACAGAATTAGAGCGGTTATACATATTTAAGCGGTTATACATATGTGTTATGAATGAAAATAATAAATTATAATAACGAAATAAAATAGACACACAGATGGCACTTTGTCTAATCAAGTTTGTCATCATTATTAATTATTTATATGCTTATATATAAATAACCACTCTGCAAGCTTTCAGTGAAAATGGAAGTGTCTCTCAAGTAGCGCTTAGGAGTTATAATAGTTGCAGTTTAAAAATAGACCTTCCTTGGTAATCAGATATTCACTGATTCGCTAGTTGTTCGTTTTATACTTTTATGCATTTTACATATGTATTATTAAAATATCTTTGGTACTTCAACAAGAAACATTGCTTTCAAATATTTAGTTTCTGTAATCACAATGTGTTTTGCCATAAGAAATTATATTTTCGCAAAAGAATTCAATGAGCTTTTCTTCCGTATCTAAAACAAACAATTATCTTTAAAAACAATCTAGTAAATTGAGCAATTATACCAAATAAGTTAATAAAAGAGAGCAGTGTCAAAATTCTATTTTAAAGTTGGATGCAGATTTCACTCCTGAAGTTGGCTACTTTTGTTCACTGCTCGCAGTCGTAGTAAATATTTTTATTAGGAAGAATTTTATTTTTTTATAAAAATAGGGGGAAATTTTATTTTTTTCTCGTTTCCCATAAGAGCCCATGTAATTTTGACAGCTGAGAGTTGCAGAAGCATCTGGCCGTTTTAATTGTGTTTAAGCTATTAGAGTTAACCTGAGAGTGCAAGGTACTGCCGCAGCTATAACAAGCAATATAAAAAAGCAAAAGCTATATAACAAGCAATATAAAAAAGCAATATTACCTAAATACATATCTGAAAAAAAATTTGATTACACAGTTTGGACTTATTTCAATAGATCCAGATCCCTGTAATGTTCTCTGCGAAACCTCTGTGCCGCAAATGATGGTGATTCGTGTTGGGATGGCGATTGCATAATACCATCGGTTCTCTGCATTTGCCTTTGTCCAAGTTTCTCTATCTGCCATAGAAAATTCGCACAGCTGTTGCGAGTCATTATGAAAGAGACTTACTTCGCAGGCATTGCTAAGCGCGCCCTTCTGAAAGATTGGTTGCGTGTTAGGACACACGTATGTTCGTTCCTGGATGCTGTTGCATTGTTGTAGGAATTCTGGAGTCATAGGGAAGTATTTATCTCGATGCAGCGAGATAGCCATTAAAGAAGTTGATAGCTTTACACTTATCATTTCATTATTGTGATAGACTGGAATTGGAATAGAGTGAAGGAGTCTAAATGGAGTGAATGAGTCTGCTCTGAGAAGCGGTATGGTGGTTCTGAAGATGACATGATCCTCCGTTAGTCCTGCTTGGACTGTCATCAGCTTGTACACAGACAGCAGGCAATTTTGGCTTCCAGCTATCTGAATATTTCAATAAAGGTGGCTTTTAATTATTTTGATCTCCTTGTCGAGCTGTTGCGGCGATAAAAGTAGTGGACTAGTTTGTCCATTATCTAAACGTCTTCGATGTCCCTTTCGATGCGTGAAAAGATTCTGGTCTATATCTCCAGCCTCTACTGAAACCTTGAGAAACCCTTAATGGATGCTACCTGATCACTTTTCATGATGTTAATAGTTGCGTCCACAATTGAGGTCTGATTTTTAATGAGCTCAAGAAGGTGGTGCTTATTTGATTCGATGTCAGTAATGGTATTGGACATTTGTTCAGCATATTTGTCATGGAGAACTCCAAACAGGGAGTTGGCCAAATTTCCTATTAGGTTTATTGCACCTCTTTCTTGTCGACGAGTGGTTAGCAGGCCGTTATCTGCACGCAACTCTTACTCGGATTGCTGGAGTTGAGTCACAAGGTGTTCGCAAAGTGGCCGGTTTGGGACCTGTTCGCAGAGGTGCTTAATGGGTTCCAACCCACTGACTAATATTTGAAGATCGGTTTTTAGCGGTGATAGCTTGTAATGAATAATAAGGGTCCATTGGTCTGCACTGATATATGCGGATCCCATTTGTTTGAAGTGAATGCCTGTTGTTTGGTTGAATTGGAGAATATTGACTTGACTGGCAAACACCAACGGCAGAGTGAGAAGAGCCAGTACTATTGATAACCAGCTGACTTGAGTTGTCTGTAACTTGCGCCTCTTGGAAAATACGCCTGAGGTGTTGTTATCGGGTTCTAGTTGTTGCACTGTGCTCGAGTTAAGGTTGGTTTTTTTAAGTTATTAAATAATATAATTTTTTGGGGGCAAAATCAAACGAGCGCAGCATACAGTCCTACCTCATTGATGGTTTGATGGGTACTGACGTAAGTTCGTACATAATATGTATACACACAATGTATACATATTATGCCACTCAAAAATTGAGTGCCCAAATGTCTGCTCTTGGACATCACTGCTTTATATTCTAAATAAGTGGTGTCCAAACACATACTATCACAATTGATCGTGTGTTGGAAATTTTTTTTCACTTAGCACTGAGAAAAATAGATGCGCTGAAATACAAATCATGAATTTTTTTTTTGATTGATGTTTGTTTGCACACTACATTTTTGGATTATTGCAGCAGATAAATCAGAAAAGATTTTTTCCCGTTCTTTCCCGGAATACAAAATATAGTCAGAACGCATACTATAATAGTGTCTTTTCAAAGACACTACTTCCCACTTTTCCCCTTCCCATAAAGCTTTTCCCTTCTAAACCAACGAATGCATTGCATGGAGGGGGGCATCTCCTAAGGTTTTGTTCTATACGCCATTAAAAAAAACACGTAAGAGTGTTGTCTTCGGCCTGGCCGAAATCAAAATACCCTACACCCGAGTAACTGAAAAAAATTATAATTTCGCCACTTAAAACTCTTGTATAAGTAGGCGGACCACGCCCATTTCGGGAAAATGTTTTTGTAATGTTTCTAGGTACTGCTAGATAGAATTACGAAGGTATTAATATTTTGAACCGTTTATGGGATATTTGCAATTTTTGTATAAGTGGGCGGGCTACGCCCATTTTTATACCCTACACTCGAAGGGAGTAGGGTATATTCACTTTGTTCTTCCGTTTGTAACGCAGAGAAGGAGGCGAGATAGATATAGAAAACTATATATATTCTTGCTCAGAGTCACCTCCTGAATCGATTTTTATTATATCTATCTCGTCTCCTTCTCTGCGTTACAAACGGAAGAACAAAGTGAATATACCCTACTCCCTTCTGGTGTAGGGTATAATAATATATAATAGAAAAAAAACTATTTGGTCCATCTCGATTTTTCGACTGCCCATAAACAATGTTTTCGGAGCAAAACAAGAATTAGGAAACCAACTAATTTTAATTTGTGCTCGTAGCATGAACCTGAAAACCATTCAGGTGTTAATGGTTTACAATTACTTATTATTAAATTTTTTATTCCAATTTCCTCTACTTGCGATGTGAATAAATGTGCAAGTACGGAAACATGTTTGCGGCATACCTCGTAAAACAAATCAGATGGAGCAATTAATCTTTCAAAGCCATTTGGCGGTTATAATTTTTATAAAATATAAAATATTCACTAGGTGCAGTAAGAATTTGTGACGGCGCATTTTGTAAATAAAAATGCGCACAAATCAACGACAGCCGTCGTCTTCCTGATATTTATTTATATTGGTATTCTGTAGCATTTTATATTGATATTCTGTTAATTAAGGTAAAAGAATTAGAATTAATGGTTGTAAGTTTAGGTGTACATTTAGGATAAGTGGGTACACAAACCAAAATGTAATAGATTAAGAATTCTATTAGACAAGCGAGAGAGAGCGAGCCAACCTGAGAAGCAGAGCAACATATACACGCACGTGACCGGAGACGAAAGACTCATCGGACGTTACGGCCGTGTGCTCACGCAGCAGTACGCGGGTGCGTCACAAGCAAAAGCAGAACAACACGCTCGACCTGACCGAGTAGCACTAAGCTTGGCTCGGCTCCTCTCGCCTAGACAGCATAGTTAAGATCGCTGTATTTATCGCCCAAGACTACACATTAGTGTAAAATTTTAAGCCACAAATAAAGTGTATTTGGAGACAGAAATCCCAGCAAAATTATAAATTTCTGTGACGAACTGTGGACATCCGACGAGCTCATCCACGCTATAAACCGGAAGACCGGGGAACTTCGTTACAAATTTCATCCTGTTTTCTTATTATTTCATTGCACAATTCACACCCTAGTTTTGGGAGAATTCTATGTGCGACATACCCTATAAAATATCTTAAAGATGGCAAATCGGAATCTGTGATTACGTTATTTTCGAACGATTGGTCTAAAATACAGATTTCATGTCTATCTTCAGTTATAACCTCAGTGGATTCGCTAAGTTCACATAAAGAACCACTAATCTCTTCATCGGGAAATATATTATCAAAAGAATTAGGGATACTCGTATTCTCTGCACCAACTTCACAATTTCCTAAAGATGATGATTGAACTAGTTTCCAAGACATCAATTTTATGATACCTTTTACTTTAGCAGCAGATGGAAACCTATTATTTCCACCTTTCTGGCGGAGAATTGAAAATCTCTACCCTGTGTTGGTTAAAAATTTAGTTAAAATAAAAAAAATTTCGTTTTCAGAGTGAAATACCTCATCTGCTAACTGCAAAAGCGCATTAAGAGTAATTTTCATCCCCTTTAAAAAATGGACTTGCTTTTTGTTGTTCGTAACAAAAATAATTTCTAGGTACGTCAGGAAATATTTTAAAAATAGATGTGCCTCGTTGTTTAGTTGCAGGGCAGAACGATAGCAATTATCCGCATAAAGTGATATGCTAATAGGCAGTCGAAAAACTTATCAATATTTTCTATAAAATTAGCAGTAGCCAAAGCGACTTCACAATTGCAATTTTTAAAGCAATCGGTAGAACAGATCGTGCTAATGGCGGCGTGAACCGTTCTGCTGAAAATTTGGGTGGCTAATTTTACTTTCATTTTTTCAAATTGTTTAGGTTCAATATGCTGATTATTTAGGTTTGGGCAGAGTTTAGTTGTAGCACTTTGTACACGATCCCACAACTCCCTTATACCTTGAAACTTACAACTCCATCCGGAGTAATTAAATCACATTTTAGTAACCCATTTCGTAATGATTTTATTAAATGCGGAAAATCATACATACAGAACACTTTTACGTTATTAAAAGTAAAGTATGGTTTTTCAGGAGTTACATTAAAGTTTGAGAAGGTTTTTCTATTTGTAAAGCCCTGATCACAAGTTATTACTCTAACTGTTATGCTTATTCCGTTTAATAATTTTAAGTTTTCTAAAATTATATTGCTTATGCAATCGCCCGTTAGTACCTTATCAGTAATAAGGTAATTTAAGATATAAGACCAGTTGGCAAAAAGGCCTTTCACCATAAATACACAAATTTGGTTGGCATTTACATTACTTCTGAATTACTTCTGGCCCTTATTTTCGTGGCCATCAATAAGGTCCAATTTCTCATTATATTTTAATTCTGATCGTATGGACATCTCATCAAAGATCATAATGGCAAAATTCTTATCCAAGTCCCTTAAAGTACTACATTTCTTTTTTAAGGAATCAAAGCCAGTATTAATAAATCCTGGTTGAAGATTTTTAATTGGTGCCCAATTGTTTATTGAATCTTCATGTGGCAAATTAATGTTTAATTTATTTCTTAAAAATAGGTATGATTTCCTAGACACGTAAAAAATATTTTGTGCCAAATACTTAGATTCCTCGTCGTACATTTGCTGACGAGATTTAATAATCATTTTACAAAAAGATTTTGATTCCTTGCTTATGGTTTCGATGGAATCATTTGTCTTTATTACACCCTATTTTCCGTTTTCAGCCTGCTGCGCTCTTAACTTTTTATTTGCCTTGCGCAGATATTCATTTTGCTTAAGCAATTGTGTACATTTCTTACT
This sequence comes from Sicus ferrugineus, assembly GCA_922984085.1. Taxonomy (NCBI): domain Eukaryota; kingdom Metazoa; phylum Arthropoda; class Insecta; order Diptera; family Conopidae; genus Sicus; species Sicus ferrugineus. The sequence goes on along the minus strand of OV277348.1, from coordinate 29,080,327 downwards.
ATGAAAATTAACGTTTTTGATTTGTTTTTCACAATTTTTTCAAAAAACATCTAGGTCACTTGAATTACCTACTTCAGGTGAATCAAGTGTACCTATATCATCATAGTTAGTATCGATAAAATAAATAGGTATAACGCCGCGCTTTAAAAACGTTTTTCCAATATCGGAAGCTGCGAAAAGTTTGTCGCATATTTATAGTTTTCTCTTATACATTTCTAGAGGTATCCCACATTTTTCCCGCCAAATTTGCCCTAAGGTTTGATCTGGAGAAGGAAATTGAAAAAAATTAGCATCGTTGTCATTTCGCCAAGACCGACGACATGAAGTGATGCAGCATACATCATGTATTGTATGAATTTTTCCTCGTAGACATCTTATTGATTCGCAGTTCGCAATCATAATGAAGCCTCCAAAAACCAAAACAGAAATTTGAACTTTGTAACAAAGCGTGTGTTCATCAGTTGTGATGTGACCGCGGGCGAAGGTGGATGTTACTCCCCACCACAATTCATTTTTCGCGTCGAGTGCTCGCGAAAAAATAATTAACATCAAAACCTACCATCCACAAGCAATATAAATACATTTACACCACAAAAAAATAGAATCACAGTGCACATAACCCAAACCAATAATATAACTTATAAACATGCAACAATTATAAATTTAAAGAAATTCAGTCTAACGGAATGCAGAGAACCCAGCGAGGGGCTTATTTATGCTCTCCGTAGTATATCTATTCCCTTCTTTGGTTTACTCCTCCTCCTTCTTCCTGGTCTCGTTAGGTGTCCTGACGGCTGTGAGTGCACCGTGGGCGCGGCAAGATAAAGGCATAACAATTGTCTTATCGTGTTTTGCTTTGCTTGCGACGTACGCGTGGCCGCTTGTACAGCTGACGTTACACTTCCTTACAGTGGGTGACGATGGCAAAATTCCGCATGGATTCCGCTAATGTACGTGGCTTGAGGGCGAATTTTTCCGCGGTCCAAGCGCATATTTGTACCCACCAACCGCATGTAATGGCACTAAGTGAGACCCAGGTGTCTGAGGGTGCAGATCCACTGGACTTTCACATGCCTGGGTACCACTTACTGCCATTGTTTTCATCACACGGAGGCCTCGCCTTATATATTCGCAGTGATGTTGCGTACCAGTGTCAGCAACACCTTTGCACGACGGATGCCGAATTTAACTCCATGTGGGTTAAGCTCAAAATCCAGTCGCACATCCTGCACTTCTGCTTCATTTAGAGAAGTCCGGGTGTAGGGAGGCTGCCAACTTTTGATAAACTGGACAGTCTCTCTGATTCGATTTCTAAAATTCTGGAATCGTATCCGAACAGTGAAATTGTTGTTGCTGGTGATTTCAATGTTCATAATTCCAACTGGCTACGTCATTCGAGTCACACGACACCTGAGGGTTTGTATGTTGAGTTATTTGCTGAGTCTAATAATTTGACTCAATTAGTGAAGGAACCAACGCACTTTCCCTGCGTTGATGGGCAAAACCAAAATATTCTGGACCTTTTTCTAACTTCACATCACAGCAAGTATGATGTGAATGTTCTTGCACCTCTTGGTAATTCGGACCACGCTACAATTTCTGCTACCTTCCCATATTCTAGCCTTCAATCCGCTCACCAGCCAGGTTCTAAGCGGACACTGTGCTGAGAGAAGGCTAATTGGGATGCGGTGAACTCCTTTTTCAGCCGTTTCGATTGGCAATTGTGTTTTAGGGATAGAAACATAAATCCTGCAGCAAAATTGGTAGAAAATATAATTTTATTTGGTATGAGGTCTTTCATACCCAATAAGTTTAATTTCCATTAAACCAAAAGACCATTCCTGGTTTAATGCGACTTGCAGACAAGCAGTCAGGTCTAAAGAGGAAGCATTTAGGAATTGGCGTTTAAACAAAACTGCTGATACTAAATTGCTGCGCAATCAGGCCAGAAATAGGTGCAATGCCACTCTAAAGCGCGAAATATTTCTCTACGAACAGCGCCTTAGACGCAGAGTTCTTGAATACCATAAGGGTAGTAAGAACTTTTGGTCGTTCGTGGGGAGAGTGAAGAATCAGACGCGCTCGTCTATTCCAACTCTCCTCAAGGATGATCAGATCTTCACTCACTCGGTTGATAAGGCAAACTTATTATCCAAAATGTTTGCTGAAAAGTGCTCTCTTTCTGAGAGTAGCCAACCACTACCTGTGTCTCATATTATGCCTGAGATACACTTTCGAACGCGGGCTGTTAAAAGAGTGCTTGTAAACCTCAACGTAAATAAATCTTCGGCACCGGATGGCATTTCAGCCCACGTGTTGAGAAAGTGCGCCTCAACACTGGCTCGACCATTGCGCAATCTCTTTAATTTATCGTTTACTTCAGGAGTTTTTCCTAATTCTTGGAAGATTGCCAATGTGCAGCCAGTTCCCAAAAAAGGTGAGGCTACGAATCCTGCTAATTACCGGCCCATAGCAATCTGTTCAATGCTTTCCAAAGTCTCATATTATGCCTGAGATACACTTTCGAACGCGGTCTGTTAAAAGAGTGCTTGTAAACCTCAACGTAAATAAATTTTCGGCACCGGATGGCATTTCAGCCCACGTGTTGAGAAAGTGCGCCTCAACACTGGTTCGACCATTGCGCAATCTCTTTAATTTATCGTTTACTTCAGGAGTTTTTCCTAATTCTTGGAAGATTGTCAATGTGCAGCCAGTTCCCAAAAAAGGTGAGGCTACGAATCCTGCTAATTACCGGCCCATAGCAATCTATTCAATGCTTTCCAAAGTTATGGAGAGCATTCTAAATTTTAACTTGATGAGGTATCTGGAGAGCAACCAATTGGTCAGTGATCGCCAGTACGGTTTCCGTGCTCACCGCTCCACAGGCGATTTGATGGCGTTCCTCACTGAGCGGTGGAACAGCTGTGTTCACCAATTCGGTGAGAGCAAGGGTGTTGCTTTCGATATCTCCAAGGCATTTGACCGAGTGTGGCATAAAGCACTCGTGTCTAAACTGGCGGCTTATGGTGTCGGTAATACATTCACTCGATGGATATCGAGTTTCCTCAGCGGCCGTTCTATTCGGGTTGTGATAGACGGCTCTGCTTCCGAAGAGCACTCCATCAATGCTGGAGTTCCGCAGGGTTCGGTCCTGTCTCCGACACTTTTTCATATTTTCATCAATGACCGTCTGTCGTTGACATCAAACCCCGTCTACTCGTTTGCTGATGACAGCAGCATTTGTCATTCATATTCATTCTCCAGGCGTCCTCCTATTCTGGAGATCATTGAAAGGCGCAGAATTATGAATGACACACTCCAATCTGACCTCAATAAAATCCAAGAGTGTGGTCGAGCGAATCGGGTCGATTTTAATGCGCGTAAAACCCAATGCTGTCTGTTGTCTAAGCGTTTAGCGGGTGACAATTTTCCTCCTCTAAATGTGGGTGGTGTGGATATTAATGAGTCGGAGACTCTTGATGTTCTAGGCATGTCAATCCAATACGATCTTCGTTGGAACGATCACATTTTTGTTGTGTCGAAAGGAGCAGCCAAGTGCTTAGGCTTTCTTAAGCGGTGTAAGAAATACTTCACTCCAACCGATCTTCGTTGTATCTACACCATCTACATCCGTCCGAAAATGGAGTACAATTCGCATATTTGGTCGGGAGCTTCGAAAACATATCTTCAGCTTCTGGACCGTATACAAGGTCGTGCGATAAAACTTATAGGGGACAGTAGGGTATCAAGCTCTATTGAAACCGTGGAGCGTCGTCGTGATGTGGGGTGTGTATAACAATTTTACCGTTACTTTCATGGTAAATGTTCCTCTGAAGTAGCCGGCCTGATTCCTCCGGTTCAGTTATTTAGCAGAACTACTCGGCTTTCCAGAGGGGTGCACCCCTCCCCTTTTTATGCCGCAATTCCGTTCCAACGAACCACGCATTACCGTGGGAATTCGTTTTCCGGTCGCGTCATTAGATTGTGGAATAGTCTCCCTGCGAATGTCTTCCCGCCCACTTACAGCGTCGAAACCTTTAAGCGAGGTGTAAACCGTCACTACTCCCTCTTTCTCCCTTACCACTAACCTGTCATACCTTCGGAACCAACAAATGCTGTGCATGGATAGGGGGCATCCCTTGAGCTTGGTTTCATCTGCCATAAAAAAAAATGTGTGCTGCTCACTACCAGAAAAGAGAGATAGAGAGGAGAGACGCTGGTCTTTTGAGAACACAAGCACACAAGATCGTGAATGCATGCGTATGTACATACATATGTTTGTGCTGTGAAATTGCGTGGGGTTACGGGAATTGTTTTAAAGTTTTCAGTGGATTTTTATGTTTACAGCATGAAATGAAATTAAAATTAAATTAATCAATTAAAATAAAATGAAACAAATATTTTTCAAATTATAGTTTAAAATAAATTATAAAATAGTAAAAATGTCAAAACTACATGTGTAGATTTACTCATGCAAACATATGCATGTTCACACAATTGCCGATCATCTGCTTGAGCGATGCCTCTTTTCGCAAGAAGCCACTCGTTCTTTACTTTCTTTGCAAAAAGAGAACGAGTGTTTTGTTCGCATCACCTTCCCGACCGTCCGCGTCTATGTTGCCGAATGAGTAACTTGTGTTGATTCGGACTCTTGTTATTCTTACTCTATGTATAAAGTAAGAAACTAATTCTCAGAGCATCAGTGCAAAACAGTCAGAGCTATAAAGAAGAGAGTAAGAACTCAAAATACTCAAAAATGAGTGAAAAGGGGATCTACTACTAGGTCCTCCATAGAAAAATTTCGTTGTTCAAGATTCGGACTCTTGTTATTCTTACTCTATGATTCAACACTACTTTTTTAGAAAATAACTACCAAGGTTGCCCAATGAAGAAGCCATTGCAGCTTGACTCACTCAAGAAAGTCAAGAAATCTCAACTATAACTGAGGGAAATTTTGGCACCTCTGAAAAATTATGCAAAACCACTGAAAAGGGTGATAACGAAAAAGGTGATAACGAAAGTGAGTTTGGATTCTGTTTTGAAAAATGCTTGTTTGAATTAAAGAAAGAAAACATGGAAAATTATGTCAATTTTAAACAAAAGATTTGTTAAAGAATGGGAAGGTACGAGTAATAGTAACGAAATGATTTTACGAGAAATGGCTTGTTTAAAGGAAATAAATCGTTTAAAGGAAATATACTTGTTTAAAGGAAATAATAAATGATGAGAACCCTTTCAGTGATGAAATTAAGTAAAAATAATTTTCCTATTCGGGTACTTTTTGCGAGAATTATTTGTCTTCAATACAAAACGAAAGGCTATTTAGCTTGGAAATATATACTCACCGAAAAGGAATAGCCTGAAAATTTATTTGTAAAATTTGAATTTAAATTCTTGCAGTTTTAAACATTATATATCTGGATTTAAAAGACTTGAACTTAAAAAAATTTAATTTTAAATTTAAAACCTATATTCTCAATCAATTTGATTTAAAATGTAAATTTTATTTAATCTATCTGTTTTTTTTATTTTATCTAATCTATCTATAGTAATCTATCTGTAATCTATCATTTCATATGATAGTTGGTTTTATTCTCTAATCCGTAATAAGTTAATGTTTTTTAAGTCTAATGCATGAAATCGATTCAATTTAATTTTGTAATTATACCCTACACCCCAAGGGAGTAGGGTATATTTACTTTGTTCTTCCGTTAGTAACGCAGAAAAGGAGACGAGATAGATATATTCTTGCTCAGCGTCACCTCCTGAATCGATTTAGCCCTGTTTTGCTCTTGACTGATGGGCGGACCACTCCCATTTTTTTATACAAATTGGTAATACTTGTAGATACCTCGTGACAAAATTTGGTATTAATATCTTATACCGTTTACAAGATATTGACAACTTTTATATGAGTGGGCGTGGCACGCTTATTGGTAATGCTTCTCTATATATACTGATAAAATTACATATCAATATCTTATACCGTTCATGAGATATTGCCAACTTCGTTATCAGTGGATGTGGCACGCCCATTTTTGGCAAGCTTATTGGTAATGCTTGCCTATATATCCTGATAAAAGTACATATCAATATCTTATACCGTTCATGAGATATTGCCAACTTTGTTATCAGAGGGCGTGGCACGCCCATTTTTTTTTTGAACGTTTTAGTAATGACGCTATATGTTACGGAATAAAAGTATACAGGGCTAAATCGATTCAGGAGGTGACGCTGAGAAAGAATATATATACAATCCTATATCTGTCTTGTTTTTGTTATATCATACTGAGTAAATCTACTATGTTAATAAAATAGGAATGTGTTTTTTAAATTAAATGAAAGGTCTGCGAAATTTAAATTTAAATCAATTGAGGAATCGAAATCATATCGGAATCGGATACTTAATACAGTTTTTGTATCGTCCCACACTAATTACAATTATGTTTTTATAGGTTAATATTAATAGCCTGAACACAGTCACAGCGGAAAGCAACGGCGATAACTCAGCTGTCAAAATTACATGGGCTGTTATGGGAATCGAAAAAAAAATTATTTTGCTCAACGTCCTACGTTCGTCGCTAGCGGCCGTCGCTAGCAATGGATTTATTTATATTTTCATAGCCGTGTCGCTACTCTTCTTTTTTTTTGTTTGTATACAGAAATCTGCTAAGAAGGCTGTAAGTCTAAATTTTTTATGCAGTATCTGCAATAGCATAATTTACCAAAAATGGGCGTGGTGTGCTCATTTTAAGTCAATTTAAGGATTTCAGTGCTTTAAGTGCTTTCTGCGAATTATTTTTTAACTTTGCGGGTGTAGGGTATTTAGACTTCGTTCATCTATTCTATTAGCTTCATATGTTCCACGCAGTAATTTTATCTAAGCGAATTTCAAAAAGCCAAGGTTGATATGGAAAATAAAAGATTCTAGTAAAATTTTGATATTGAGTAATAAATGGTGATTGAGTAAAATGTTTAGTTAGGGGCCTTCATATGCTATAATTATTTTTAATTATTAAATTTAATTGGTTTTAGTTTTTTTTGGTTAGTTTAAAAAGAGTATGTGGTATTGTTATTCAGCTGTATAAAAATCTATAAACTCAATTCTTCAGTTGCACAAGGCTTTAGTTTAAATCGTGATTTTATTTTGTACACCGAACAATTTTGTTATTATATTATCGGTGATAATGGAAAAATATTCGAAATAAGAAAACTTTTTTATATAATTACTACATTAAAAAAATCATATATAGGAAAAGGATATTAATATATTTATTAAAGTATTTGTCACCATGGAAGCAGTTAGAAAAAATACTTCCGACAAACCAAAAAAGGGACTACAACAATCAAGGTAAATTTTTCTTTAAATACATTAAGAAAACGAATGTATTTTCTTATTATATTTCTTTAAATACATTCAGAAAATACACTCTTATATTTCTTTAAATACATTCAGAAAACATTTGTTAAACAGGAATTGTTGCAACTTGAGAAAAACTTGAAAAAATTTGTTTATAAAATCAGAAGCAATTTTTGAGAGAGGATTGCAACTCTTGTTCTTCTTCACCGCACTAGCCCAGAAACATAATTTGTAAAATACGTAAAGAAGACAATGAGATAGGCTTTAAACATATAGGCTTATGCTTCTAGACATGCACATGAAATCTTTTCCAAGTCATGTAGCTCCATTATATTAAATATTATGCAAAGGAAACCAAATCAAATTCGATAAAATTTGTTCAATTCGCAAATATAGTCAGCTGTATTTACTTTCCACACGTACTTTAGGTCGTAAGGGATGCCAACATATTTCACTTTTGATTGTGGTGTAATTTTCCACACCACCTCAAAGATGGTGTGGACATGCACCAGAAGCTTAGTAATTTAGTGAGGTTTTTTTAGCTTTGAATAATTTTTAAAATAGCTAAAAAGTAACTTAAAAATCATTCTGTTACAGTTGTTTAAAAGAATGTGTATTTCGTTTACAAATTACGAAAACAAGCAAAATGTTTACATTATATTTTAATATTTCCAAACAGTTAAGAAATCATCAAAACCGCGAAGGCTTTTAATGAAGTTTTTCTATTAATGCTTACTTAGAAATCCATACAAGTAATATGTAATAATTGTGTCTCGTTGGTATCCCTGTCATAAACTCACCCCATCATCTTGTGACGGTGTGGTAACAACCCGAAATGGTTTACTTTTACAGCCAACTTCCTTTACAATAGCCAGTTTTAGCTTTGTAACGAGTTTTTGTTCCCAGCTGGGGTAGCGTCAGTCGCCCCAGGGTCCATTTGAGGGATCTCGTAAGCCTCAACTTACCAAACACCGCGACGGTCAAGAATTGCACACGATTTGCTGTTAAGCAAATCTATCACTGAAATATTCAGCTCGGACGTATGCGGGTTGGTGTTCGTTTTTTTCCTTTTTTATTCTTTTATTTGTTCCAATTCTCAAAAGTCCATTACAATCTTACTTGCTACTGGTTACAAATGCTTTTGTCAGGCCGAATGCCTGGCGACAGAAGGCCGCGTACAATGATTTGTGAGTACCGGAGCCGAGTGCTCCGCGGCAGAAGGCCGCTTACAACTGTTGCGGGTGTACAGGTGACGGAGGGACCGAATGCCCCGCGGCAGAAGGCCGCTTACAACTGTTGCGAGTGTACAGGTGACGGAGGGACCGAATGCCCCGCGGCATAAGGCCGCTTACAACTGTTGAATGCAAATTTCGGGGAAGCTGAGTGCTCCGCGGCAGAAGGCCGCTCACAATACGGTTGAAAGCTCCGAAGAACTGATTCCGGCCGAAGCCTTGAAATTCCCCGAAGGAATGACTCCGGCCGAAGCCTTGAAATTCCCGAAGGAATGATTCCGGCCGAAGCCTTGAAATTCCCGAAGGAATGATTCCGGCCGAAGCCTTGAAATTCCCGAAGGAATGGTTCCGGCTAGTCCTAAATACGCCCAAAGATACTCCTAAAATACGTCTACGCTACGCCGGCAACTACTTTTCTCTACTGGATGTATAGATAGGGTTGGTGAACCCTTCAAAATATATGAGCCACTCGTTTATGCAATTTTGGGGCTGTCGAACCAGGTGGTCAACTGCTCCAGGCAAAAAGAGTTTCTGTATGAGCAAGCACGAATTAAGTCGTTGCTTACCGGCAGAAGGCTCACTTGAGCTTGCACAAACTAGTCGTTAAAAGCGCATGCTGATCAAAACTAAATGAGAACTGTATGTAGCGCTTGCGCGACGAAAGAAAACATGTGTAAGCTGAATGCTTGTTTCTATTTTTAGATCAGCGGCAGCGAAAGCGCAAAGGAAAAGAGAAAGTGAAAATAAGCTTGTCGCATGATTCTAATTTTAGAATTGCCGCTGCTCTACTTGTGCGTATGTCTTATCTCTGAGCGTATATATATATTATCGTGTGTTACGGGGCTTAATTTGTTTTTACAATTTCCGGGTTCAATTCTGGTTTTGTGGTTTAGTTAATTCTGGTTTGTTGTTCTTTAGCTTATTAAATCTAATAATTATTCGTAATTCAGGTATATTTTAGTTTAAACAAACATAAAATATATATATCAAATTTGTAGCAACCTGTTGGTTCGCTACAGCTTGTAAAAGGGAGACAATTTCACCATAAAGTTTACATACGCTGTACGCGAGTGCGCGGACGGACATGTTTTTTATACTACGTTTACATCGACCTCGAATGAGAATATTGAATCAGTCATTCGCAAACCGTTTGTTGATTTGAATTAAAATGTTCAACTCGGTACTTTAACCGAGTCGTCTGATGTTTTTGTTGAATTAGAAATAGGGTGCTAAATTTGGTACTTGAACCGAATTTAGCGTGAGTTTATAAATCGGTACTTGAACCGATTTATATGAATATTCCAAGAAAAGACACTTGTTACTTCTTCCGCAGAGATTGACTGAATCACACTTTATTACTTAGTGAGTTGCCTTATATAATAAATAATGACAATAAGTACAATACAATTTGGATATTGAAGAGCACCTATTCAGCACAGTCAGCAATCAGAGCAACGATCGCTAACCGTTGGCATTGAATAATGGCAACGGCTAGAGCGTGTGAACGTGGTATCTCCGGAACGGCGAGAAGCCCCACCGAAGCCCCATCGCACCAGTCAAGAGTCCTCATACTCCATCCACATTTAAAGTTGAACATCAGTCAACGGGCGGGAGGATGTAGTGTTTCAGTGTTTTCCGTTTTATTATTTTATGCACTAATCAGCACAGTCAGTAAACCGACGACAACATTGAATGCCATTGGCATTCTTTCAACCAAAATTCCAGTATCCGAATTCAAATGTCTGGCAAAACCTTAGGAGTCGTTTCGCTACCAAAGATTGATCAATTAAGCATCAGGGTTCGCATGCCAATTACAGAAACCGTAACAAAACTATCAGTAACATCAGACTTAGCTTGTATCTTTGATCCCTTGGAAATCCTGGCACCTGTGGTAGTAACTGAAAAAATATTCATCCAACGGCTTTGGCAAATTAAGTTGTCTTGGGATGACAGTCTTCCAGACCTATTGCAAAGCGAGTGGCAGAAATTTCAAGATATGTCTGCTACCTTAAATAATATTAAGATTGATAGAATTTCTTTTGTAAAGAAATGCCTACGTCAGTGCAGATACATACTTTTGTCGACGCTTCCGAGAAAGCATTCGGAGCGACAGTATATCTGCGATCTACATACAAAAATAAACTTTTGTGCGCAAAATCTAGGATTTATCCACTAAAAACACAACTATTCCTACGTTGGAATTGTGTGCAGCCCTTTTGGGAGTTGAACTCAGATGCAGAGTAAGAAGGGATTTGAGACTCCAAAATACCAAGGTTTTCTTCTGGTCAGATTCCGAGATTACGTTATCCTGGATCAACGCCACAGCAGCATCATTCCATATATTCCACTGGCCACTAGAGAGGCTAAAATCCAACAATTAACATCGGCTGAACAATGGCGCCATGTCGCATAAACAGAAAATCCAGCCGATATTCTTTCTAGAGGACTACCTCCCGACGCCTTATCAACATGTAATATGTGGTTCTATGGCCTATTTTTCCTACATGGGCACGAATCAGTTTGGCCAGCACCCTTTTCCAAAAATCTCGCCATTGACTTTCCACTCGAAAAAAGATTGAAGCTCACATCAACAATATCAGCAGAAGTTTCAGCAGATGTAAAAGATGCCGAACAAATTATTTATGGAATAAATCACAGAAATTCGTTTAGAACTCTCCAAAAGGTAATCGCCTACATGTTAAGGTTTGCCCAAAACGCTCGTAAATCTACAGGCTTCCGTAATACGGAGATATCATTGTCTGTAGAGGAGCTTGAAAATGCATTAAGAATTATTATACGAACAATTCAAAGGACAGATTTCAACACTGAAATTAAGCTGCTAACTAAACGGAAGCCCCTAAGTAATTACAGCTCTATAATCACCCTTTCACCATTTATAGACGAAAATGAGCTTATTCGCGTTGGTGGACGCTTAAAGGCGGCTAATCTAGCTTTCGACACAAAACACCCTTTCCTGTTGCCTTACAACGATCCCTTGGTTAAACTTTTACTGAAGGAATTACATGAAGACAACAACCATTGTGGTCCTCAAGCTCTTCTTGCTGCATCCAGGCAGCGGTATTGGATCATAAAAGGGAAAACGATGACACGTAATATCGTTAAAAAATGTGTAAGATGCAATCGAGCAAAGCCTCACCTGTACAATCAGATAATGGGTAACCACCAGATAGAATAACCTCAACTCGACCCTTTTTAGTAACAGGAGTGGACTACTGCGGTCCTCTTTGGATACACTTTAAAATTAGAGGCAAGAAACCTCATAAGGTCTACCTTGCTATCTTTTGCTGCTTCTCAACTAAGGCGGTGCATCTTGAATTGGTTAGTGACTTAACAACGGAAGCATTTATTGGTGCAATTAAAAGATTTATCAGTCGAAGAGGATGATGTCAAACCATTTATTTCGATAACGCAACTAACTTCGTCGGTGCCAAGAATCTTTTATGCGAATTGCATGACTCAGTTTTTTCACATAACTCGCAACAAAAAATCATGAGCTCTTGCAGTGCAAAAGGAATCGATTTTAAATTCATTCCACCTTGAGCACCTCATTTCGGAGGGCTATGGGAAGCCGTTGTAAAATCAGCCAAACACATGTTACTTAGAAGCGTATCTACAGCCTCGCTGACTTATGAAGAGTTAGAAACTGTTATAGTTGAAATTGAAGGTATTCTCAATTCTCGACCAATCACTCCAATGTTAACAGATCCTAATGATTTAACTGCACTTACGCCTGGGCACTTTCTCATCGGCGAACCCTTAACAGCACAAGTGGACAGGACAGTGACCAATTTTAGAGGAACTGCACTAAAATGGTGGAACCTTGTATCGCAACTGAAACATGAATTCTGGAAACGCTGGAGCTCCGAATATTTAACATCGTTGCAGCAAAGGCCACAGTGGAGAGATCAGTTACCGAACCCAAAGGAAGGAACACTTGTAATAATCAAGGAGGATAATACGCCTCCACTACACTTGCCTTTGGGAAAAATAATAAAATTATTCAAGGGTGATGACGGAGCAGTTCGAGTTGTCGATTTGAAAACAACATCTGGAATCTATCGTCGACCAATACATCGATTAGCTCCATTGTTTCATTATGAGCCGCAGGAACCATCCGATGATTCTGTGCCTTCAACATCTAAAAGGCTTAGAATTACAACTGAACATGCAGACACTCCTTCTAGAAAAATAGAAGGAACCTCACGTGCTGCTCTGATATTCAACTGTTTAATCGCATTACTAATACTACCGATTGTTGTTCCTGGCCCCATAAATATAACGAAATTTGATAATTTAGGAATCTACTTCGAAGGTATAGGAACTACAATGTCCACTACAAATTGGAAACTAGTGACATATTATGACTTGAAACCCGTCCGTGACGAAATGGAAACATTTAAGAACGGCACTATGATGCTGCAACATATATGCGCAAATGTCACAACACATAATGCTTGTCGGACAGTTAATCACTTCTTGTCCATTCTCGAGGAATTACAATTTGACAATGAAATCCTAATTAGCACTCGTCATAAGAGATCAGCTCTTGATATCGTGGGCAATGTAGCCCGCTCATTATTTGGGGTACTTGATAATGAGTACGCAAAAGAATTGCCCACAGCCCTCAACAAGGTAGAAAATAATGAGAATTTCCTACTCAACTTAATAAAAAATCAAACGTCAATAGTGGACTCAACGCTAAACATTATAAAAAGAGAACAACACGATAGCAGAGTATATGTCGATCGAATGCAGACTCACATAGCCGAAATACTAAGGGAGGTGGATCAGCACAAGATATTCCAGTGGTACCTTACACCCTTAACACAATTAATAACAGTAGCAGCAAGGCTCAGAAAAATACACGCAGACATTCTTGCCGTGCTCACCATTGCTCATTATGGAAGGATTAGTCCACTACTACTAACCCCAATTCAATTGAAAATTTAAATTAAGGAAATCAGAAATCATCTTCCAACAGGATTGTCCTTTCCGATTAATCCAGAAGAGCTTCTAGAATTTTATAAAATTATGGATACCAAAGGGACCATAACGATCGATCATGTAATTTTTATCATCACCGTACCACTGGTTGATCTAGAATTTTATCAGTTATTCAACTTGATACGTATTCCGACAATAATAAGTAATTCCATAGCAAAAATTATACCCAATACAGAAATCCTAGCCATTAACCCCCATCGTGACAGATACATACCCATGCACTGGGATAAACTCGAAAACTGTGTTTTGCTAACATCAAGTCAATATATTTGTTCAAACACACAGATAACTTATGGTATTGAATCAGGAGCTTATAAATGTGAAATAAACCTCCTAACCAACAAAACTGCATCAAGTTGGACAATTAATCTCTCTAAAACCAGTTTAGAATGGCATTGACGGGCACTCATCAATACTATCAACTCTGCATACATCCTACGCCCGGTTTGCGGAATTTCAACAATTAATGACAATAAATACGACAAGAGGTCATAGAAGAAACAGAAAAATAATCTCAGCGGAAAACAACAATTTAAGAGAATTTAATAATCGACTAAGGGACACAACTCTTCCCGAAACGTTTCAAGACAATTCCACACATCATCATATTGTTAGTTACAGTGCCTTGTTTGTGGGTTTATTAGCGGTTGTCTGGATATTATGTCATTTGCGAATCAAGAAACCTTGTTCCCGCTCTTCATCAACTCCGGAACGACGAGAAGCCCCACCGAAGCCCCTTCGCACCAGTCAAGAGTCCTCATACTCCATCCACATTTAAAGTTGAACATCAGTCAACGGGCGGAAGGCGTACTGTTTCAGTGTTTTTCGTTTTATTATTTTATGCACTAATCAGCACAGTCAGTAAACCGACGACAACCTTGAATGCCATTGGCATTCTTTCAACCAGGAAAGTATTAGTAATGCGGTAGTATTAGTAATGCAATCGGTAGTATTAGTAATGCGATTAAACAGTTGAATATCAGAGCAGCACGTGAGGTTCCTTCTATTTTTCTAGAAGGAGTGTCTGCATGTTCAGTTGTAATTCTAAGCCTTTTAGATGTTGAAGGCACAGAATCATCGGATGGTTCCTGCGGCTCATAATGAAACAATGGAGCTAATCGATGTATTGGTCGACGATAGATTCCAGATGTTGTTTTCAAATCGACAACTCGAACTGCTCCGTCATCACCCGTGAATAATTTTATTATTTTTCGCAAAGGCCAGTGTAGTGGAGGCGTATTATCCTCCTTGATTATTACAAGTGTTCCTTCCTTTGGGTTCGGTAACTGATCTCTCCACTGTGGCCTTTGCTGCAACGATGTTAAATATTCGGAGCTCCAGTGTTTCCAGAATTCATGTTTCAGTTGCGATACAAGGTTCCACCTTTTTAGTGCAGTTCCCTTAAAATTGGTCACTGTCCTGTCCACTTGTGCTGTTAAGGGTTCGCCGATGAGAAAGTGCCCAGGCGTAAGTGCAGTTAAATCATTAGGATTTGTTAACATTGGAGTGATTGGTCGAGAATTGAGAATACTTTCAATTTCAACTATAACAGTTTCTAACTCTTCATAAGTCAGCGAGGCTGTAGATACGCTTCTAAGTAACAGGTGTTTGGCTGATTTTACAACGGCTTCCCATAGCCCTCCGAAATGAGGTGCTCAAGGTGGAATGAATTTAAAATCGATTCCTTTTGCACTGCAAGAGCTCATGATTTTTTGTTGCGAGTTATGTGAAAAAACTGAGTCATGCAATTCGCATAAAAGATTCTTGGCACCGACGAAGTTAGTTGCGTTATCGAAATAAATGGTTTGACATCATTCTCTTCGACTGATGAATCTTTTAATTGCACCAATAAATGCTTCCGTTGTTAAGTCACTAACCAATTCAAGATGCACCGCCTTAGTTGAGAAGCAGCAAAAGATAGCAAGGTAGACCTTATGAGGTTTCTTGCCTTTAATTTTAAAGTGTATCCAAAGAGGACCGCAGTAGTCCACTCCTGTTACTAAAACTTGGCAAGAAGAGCTTGAGGTCCACAATGTTTGTTGTCTTCATGTAATTCCTTCAGTAAAAGTTCAACCAAGGGATCGTTGTAAGGCAACAGGAGAGGGTGTTTTGTGTCGAAAGCTAGATTAGCCCCCTTTAAGCGTCCACCAACGCGAATAAGCTCATTTTCGTCTATAAATGGTGAAAGGGTGATTATAGAGCTGTATTTACTTAGGGGCTTCCGTTTAGTTAGCAGCTTAATTTCAGTGTTGAAATCTGACCTTTGAATTGTTCGTATAATAATTCTTAATGCATTTTCGAGCACCTCTACAGACAATGATATCTCCGTGTTACTTAAGCCTGTAAATTTACGAGCGTTTTGGGCAAACCTTAACATGTAGGCGATTACCTTTTGGAGAGTTCTAAACGAATTTCTGTGATTTATTCCATAAATAATTTGTTCGGCATCTTTTACATCTGCTGAAACTTCTGCTGATATTTTTGATGTGAGCTTCAATCTTTTTTCGAGTGGAAAGTCAATGGCGAGATTTTTGGAAAAGGGTGCTGGCCAAACTGATTCGTGCCCATGTAGGAAAAATAGGCCATAGAACCACATATTACATGTTGATAAGGCGTCGGGAGGTAGTCCTCTAGAAAGAATATCGGCTGGATTTTCTGTTTATGCGATATGGCGCCATTGTTCAACCGATGTTAATTGTTGGATTTTAGCCACTCTAGTGGCCACGAATGTATGGAATGATGCTGCTGTGGCGTTGATCCAGGTTAATGTAATCTCGGAATCTGACCAGAAGAAAACCTTGGTATTTTGGAGTCTCAAATCCCTTCTTACTCTGCAAGTGAGTTCAGCTCCCAAAAGGGCTGCACACAATTCCAACGTAGGAATAGTTTGTGTTTTTAGTGGATAAATCCTAGATTTTGCGCACAAAAGTTTATTTTTGTATGTAGATCG
This sequence comes from Sicus ferrugineus, assembly GCA_922984085.1. NCBI lineage: Eukaryota > Metazoa > Arthropoda > Insecta > Diptera > Conopidae > Sicus > Sicus ferrugineus. Next base: position 29,063,760 of record OV277348.1, on the reverse strand, counting down.
CAGATATACTGTCGCTCCGAATGCTTTCTCGGAAGCGTCGACAAAAGTATGTATCTGCACTGACGTAGGCATTTCTTTACAAAAGAAATTCTATCAATCTTAATATTATTTAAGGTAGCAGACATATCTTGAAATTTCTGCCACTCGCTTTGCAATAGGTCTGGAAGACTGTCATCCCAAGACAACTTAATTTGCCAAAGCCGTTGGATGAATATTTTTTCAGTTACTACCACAGGTGCCAGGATTTCCAAGGGATCAAAGATACAGGCTAAGTCTGATGTTACTGATCGTTTTGTTACGGTTTCTGTAATTGGCATGCGAACCCTGATGCTTAATTGATCAATCTTTGGTAGCCAAACAACTCCTAAGGTTTTGATACAAGGTGAAACTGAGTTGTTGAGGTCTAGGTCAACTTCCGGATCTTGTTCTGGAATATTTTGTAGCAGCCTTTGATGGTTAGCACACCATTTGCGAAGGTTAAGACCGGCACTAGACATTATTTTTATTAGCTGCGTCTGTATATTTATTGCATCGGAAAGGGTGTCTGTGCCACTTAAACAGTCATCTACATAGAAATCTTCACGAAGTGATTGAGCTCCTGCTGGAAATGTAGTGTTATGTTGCTCTGCTAATAGTTGAAGACATTTTGAGGCTAGATAAGGCGCGGATGAGGTGCCGTATGTTATTGTCTTTAGCCGATAATATTTTATTTCTTGCGTTATGTCATCCTTATGCATCAATATTTGACGATACATTTTTTCTACGTCGGTGGAGAATGCATATCTATGCGAACGGAATCGTAATAAAATTGAAAATAATTCTTCTTGGATTGTTGGTCCTATATGGAGAATGTCGTTCAAAGATAATCCGGTTGAAGATTTTGCAGAAGCATCAAAAACAACAAGAAGTTTTGTGGTGCTGCTATCAGGTTTAACGACGGAATGGTGTGGTATAAAATAATGCGGCGATGGAATATGTTCAGCTGCAAGTTCCTTCATGTGGTTGAGCTCCAAATACTCCTTTAAAAAATTGCAGTATTCTGTCTTTAGATTAATGTCCTTATTCAGTCGCCTCTCAAGAGAATAAAAACGTTTCAATGCTATTTCTTTTGATTCTCCTAAAGCAGTTCCGTCATTTAAGAATAGTAAACGTACTATAGAACGTCCATCCGTTGCTCTTGACACAGTTTGTGCAAAATAATTTTCACACAATTTTTCCGAGGTTGTCATTTGATTACTTGGTTCTTAAAAATTTTCTAATTTCCAAAAGCGCTCCACAAGTTCGTTAATCGGTTCCTCATCCTGACTGAAAATTCCACAAGTGGCAAGGTTAGAATTCGATTCCTCAATTTTTCCGGAAACAATCCATCCCAAGAGCGTATTTTGAAGGGTAGGCAAGCGGTCACTAATCCTTAGCTGTTCTGGTTAAATTAGATCGTAGTAGAATTCTGCACTAATGAGAATATCTATCTTGGAAGGTTGATAAAACTTTGGATCAGCCAGATTAAGATTGGTTGGTAGTGGCAAACTCCTTACGTCTATTGACTGTGCAGGTTGTGGAGATACAATCTGGGGTATGACATGTGCCTAAAATCTAGTAGAAAATCTTCCACTTAGTGCTTGCAGCTTAAAATTGACACGCTCTATTGTGTTTTGTTTCCTTCCTCCAATGCCTTCAACGCGAAGTATTGACTTCTGAGGAGATAGGCCCAATCTTTTCAACACTGCTTTAGATACCAAATTGACCTGTGAACCGGAGTCAAGAATTGCTTTAAACTTATAGGTTTTGCCCTTATTTGCGGTGGCGAGAACCATGGCAGTGCCCAATACAACAAGTTTCTGCAGTATACAATACAACATTTGCCCAATACAACATTTGCTGCACTTTCGAGAAGTGCATTGACTTGCCATATGACCTGGTTTCAAACAATTGATGCAAAGTTTTTCTCTTCAGACGAGAATTTAGACGATCTGATGCTCGCTGTTGTAAGAATGTTGGACATGCGAACAATGGATGATATAGACCCTTGCATGTATTGCAAGTACCATTTTCTTGTGTTGAAGAGGCAGTTGTACGCAACTGTACAGTCTTGTGCGACGTTTGAATTCGCTCCTTGTGCCCTATAATTTCTAGCGATTGCAAATGAGTTTCCAAGAAATTGAGGAACTGGTTGATTTCTTGTAACTCCTTCGGTTTGGAGACGCTTTGTTCATATCGGATGATTGTCTGTCTAGCCAACTTTTTTATCAGTAGGTGCAGCAAAAGTGGATCTCAGGTGGATGTATCAATCTGAAGATTATTTAAGGCTAAGAGGCATTCTTGTGTTGTATCTCTCAATCTCTTGACCTCAGCTACCGAACCGCTTATTGAAGGCTGTTCTACATTTTTTTTATTAATGTAGATACCAATATTCTTTTGTTGTTGTAACTTTCTTGCAACATTGTCCACGCGGTACTGTAGTTTTCTTCTGTTGGAGCGAGATGACTTATGAGTCGCTCTGCTTCTCCAGTTAAATTTGACTTCAGATAAAACATCTTCTGGATGTTTGGTAGTGGTTGACGGTCCACTATTTGTGAAAATAACTCATAAAATTGACGCCAATTGAGGTAATTCCCTTCAAATTTGGGAATGGTCAACTTGGGCAGATGTAAGGTATTTCGCAGAATTGAATCAGCTGAGGCAGAAGACGTAAAGGGGCTGTTATTCACGTGTTGTTCCGCAAAGATAGCCAAATCGATGAGTAATTGTTGTATCCTTTGTTCCAAGTCTGCATAATTTTCTAGATTGTGGCCAATAATTGTAGGATCTTCAAATTGAGCCCATATTTCGTCGTTCAGTGCTTCAATTTGCTGCCATGTTTGATTAATTGTTCTAGTTTTGACCTCGTAAAATTGCCGCGGTTGGTTGTCAATGTTGACGGGAAGTGATGAGATTGATGATCGTTCCAAAGACGCCATCCGGCATGATAGCTTCATTATTAATCCGTCTGCACTGCTATGGAGGACCTTTGTTTGATCATCATCATTCTTATTTTTCTTTTGCTGCACACCTTGACCAGCAGCATTGCTTGCCTGATCTTCCAATACAGATTTCACGGTGTTCTGATCGGAGGATTCCGCTTGTAGCCTTACGATTTCTTGTTGAAATGTCTTCGAAAATGATTCAACCAACTCAATTATTTGATTGTAGTAGTCCATTGTAAAATACTCGTTATCCATTGGGTCCTTGATTATATGAATTTTGTTGTCCGTTGCTTCAAAACGTTCCAATATGTCTCTCAGGCGTTGTAAGCGGTCTTTAAAGTACCCTTCTTGTACTTTCTGATGATTTGCTGGATTTGACCACCAGCTTCCAATTGAGCTGCTGCTAATTGCGCAAATGAATCCATAATTTATCTTCAAAGGACCTGTTCCAGGATCACGTCGGGGTCACCAAAATGTTGTTTTGAATTAAAATGTTCAACTCGGTACTTTAACCGAGTCGTCTGATGTTTTTGTGGAATTAGAAATAGGGTGCTAAATTTGGTACTTGAACCAAATTTAGCGTGACTTTATAAATCGGTACTTGAACCGATTTATATGAATATTCCAAGAAAAGACACTTGTTACTTCTTCCGCAGAGATTGATTGAATCAAGCTTTATTAATTAGTGAGTTGCCTTATATAATAAATGATGACAATAAGTACAATACAATTTGGATATTGAAGAGCACCTATTCAGCACAGTCAGCAATCAGAGCAACGACCGCTGACCGCGTGTGAACGTGGTACAGTTGGCTCGCATTATGCCAGACATTCGAAATCGGATACTGGAATTTTGCCAATGGCATTCTTTGTCGTCGGTTTACTGACTGTGCTGATTAGTGCATAAATTAATAAAACGAAAAACACTGAAACACTACACCGTTTACATCGCCTTTCTCATTCGTTTTGACAGAACCATCAGCTGCTCTGAAAAATCGATTGAAAATAATTTTGTCATAATAGTCAAATAATTTATTGATTGTGAAAAATGGAAGAATTAACAAAAACAGCATTACTAATTTTTAACTATACAAACAGAAAGTCTTGCAACAATTTGTAACGACGATTTTATACATTTGTATACATTTAAATTGGAATTCACTATTCATTATAGATACCGTTTCCTTTATGTTAATGTGGGTTGTCCCCACACTTGTAAAACGTGTAAAACAGCTGATTGTAATTATTTGCGTTCCATTTCCACTGGTTTTGTTTTGGGAATTTTTTGATCCCAGCTATATGGTGTTTCAAAATCTTAATTTTGTTCTCATTCGGTTCTCATTCAAAACGAATGAGACGGATTCCTATTTGTCAAATCGTATGGAAATTATTCTCATTCGCGAAATCTGACGCGAATGAGTCATTCGAGGTCGTAAACGTAGTATTAGCTCGCTCACGAAGTGAGAGGAGTTACCAGTCTTGTTGTTTTTGCTCATTATGACGAAACGACAATTATCGCAAAATGTAGAGTGTACTCGTAAAGAAGATAAAAAAATTACATTCGTATTATAAATAATTTGTTTTTTCAAGAACGGCAAATAAAGATACTTTAAAAATAAGTAATTAAATTTAATGAGTTATAGTAATAATTAAATGTAGAAATTATGCAATGCTTACCAGTTACCATGGTACTATGCATTTGCGACTTCATTGTGTCTTTTTGTGAAGAGCTTTAGAAAAAATATACATTTGTTTTTTTTTTCTATATCAGAGGTCAGGAGCTGCTAAGCTTCAAAGCTTTTTTGTGCTAGCACGAGCTCCTGTTAAGAGGGTTGATAGAGGGAGGGAGTGGAAAGTTTTTTTTTTTTTTTTTTAATTATTTTTTTAGTTTTTGTACAACTAATAGCGCTAGGCTAGGCCTTAAGTACGCTGAAAACAACACAATTAACATCCATGCCCAAGGCGGGATTCGACCCCGCATCCCCGGAGCTCGCAGCGAGGTTATCACCCACTGCGCCACCGAGGACGGCAAGCAATATTTAAGAATATTTTGGTATTCTTTTTAAACGTTTATGCTTTTTTACCTTCATGCTTTAAAATTTTCATTGTCTTTAATTGAAATTTTAGTTATATAATTTACATTTCTTTAAATTCATTTGGTCTTATATTTATTTTGTTTTCATATCTATATTGCCATATTTTTTATTAATGAAATAAATTTTGATTGTTAACAAGTAATAATAATGAAATTTTCTAAAAAACCAACAGGGAACTGTTGATTAAAAACAGATAAAGGGTAAAAATTAACACACTTTGAGGGCAGCTAATTTCGGCCTTTATTATACCCTACACCCGAAAGAAGTAGGGTATATTCACTTTGTTCTTCCGTTTGTAACGCAGAGAAGGAGACGAGATAGATATAGGAAAGTATATATATTCTTGCTCAGCGTCACCTCGTGAATCGATGTCCGTCTGTCTGTCTGTCTGTCTGTCTCTCTGTCTGTCTGTTGAAATCACGATTACGAGAGAACGAAAATTGATATCGCGATGAAATTTGGCACAAATATTCTTTGTTATGTAGGGCTGTTTGGGATTGAAAATGGGCGAAATCGGAAAACAGCCACGCATTCTTTACATACGGAATGTAAAGGCACCTCGTTTCAAAAAATGTTAAAATCTGAATATTTCATAAACCGTGTGATATATTAAGGTATAATTTGATTCCGGAACATATAGCGTCATTACTAAAATGTTTGAAAAAAATGGGCGTGCTACGCCCACTTATAACAAAGTTGGCAATATCTAATGAACGGTACAAGATATTGATATGTAATTTTATCAGGAAGCATAGGGAAGCAGTACCAATAAACTTGCCAATGGGCGGGCCACGCCCACTCATACGAAAGTTATCAATATCTTGTAAACGGTATATGTATAAAAAAACGAAATTTTATCACGAGGTATCTACACGTATTACCAATATGTATACAAAAAATGGGCGTGGTCCGCCCACTTATACAAAAGTTGTCAAAATCCCATAAACGGTTCAAAATGTTAATATCTTCGTAATTATATCTAGCAGTACCTAGAGACATTACAAAAACATTTTCCCGAAATGGGCGTGGTCCGCCTACTTATACAAAAGTTGTTAAGTGGCGAGATTATAATTTTTTCAGTTACTCGGGTGTAGGGTATTTAGATTTCGGCCAGGCCGAAGACAACACTCTGACTTGTTTATAATTTCTAATTTTGGGTTGTGTAAATGGGATGTGTTTCAAAGCAGCGTAGTCGAGCTTATCCAGCTATTCTCATTAAAAAAGCCTCATTGAAGGATAATATATATTACATAGAACCAAGTTAACATAAAAATTTCTGCATAAAGCTTTGTGCAGTAGATTCCATTGATTTCATCCTTCAGACTGGCCAGTAATGCGAGTGTATTTCAAGCTGAAGTTTATGACATTAGAGAAGCCTGTAGGATAGGTAGGCTGTTATTCATGCTCTACTATCCTTCAGTACATGTTCTAAAGTGGTGCAGGAGTGCTGCAAAGAGCTCAATAGTCTTGGAAGCAATAGCCTTGGAAGAAAAAGTTGGAATAAAATAACGTTATTTTCATTAAAAAATGTCGTATTTACAAAAACATATAAATTATAAGAAAAAATTCAAAATAATTAAAAGGGAATTAAAAATAATGTCTGATATATATACACTAGCAGCCGTATTTTGACTGGTTATCTCAAGTCACCATATTAACATAATAGTTACTATGTGCTAGCTATTAAGGTTTCATATTCTGGCGAAAGTTTAAAATTCCCTTCTTTAACTATTTTGGTAATGACAGATGACGTCTTGACAGAGCGAGTAAAATTTCATTGCCAGTTGAATTTTCATTGTGCGGTTGTATTGTTTTTGATTGTTTCAAATAAAAATTCTTTTAAAGAAACATTTAAATATTTTATTTATATTTGGAAAAATTTCGAAAAATTTAATAAAATAAATTATTGAATAAAAAAATTTCTTTTTCAAATCAAAAAAATTTAATCAACAACAATGGAGAGGATGGATATGGACAAAAAATTAAAGGGCGTAATTTTTTGAGACACCTACGCGATGACAACGATTATTTCCTTTGGATGATGGAGGAGTTTGTAAAAAAGTTCCTCATGAAAAAATCTTTGTACCAAAGAATATTTCATGAGATGCAGCCATACGAGATTTGTATCGAGATTGTGTAAATACTTCTTTGTACATGGCTCTTATCTAAAATGTGTTGGTGACCTTTGCATCCTACCTATAAGCCAATCGTCTGTTTCTCGAAGATTGAACGAAATGGCAAAATTTTGGTAAAAGGAAATGAATCAATTTTCATTTTCCTATATCATTTGAAGACAAAGCAGCAATAAAGTAGTGGTGGATAACTCACAAAAGATACAACAATGTTGAATATATCAACAACTCAAACATATTTTTCACAACTCTCACAACTCATTTTGTACCAAATCAATTTTCATCAACTCAAACAACGACAGACGCATCAGCCAGAAACTTTGAAGACTGAAACTGCCCACCACCGCTTCAACAGCAAGTCAAGGGGGTGAATGCGGGCCACTGTCGAGGGAACGCGCGACAGATCACGCCGACGTCATGGACAAAGTGCGAAAGTGGTCAGTTAGATATGACGGTGGTCGCGATCCTCTCGCCTTTATCGAAAGGTTGGAAGAACTGGCCACCGCGTATGGGATAAGCCGCGACTTGCTACTAAGGACAATGCCGAAACTTCTTCGAGACCGAGTTCTGGTCTGGTAACAAAGCGGCAACAAAAACCAGACGAACCCTTCAAGGACTACGTGCTCGACCTGTACGACGCTATGCGTCATGATAACTCGGCCGAGGAGGAGAAGCTTGAACTCCTCTATTGAAACGAGCGGAACGACGTGCAACTTTACGTGAAACGGCGCAACTTCATGAGCCTCGAGGAACTCATCGGTCTAGCAGAGGACCTTGAAGAAATACATGGACGGCAACCGGAACCCACAAACCACCGGCCACGTGAACGAGAAGTGAAGCATCGACAGCTAGCACCCGTCAGGAGGGAAGGCGGGTTCAGCAACTACCACCCCTCGCCGGGTCAACTAAGCCTCCTACACCACGACAGTACCCATTTAACTGCAGAAGTCATAGTGGAACACCTCAAGAAAAGAGCGGTGTTGGACACGGGAGCGACAAGGAGCTTTGCCAGCCAAGCCTTTGTGCAGGAGCTCGGTCTTCCGGTGAGCCGAACTACGTCCACCAACTACATTCGCCTAGCCGACAACACACGAAGAATGACCAACGAATGCCTCCGGGTAAGAATCCAACTCGGCACATCGGACGACTTGCTTCTGGGCCTGGACTTCTTGGCGAAGGCTGGGGTCGTCATCAGCTGCGGTGGACAGACGGTCACTCTGCGAAGAACACACGGAGAGAAGCGGCGAGAGGAATGGACGTGCACGGCTCTCAAGGAGGAGGACCCTCTATCGCTGAGCATCGATGATTTCCTGCGGAATGAACTCGCGAAATTCGTGAGGTACAAGGAACATGCAACATTACGTCGCACAAGATTGCCATGAAAGATGAGTGGCCGATCAAGCAGAGATATATCCCGCGCAACCCGGCCATGCAGGAAGTAATAGGCAGAGAGGTCGACGAGCTTCTGGCTAAAGGATGCATCGAGCCGTCAGACAGTGCCTACAGTGCCCCGATAGTCCTGGTCAAAAAGAAAGAAAACGGGCACCTGGAGACTCTGCATTGACTACCGGCAGCTAAACGACAGATCAATTCCTGACGCGTATCCACTTCCGCGTATACATTACATACTCGACCGACTACGAAATTTCGGCCTCCATTCTGCTCCGGCGACATTCCAGAGGGCGTTGGATAAAGTCATAGGACCTGACCTAGAACCGCATGCTTTCGCATATCTGGATGACATCATAGTTACAAGCAGCTCAGTGGAGGAACACGTGGGCCACCTGCAGGAAGTCTTACGAAGGTTGCGTTCGGCGAACCTGAAATTGAACCCAGAGAAATGTGAGTTCTTCAAAAAGCACACTAAGTATTTGGGCCACGTGGTAAGTGAACGCGGCATCGAAACAGACTCAAACAAAATTTCCGCCATCAAGACGCTGAAACCACCCTCCAACATACGCGAGCTGCGACAGTGCCTGGGAATTGCGTCCTGGTATCGCCGATTTTTACCAGAATTCTCAACCGTGGTACACCCGATGACCACTCTGCAGGGCAGACATTGGAAGTGGCAAGACGAACAAAAGAAGGCCTTCGATAAGCTGAAAGGAATGATTGTCAATGCACCGGTCCTGACCTGTCCAGACTTCAAGCGATTTATCCTCCAGACGGGCGCCAGCGAGGTCGTCCTGGGAGCCGCGTTAACGCAAGACGACAATGAGAGAGAAGCGGTAATCGCCTATTCCAGTCGCCCCCTCAACCCAGTCGAACAAAATTACACCACTACGGAAAAGGAGTGCTTGGCGATCATATGGGGCATAAGGAAAATGCGGTGCGACTTCGAGGGGTACCAGTTTACGGTGGTTACAGACCATCTCTCCCTTAAGTGGCTCAATTCGATAGAGAATCCATCGGGCCGGATCGCAAGTTGGGCGTTAGAACTGTAGCAATATAGGTTCGACGTCCAATACAGAAGGCGGTGGCCGACGCATTGTTGCGACAACCGGTAGACACCCTCCGCCGCACAGGAATGGACGAGGAAAAGTGTAAGAAGTGTCCTTGGTTAGAAAAGAAAATCGCTGCTATTCACGACAACTCCGGGAAATACCCAGATTTCCTCGAGCAGGATGGGAATCTGTACAGGCACATAGCGCAACGGGAATACGACGAGGAATGCACCCGTGGAAGATGTGCGTCCCCAGCTTCCTCCGCCAACGTGTGTTATGCGAGAACAACAGTCTTCTCAGCGCAGGCCACTTAGGAATTCGGAAGACCACCGCCAGGATCATGGACAGATACTACTGGCCAGGCATGTCGCGAGACATTAAAAACTTTGTGCAACGCTGCGAATCATGCCAGAAGTACAAAGTTGTTTGTAAAGAAAAAGAAAAATAAAGAAAATGCTGAGTCAAATCGCCGATGAGCCGTGGGCCAACGTTTGCACGGACTTCATTGGACCACTTCCCCGGTCAAAGCACGGTAATAATACGATTATAGTATTTTTTGACAGGTTCTCCAAGTGGATTGAAGCCATACCACTGCGCAAGGCCTCAACAACAACTAAAGGCTGGGAAAATGCTGAGTCAAATCGCCGATGAGCCGTGGGCCAACGTTTGCACGGACTTCATTGGACCACTTCCCCGGTCAAAGCACGGTATTAATACGATTATAGTATTTTTTGACAGGTTCTCCAAGTGGATTGAAGCCATACCACTGCGCAAGGCCTCAACGCGAAATCTTATAAAGGTTTTCCAAAAGTTTTAATCTCAGACAACGGCGTCGAGTTCACGAGCCGCGCATTCGAAAGGTTTCTGACAGAATAGGAACCAAGCACCAGTATACAGCCCCTTACACCCCACAGGAGAACCCAGCGGAACGAGCAAACAGAACTTTGAAGACCATGATCGCCCAATTCGCTGATGGACAGCAGAACGCCTGGGACGAGTTGATTATACGACCAGAAAACATTCGGCACGGGACAATCGCCCGAAGAGGCGGATGACAAGGCCAAGCGACTCACAGAAATCTTTGCGATCGTCAGGAAAAGACTAACCCAAGCCGTCTGCGATCACGTTCGTCATTAGAACTTGCGCCGACGCCACTGGACACCGAATATTGGGCAGCTCGTCCTTAAACGAACCCGTCCGCTCTCGAAGACCTTCTGTCATTGACATCAAACCCCGTCTACTCGTTTGCTGATGACAGCAGCATTTGTCATTCATATTCATTTTTCAGGCGTCCTTCCATTCTGGAGATCACTGGAAGACGCAAAATTATGAATGACACACTCCAATCCGACCTTAATAAAATCCAGGAGTGGGGTCGTGCGAATCGGGTCGATTTTAATGCGCGGAATGCTGTTTGTTAACCCACAAACGTTTGGCGGGTGACAACTTCCCACCCCTAAATATGGGTGGTGTGGATATTAATGAGTCGGAGGCTCTTGATGTTCTGGGCATGTCAATCCAATGCGATTTTGGTTGGAACGATCACATCTTTGACGTGTCGAAAGAAGCAGCCAAGTGGTTAGGCTTTCTTAAGCGGTGTAAGAAGTACTTCACTCCAACCGATCTTCGTTGTATCTGCACCACTTATATCCGTCCGAAAATGGAGTACAATTCGCATATATGGTCGGGAGCTTCGCGGGCATATCTTCAGCTTCTCGACCGTGTCCAATGTCGTGCGTTAAAACTTATAGGGGACAGTAGGGTATACAGCTCTATTGAAACCTTGGAGTGTCGTCGTGATGTGGGGTGTGTATCACTATTTTACCGCTACTTTCACGGTAAATGTTCCTCTGAAGTAGCCAGCCTGATTCCTCCGATTCAAGTATTTAGCAGAACTACTCGGCTTTCCAGAGTGGTGCACCCCTTTTATGTCGCGATTCCGTTCCAACGAACCACGCATTACCGTGAGAGTTCGTTTTTCGGTCGCGTCGTTAGATTGTCACTACTCCCTCTTTCCCCCTTCCCACTAACCTGTCATCCCTTCGGAACCAACAAATGCTGTGCATGGATAGGGGGCATCCCCTGAGCTTGGTTTCATCTGTCATACCAAAAAAAAAAAAAAAGAACACAGCGAGGTCATGGTAACTCACTTTCTATAAATACATAATATTTAAATCACAGAAAGAAGCCACAGCAAAGCCCTAGTATATAAGAATTACATTAAATCCAAAATATTCCGATTTATTGAAGATTTAATCGAATAATAAGAAAATAAACAGGGGATATTATTACCGGAGCCCGAAGAAACCACAAAGCAATAACAAAACCCAACGAACCAACCAACTACACACGAAATAACGGGATCCTTCGTTATCACAATTTACGGAGATCGCTGCGAGAAGAAAAAGTTTCACATTTATTCAAAAGGTGAGCTGCCGGAGTCCATACGGTACGAAGTCCAGTACATTAAGCAGAGGAAGCGAGGCAAGAACGCCATCAATCTGGCCCGTGTCAGCTGGGGCATCCGCTATGATATAAAGATCACGCGGACGGGCAGGATCGCCGTCGCCACTACCCCTCCCCCCCCCCCATATTAAGTAAGAGGGAGATGTCAGGAACAAATTAAATCGCACTTAACTTCTTCCTCACATAAATTTTCTACTTATATACGCATACCCAAAATATATGGTAACCGTTTCTGTGCATTTATATGTATGTAATGAACTGTGTATTGCAAAGTAAAAAAAAGATTTGACAAAGAGTTATCGAAATTGAGAGTAATTAGAAAGTAGCACCATCCTCTGAGAGGGTCGAGAGAGCTCGACCACAGTCACGACCACGCAGGCAAGAAGGAGACAACAAGCGTCTTACAATCAGTGCGTAGGAATACCATCGCCACTATAAAAGGCGCTTCACCACGAGGAATCGAGGCTTTTTGGTACGTGAACTCCCGGCCTGGACAGTGGTCTTCTGGAATCCCATCCTCGGTAAGTCATTTCAACGGCAGAGCCACAACGTCGACGCCAGCAGAGCCTCGACTTCGGCAGAGCCACAAAGTCGACGCCAGCAGAGCCTCGACTTCGGCAGAGCCACAATGTCAACGCCAGCAGAGCCTCGACTTTGGCAGAGCCACAAGGTCGACACCAGCAGAGCCTCGACTTCGGCAGAGTCAGAACGTCGCTTGTGGAGTTGCACTCCCATGGCCAACGATTCGCATCAGCAAGTCGCCTGTGGAGTTGCACTCCCGCGGCCAACAATTCACATCAGAACGTCGCCTGTGGAGTTGCACTCCAGCGGCCAACAATTCACATCAGAACGTCGCCTGTGGAGTTGCACTCCCGCGGCCAACAATTCACATCAGAACGTCGCCTGTGGAGTTGCACTCCCGCGGCCAACACCCGGTTCGCTCGGACCCCGCTGGAGCGGGGACAGGTTTTCTTTCACCACAGCGTCCACCTGTGAAGGCTATCAGTGGCCATACATCTCTTTTGTACCCATTTACACATTTTAAAACCATTTCCAAATATTTGATATATATATATGTACATAAGTTTAAGTTTAATTGTTGAATTAGAATTACGAATTATTGAATTAAATTTAGAAAATTAATAAAAGAGAATTCGTCGAAGGAAGCCTTATGTCCCATTAAATAAATAACTGGACGGATCCTGGACTCGGCTGAGTCACATACCCTGGGCAGAGAAGGGGAAAGTTTCGTTACACGTTGACAAGATAATGACAGCTTTTGTATGAGTGGGCGTGGCACGCTTATTGGTAATGCTTCCCTATATATCCTGATAAAATTACATATTAATATCTTATACCGTTCATGAGATATTGCCAACTTTGTTATCAGTGGATGTGGCACGCTGTGGATTTTTGGCAAGCTTATTGGTAATGCTTGCCTATATCTCCTGATAAAATTACATATCAATATCTTATACCGTTCATGAGATATGGCCAACTTTGTTATCAGTGGGCGTGGAACGCCCATTTTTTCGAAAGTTTTAGTAATGACGCTATATGTTCCGGAATAAAATTATACCTTAATATCTCACACGTTTTATGAAATATTCAGATTATAACATTTTTGAAACGAGGTGCCTTTACATTCCGTATGTAAAGTAGGCGTGACTGTTTACGGACCTCGCCCATTTTCAATCCTAAAACAGCCCTACATAACAAAGAATATTTGTGCCAAATTTCATCGCGATGTCTCTTTTCGTTCTCTCGTAATCGTGATTTCAACAGACAGACAGACAGACAGACAGACGGACGGACAGGGCTAAATCGATTCAGGAGGTGATGCTGAGAAAGAATATATATACTTTTCTATATCTATCTCATCTCCTTCCCTGCGTTATAAACGGAAGAACAAAGTGAATAAACCCTACTCCCTTCATTTAGTGACGCTGAGAAAGAATATATATACTTTTCTATATCTATCTCGTCTCCTTCCTTGCGTTATAAACGGAAGAACAAAGTGAATATACCCTACTCCCTTCAGGTGTAGGGTATAATAAATTGATATTACTTTTTTTTTAAATTACCACTAAAAAAACCTGTAAACAAATCAGATCTCACATAAAACAATCTAGGTTACTGATATTTATTTTTTTTGTCTTTGTTTGCAATAATAAATTTTTACTAACCTTCCCTCAAAAATTCAACCCTTCATCTTTCTATTTTCTCGAAACTCAACAAAAAAAAAATAAAGGGCTAAATTTTATCAAAGTAACCTCAAAGAGTAGTTTCTCCCCATCGTTTCCTGTATAGAAGGAAATCGCCTGTAAGTCATGTTTTTCAATACTAAACCTTCTATAGAGCTAAACCCCTATTTAACTTACAAATCTTAGGTAATAGATTTTCAATTTAAAAACAGTTACACTTAAAATTCCAATTATTTTTAAAAATTACTCGCCAACCTAAAAAGTTATCACTGTAAACTTAAACTTAACAATTTATACAAAATCTTGAAAAAGTATAAATTTGATTTTTAAAATTATTATTTACTTATATACAATAACCCTACTTAAAATTCATCATTATACACCTAATTCTGTTTTTACACGGTCTTTTTTACACGGTTTTGATTTAACATGGTTTGAAAATAAACAAATTTTATTCCATTTTATTTATTCCATTTAGCACGATTCAAAATCTTTTGGGCTTAAATTTTTTTTGGTTAAATTTAATTTTGCGAAAAATATTTTTGTAAATATTAAATATTTTATGTATCCCTAAAAGAAAATGTCGAAAACTACAAAAACAAAACTAAAACGCAAAGCCATTACTTTGGAAAGCAAAATTGAAATTTTAGATCGCCTTCGAAATGGAGAAGGCTCAACAATTCTTGGCAAAATGTTCGGTTTAAACGAAGCCACAGTAAGAACTATAAAAAAAATTAAATTTCAATTAGGCAATCGGTGATTTCTGGAACGAAACTATCTGTTAAATCTTCATCATACACTAGAGATGCTACTAAAGAAAAAATGAAAAAAGCACTCATAATATGGCTTGAGGACAATGCACAAAAACGGATTCCCGTAGACGGAAACAATATCAAACAGCAAGCATTAAGGTTTTATAAAATGATAAAAGACGAAAAACCGTCTACCTCTACACAATCAATTCCTGAGAAGAGCTACTTATTTTCTGCAAGCACAGAATGGTTGACAGGGTTTCTGCAAAAGGCATGCGCTTCATAACATAAGAATCAAGGACGAGATTGCTTCTGGAGATCAGAAAGCTGCTAAAGAATTTCCACTAAAACTTAAAAAAATAATTGCCGAAGATGCATACAGTCCAGATCAAGTTTTGGAAAAAAATGCCGAGCAGAACATATGTGGCCAAATCGCAAACGAGTGCTGGTGGTTTTAAAGCTGAAAAAGATCGAGTCATTATCACACCCGAAGGGAGTAGGGTATATTCACTTTGTTCTTCCGTTTGTAACGCAGAGAAGGAGACGAGATAAATATAGAAAAGTATATATTCTTGCTCATCGTCACCTCCTGAATCGATTTGGCCCTGTCCGTCCATCTTAAAAATTGAATAACCTATTCTTTTAATAGCTATGCTTGTATAAAAACACATTATATATGTGATTTAATAAAGTAAACCTGAATAGTTGTTCTTAAAAAATATATATATATATATATATATATATATATATATATATATATATATATATATATATATATATATATATATATATATATATATATATATATATATATATATATATATATATATATATATATATATATATATATATATATATATATATATATATATATTATATATTATATATTTTTTAAGAACAACTATTCAGGTTTACTTTATTAAATCACATATATAATGTGAGAAATATATAATATATATATGTTAAGAAATATATATATATATATATATATATATATATATATATATATATATATATATATATATATATATATATATATATATATATATATATATATATATATATATATATATATATATATATTATACATTTCTTAAGAACAACTATTCAGGTTTACTTTATTAAATCACATATATAATGTGTTTTTACACAAGCATAGGTATTAAAAGAATAGGTTATTCAATTTTTAAGGTAAAAAAAATTTATATATATACTTAAAATAAATATAAGTAAATAATAATAATAAATAAAAAAATTTATATATATATATATATATACAGTACAACCTCCCTAGTCCGAACACGCGCTACTCCGGACTATTCGATAATCCTAACAGCTCTAAAATTCGGACAGTTGAATTTTTTTACCTCTACAGTCCGGACAGTGTATGTATTCAAAGTTAGTAGTTTTGTCGGTTAAATTCTAACGGAACAGTTGATGTGATTCTAATTAATGTTGATGTGGATGACTTCTGTTTATTCTTGTTCTCTTGTCATTTCATTGAGTGAACTTTAATTGTGTAGTTGCTCGCGTATGTGTCATGGCAGCGGTAAAAACAAAGCATACTACTATAACTTTTGTGTTGTGTAAAAGTGTAAAGTTTTGGAATGCCTTAAAAAGGGAAGTCAATCAGGCACGTGGCGGAGATTTTTAAATTGCCTAAATCTACTGTTTACGATATTAAAGCAAACAGAAAAAAATTTGCCAATATGTGTCCAACACATGTGTTCATGGCTCAGGTAAGAAAGGTATAAATAGGTATAGGTAGGTACATATGTAATTTACAGAGTATATTTAATATTCAATTTAGGGCAATTGAATGGGCAGAACAACATGAAGCGTCCCAAGCAGATATACTCCTCCTGAAAATGCATTTGAAAAATTTAACTCAATGAAAAATCGAGACGTTTCTTCGTAAGGAATAAAGTTCCATCATTTATAATACTTATCACCACTATATGTAAGTTCGACTAAAAATAAAAAGTAATAATTTCTAAATTGAAGTAAATATTATTACTAAGCTAACATATATATTTATTTCTAAGCGTAAAAGCTTTTTAAGTTTAAATCTAAATTTACGTTACAATTGGTGTCAGAAGTGGGATTGCTGAATAATCCTAAATTATGGTGAAGTTTGCTGAACTGAGAATACCCCAGCTGAGGGAAGAGCTGGAGGCTAGAGGTTTGCCTGTGACAGGGCATAAGGCAGATTTACAAGCACGGTTGCGTAAAGCAATGGAGAGTGAGGGCATCGATGTTGAAGAACATGAGTTCTGTCATGATGTTTCAGGAACTTCATCTAAAGTCGAGGAGCAGTTGGTAGAGCCGCAGCCAGCTCCAGCATTTGACATGAATGTGCTTTTAGCAGCAATGGCGCAGCAGACTTCTCAATTGCAGGAGCAACTGGCACAAAACATCTCGCAACTGCAGGACCAACTATCTCGTATAGAAAGGAACTCTTCCATATTGCAAGGGAGGCAGGATAAAATGGAGGATGAATTACACAGATTAGAATCCAGACTAGAATCAGAAATACTGCGGCTGGATGGTCATGTGCGAGAAATACAGTCCAGTGGTCCAGTTACAGCTGTTAGCGCAACGAAATTGCAAGCGCCAACGTTCGACGGAACTATACCGTTTAAAATTTTTAAACTACAGTTCGAGACCACAGCGCAAGCCAATCACTGGACTACGGCGGATAAAGTGGCAGCTTTGGTAGTATCATTGAAAGGCTCCGCCGTCGAAGTTCTGCAAACAGTTCCTGAAATTGAGCGTGGTAATTATGACGCGCTAATGGCAGCGATTGAACGACGATATGGTAGCGACCACAGAAAACAAGTGTTTCAAATGGAGCTGATGAATCGTTACCAAAAAGCAAACGAGTCGTTACAAGAATATGCAACGGAGATAGAGCGGCTCGCGCATTTGGCCAACGCAGATGCACCAGCGGAAGTAACTGAATTACTTAAAATTCAGGCGTTTATGAGTGGTATGCGAGATGCGGATACCAAACGTGCAGTCTACTCCATGCCAAAGAAGACGTTTGCCGAAACAGTGTCATTTGCCTTGACGCAGGAAACAGCATGCCTTTTAAGCAATAAGGCACATAGAGTTCATCGGCTGGAAGTTGAGCCAAGTGAATCCCTAGAGAAAACCATAAGGGATCTCATCCAGACTATTTCTCAGAGGATGCCAACCTCGATCAAGGGCTTTGAACTAAAGTGTTACAGCTGTGGAACATCAGGACATCTGGCACGGAATTGTAATGCGTCTGGTAAGAAAAACGTAAATGCAAGGAAAAGAAGCAACGAAGATGCAAGTGGCGCTTCTGAAGAGAAACGATCACGGACCAGTTCAAAGGGGCGTGAGTTGGTTCCCGCAACTGATTGCCCCACTGTCTCCGTTTCACAAATACAGCATCGAAAAGGTGGGCAACATGGAAACGCCGATGCACTATCTCGACGCCCATGTGCATTGGAGTGTAAGCATTGCTCCAAGGCTGAAAGAAGCGAAGGTATAGTCGACATCCGATTAACAAATCTGCAACCTGATGATGAATGGGTATCCAGCGCTGTAAGGAAAAGCCAACTGAAGGATGCGGACTTGGTTAAGGTCATGAAAGCGAAAGAAACAGGTAAAAGACCAACCAAGGAAGAAATGGCATCAGAAAGTCCGTTGGCCAAGGCGTATTGGGCGCAATGGAATAGCTTGAGGTTGATAAACGGAGTACTGCATCGTTCATGGGAAAGTGAAGATGGTAAACACACTCGCGATTTGGTTGTCCTACCAAAGTCTAGAATAGCAGCTGTATTAGAAGAGTTTCACAATGGACCAAGTGGAGGGCATCTTGGCATCACGAAAACTCTGGAAAAGATTAAACAACGGTTTTACTGGGTAAATTGCCAAGAATCAGTTGCTGAATGGATTAAAAACTGCGCGCAATGCATGGCAGCTAAGGGTCCGAAAGTTAGAAGCAGAGGAAGGTTGCAGCAGTACAATGCGGGAGCACCATTTGAACGCGTTGCGATGGATGTAGCCGGTCCATTCCCTACTAGCGACTCTGGGAACAAATATGTGTTGGTGATCATGGACTATTTCAGTAAGTGGCCAGAAGTATATGCTATACCAAATCAGGAGGCTAAAACTGTAGCCGAAGCTTTTGTGCAGAATTGGGTCACGCGATTTGGAATACCAATTGAGTTGCATTCAGATCAAGGGAGGAACTTTGAGTCTGCTATATTTCAAGAAATGTGCTCATTGTTGGGTATCAAGAAAACTCGAACGACAGCTCTACATCCACAATCGGATGGCATGGTGGAAAGGTTTAACCGTACATTAGAAGAGCATTTACGAAAAGTACTGGGCAAATGTCAGCGCAATTGGGACAAGCACATTCAAATGTTTTTATTGGCTTACCGATCAGCAGTCCATGACACTACCGGCCATCCACTTGCGAGGTTTATTTTCGGTATAGATTTGAGACTCCCATCAGATTGGAAATATGGAAAGAGCAATCAACTTACTGAAACTGGAGGCAGCTATTGGGAATTGCTTCAGTCCGAAATGGATGAAATACATCAACATGTGAGGCAGCGAACACAGCTAATGAGCAATAAAATGAAGGATCGTTACGACCGAGCTATGAATTCAGAAGGATTTCAAGAAGGCGACTTGGTGCTGCTGTACAATCCGCAACGGAAAAAGGGTATGTCTCCAAAGTTGCAAAGATCGTGGGAAGGTCCATACAAAGTCATAAAGCGACTGAACGATGTTGTGTATCGCATACAATCCCACACGCAGAGACGAGGTAAAATTAAAGTCGTTCACTTGGAGAGACTAGCCCCATATGGATCAAGGAATTTGGAGTCTGATCGGGACGATCTTAAGTAGAGGGCAGTGTGACGAATTTGCAATGAAACTTTCGCGAAAGTTCTGGAAACCATTCAAATCGCGCATAGATAGCTAGTTTCACAACCTTTCACATCTTTGTACGGCGACATCTAGCGCGAGATAGATCGACAATTTGCTAGAAAACTCCACGCTCTTTCACAACGACATCTAGCGCGGGATAGATCAAATAGATAGATCGAGAATTTGCTACATAATTCTAGAACCTTCCGCAGTAGTATCATCTGCCATATAAATAGACGCAGGGCGTCTCAGAGAGTTAGTTCGAATTTGGTTCTTGAACAGACACCTTGTGAGCATAGCGTCAAGTAATAGGTGTTAATAAGTGCAATAAGAAAATAATAAAGTTGTGAACTTAAGAACAGCAACACTTTTGAGTTTTAATTAGATTATTCACAATCCAGAGATCGAACCTAAGAGAGAGTCGTACCCGTAAATCTAAATTTACGTTACAATATATATGGGTGAACGGGCAATGGGTGTGCAGCGTTTTGACAGTCTTCTGCTCCAGTGTGGTGACATATTCGCCTGAGGAGCAGAATTCGGGCCAGCCACCCTTGTCGTGGGCAAGCCAAGCAGGTCCATTCCACCAGAGAGTGCTCTCGGCGAGATCTTGGGGCGTGGCACCGCGACTGGCTAAATCCGCGGGGTTGTCCTGGGATTCCACATGGAACCATTGCGAATGTGGTACTTTCTCGACGATTTTGGCAACTCGGTTTGCCACTTACGTCGCCCAAACGCATGGGGAGTTCTTCAGCAAGGCCAAAACAATGGTGGAGTCGCACTTTGCGAAGCATCGCAAAAGGCATGAAATTCCACTTCGCTGTCGGGGGTGTAACTCACCCATCGTGGGATGCGAATAGCGCGGATGTGCCGGTAATTCTGTAGAAAATTTAACCAGTTAGCGTGAGTTACCTGAGGCAGAGTGTCAACCCAATCGATTTTGTCCAACCAGACTTGCTGAATCAGTATTTTGGCTGCAACGATGATCGGAGCCAACCAACCGTCTGGATCAACAGCTTGGCGAGCAGAGACAACATTTCCCGTTTTGTGTACGCTGCTTTGATGATGATAGCTTGGACGTCAAAGTAGAAGTCATAATGGGTCGCGTTCCAGCGAATTCCAAGCATTTTGGCAATGCTGGAATCTTCTAGCGTCAGGAAATCGGTATGGAGTAGATAGGATGCCGGCAAGTCGATATATATATATATATATATATATATATATATATATATATATATATATATATATATATATATATATATATATATATATATATAGAGGAAAGTACCTTATATATATATATCCCTTATATATAAGTATATATAAGGTACTTTCCTCTATATATATATAAATAATTTCCATATATATATATATATATTTATATATATATATATATATATATATATATATATATATATATATATATATATATATATATATATATATATATATATATATATATATATATATATATATATATATATATATATATATATATATATATATATATATATATATATATATATATATATATATATATATATATATATATATATATATATATATATATATATATATATATATATATATATATATATATATATATATATATATATATATATATAAGCCCCGGAAGGGCTCGGGGTTAAATTGATTAACGTAAAAGGTGAACTTACCCTTTCACTCGACTTAGTGGCTTGAGCGTCGGTGACGATTGTTCGGGCGTCGGTGACGGTAGTTTGGGCGTCGGTGACGGTAGTTTGGGCGTCGGTTATGACGATGAGTTTTAGGTGGCGGCAATCCGGCTCGTCTAGATGATCAGCTCGACTGTTTAATTCAACACTGTTAAGTTCAAGATTGCTCACAATAGCTTTTAATTAATGGTATGTTTCACAAAAGTTAATATGTGAGTTAATTATGTTGTATGTATAATTATAAAAGTTAATTATGTCGGGATCGAAATTCGTACTCCGCACGCGTCAATTGTCCAAGCGAAAGTGCCTTGTGTGGGCCCAGCGGCGATCGCTGGAAGCCAGGAGAGCAACGCCAGTCGCCGCGGGGAGCCTGCAGCCGAGCTTACTCCTTCGAGAGAGGCGCATCTCATGCCCGGCAGGCTGACAAGAGAGAGAACTGCAGTTCTAACTCCTGACACCCTACCGATCGATGAGGGAGCACCTCTGGCAAGCGGCAGTTGGCGTTAACATATATGTCGGATAGTGCATACTGTAGTGCAGCGTTATTAATAAATAGCGAGCTCTCTTTCTAAAAACTGGTTTAGCATTGTGGCGAGCGAGGGAGAGTGCAAACTCTACCGAGTGCGGTCGTGAGCGGCGCAATTAAATAAGAAAGAGGTCAACAAGAACAAAGAAAAAGCATGAGTGTACAGTTGAAATTTGGCAGCAGACCAAACGAGTAATTTATTGCGTCGCTACGAACGGACTGTGTTCAAAGAATAGTGAGGATGACTGAAAGAGGCAAGGAGGACACTACTACGACGTTAACTCCGACATCAGAAGTGGGATCTACTCCGCCGCAAGAAAATTCTGGCGAATATTGGCGTGCGCTTCTAGAGTTGCAAAATCGAAATTTTGTGGAGTTGCTTAAAGCTGTACAAGCCCCAAAATCTACATCACAAGAGGCAAAAATTATTTCACTACCGAAATTTAACCCTGATTGTGCAGGCGCTGATGCTTCTTCTTGGTGCTTAACCGTCGACATGATTTTGTCCGAAAATAATCTGGAGGGCAGTGCGCTTGTTATATCTCAGCAAATCTTTAGAAGGAAGTGCTTCGCATTGGCTTTCACAAATATGTTTCGCTGGAATTACATGGCAGCAATTTAAGGAATTATTCGTGCAACGTTTTGAAGGCATCGAGACTCCGGCCGCTACGCTGGTAAACTTATTTAGTGGACGTCCAAAGGGTGGAAAGTTTCAGTATATGGAAGTCGAATGGTGACAAGGCTTATGTCCAGGTGGAAGCTAATGAGTACCGAAGATATAGCCGTATCGGTTGTTCTTGCACATACAGCTCAATTCGACAATAAGTTGCAGCGATTGCTGTTTATAACAAATATAAAAACAAGAAACGAACTGCAGCAGCAACTAAAAGCATTTGCGTTTGGCAAAAAAAAGATGATCTCGCCTATGCAAGTTCGGCGGGGCCAGAAACCAAACGGATGAAATTCTCGCCGAATATTAAATGTCATTTTTGTGGCAAATCGGGTCATAAAATCGCTGAGTGCCGTGTGAAAAGGGACAAAGACAGAACAAATGTGAAGAGTAACCAGTTTGGTGGCAGAACATCGCTAGGAAGAGATAGATCATCGCTAACTTGTTTTAAATGTGGAGACGTCGGTCATATTGCGTCCGTGTGCCCAAAAAAATAATAGTTCATCATTGGACATCAATAAGGGAAACATCTATAACAAAAGAGATGTCCACATTTGGACGTCTGCACGGTTGTCGAGCCTAGGGGTGTCATGGTACAATCTGGTGAGTAGTTTCCATTTTGCTTCGATTCCGGCGCAGAATGTTCTCTTGTTAGAGAAACTGTGTCAGAGATTTTCCGGAAAAAGAATTAATAACGTAGTTATTTTATTATTCGTTGTTAATATTTCTTTAAAAAGCTTTGACATTTTCAAAATTAGTACCGTAAATTTTGTTCGTCTCCCGAGAATTGTGTTGGCCTCAACAATGTTGACACTAAACTAATTGGTAGCGATAAAGCCCGATTACTGTCTCTTTTAAATAAATATTCTGAGTGGTTTATTCATCGAATTCCAACAACTCTTGTTACAACCGGTCAGCTTGAAATTCGTTTGGTTGATCCAAGTAAAACTGTATGCAGGCTACCTTACAGGTTCAGCCCGGAAGAAAGAGAAGTAGTTAGGAACAAATTAAAGGAGTTGATGGAATTCAATATTATTCGCCCTAGCAGTTCCCCTTTTGCCAGTCCAGCGTTGCTCGTAAAAATAAATATGGGACAGATCGTCTCTGCGTGGATTACCGTGAGCTTAATGCTAACACTATATCTGATAAGTATCCTTTGCCTCTAATATCCGTCCAGATTGCGAGACCTCACGGAGAAAAATATTTTTCGTGTCTGGATATGGCGAGTGGATTCCATCAGATTCCTTTACACGCCGATTCTGTTGAGCGCGTGGCATTCGTTACTCAATATGGGCAATACGAATTTTCGACTATGCCTTTCGGCCTTAAAAATGCGCCGTCCGTTTTTTTGCGTGCAATAATGAAAGCCCTGGGTGATGTTGCTCAGGGCATCCAATACAAACTGTATTGATATCCTGACAAAGTCTGGATTTTCTTTTAATGTTACCAAATGCTTTTTCCTTGTAACTAGCTTTAAATATCTTGGTTATAAAGTCAAAGCTGGTGAACTTCGGCGCAATCCACGAAAAATAAAAGCGCTGACCTCCTCCACAATCTGTTACCCAGTTGCTACAGTTTGGCTTCGTATTTCAGGCAATTTGTGCCAAAATTTTCGGAGTTGATGAAGCCACTCTATTTTCTTATCTCAGACCAGAAAAACCTCATTTGGAAACTAGACCATGAACAGATTCGTCAGAAAATAATTCTTATATTAACAAACAAGCCTGTTTTAACAATTTTCGACCCACAATACCCCATCGAATTACACACGGATGCTAGTTCAGAAGGATATGGTGCAATTATGTTGCAAAGAGATTCCAATAAACCTCATGTAATCGAGTATTTTAGTAAGAGAACTTCGTCAGCAGAATCCAGATACCACTCATATAAATTAGAAACATTAGCAGTTGTTAATTCTGTTAAACATTTTCGCCACTATATTCTGGGTCGTCGATTCGTAGTCTTTACGGACTGCAACTCCTTGAAAGCTTCCCGTTCCAAGATTGAATTGACTCCTCGAGTTCACCGCTGGTGGGCGTATTTACAGTCCTTTGATTTCGATATTCAGTATAGGGAAGGAAAGCGTATGGCGCATGTAGATTTATTTTCGCGAAATCTGCTACCGTCAGAACCACAGTTGGTCACGAAAACCGCGGAAAAACGTGTTGATTTAGCGGAAATCTCAGAGAACTGGCTTTTAGCTGAACAGCAACGAGACCCAGAAATTTCTCTTACAATAACTAAGCTGCGTAATAATGCACTCTCAGAAGATTTGGAGAGGACTTATGAATTGAGGGCGGGAACACTTTATAGAAAAATACAAAGAAATTGTAGAACACGATGTTTGCCGGTGGTTCCCCGAGGTTTTAGCTGGTCAGTAATAATGCATGTTCATGAATCGATTTTGCATCTGGGATGGGAAAATACACTTGAAAAAGTTTATGATTATTATTGGTTTGAAAACATGGCGAAATACGTACGCAAATTTGTAGATAATTGCTTTACGTGCAAATTATCTAAGCCTTCCTCAGGCAAAATTCAAGCTGAACTTCATCCCATCCCTAAGGTCAGCATACCTTGGCATACTGTTCACGTTGATATTACTGGAAAGTTAAGTGGCAAAAATGATCTTAAGAAATATATAATAGTTCTAATTGACGCCTTCACAAAATATGTCTTGTTGTATCACACTCTTAAAATTGATGCTGAAAGTTGTATTAAGGCACTGAAGTTTTGGATATCATTATTTGGTGTTCCCTCACGTGTGGTGGCTTATCAGGGAAGATGTTTTGCGGGTAAAGAATTTCGTGGTTTCTGTTCTTCGCAGAAAACGAATTTGCATCTGATCGCTACAGGTGCAAGTCGTGCTAACGGCGAGGTGGGACGAATAATGGGTACGCTGAAAAATTTGTTGACGGCAGTTGAGATTAGTAGCCGGTCGTGGCAGGAGGCGATGCACGAAGTACAACTGGCTTTGAATTGCACGGTCAATCGAGTAATTAAGGCAAGTCCACTTGAGTTGTTAATAGGAAAAGACCGTTTGGTCTTGTGCCATTTAATAAAGACGAAAACCAAGTTAATGTAACTCATGTAAGACCTGTGGCGGCAGAAAATATACAGAAATCCGCCATTTATAATAAGGTTAGATTTGACAAAAACAAAGCCAAAATTGTTAGGCATAAGATTGGTGATATGTCTTGCTCAAAAACGAGGAAAGACACCAAATAAAGTTAGATCCTAAGTTCAGAGGTCCATTTCGAGTGATAAAAATTTTAGAAGGCGACAGATACGTATTGAAATCATTGTCCAATAAAAGGACTTACAAATATTCGCATGAACATTTACGGACAGGACAGGTTCTCACGGAGTTGGATGTGATTGACGAAAATATTGCTGGTGTAAGCAATGAAAGAGAAGGCGTTGAAATAGGCGTCGATGAAACAGAAGGCGTTGAAATAGACGTCGATGAAACAGAAGGCGTTGAAATAGACGTCGATGAAACAGAATGCGTTGAAAGAGACGTCAACAATTAAATGTAAGTGAGATCAAACATTGAGGTTAAAAGCCGCACCACAACTATCACATTACAAGCACAAGTGCAAACATAAATGTTTGATCATGGCGTGTGTGGTAATTGGTTTTGTGGCGGAGGCTTGGGTCTATAGGGACCGCGGCGTACATACTGCCTTTATTGGGCAGATATTGAGATGTATTTTGAGTCAATCACATGACTGAGCTGGTTAGGGGAACTTGACTTCTGAAAATAAACACCACAACAAGATCACTGTCACTGAAACGAATATCTGAATATTTTAATAACTGAATATTGTCGTTGCGTTTTCCGTTTAATGTAAAAAAATTCTATAAACTGTGTTATCAAATATAAATCGAATAATATGTATCAATGTTTCATTGTGTAATAAATAGCGAGTTCTCTTTCTAAACACTGGTTTAGCATTGTGGCGAGCGAGGGAGAGTGCAAACTCTACCGAGTGCGGTCGTGACCGGCGCAATTAAATAAGAAAGAGGTCAACAAGAACAAAGAAAAAGCATGAGTGTACAGTTGAAATTTGGCAGCAGATCAAACGAGTAAAATATTGCGTAGCTAACGAACGGACTGCGTTCAAAGAATAGTGAGGATGACTGAAAGAGGCAAGGAGGGAGGACACTACTACGACGTTAACTCCGACATATATATATATATATATATATATGTATATATATATATATATATATATATATATATATATATATATTAATAAATAGTTTATATATTATACATATCTATTGATGTAAATATATATATATATATTAATATTAAACTTTTATATATTAATTAAATATTAATAATATAATTATTTCTTGATCCGTTCATGAGATATTGCCAACTTTGTTATCAGTGGACGTGGCTCGCCCATTTTTTTCGAAAGTTTTATGTTCCGGAATAAAAGCTATATGTTCCAGAATAAAAGTATACAGGGCTAAATCGATTCAGGAGGTGACGCTGAGAAAGAATATATACACTTTTCTATATCTATCTTGTCTCCTTCCCTGCGTTACAAACGGAAGAACAAAGTGAATATACCCTACGAGATCGGTAAACAGCTACGCATACTTTACATACGGAATGTAAAGGCACCTCGTACGAAATACGAAATTTTATCACGAGGTATCTACACGTATTACCAATTTGTATAAAGAAATGGGCGTGGTCCGCCCACTTATACAAAAGTTGTCAATATCCCATAAACGCTTCAAAATATTAATACCTTCGTAATTTTATTTAGCAGTACCTAGAGACATTACAAAAACATTTTCCCGAAATGGCCGTGGTCCGCCTACTTATACAAAAGTTGTTAAGTGGCGAAATTATAATTTTTTCAGTTACTCGGGTGTAGGGTATTTAGATTTCGGCCAGGCCGAAGACATGAGTGGGCGTGGCACGGCTATTTTTGGCAATCTTATTGGTAATGCTGACCTATATATCCTGATAAAATTACATATCAATATCTTATACCATTCATTATATATTGCCAACTTTGTTATAAGTGGGCGTGGCACTCCCATTTGTTTTCAAACATTTTAGTAATGACGCTATATGTTCCGGAATAAAATTATACCTTAATATCTCACACGGTTTATGAAATATTCAGATTTTAACATTTTTTGAAACGAGGTGCCTTTACATTCCGTATGTAAAGTAGGCGTGGATGTTTACCGATCTCGCCCATTTTCAATCCCAAACAGCCCTACATAACAAAGAATACTTGTGCCAAATTTCATCGCGATATCTCTTTTCGTTCTCTCGTAATCGTGATTTCAACAGACAGACAGAAGGTGAGTCTGAGTTAGTATCAGTATTTAATGTTGAGTTCAGAAGAGGGGTTTTGGTATAATTTTTCTTGCTGAGTATTCAAGAATTCTTTTTATAAGATTAATATTTTGTGTATTATTTTTCTCAGGAGGGATATTTAATTTGAGATTTTATATATTAGTAGTATTTATTTCTTATCTTTTTATCTGATCTCGAGCAACTTTACTTCGAGTCCGGTATGATAAGTTAATAAGTTTAACTTGAAAATGTTTCTTGCTCTTTTCTTTAAATTTTTTAGTATTAATTATTGGAATCAAAATATATATATTTTATTTAGTCTTGTGAACTTAAAATAGTAGAGCCAATAGAAAATTTTATTTCTATACTATGTTTTCAAGACATTTGAGCTTGTTCAAGCTCATTACCTAGATTAATAATTTATCTCAATACTTTACAGACAGACAGACAGACACACGGACGGACAGGGCTAAATCGGTTAAGTAGTTGACGCTGAGCAAGAATATATATACTTTTCTATATCTATCTCGTCTCCTTCTCTGCATTACAAACGGAAGAACAAAGTGAATATTCCCTACTCCTTTCGGGTGTAGGGTATAAAAATTAGTGTTATGAAAATTAGTAGTCATTAGTCAAAACTAACCAAATACAAAGATGCCTTTGCGATTGTCTCCAAACATGGATGTCATTCTACTACATGTTGCTGGTCGTCTAGTGAAACTGTGGATGGACCAGACACCTTTTTTTTTTATGGCAGATAGAACCAAACTCAAGGGATGCCATATCCATGCAAAGCATTCGTTGGTTTAGAAGGGAAAGGTTAGTGGGAAGGGGAAAAGTGGCAGTAGTGTCGATTTACACCCCTTTGTTGTGGTTCTCCTGGAAAGTCCTTGCTGTGGGCTTCTCCAAAGTCCACAGTCCGTCCGAATGAAAACACTATTATTTCACTTTGGGCACTTTATTCTCTGGAATACGTTTTACACGTTCACTACTCACTACTCAACTCAACTCCGCTAACTCAACTCACTCAACTACTTCATACCAGTCTTATTTATATTTCTGTATGCGGAAACTTAAATATGGAAACAACAATATGCTAACTGTAGCGGAAAAGACCTGCCTCAACACCTGAGCGCAAGAAAGTGGGTCACTAGTTCCACGGTCAACAAGTGCAATACCGCTTCACCAGCGGCTAGCGCGCGCTCGATGAATTGACCTTGGCAAGTTACAATGCGGAATTAAACGCTTAGTGCGACACCATTATGGTCGACTGAAAATGTGTTCCGCGAAAGTAGCGACTCACAACATCCCTCCACCCCCAGGGAAAGGAAAAATTAATATCGTGAAGCGATGTTAATTTCTCCTTTTATTACAATGCTTCTACTGGGTGGTTAACTGTTTGATATTAGTCTTAATGCTATTACTAATTTCTTAAGTAAATAACATAACCGCTTCTTGTCTGGCTTCCCTCGGACATGCTGATTGGAGATGAACATGATGATGGTTCTACCAAATTATGCTTTTGCTGCTACGCATAGTCGTCTCGTCTTGGTGATATCACGCGTTGCAGGGCACCCACATTTGAAGAAATGATGTGTAATTATGTGACTGCACCGATTGGACATGCTCATCGTATTTCTGGTCTATCTTGAACGGAGTGATGTGGCCTTCGGTGTTTCTTTCTCCTTTTCTCGGACTGCTGGGGTTGTGTGCTACGTTCTTGACTGTCTGGTGGACCTCCCACCTTACTTGACGCTAGTTGAAGAAGCTCTGACTGTGGCTTCACGATTCTCTTGTCTCACTTCGGGACGTTAGCTCTAATTCGCGACTATGATCTGTAGTCAGATGATTTGCGGGGATGGTCCAAAGAAAAATATTTTAGCACGTCCACCCTGTTGACTAATGCGAGAAAACATCGCCATGGCCGTCTCTGTCGAACAATGATGTCTCTTATTTCTGTGATGGTGCCGTACAACTTGATGGTTCGGAGAATCAACTTCGATGTACCGCTCGTATCTTTGAGTCCATAAACAAATTGAAGCTACCATAGGTGTTGATGCTGTTGGTGGCTTATCATATTTATTTTCTAAGATTTATACTACAAAATAATTTAACGAAATGTGTTATTTCATGAGTATCTTATGCTTGTTCCTTAATATTTATGCTGCAATAAATGCGAGTATATATAGTACATACTTATGACTATGTACAATTTGCGTGCGTATTCGACTATCAACTATCAACTAAAATCAAATCATTTATCGAGTGAAATCATTAAATCTTAGGTTAAAAAAATTTTACAGTTTTCGTTATGTGTCCTTAAAAATATTTTTCTAGTGCCTCTTATCTAGTTTCTCTTTTTTTTTATATTCTCATTTCTTTTTCCTTTCATTTTGAAATTGTTGTACTTTATTTTCATACATTTTTCAGAATGTTTTTTCTTTCTTATTTTTTTCCCTTCATATATTTCTTTTTCCTTTGTTTTCTTATCTTTTAATAGTTGCAAACAAATATAGTACTGTGCAAGCATAATTTTAATTGCTAAGTGCAATGCCCTGAAGGCGGCTTGGAACAATTCTTCCTCAGGTTTTTTTTCTGGGTTTGAATTTATTCGGTTTTTCTTTAAAAACCTGGGACATTGCTGTTTTAGAGCAACGAGGTAATTTGTACCCTTTTTTGCACAAATGCTATAATTTGCGTTTAAGTAAGCAGGTCTTTGCTTACTGAAACGCAGGTAGTTAAAAGTTAGTGATTAGTTTCAATTAGTTGTGTTAGTAAAAATTTTGTTTTTTTTTTATTTTCTTGTCTTTCTTTTTTTTTCCTTTAACTTTTTTTATATCTCATTTTTTTTTCTCTTATTTTATTCTACATCTTTTTCTCTTTCTGGTAAGTAAGATAAGTAAGATTTACGAATCGTTGGACATTGTTTGAGGCCATCTTTGTCAATGTCATATCCTTTAGAGTTGTGAGGATTGCCTTCTCAGACCAATTTCGTATCAACGAGTTGAATTCGGCTGTCCTAAATTAGCTAAGAGTCAACTAGGAAATATTTAATACATATAGAGTAAGATGAATGAAATAGTCTAAAATGGAACTGGATTACTTTTACCTCGCATCCAATATGTCTCACATACTGGTTTGAGTCTTTGAATATGTACTGTGTAATATGTATTGTGTAATGTAATGTGCTCTTTTTGAATATGTATTCACATATTAACCTGATCTATTTTTCCTATTTCATTAATATGAAACATCATATCCTATTCTATCTTACTCATAATAAGGTGGCTATTGTTACTATCATTACTTTCCGATTAATCATATTTTCTTATCTACTATTATATAATTTTAGTAAGTTATTGTGGAAAGGTTTACCCTTCCCTTAATATTTAAAACTGTCGTAATTGGACTTTTAATTTTTGCTACCTTATATGGCCCTACCCATACTGGGGGAAACTTATTCTTTCTAGTTTGATTTTTAATCAATACACTATCTCCTATCTTAAATTCTACTAAATTTAACTTAGCATCATATTGCTCTTGCTGCTTGCTTGGCCCTCTCTTGATTTTTCCTCACTATTTCATGAGCCCTTTGTATTTGAAATTTTAATACTTTATTCGGATCTTCGGCATTATATACCGGACTACACTTTCTTTTTAAGTTAGTCGGCATCTCTGTATGGAATCCAAATAAAGTACGGAACGGTGTCTGTTTGGTCGTAATGTGGGTGTGTGGTTATGAACATGCATCGCTGCAGTTAACCATTGATCCCAATTCGACCCGTCTTCTTTAGCAAAACTACGTGCGTAATTTTTTAATACCTAACAATTTACAAGTATCTGAGAAAAATTTCGAAATGAAATTAGTTCCGTTATCTGTAATTAGAATTCGCGGAATTCCGTAACGCGTGATCACTTCGTCATAAAAAGCAACAGTACTTGCTTCCGCGTCTGGGAGAGCTGTACATGCCATAAATTTCGAAAAATCATCCTGAAAAGTTAGAATGTACTTATTTCCGGACACAGTTTCTGGTAGAATACCTACTATGTACATGTAAACTTTATCAAATGGCCTCATTGGTGTATCTGTTAGCACCATGGGCATTTTCGTTAATCTCGAACTTTTGTTCGCTTGACATTTCGGACAGTTCTTAATATAATCTTTGATTTGTCTTTGCATCCCTGGCCACCTATATTGTTGCCTGATTCTTAGGTAAGTTTTCACCGCTCCCTGGTGACCTCCTAATGGTGTATTATGGAAATCTTTTATAACGGTCTCTATTTCTTTTGGGTTTTCTAATAAAATTGTGTTTCCGTTTTGTGTTATACTTGGAGTGTCAGGTTCTACAGACATCGGACTTGTACTTGTTTTATCACTACTTTTTTTGGTACTTCATTTCTATTTCCCTTGTTCCAGACCGGGTCTGGACTGCTGTCACTACATTACGATTTTGAGGAATTCTACTCAACGCGTCTGCGTTTAAATTTTTCTTGCCTGGCTTATATATGATTTCGAAATCATACTCCGACAACTTGTGCTTAATCTTGCCAGTCTTGAAGTTTGGTCTTTTAAGTTGGGCTACTCCCTTTAATGGCTGGTGATCAGTAAAAATTTTAAAATGTCTGCCTAGGAGATATGCTCTGAAGTTTTTTGTGGCCCAAACTAGTGCTAAGAATTCTTTTTCTACTGTTGAATATCTTTGCTCTGTGTCGCTCAGCGCTCGGCTAGCGAAAACTATTGGTCTATCTTCGCCTACGTTTCCTTGAGAAAGGACGCTTCATTACTTGCGTCGGTAGTTAAAGAAATTCTTTTGAAAAATCTGGGTATACTAACACTGGTGGTAACATGACTGATTCTTTTAACTGTTCAAGCGCTCTCTAGCAGTCTTCTGTCCAGACGAACTTAGCGTCTTTTCTTAACAATTTCTTAATGGGAAGTGCTATTTTTGCGGTTCCCGGTATAAATTTTCTATAATAATTCACAAGGCCTAGGAAGGCTTGTACTTCCTTTTTATTTTTAGGAGGTGGAATGTTTTTGACGCACTCCACCTTGCTGGGGTCTGGAAGTGCTTCATGTTCTGAACACTTGTGACCTAAATATACGACCTCTCGTCGTAGAAATTGGCACTTGCTAATGTTTAACTTTAAGTTATTTTCCCTCATGACCTCGAAGATTTTGCCTAACCTTTCTTCATGTTGACCCAATTTGGTTGCATATACGACTATGTCGTCTAAATAAACGAAACAATCCATACCCTGAAGTCCTGTCAGAATATGGTTCATTAGACGTTGAAACGTCGCTGGGGCACCGGTCAAGCCGAAAGGCATTCGGTTGAACTCAAAATGTCCTAAAGCTGAACTAAATGCGGTCTTCTCTTTGTCCGCCTTATCCATTAGGACTTGGTGGTACCCAATTGCCAAGTCTAACGTCGAAAAATATCTACTACTTCCTAACTGATCCAATATCTCATCTATCCTAGGAAGTAGAAAAACTTGTTTTATTGTTGCTTCATTTACTTTTCTATAATCTACTACTAGACGCCATTTCTTTTCTCCGTCTTTTCCACTCTTCTTTGGAACCAGAAGCAGTGGAGAGTTCCATGGAGATACACTTGGGGAATAATTTGCCTATTCATTTCTTCTCTATGTGTTTGAGGAATTCGGTACTGCTTTTGGTTAATTGGTGGTTGATCCACCTTTATTGGAATTTTATATTACACCCCAGTGTTAGTGCTGGGGTGTATGTCAATTGGTCACCCTCCAAAAGAAAAATATCATTATATTTCGCACATAGTTTTGTTATGGATTCTCTTTCCTCTCGGTTTAAGGAAGGATCCAAATCTAAATCTTTCATTAAAGTATTTATTCGTTGCGCTATGTCCGCATTACTTATACTGTTGACGGTAGTCCATTGATTGTATGAAACATCGCTTAGCTTGTATTTGTGGAAATCACTAAATTTCGGTACAAAGTTGTCACTAAGAATGAAATCTTTTACCGTTGAGTTTAGGATGGGTACCTTGACCTCTTTATTTTCCATATTTGCTAGTGTTTCCCCCAGGTAGACTCCTGGTGCAATCTCTTGTTTATGAACTACCACAGTCATAACTTTAGTTTTGTTTTTTAACGGTGTTTTTCTAACTGTTCTTGCTTCGATTGTTATATTAGTTTTGTTTCTTTGATCTACTGTATTTTTGATTCCTAGTAATGGCAATTTAATTATAAATTCTTTATTTTCATTAAATAGTGTTAAGTTTTTACTGAGCTGTTTATAATGGATCTGTTCCACATGTTGTCTCTGCCCAGTATGCCGTCCGCCGGTACTCCTTGTTTAAGTGACACAACGTGTAGCGTTAAACGTAAAGGCTGTACCTCATCATGGCATATGTTAGTGGACCCTATTGTGGTTATACAGCCTCCAAATGCTCCACTTAATTCCTTTTTAACCCTTTTATTTATAATGGCATCTTCTTTTAATGCGCATTCTTTTACTAGGCTTGTATCTGCTCCTGTATCCACCAGTAAAATGAGTTTTCCATTTCTCGCCTCTACGCAAGGCATTTCAATTAACACATCACTTAACGTGGCTGAATTCCAGTTAGATACTTCCTTTATAGTATTTTTATCATCATTATTTAAATTATACGTTAACCATGAACATATTGTTTTCATGTCCTGTTTCTGTAAATTTGAAACGAAAATTCTAAATTTCGTTAATACTTTTGATTTTATATTACTTGCAAGTGCTTTTATATCTGTAATATATTCTGATATATTAAGACTAGTGCTTCAACTATCGTTGAAAATTGAAAAACATTGCTTTTATAATCGATGTGCATGCTAACTGTGTAATTAGCAAGATGATTAGTAATAACTCTGCTCCCATTTCTATTAACATCTTTGCTTTATTGGTTAATTTATTCACTGTCTCATTTACTTTATCCTTTTGTGCTATAATTTTTATGATATTATTATTGTACCTAATGTTTTGATCTTCTTTAGGTTGTAGCATTTTGGAAGTTGGTAACGTATCCACAATCGCTTCCGATGTTGGACGTACGGTTACTGCCTCACTTGGCCTTAAATTCCTATTCTTGTTGAGTTCCCAGATTATTGGCCTTGTCTGGGCCCTTGCCGGTTTCCCTGCTGATTATTTTGAAGATTTTCCCAACTTCTTTTAGCTCCACAGTTTGTTACTATTTTGTCCTGGTCTGTTACACCAATGACATATTGTTTGTTTCGTTTCGTTTGGCATGTTCACAGGACTGCGATTCATCTGCGCCCCCTTGAAGGTAGTCGAATTTGGGTTCACTAGGTTATTTTGCTTTTGATTCCATTTCGTTTGGACTTGTTTTTGTTGCCAATTTTGCTGGGGTTGCTTTGGTTGCCAACTTCGTTGGTGTTGGTTCCATTGTTGACTACCCTGGTTCCAGTTATTAGGCCCTTGATTTTTGTTGTTCGACCCACTTCTGTTGTTTTCATTGTTATTACACCTACAGTTTGTCTCGTGTCCATATTTTAAACACTTTTGGCAATACGGTGTGTTTTCCCTAATTAAACACTTTTCTTGCGTATGCCCACGTTTATTACAAAGTGAACAAACTATTTTCTCCTGTGGTGCTCTCGAAACGTTCTGCATTTCTTCTAGTCTTTTATAAGCCACTAGATTATGTACAGGCGATCCTGTGTAGGGTTCTACCGAATTCATATTAATTATGGGTGTAACTGTTGGTTGATGGAGGGAATTACTTCTTTGTATTTCAATCAGCGTGTTCACTGCTATTTCTATAATTTCCTCCATACTTTTCCCTGTAACACTTAGCATGTGAATTCGTAAAGTTGCATCTTTTAACCCTGTTCTAAACGCCATATTTGCTGACGTCTCTACCGTAGATACAAGTGCGCTGTCGCCCTGTCCATTGTAGGTATCTTTTATTACTTGTAGCGCCTGTGTTTTTTTGGTATTTAGGCGTCTTGCGTACTGCCGAATGTCCTCATTGTGCAATTGACTGCAATTCTGTAGTTCTGTTAACGTTGAGTCTAACGAAATCGTTGATAGGTAGGCTCTTCTTAACACTAGGTATAATTCTTCTAGGCTGCTGAAACGTTGTGAGCCTACTAGATCATAAGCGTCTCCATACAATCTTTGTTTGATACAATCTATGTACTCTTGTATATTTCTTGTAGTCGCTTCCCTTGTAGCTAACTCACACGCCTGTATAAACTTATACACCTCACCTCTTAAGTCTGGTGACTGTGTCCGTGAAAACAGTGGAACAAGACTGCTTGTTATCTTCGCGATTTCTGCTATACCCATCTTGGTTTGATTTGCCCCTGATTGCTCAAACGTAGGAAATGAAACTGAGTTATATTCCTCCGGACTGTTCTAGTGTTTTATTTAACGTTTCTTCGGTTAGCCCCTTTTCCTTTAATAATCCTTTCCTCTGCTATGGTCGCATCACATACTATATATCGATGAATTTTTGTGGTAGGAAAACAACGCAATCTTCCAGCTCCATTAGTATGTGATCCCCAAATTTTGTTGTTATTCTGCGAACATTTTGTATGCTGTATAATTCATTTGTTGGAGCTGATTCATTTTACTAATATTATTTGATTGAATTTTTTGTAATTTATTAAAAAAAATTTTTTTAACGTTGACTGCACCTGACTAAAGTTACACAAAGACTGAATATTTGGAACTAAAATGTTATATAGCGACTATATATAAAATTTATATAGCGACTATATAAGCAAAGTGGAATATGTTGTTTATATAAGTACAATACTCTTAAAAGTATGTAAAAAATACTTTAGAAATTTATCTTCACCACCATCAACATATTTTCAATATCGTCCAAATTCAACACACCATATTAATACTTGTTTATTCCTATTAAAAAGTTTAATAAAAAGTATATATAATAAAAGTATATAGTATATATATTTATTTTTTATTTATTATTTAACATGTAAAGAAATTTTAGGCATAGATGACCTCAGTTGTATGAATTATAGTCTTGATGTTGAGTGTAGTTGTAACGTACTCCTCCCAAATAATTTATTATTTCCTGTGGTGGTTGCTAGTTTCCAAAGCTATCAAAATATTCTTTGCAGTTCTTGTCTTTATAATATGCTACCCAATGAGTACCGGGGCCCTTTGATGTATCCAGATTAACGATTCCACATTCTTGTTGACGAGGTCGTTTCGGGAGACTGTCTCGAATAAAAATACCTCTGAAATGTGGTAGATTCTTTGCATGTTTCATCAAGTCGACGTCTGTGAGGGCTCTTTTGGGTAGATTCTTTAAAAGTTTTTTGGTTGTGGACTATAATATAAACCCAATCCTTTTCTGTATGGTTTCAAGTATAAGCCTTTTCCCATGGTGATGGTTTCCATGGTCTTATAATGTCGATGCGCTTCCTCCAATTGTTGTCGAGCGACTTTTGTATCATTAATTGCTTTTGCGATTGAAGCTCCTCCAGATGCTAAGCTTCCAAC
Source organism: Sicus ferrugineus (assembly GCA_922984085.1). Lineage (NCBI taxonomy): Eukaryota > Metazoa > Arthropoda > Insecta > Diptera > Conopidae > Sicus > Sicus ferrugineus. The sequence goes on along the minus strand of OV277348.1, from coordinate 29,026,068 downwards.
AGATCCCAGAGCAGTTAAAATAGGTACTAATGGTAGAAACCCTCCTACTTTAGGAACGGGTATAACGCGTGGAATGTTAACCGTCGTCTTCGTCCGTCCGAAAGAGTTTTTTTACAACCTTTTGTGCGATTTTTATAGCACTGGGAATATCTTCTGGTTTTCGTTGTTTAATGATTTTCAATGCGTTTTCAACCGCTTGAGTAAATATTTTCTTGTTACATTTCTTTTTAACTTTTCTCTTAATTTTCTTAAGAGTTTTATTCATCGTTGCTCCCCATGCCGAATTTTACTTTAGCTTTCATCGCGTTTGTAACTAAGTATGCGTTTATTCGCTCACTGAATTTGCTGTCTTTTGATTTTACTCTCTGCCACGCCCTTTCAGCTAATATTTCATCTGTTTCGTGAAGCCTATTCAAGTCTCGAGTTTTATCATAAGCAATATCGTGCTCTCTGCATGCAGCGTCCAGTGGATTGATTCCCTTTCCCTTATCGCCTCTTGCTAAGCGTTCTGTTAGTTTAGTACCTGGACCACAAAATTGATAATTCGGTAAATTAAGTTCAATTGGCAGAGAATTTATAGCACTATTTAATAAACCTCTTCCGGTTACTGATTGTTTAGAACTGATATGTTTCTTATAAATTGTACCCATTATATATCTTTTCATCTACTCGTACTGAATAAAAATGTATATAAATGTGTGGTTAGTATATATTTATATTAATTGTTAAAATGCGTTTCATTAAACAATATAATAATAAAGAATATGGATCTAGTAACTAATAATGTTTCCAAATCAAGACACAGTTTCCTGTTACCAAATTCAATAACATGTCTTATTGTCGGACCTCCGAATTGTGGAAAGACCAACGTTATGTTAAGTTTAATAGAAATTCCGAATGGACTAAAATTCGCAAATATATACTTATATTCAAAGTCATTGTATCAACCAAAATATGAATATTTAAAGAAATTAATAAATCCAATTCAAAATATTGGATTATTTACATTTTCGAAGAACGAACAAGTCCTCAAACCAGAGCAAGCAAAAACCAACTCCATTATGATATTCGATGATGTTGGTTGTGAGAAGCAAAACAATACTTTTGTATGGGTCGACACAAATGCATCGATTGTTTTTATTTATGTCATACATGTACACGAATCCCTCAGCATTTAGTACGTGATAATGCTAACATGATTATTATATTCAAACAAGATGAAGTGAATTTGAAACACATATTCAATGATCATGTGGGAACAGACATGACTTTTGGAAAGTTTTAAATATATGTAAAGAATGTTGGAAAGATAACTATGGATTTCTGGTGATCAGTAAAGATGATCCGATTGATAAAGGACGTTATAGAAAAGGCTTTGACATTTACATCCAACTATAAATAAAAGCACTCCCGATACTTTCATACTAGTATGCAAACAGTCTTTGAACTGATCTGATAGCTGATATACCTGATCTGATCTAATCTGCTGATACACCTGATCTGATCTGATAGCTGATATACCGGATCCGATAGCTGATACACCTGATTTGATAGCTGATATACCGGATCCGATAGCTGATAAACCTGATCTGATCTGATAGCTGATATAACCGATTATAAGAATGAATGAAAAAATATTAAAAGGCCTGATAAAAACCAGACATATTTTGAAACAGAAATTTCGGAACTTAAAACTGACTAAAGCAGATGTAGAAAATCAAATAGAAGAGTCACTTAAGCCAATCACAAAACCTCTAAAGGAATTGGTTCGAAACACTACAACACCAACAACAACAACAACAAAAACAACATCCTAATAAGAATGACTCTCACTTTACATATGATGAGATACCACTCAGACTAAAAACAAGTACCCCACACAAAGCAAAGAAAGAGATTTTACAGACGAAACTCTTACCAAGAGTAATGAAGACGGTACCTTTTCCTCTCAAATGCATGATACAGATGATGCAAACAAATCAACAAAATTCTATCAACAAATTCTGTCACAATTAGAGCTACAAAGTGAGCTGGACACCGCATATGGACCGAACAGAGGATCGAATGGTGAATGGAGGTTCAGAAATAGCGCTTTGGAAATGCATGGTGATAAAGTATTCATCTCAGACAAACTTTTTTTAACCTCACCCCCTACTTCCTTCAATCTTACACCCGGTCTCTTTGAATTATTGTTTTACAAGACACCATCAAAGTATGACGAAGCAGATCTACAAATTTACAAAATAATTTTAATCAACACTAATGCTCACAAACGTAACTATAATGAAAATTAACAAATTAAGGGAACCAAGGCTTTCAAGTACACCAACATCATAAAAGGATTAATCAGTGATAAATCTTTGCTGTCCACACCACTTAAACATAGAAAAGGAACCGGATTGATGAAAGTAAATCCTCAATCTGCTGATCTAATCTGCTGATACACCTGATCTGATCTGATAGCTGATATACCGGATCCGATAGCTGATACACCTGATTTGATAGCTGATATACCGGATCCGATAGCTGATAAACCTGATCTGATCTGATAGCTGATATAACCGATTATAAGAATGAATGAAAAAATATTAAAAGGCCTGATAAAAACCAGACATATTTTGAAACAGAAATTTCGGAACTTAAAACTGACTAAAGCAGATGTAGAAAATCAAATAGAAGAGTCACTTAAGCCAATCACAAAACCTCTAAAGGAATTGGTTCGAAACACTACAACACCAACAACAACAACAACAAAAACAACATCCTAATAAGAATGACTCTCACTTTACATATGATGAGATACCACTCAGACTAAAAACAAGTACCCCACACAAAGCAAAGAAAGAGATTTTACAGACGAAACTCTTACCAAGAGTAATGAAGACGGTACCTTTTCCTCTCAAATGCATGATACAGATGATGCAAACAAATCAACAAAATTCTATCAACAAATTCTGTCACAATTAGAGCTACAAAGTGAGCTGGACACCGCATATGGACCGAACAGAGGATCGAATGGTGAATGGAGGTTCAGAAATAGCGCTTTGGAAATGCATGGTGATAAAGTATTCATCTCAGACAAACTTTTTTTAACCTCACCCCCTACTTCCTTCAATCTTACACCCGGTCTCTTTGAATTATTGTTTTACAAGACACCATCAAAGTATGACGAAGCAGATCTACAAATTTACAAAATAATTTTAATCAACACTAATGCTCACAAACGTAACTATAATGAAAATTAACAAATTAAGGGAACCAAGGCTTTCAAGTACACCAACATCATAAAAGGATTAATCAGTGATAAATCTTTGCTGTCCACACCACTTAAACATAGAAAAGGAACCGGATTGATGAAAGTAAATCCTCAAAAGCCTAATTATATTTTTTGGGATGATCCGAATGAATTAGTAGATAGATTGAGACTTTTATTATCATCACAATCAGCTGGACATAACAATCACACCAACGAAATTATTTCCATCATTGAGGACTTAAAAGAAGAAGCTAATATAATTGTATAAATACGATGTATAATAGAGTTGTAAGCATAATTGAAAATGAGTGTCGACAAGTTCGGTCGTAATTCCGCACATAAAACATCAAATAATAAAATAAAGAGAAATATTTCAAAAGTGTTGGGTTTCAGTCTAGATAATGATAACAACTTAAATATCCGCTGGAAGCGTTTAAAGAATGTTGGCACACCTATTGATTGTTATGATGCAGTAACCAAGTCTTTTGTGGAAGATAATATGAAACAGATGGACTCAATAACAAAGTCTTTTGTGAAAGATAGTATGAATCTGATGGACTCAAAATTTAAAAAAGAAAACAAAGCACTGAAGGAAAAAATTGATGAAGAATTTGAAGTAGTTCACGGAAAGATTAATGATGCTGAAACATACTTCGAAAGTAGTATTCTAGATTATACAAAATATATTAGTGAACAAATTGGTCGAATAGAAAGTTACCTCTTTCAACAAGCACTAAGACTTAAATCTGCAGTTGCATTGGAGGAAAAAATTCTACAAGAAATGCCAAAATGAGTAAAAGGAGGGGTTTAGTAGTATAATAGAGTTGTAAGCATAATTGAAAATGAGTGTCGACAAGTTCGGTCGTAATTCCGCACATAAAACATCAAATAATAAAATAAAGAGAAATATTTCAAAAGTGTTGGGTTTCAGTCTAGATAATGATAACAACTTAAATATCCGCTGGAAGCGTTTAAAGAATGTTGGCACACCTATTGATTGTTATGATGCAGTAACCAAGTCTTTTGTGGAAGATAATATGAAACAGATGGACTCAATAACAAAGTCTTTTGTGAAAGATAGTATGAATCTGATGGACTCAAAATTTAAAAAAGAAAACAAAGCACTGAAGGAAAAAATTGATGAAGAATTTGAAGTAGTTCACGGAAAGATTAATGATGCTGAAACATACTTCGAAAGTAGTATTCTAGATTATACAAAATATATTAGTGAACAAATTGGTCGAATAGAAAGTTACCTCTTTCAACAAGCACTAAGACTTAAATCTGCAGTTGCATTGGAGGAAAAAATTCTACAAGAAATGCCAAAATGAGTAAAAGGAGGGGTTTAGTAGAGGAGCTCCTCACTCAAGCTCGAAAAAATTTTAAACGAAGTCGTGTAATCACTAAAGGGATCGACGAACTCTGGCAAGCGGATTTAGTAGAAATGGGAATTTATTCCACGGATAACAATGGATTTAATTTCCTTCTCACCGTAATAGATACATTTTCAAAATTCGCCTGGGCTATGCCTTTAAAATCTAAAACATCCTCTGATGTTGCCAAAGCTATGGAAACGATATTTAATTTAGGTCGGATACCGAGAAATTTACATACCGATGATGCTAAAGAATTCTTTAATCGACAATTTCAAAATTTAGTGAGGAAATTCCGTGTCAACCATTATTCTACGTATAGTGTTTTAAAGGCGTCAATTGTTGAGCGTTTCAATAGGACACTAAAGCAGATGATGTGGAAGGAATTTAGTTACCATGGATCGTATCGATGGATAGATAATTATAAATATTTGATCGACAACTACAATAAGAAAAAGCATAGAACGATAAATATGGCTCCCATTGATGGGAATCCGTCTAATGAAAGGTTGTTATTAAAGACTGCCTACAATAATCTGAAAATATTTACAAAGTCAAAGTTCCGCAAAGGAGATTATGTTCGCATCAGTAAACATAAACATGTATTCGAAAAAGGATATACACCGAATTGGACTACAGAGATTTTTAAAATTAAAAATATAAGAATTAAAAACCCAACAACGTATATTCTTGAAGACTACCAGGGAAATACAATTAGAGGAGGAGGATTCTACGAAACTGAACTACTGAAAACAAAATATCCCAAAACCTACCTCGTGGAGAAAGTTCTTAAAACAAGAGGAAGCAAATTTTTCGTCAAGTGGTTAGGATTTTCGAATGAACGAATCCTTGGATCGATAGTAATGTAATCTTGTAAAATATATGTAACTAAATTTTCTGGTATAAAAAGATTGTTTGTGTGTGTTTTCATTTCATTAGTTAATCAACATTCAAGATGTTAATAACTCTTACTTTAAGTGGAAACAAATCCATTTTATCAGCTGATTACTTTCAACTTATAGATTTAGATAATAAGTACGTGTGTGGTCTGCTCGACTTTCGACTAGTTACAACACCATATCAAACGTCGACTATGAAAATAATTTATTTCATATTGGAGACCGTACAATTGAAATTCATGTCGGTTCATATGAGCTTGATGATATTGCCGAGTACATTCAAAGTAGATATTTAAGTATAGAGTCACATGAAAAGCTGCACGAGAAATTGGAAATAGCAGCCAACCCTAATACACTGCAAGCTATCGTAGAATCCCGTAAACATGACATTTTCTTTAATAAAGATCGAAGCAATGCTCCGCTCTTAAGATTCAGTAAAATAATATTGGAAGCAGGAAAACTACATACATCGGACTTGCCTGTGAATATAACAAAGATCAATGCAATACACATTGAGTGTGACATAGTTACAGGTTCATATATTAATAATGCACCGGCGCATACAATACATATGTTTGCACTGAATGTCAGTCCTGGGTATAAAATAGATTTTATCTATTTACCATTAAACACCAGACAGATAAGTTCGATTACAGTAAAATTTGATCAAAGCAGTAACTTAATTAATTTTTGTGGAGAAACTATAACCCTCAGACTACATTTAAAACCACAAGAATAATGATTATCTATAATAAAAGCGCTTACATAGGTACACCTTCATTCACTTCTACCCTAACACTTGGACTAACAAGGTCGCAGAAGCCGCAGACAACACTTGACACTATATAGTACAACGTAAAGACCTGACGTTTGTGAATATAGAGTTTTTAAAATTTTTGGGTTTCACACTAAAGAAAAACTAAATTAAAATGAGTCAAATACTTGATGTTATACAAAAACCACTATATGATGATAGTATCATTAAAAAAGAATATCATAGCTACTAACCGTATTTACAATCATATAAAAGCAACGATGAGATAAGGATAACCATTCAAAATCAAGATATATTCGTTTTACCCAGTGAAAGTATAATTTATATGAGGTAGGGTCACCTTGGAGAATCGAAATGTGACTTCCGATGCAAAATTAAAAAATAAATGTATGACATTCTTGTTTGATGAAATTCGCTATGAGATTAATGGATTGGAAATTGATCGTACCCGTCACTTGAGTGTAACTACAACAGTGAAAAATTATGTCTCTTTGAATCTGACCGAAAGTAATATACTGAAAAATACAACCAGAATTTTTTTTTTTCAACCTTTCGAAGAATGAACTTGATATAAAGGATGGATATTTTAATTTTTATATACCACTAAAAATGCTACTGGGATTTGCTGAAGACTTTAGTAAAATTATCTTAAATGCTAAACATGAACTTGTACTACTACTTTCAAATTCGGATGAAAATGCTGTTTATTCCAGCGTTGCAAATGAAAAATGAAAACTGAGTATAATTAATATTATGTGGAAAATTCCGCATGTACAATTAGCTGATTTTGCAAAATTACAACTCTTCCAAATAATCCAAAGCGGTCAACCTATATCAATAGCATTCCGCAGTTGGGATTGTCATTTCAATCCGCTACTTACTCAAGGAACCAACCATCTGTGGAACGTGAAATTGTCTCCACAAAATGAAAGACCACGTTTTATACTGATTGTTTTTCGAAAGGACAACAAGTTTTAACATTGTCACTTAACTGATGTCCTGTTACCAAATTCTGATGAATCTGATGGACTCAAAATTTAAAAAAGAAAACAAAGCACTGAAGGAAAAAATTGATGAAGAATTTGAAGTAGTTCACGGAAAGATTAATGATGCTGAAACATACTTCGAAAGTAGTATTCTAGATTATACAAAATATATTATTTTTATTTTTATTTTATTTATTTATTATTTACTAATCGGCATGTAAGAACAATGTCTTTTAAATGCACCATATTTCAATGATTATACAAATATCCATTAAATATATAAACAATAAATACATCTTAGTTATATAACTTAACAATAATTTATAGAAAATAAGGGTAACAAGAAAGATAGAAGAAATAAGAAAGAAAGAGGAAAAAAAAAAGAAATTAAATTAAATTAAAAGAAGAAAGAAAAGATATTTAGTTAAGAATGATTAGGAAAAGTATTGAAAAATTAGCCGCCTAAAGTTTGCATTATGGCGTTCTCGTTTGATACTGAGTGGTAATGAATTCCACATTTGAATAGTGCTGACGAAGAAGAGACCACTAGTTTCTCTATATATTACCCGCGAAGTAATAAAGTTAACACCTCTTACAGACCTGGTGAACCGCAATTTCTCATATAAGTAGAAAGGACTACCAGAATGAATGAGCCTATGCAAAAAAAGACAATTTCTTCCTTTTAGATAATTAAATATATTACAGCCAAGGATTCTATTGCTATAAGCCGAAATATGAACAGGCCTCTTTAGACCATAAATATAACGGGCAGCATTGTTAAAGGCAACCCTAAGTTTAGATTCAGATCTGGCATCAAACCTACAGTAAACAACATCAAAATACGTGTAGAAAGGCACAACAAGTTGGAGAACGAGTTTTATTTTAGTCTGCACAGGAACGTACAAAGCAGATAATCTTAGGTTTCGTAACGTGCAATATACCTTACTCACAACATAATTTATGTGATCACAACATGTTAATGTAGAGTTAATGACAAATCCCAAGTTTTTTATTTTCTTAACGCACTTTAGTTCCTTGCCGTTAAGAACAACAGACCCTAGACCCAAAAAGCAGTTACTATTTTTCGCTATTGGCAGCACAAACGATTTTGCAGGGTTTAAGCATAATTTATGTGCACTTGCCCAACTACTAATAGCATTTAAGTCATCATTAACTTTGACGATCAAGTCATCAAGAACTTCTGGGGGTCTAGAAAGGTAGATTTGTAAATCATCCGCATAGGCATGCATACTCACGTGTTTAACCACTGTAAATATGTCATTAATGAACATAACAAATAACAGTGGACCAAGCACTGATCCCTGTGGAACACCACTATAAATTGGTTTATAAGCAGAGTATGTTTGTCCAATTCTGACCCTTTGCGTCCTATCTACTAAGTAACTTCTTACTAAATTCACAGATGTATCATCAAAACCAAAGAAGTGCTCAAGTTTATTACATAGTAATAAATGATGAACACTATCGAAGGCTTTGGAGAAGTCTAGCAGGGCAAGAACAGTAACGTGACCACTGTCAAACCGACTCCTGATATCATCCATAATTTTTATAATAGCTGTTTTACAGCTATGATTCTGTCGGAATCCAGACTGAAGGGGTGACAGAAGGTAGAAATCTTTCAAATGCTTGCTGATCTGTTCTGCTAAAAGTGATTCCAAAACCTTTGAGATGCAAGATAACACACTGATAGGTCGAAAATCGCACACGTCAATTGCATTCGCCCGTTTCGCTATTGGAAAAATTGTGGCCGATTTCCATATTTTTGGGAAGGTCGAACAGGTTATACAATGGTTTAAGATGTGCGTTAAAGGACCAATACAGAGGGAAGCACAGGTTTAATAAACTTTAGAGAAATTCCATCATCACCCAAGGCATTCGACTTCATTTTCAAGATACACCTAACAATATCCGAAACTTCAACTGGCACAAAATGAAATCTATGCAACTGATTAGACAGCGCTAGAGTACACTCAGAAGTGCTAGTAACTTCAGAGGAGCTTATGAAGTAGTTGTTTAAAACATCAGGATCAATATTGCACTCAAAATTTTTATTGGACAACCCTAATTGCCTTAAATTACTCCACAGCTTCTTTGCGGGTAATGAACTGCTTAGCCTTGACATGTAGTAAAATTTTTTGGAGAGCCTGACAGCGATAGTGGCATAATTCCTTGCAATTTTGTATGCTTTCCAGTTCTCTTCGATGGGATTCCTTTTCCAGTAAGCGTACATCTTCTGCCGTCTCTTAAGCGAAAGTTTGACTGAGCGTGTAAACCATGGACATGCACTATTGTTAGTGGTAAAAGTGCGTAATGGCACATACAAATTATATAGCTCACAAATATTATCATTAAAAACTTTCACTTTGTCTTCAATTGAGGCAGAAAACCAGCATTCAGACCAGTCGATCATAGACAGGGCAACAGCCAAAGAGCTGCGATCAATCGAGTTATAATCACGATACGTGAAAGCATTGACTGTTGTTGCTATTATTGCAGGTTTAAGATGTATATCGAACGTACAAAGTATTAAGTCATGATCGCTCAAAAAAGATATCTGATCGAAAAGTAAAACTAAGGAAATATCGGAAACAGCAAAAAAGTCCAATAAACTAGGTCTGGCATTTTTAGCATAACGAGTAGGTATCGTGCTGTTAACTAAAGCTAAGCCAGCTTCCGCTAGACTATCTGTGAGTTCAGCATACTGTCTATCCCTAACTAGCAAGTTGATATTGAAATCTCCACATACAATGTAATGATCACAATCAATTAGACACTCGGATAATGAGGAGAAATAAGAATCCAGACTGAACATTCGGTTGGGATTATACACACACGAGAGAAAGACTTTTGCAGAGTCATTATAGACTTCAATATTTAAGTATTCCACTTCCGAACCACAGCTTACACTCAAAATCCTCGCATTCAAATTTGCTTTGCAGTAAATGGCCACACCACCACCCCTGCATACGACTCTGTCATTCCGAAATAAATTATAGTTCCTCAGTTGCAGATGTGAACTATGGATGTCAGTATGAAACCAAGTTTCAGTTATACATAATATATCAACAGAAGACGATTCGAATATATACTTTAAGCAGTCAAGCTTAAAGTCGTTTAGGCTTCTAGCATTAAAATGCGCAACTACCAGGCCTTGGTATCGATTAGAGAGAATACTGATTAGAGTTTTAAGATTTCCATCAGCACCACTAAAGCTGGAATTTAAGTCAGCCATAATAATGTTGTTCTATTACCCAAATTAAAACTATAGGCGCTGCAAAGATGAGTTAGATGACAGATGCAAGTGAAACTGTAAAAAGGAAAGCAAGAAAAGGTAAAGAAATGAAACATTATTACATGTAATAGTGAATGATACTACAGAAATTACAAAAGTCTTACAAAAAGTTTATCTTAAGTATCCTCGTTTCTTTTACTTGCGCTCGCAATACAGTTGATGCTTTCAACAGTCCTGACTTTCTCCAGAGGAGCATCTACACTAGCTTTGATGTACACAAATCCACGCATGGAGAACGCTGCATGCAGAAATTTCCGCTTCTTGAGTTGTGAAGCATGACGCATAACTTCACGATTCTTGTTAGTTAGCGATTCAAAAATTGCTATTCGACCATCTCCACTGATATCCACATCGTTGAGTGTTATTGCTCGCCCTTCTCGCTTACGAAACTCAGCTACCGCCTTTAGCAAGTGTGAGCGCTCATTCGAAGACGCCAGTTTAGCAATTATAGGCGACATGGTATTGTGTTTACCATCATGTCTATGAACGGAACGTGGGCGAAAAATCTCGTGACACTTTGTATTGACCCTCACAGCCTTACAGATTTTGGTGAAGGTGGATAGTAAATTTTCTCCATCTCTATACGGCAATCCTCTTATAACAATATCAGTGGACAGAGCAGCATTACGGAGGTCATCAATTTCCAACTTTAAGGCACTAACAGACTCACGTAGAGAGTCAACTTCATTACATTTCATCTCCAAAGCATTAACCCGATCAGACATCTGCTTTATGGAAGAACGTAGATTTGCCACCTCTCCAGCTACCTCACCAACTTTTTGCATGACCGAATTGTTGGACGCACGAAGTAACTCCTTAAACTCGACAATAAGGTCAGCTTTCTGAGTATCAATTTTCTTATTTAAATTACTCTCCATTTTGCTCAGCACGCTCTCAATGTTCACTAACTCACTACTAGACACTCTTGGAGTGGGAGACGGAGAGTGAACTTTTTGGCGCGCATTTTGCCTTGTCGATGCCATAGCTTTGACAGATTGCTTATGCGAAAGTAAGCGGAAAGGAGAATATGCAAAAATGCTCACAACGCTCAAGAATCACCTTTTTATTCCTGAATTGTTATAATTCTCCACAGGGATTTAGATTCTTTTTTAGGTTTGCAGAATGCAATTTCAAAGCACTTACGCGACGAGTATATACGTAAAGACTTATCGATGAAACAATTTTTAAGCTTTAAAACAAGAAAAAAAATCACGAGCGCAGTATAAAACGCGTCTACTCTCCTTGCATTCTTCTCTTCTCTTCTCTTAGTGAACAAATTGGTCGAATAGAAAGTTACCTCTTTCAACAAGCACTAAGACCTAAATCTGCAGTTGCATTGGAGGAAAAAATTCTACAAGAAATGCCAAAATGAGTAAAAAGAGGGGTTTAGCAGAGGAGCTCCTCACTTAAGCTCGAAAAAATTTTAAACGAAGTCGTGTAATCACTAAAGGGATCGACGAACTCTGGCAAGCGGATTTAGTAGAAATGGGAATTTATTCCACGGATAACAATGGATTTAATTTCCTTCTCACCGCAATAGATACATTTTCAAAATTCGCCTGGGCTATGCCTTTAAAATCTAAAACATCCTCTGATGTTACCAAAGCTATGGAAACGATATTTAATTTAGGTCGGATACCGAGAAATTTACATACCGATGATGCTAAAGAATTCTTTAATCGACAATTTCAAAATTTAGTGAGGAAATTCCGTGTCAACCATTATTCTACGTATGGTGTTTTAAAGGCGTCAATTGTTGAGCGTTTCAATAGGACACTAAAGCAGATGATGTGGAAGGAATTTAGTTACCATGGATCGTATCGATGGATAGATAATTATAAATATTTGATCGACAACTACAATAAGAAAAAGCATAGAACGATAAATATGGCTCCCATTGATGGGAATCCGTCTAATGAAAGGTTGTTATTAAAGACTGCCTACAATAATCTGAAAATATTTACAAAGTCAAAGTTCCGCAAAGGAGATTATGTTCGCATCAGTAAACATAAACATGTATTCGAAAAAGGCTATACACCGAATTGGACTACAGAGATTTTTAAAATTAAAAATATAAGAATTACTGTTGGGTTTGTATATTCTTGAAGACTACCAGGGAAATACAATTAGAGGAGGAGGATTCTACGAAACTGAATTACTGAAAACAAAATATCCCAAAACCTACCTCGTGGAGAAAGTTCTTAAAACAAGAGCAAGCAAATTTTTCGTCAAGTGGTTAGGATTTTCGAATGAACGAATCCTTGGATCGATAGTAATGTAATCTTGTAAAATATATGTAACTAAATTTTCTGGTATAAAAAGATTGTTTGTGTGTGTTTTCATTTCATTAGTTAATCAACATTCAAGATGTTAATAACTCTTACTTTAAGTGGAAACAAATCCATTTTATCATCTGATTACTTTCAACTTATAGATTTAGATAATAAGTACGTGTGTGGTCTGCTCGACTTTCGACTAGTTACAACACCATATCAAACGTCGACTATGAAAATAATTTATTTCATATTGGAGACCGTACAGTTGAAATTCATGTCGGTTCATATGAGCTTGATGATATTGCCGAGTACATTCAAAGTAGATATTTAAGTATAGAGTCACATGAAAAGCTGCACGAGAAATTGGAAATAGCAGCCAACCCTAATACACTGCAAGCTATCGTAGAATCCCGTAAACATGACATTTTCTTTAATAAAGATCGAAGCAATGCTCCGCTCTTAAGATTCAGTAAAAGAATATTGGAAGCAGGAAAACTACATACATCGGACTTGCCTGTGAATATAACAAAGATCAATGCAATACACATTGAGTGTGACATAGTTACAGGTTCATATATTAATAATGCACCGGCGCATACAATACATATGTTTGCAGACAGATAAGTTCGATTACAGTAAAATTTGATCAAAGCAGTAACCTAATTAATTTTTGTGGAGAAACTATAACCCTCAGACTACATTTAAAACCACAAGAATAATGATTATCTATAATAAAAGCGCTTACATAGGTACACCTTCATTCACTTCTACCCTAACACTTGGACTAACAAGGTCGCAGAAGCCGCAGACAACACTTGACACTATATAGTACAACGTAAAGACCTGACGTTTGTAAATATAGAGTTTTTAAAATTTTTGGGTTTCACACTAAAGAAAAACTAAATTAAAATGAGTCAAATACTTGATGTTATACAAAAAACACTATATGATGATAGTATCATTAAAAAAGAATATCATAGCTACTAACCGTATTTACAATCATATAAAAGCAACGATGAGATAAGGATAACCATTCAAAATCAAGATATATTCGTTTTACCCAGTGAAAGTATAATTTATATGAGGTAGGGTCACCTTGGAGAATCGAAATGTGACTTCCGATGCAAAATTAAAAAATAAATGTATGACATTCTTGTTTGATGAAATTCGCTATGAGATTAATGGATTGGAAATTGATCGTACCCGTCACTTGAGTGTAACTACAACAGTGAAAAATTATGTCTCTTTGAATCTGACCGAAAGTAATATACTGAAAAATGCTGGTTGGTTTTCGAAGAATGAACTTGATATAAAGGATGGATATTTTAATTTTTGTATACCACTAAAAATGCTACTGGGATTTGCTGAAGACTTTAGTAAAATTATCTTAAATGCTAAACATGAACTTGTACTACTACTTTCAAATTCGGATGAAAATGCTGTTTATTCAAGCGTTGCAAATGAAAAATGAAAACTGAGTATAATTAATATTATGTGGAAAATTCCGCATGTACAATTAGCTGATTTTGCAAAATTACAACTCTTCCAAATAATCCAAAGCGGTCAACCTATATCAATAGCATTCCGCAGTTGGGATTGTCATTTCAATCCGCTACTTACTCAAGGAACCAACCATCTGTGGAACGTGAAATTGTCTCCACAAAATGAAAGACCACGTTTTATACTGATTGTTTTTCGAAAGGACAACAAGTTTTAACATTGTCACTTAACTGATGTTAAAGTGCACTTAACTTCTGATACATATCCGTATGATGACCTCAACATGAATTTTGATCGTAATCGTTATGCTCTGCTGTATGATATGTACACAAAATTTCAACAAAGCTATTTTACTCGTGAATCTCAACCACTGCTGCTGCCTGAAGATTTCAAAGATACTGCACCGATAATTGTGGTGGATGTTAGTCATCAAAACGAAGCTATTAAAAGTGGACCAATTGATATTAGAATTGAATTTAAGACATCAAAGAATATTCCAGCCAATACATCGGCTTATTGTATACTTATACACGATAAAATAATTGAATATACACCAACGACTAGTGAAATTAAAAAAGTCGTCTAAGTGCAAACTGAGATGACAAATTTATTACTCTGGATGTGCAGGGCTTCAAAAGCAATTTTAATGAATTTATCGTCAAAGAGTTGGCAGTTACCTTCAGCTTTAATGAGTATAAGAATTTTATTGTAAAACCGCTATATGGATTGAACAAATTAACACGTCAGTTCCAAAAACAAGTACACTGGTTAAATCGTAATCATCATGGTTTCACATGGAATGATGGCTTCATCGACTTTAGCAGTGTAAAATATTTCGTGAAGCAAAATCTTAAAAACACACCCGTATATGTTAAGGGAGCTGAAAAATCCAAATGGGTTGAAGAAATTTTCAACGTGCCCGTAATTAACGTGGAAGAATTGGGCTGCAGCAACTTTGAAATTTTACAACATACATACTTACTGCAAAGAATGTGCCATTCCCATAATGGATGCGCTTCAAAATGCTATGCTGTTAAGAAATTTTCTAATTTCCTTCAATAAATAAAAAGAAAATGTGTTGTAACGAAGTTGTGCGCTTCAAAATGCTATGCTGTTAAGAAATTTTCTAATTTCCTTCAATAAATAAAAAGAAAATGTGTTGTAACGAAGTTTCTTGCCGGGGTATACTCAGTCTCGCCAGAGTCCCGTACCGAACACTTAAATAAAAAGCTTTCGGTTTTCTTTTGACAGTTTTTCGACTATTCATTCAAAGTTTTATTTTGCGGTATTTTATTGCTAACAGTATTTCTTAAAACTAGTTCCTTTAGTTCTAACGTCCGCTGAATAGCACTCAGTCCGTAAAAATACAAAATCTATATACACAGAGTTCTAGAATACGAGGTTTTATGATTGTCGGCGTCAGCCACTACGAGATACTAGCATTTACTTTGATTCAGGATTGGCGTCCGCTTAAAAGCACTCAGCCATGACGAGGTACTAAAACTTACTTGGAATTGGGATTGGCGTCCGCTTAAGAGCACTCAGCCAGGACGAGGTACTAAAATTTACTTGGAATTGGGATTGGCGTCCGCTTAAGAGCACTCAGCCAGGACGAGGTACTAAAATTTACTTGGAATTGGGATTGGCGTCCGCTTAAGAGCACTCAGCCAGGACGAGGTACTAAGATTTACTTGGAATTGGGATTGGCGTCCGCTTAAGAGCACTCAGCCACTACGAGGTACTAGAGGTTCAAGGTTTGACGACTTACCACTTGGAGCACGAGATTCCAAAAGAGATCGAATTCAGCGCGGTGGGCCCTTTTATACACCAATCAAAACAACTCCTCTGCAGTCGTTGTTCTTGTGCACATTCCGGAATTTTCTAATGTGCATAGCGGCACACAACGTAATTGTTGTTGTTGTGCATATTTCTAGAAATATTTCTTGTGACTTTGTTGGTAGCTTCCCACGCTCTAATTTAATTTTCGCTTGCTTGTTTCGCGTCGCAGTCTTTGTTGTAATTGTTGTAAAAAGTATGTGGTTCATGTATTCTGTGTGACTGTTGTTTTTTTATCCCTTTGTTAGCAAGCGAGTTAATGTGGTTGTTGTTGTTATTGTTAGCTTTGCATATTTTCGCCTTTGCTACGTTGCCTTTTTTTTTCTTTTTATTGTTGTTGATAGAATTTATTCCACCTGAAGTTGGGTCCGCACAACCCAGGTCACCGCGTTTACAGTTTACGTTTACTAAAAAGGGGCTCGGTTGGGATGCAGGTCAGGTTCTACACCCGGAGTTGTAAGGAAAAAATATTTTTTCTTACACTCCCCCTTTCTTTCGGATAGCAGAAGAGTGATTCGTTTAGGGGTCAGTGTCACGCGATACTTCGGTTGCATGGTGGTATTCTTTGAGCTCCCCAATGTGAGCCGTGCGAGTTTTCGTATTTCCCTGGGAGTTGAGCTCGACGATAACTGGTGATGTGTATCTCTGGATCTGGTATGGACCGTCGTATTTCGGAGCCAGCTTGGCGGTAAACTTGTCCACTGCTTTCGATAGGGGATGGCTTCTCAATAATACCCACGTTCCTACTGCCGGGTTCCATTGTCTTCGCCGAAGGTTATAGTGTCGGGCTTGGTCCTTGGATGCTCGTTCGATGTTCCTCCTCACGATGTTGAATATCTCCTGCAGCCGGTTACCCTTGTGTTCGGGACTCTGTGGTGCTGACCCTGTACCTATGGTAACCTCATCGAAAAGCGATCCTGGAAGCCGCAGTTCTCGTCCCTGTGTAAGGAAAGCGGGGCTGAAACCTGTCGTCTCCGATGCCATGCTGTTGATAGCCAAAGAAATTTCTGGGATCAACTCATCCCATTGGGTTTGCCTATTATCGGCCACTTGTGCAAGAATTCTTTTTGCGTTTCGGTTGGCTCTTTCTGTTGGGTTCTCCTGGGGGGTATAAGGTGCTGTAAACTGTTGTCGGATTCCTAAATCTTGAAGAAATCGCTGCAGTGTCCTACTGTTGAATTGAACGCCGTTGTCCGTGACGAGAACTTTTGGAACTCCATACCTCGCTAGAATCCTTTCTCGAAACGCCTTCTTCACACTGTGTGCGGTTGCTTGTCTCAGTGGTACGATTTCGGTCCACTTGGAGAATTTGTCAAAGAAAACTAGAATCATCGTGTTGCCGTGCTTGCTTCGGGGTAATGGTCCAACGAAGTCGGCACAGACGACTGACCAAGGCTCCTCTGGTAACTGTGTCAGCATTTTCCCGGCGGCTTTGCTCTGCAAAGGTTTATATCGCTGACATGATTCACAGCAGCGCACGTGTTTCCTTATATCCCTGAACATGCCTGGCCAGTAGTACCTGTTGGCTATCCTGGTGACGGTTTTTCTAATGCCTGGATGTCCAGCGCTGGGGTCATCGTGGTTTTCCTTAAGAACTCGGGCACGAAGATACCTCGGAACATAGAGCTTCCATGCGGCACAATCCTCGTCGTTTACCTGCCCTGGGATATGTCGATACAGTTGACCGTTTTCCATCGTATAATCGGCAAACTTCTCTGGATTCCTCTTAATTTCTGCCATCTTGGTTTCTATCCAGTTGCACTTTTCTCCGTTAGTCCTAACCGTGCTCAGTTTTTCTACTGGCTGTCTGGAAAGTGCGTCTGCGACCACGTTCCAATTGCCCTTGCGGTATTTCACGTCGAACATGTACTGTTGTAACTCAAGCGCCCATCTTGCTATACGCCCTGAAGGATTTTCCAAAGAGTTCAACCACTTCAGTGAGAGGTGGTCTGTGACGACGCAGAACCTGTAGCCTTCTAAATACGGTCGCATTTTCCTGATTCCCCAAACGATCGCGAGGCACTCCTTCTCTGTCGCTGAGTAGTTGATTTCGGCCTTGTTTAAATGCCGGCTTGCGTAGGCGATGACCTTCGGTTTCATCGGTTTCTTGCGTGAGAACAGCTCCTAACCCGCCTGGGCTATGCCTTTAAAGTCTAAAACATCCTCTGATGTTACCAAGGCTATGGAAACGATATTTAATTTAGGTCGGATACCGAGAAATTTACATACCGATGATGCTAAAGAATTCTTTAATCGATAATTTCAAAATTTAGTGAGGAAATTCCGTGTCAACCATTATTCTACGTATAGTGTTTTAAAGGCGTCAATTGTTGAGCGTTTCAATAGGACACTAAAGCAGATGATGTGGAAGGAATTTAGTTACCATGGATCGTATCGATGGATAGATAATTATAAATATTTGATCGACAACTACAATAAGAAAAAGCATAGAACGATAAATATGGCTCCCATTGATGGGAATCCGTCTAATGAAAGGTTGTTATTAAAGACTGCCTACAATAATCTGAAAATATTTACAAAGTCAAAGTTCCGCAAAGGAGATTATGTTCGCATCAGTAAACATAAACATGTATTCGAAAAAGGCTATACACCGAAATGGACTACAGAGATTTTTAAAATTCAAAATATAAGAATTACAAACCCAACAACGTATATTCTTGAAGACTACCAGGGAAATACAATTAGAGGAGGAGGATTCTACGAAACTGAACTACTGAAAACAAAATATCCCAAAACCTACCTCGTGGAGAAAGTTCTTAAAACAAGAGGAAGCAAATTTTTCGTCAAGTGGTTAGGATTTTCGAACGAACGAATCCTTGGATCGATAGTAATGTAATCTTGTAAAATATATGTAACTAAATTTTCTGGTATAAAAAGATTGTTTGTGTGTGTTTTCATTTCATTAGTTAATCAACATTCAAGATGTTAATAACTCTTACTTTAAGTGGAAACAAATCCATTTTATCAGCTGATTACTTTCAACTTATAGATTTAGATAATAAGTACGTGTGTGGTCTGCTCGACCTTCGACTAGTTACAACACCATATCAAACGTCGACTATGAAAATAATTTATTTCATATTGGAGACCGTACAATTGAAATTCATGTCGGTTCATATGAGCTTGATGATATTGCCGAGTACATTCAAAGTAGATATTTAAGTATAGAGTCACATGAAAAGTTGCACGAGAAATTGGAAATAGCAGCCAACCCTAATACACTGCAAGCTATCGTAGAATCCCGTAAACATGACATTTTCTTTAATAAAGATCGAAGCAATGCTCCGCTCTTAAGATTCAGTAAAAGAATATTGGAAGCAGGAAAACTACATACATCGGACTTGCCTGTGAATATAACAAAGATCAATGCAATACACATTGAGTGTGACATAGTTACAGGTTCATATATTAATAATGCACCGGCGCATACAATACATATGTTTGCAGACAGATAAGTTCGATTACAGTAAAATTTGATCAAAGCAGTAACCTAATTAATTTTTGTGGAGAAACTATAACCCTCAGACTACATTTAAAACCACAAGAATAATGATTATCTATAATAAAAGCGCTTACATAGGTACACCTTCATTCACTTCTACCCTAACACTTGGACTAACAAGGTCGCAGAAGCCGCAGACAACACTTGACACTATATAGTACAACGTAAAGACCTGACGTTTGTGAATATAGAGTTTTTAAAATTTTTGGGTTTCA
Source organism: Sicus ferrugineus (assembly GCA_922984085.1). Taxonomy (NCBI): domain Eukaryota; kingdom Metazoa; phylum Arthropoda; class Insecta; order Diptera; family Conopidae; genus Sicus; species Sicus ferrugineus. Next base: position 29,006,116 of record OV277348.1, on the reverse strand, counting down.
CACTAAAGAAAAACTAAATTAAAATGAGTCAAATACTTGATGTTATACAAAAACCACTATATGATGATAGTATCATTAAAAAAGAATATCATAGCTACTAACCGTATTTACAATCATATAAAAGCAACGATGAGATAAGGATAACCATTCAAAATCAAGATATATTCGTTTTACCCAGTGAAAGTATAATTTATATGAGGTAGGGTCACCTTGGAGAATCGAAATGTGACTTCCGATGCAAAATTAAAAAATAAATGTATGACATTCTTGTTTGATGAAATTCGCTATGAGATTAATGGATTGGAAATTGATCGTACCCGTCACTTGAGTGTAACTACAACAGTGAAAAATTATGTCTCTTTGAATCTGACCGAAAGTAATATACTGAAAAATGCTGGTTGGTTTTCGAAGAATGAACTTGATATAAAGGATGGATATTTTAATTTTTGTATACCACTAAAAATGCTACTGGGATTTGCTGAAGACTTTAGTAAAATTATCTTAAATGCTAAACATGAACTTGTACTACTACTTTCAAATTCGGATGAAAATGCTGTTTATTCAAGCGTTGCAAATGAAAAATTAAAACTGAGTATAATTAATATTATGTGGAAAATTCCGCATGTACAATTAGCTGATTTTGCAAAATTACAACTCTTCCAAATTCGGATGAAAATGCTGTTTATTCAAGCGTTGCAAATGAAAAATGAAAACTGAGTATAATTAATATTATGTGGAAAATTCCGCATGTACAATTAGCTGATTTTGCAAAATTACAACTCTTCCAAATAATCCAAAGCGGTCAACCTATATCAATAGCATTCCGCAGTTGGGATTGTCATTTCAATCCGCTGCTTACTCAAGGAACCAACCATCTGTGGAACGTGAAATTGTCTCCACAAAATGAAAGACCACGTTTTATACTGATTGTTTTTTGAAAGGACAACAAGTTTTAACATTGTCACTTAACTGATGTTAAAGTGCACTTAACTTCTGATACATATCCGTATGATGACCTCAACATGAATTTTGATCGTAATCGTTATGCTCTGCTGTATGATATGTACACAAAATTTCAACAAAGCTATTTTACTCGTGAATCTCAACCACTGCTGCTGCCTGAAGATTTCAAAGATACTGCACCGATAATTGTGGTGGATGTTAGTCATCAAAACGAAGCTATTAAAAGTGGACCAATTGATATTAGAATTGAATTTAAGACATCAAAGAATATTCCAGCCAATACATCGGCTTATTGTATACTTATACACGATAAAATAATTGAATATACACCAACGACTAGTGAAATTAAAAAAGTCGTCTAAGTGCAAACTGAGATGACAAATTTATTACTCTGGATGTGCAGGGCTTCAAAAGCAATTTTAATGAATTTATCGTCAAAGAGTTGGCAGTTACCTTCAGCTTTAATGAGTATAAGAATTTTATTATAAAACCGCTATATGGATTGAACAAATTAACACGTCAGTTCCAAAAACAAGTACACTGGTTAAATCGTAATCATCATGGTTTCACATGGAATGATGGCTTCATCGACTTTAGCAGTGTAAAATATTTCGTGAAGCAAAATCTTAAAAACACACCCGTATATGTTAAGGGAACTGAAAAATCCAAATGGGTTGAAGAAATTTTCAACGTGCCCGTAATTAACGTGGAAGAATTGGGCTGCAGCAACTTTGAAATTTTACAACATACATACTTACTGCAAAGAATGTGCCATTCCCATAATGGATGCGCTTCAAAATGCTATGCTGTTAAGAAATTTTCTAATTTCCTTCAATAAATAAAAAGAAAATGTGTTGTAACGAAGTTGTGCGCTTCAAAATGCTATGCTGTTAAGAAATTTTCTAATTTCCTTCAATAAATAAAAAGAAAATGTGTTGTAACGAAGTTTCTTGCCGGGGTATACTCAGTCTCGCCAGAGTCCCGTACCGAACACTTAAATAAAAAGCTTTCGGTTTTCTTTTGACAGTTTTTCGACTATTCATTCAAAGTTTTATTTTGCGGTATTTTATTGCTAACAGTATTTCTTAAAACTAGTTCCTTTAGTTCTAACGTCCGCTGAATAGCACTCAGTCCGTAAAAATACAAAATCTATATACACAGAGTTCTAGAATACGAGGTTTTATGATTGTCGGCGTCAGCCACTACGAGATACTAGCATTTACTTTGATTCAGGATTGGCGTCCGCTTAAAAGCACTCAGCCACGACGAGGTACTAAAACTTACTTGGAATTGGGATTGGCGTCCGCTTAAGAGCACTCAGCCAGGACGAGGTACTAAAATTTACTTGGAATTGGGATTGGCGTCCGCTTAAGAGCACTCAGCCAGGACGAGGTACTAAAATTTACTTGGAATTGGGATTGGCGTCCGCTTAAGAGCACTCAGCCAGGACGAGGTACTAAGATTTACTTGGAATTGGGATTGGCGTCCGCTTAAGAGCACTCAGCCACTACGAGGTACTAGAGGTTCAAGGTTTGACGACTTACCACTTGGAGCACGAGATTCCAAAAGAGATCGAATTCAGCGCGGTGGGCCCTTTTATACACCGATCAAAACAACTCCTCTGCAGTCGTTGTTCTTGTGCACATTCCGGAATTTTCTAATGTGCATAGCGGCACACAACGTACTTGTTGTTGTTGTGCATATTTCTAGAAATATTTCTTGTGACTTTGTTGGTAGCTTCCCACGCTCTAATTTAATTTTCGCTTGCTTGTTTCGCGTCTCAGTCTTTGTTGTAATTGTTGTAAAAAGTATGTGGTTCATGTATTCTGTCTGACTGTTGTTTTTTTTATCCCTTTGTTAGCAAGCGAGTTAATGTGGTTGTTGTTGTTATTGTTAGCTTTGCATATTTTCGCCTTTGCTACGTTGCCTTTTTTTTTCTTTTTATTGTTGTTGATAGAATTTATTCCACCTGAAGTTGGGTCCGCACAACAAAAAAGGGGCTCGGTTGGGATGCAGGTCAGCTTATACACCCGGAGTTGTAAGGAAAAAATATTTTTTCTTACACTCCCCCTTTCTTTCGGATAGCAGAAGAGTGATTCGTTTAGGGGTCAGTGTCACGCGATACTTCGGTTGCATGGTGGTATTCTTTGAGCTCCCCAATGTGAGCCGTGCGAGTTTTCGTATTTCCCTGGGAGTTGAGCTCGACGATAACTGGTGATGTGTATCTCTGGATCTGGTATGGACCGTCGTATTTCGGAGCCAGCTTGGCGGTAAACTTGTCCACTGCTTTCGATAGGGGATGGCTTCTCAATAATACCCACGTTCCTACTGCCGGGTTCCATTGTCTTCGCCGAAGGTTATAGTGTCGGGATTGGTCCTTGGATGCTCGTTCGATGTTCCTCCTCACGATGTTGAATATCTCCTGCAGCCGGTTACCCTTGTGTTCGGGACTCTGTGGTGCTGACCCTGTACCTATGGTAACCTCATCGAAAAGCGATCCTGGAAGCCGCAGTTCTCGTCCCTGTGTGAGGAAAGCGGGGCTGAAACCTGTCGTCTCCGATGCCATGCTGTTGATAGCCAAAGAAATTTCTGGGATCAACTCATCCCATTGGGTTTGCCTATTATCGGCCACTTGTGCAAGAATTCTTTTTGCGTTTCGGTTGGCTCTTTCTGTTGGGTTCTCCTGGGGGGTATAAGGTGCTGTAAACTGTTGTCGGATTCCTAAATCTTGAAGAAATCGCTGCAGTGTCCTACTGTTGAATTGAACGCCGTTGTCCGTGACGAGAACTTTTGGAACTCCATACCTCGCTAGAATCCTTTCTCGAAACGCCTTCTTCACACTGTGTGCGGTTGCTTGTCTCAGTGGTACGATTTCGGTCCACTTGGAGAATTTGTCAAAGAAAACTAGAATCATCGTGTTGCCGTGCTTGCTTCGGGGTAATGGTCCAACGAAGTCGGCACAGACGACTGACCAAGGCTCCTCTGGTAACTGTGTCAGCATTTTCCCGGCGGCTTTGCTCTGCAAAGGTTTATATCGCTGACATGATTCACAGCAGCGCACGTGTTTCCTTATATCCCTGAACATGCCTGGCCAGTAGTACCTGTTGGCTATCCTGGTGACGGTTTTTCTAATGCCTGGATGTCCAGCGCTGGGGTCATCGTGGTTTTCCTTAAGAACTCGGGCACGAAGATACCTCGGAACATAGAGCTTCCATGCGGCACAATCCTCGTCGTTTACCTGCCCTGGGATATGTCGATACAGTTGACCGTTTTCCATCGTATAATCGGCAAACTTCTCTGGATTCCTCTTAATTTCTGCCATCTTGGTTTCTATCCAGTTGCACTTTTCTCCGTTAGTCCTAACCGTGCTCAGTTTTTCTACTGGCTGTCTGGAAAGTGCGTCTGCGACCACGTTCCAATTGCCCTTGCGGTATTTCACGTCGAACATGTACTGTTGTAACTCAAGCGCCCATCTTGCTATACGCCCTGAAGGATTTTCCAAAGAGTTCAACCACTTCAGTGAGAGGTGGTCTGTGACGACGCAGAACCTGTAGCCTTCTAAATACGGTCGCATTTTCCTGATTCCCCAAACGATCGCGAGGCACTCCTTCTCTGTCGCTGAGTAGTTGATTTCGGCCTTGTTTAAATGCCGGCTGGCGTAGGCGATGACCTTAGGTTTCATCGGTTTCTTGCGTGAGAACAGCTCCTAACCCGCCTGGGCTATGCCTTTAAAATCTAAAACATCCTCTGATGTTACCAAGGCTATGGAAACGATATTTAATTTAGGTCGGATACCGAGAAATTTACATACCGATGATGCTAAAGAATTCTTTAATCGATAATTTCAAAATTTAGTGAGGAAATTCCGTGTCAACCATTATTCTACGTATAGTGTTTTAAAGGCGTCAATTGTTGAGCGTTTAAATAGGACACTAAAGCAGATGATGTGGAAGGAATTTAGTTACCATGGATCGTATCGATGGATAGATAACTATAAATATTTGATCGACAACTACAATAAGAAAAAGCATAGAACGATAAATATGGCTCCCATTGATGGGAATCCGTCTAATGAAAGGTTGTTATTAAAGACTGCCTACAATAATCTGAAAATATTTACAAAGTCAAAGTTCCGCAAAGGAGATTATGTTCGCATCAGTAAACATAAACATGTATTCGAAAAAGGCTATACACCGAAATGGACTACAGAGATTTTTAAAATTCAAAATATAAGAATTACAAACCCAACAACGTATATTCTTGAAGACTACCAGGGAAATACAATTAGAGGAGGAGGATTCTACGAAACTGAACTACTGAAAACAAAATATCCCAAAACCTACCTCGTGGAGAAAGTTCTTAAAACAAGAGGAAGCAAATTTTTCGTCAAGTGGTTAGGATTTTCGAATGAACGAATCCTTGGATCGATAGTAATGTAATCTTGTAAAATATATGTAACTAAATTTTCTGGTATAAAAAGATTGTTTGTGTGTGTTTTCATTTCATTAGTTAATCAACATTCAAGATGTTAATAACTCTTACTTTAAGTGGAAACAAATCCATTTTATCAGCTGATTACTTTCAACTTATAGATTTAGATAATAAGTACGTGTGTGGTCTGCTCGACTTTCGACTAGTTACAACACCATATCAAACGTCGACTATGAAAATAATTTATTTCATATTGGAGACCGTACAATTGAAATTCATGTCGGTTCATATGAGCTTGATGATATTGCCGAGTACATTCAAAGTAGATATTTAAGTATAGAGTCACATGAAAAGTTGCACGAGAAATTGGAAATAGCAGCCAACCCTAATACACTGCAAGCTATCGTAGAATCCCGTAAACATGACATTTTCTTTAATAAAGATCGAAGCAATGCTCCGCTCTTAAGATTCAGTAAAAGAATATTGGAAGCAGGAAAACTACATACATCGGACTTGCCTGTGAATATAACAAAGATCAATGCAATACACATTGAGTGTGACATAGTTACAGGTTCATATATTAATAATGCACCGGCGCATACAATACATATGTTTGCAGACAGATAAGTTCGATTACAGTAAAATTTGATCAAAGCAGTAACCTAATTAATTTTTGTGGAGAAACTATAACCCTCAGACTACATTTAAAACCACAAGAATAATGATTATCTATAATAAAAGCGCTTACATAGGTACACCTTCATTCACTTCTACCCTAACACTTGGACTAACAAGGTCGCAGAAGCCGCAGACAACACTTGACACTATATAGTACAACGTAAAGACCTGACGTTTGTGAATATAGAGTTTTTAAAATTTTTGGGTTTCACACTAAAGAAAAACTAAATTAAAATGAGTCAAATACTTGATGTTATACAAAAACCACTATATGATGATAGTATCATTAAAAAAGAATATCATAGCTACTAACCGTATTTACAATCATATAAAAGCAACGATGAGATAAGGATAACCATTCAAAATCAAGATATATTCGTTTTACCCAGTGAAAGTATAATTTATATGAGGTAGGGTCACCTTGGAGAATCGAAATGTGACTTCCGATGCAAAATTAAAAAATAAATGTATGACATTCTTGTTTGATGAAATTCGCTATGAGATTAATGGATTGGAAATTGATCGTACCCGTCACTTGAGTGTAACTACAACAGTGAAAAATTATGTCTCTTTGAATCTGACCGAAAGTAATATACTGAAAAATGCTGGTTGGTTTTCGAAGAATGAACTTGATATAAAGGATGGATATTTTAATTTTTGTATACCACTAAAAATGCTACTGGGATTTGCTGAAGACTTTAGTAAAATTATCTTAAACATGAACTTGTACTACTACTTTCAAATTCGGATGAAAATGCTGTTTATTCAAGCGTTGCAAATGAAAAATGAAAACTGAGTATAATTAATATTATGTGGAAAATTCCGCATGTACAATTAGCTGATTTTGCAAAATTACAACTCTTCCAAATTCGGATGAAAATGCTGTTTATTCAAGCGTTGCAAATGAAAAATGAAAACTGAGTATAATTAATATTATGTGGAAAATTCCGCATGTACAATTAGCTGATTTTGCAAAATTACAACTCTTCCAAATAATCCAAAGCGGTCAACCTATATCAATAGCATTCCGCAGTTGGGATTGTCATTTCAATCCGCTACTTACTCAAGGAACCAACCATCTGTGGAACGTGAAATTGTCTCCACAAAATGAAAGACCACGTTTTATACTGATTGTTTTTCGAAAGGACAACAAGTTTTAACATTGTCACTTAACTGATGTTAAAGTGCACTTAACTTCTGATACATATCCGTATGATGACCTCAACATGAATTTTGATCGTAATCGTTATGCTCTGCTGTATGATATGTACACAAAATTTCAACAAAGCTATTTTACTTGTGAATCTCAACCACTGCTGCTGCCTGAAGATTTCAAAGATACTGCACCGATAATTGTGGTGGATGTTAGTCATCAAAACGAAGCTATTAAAAGTGGACCAATTGATATTAGAATTGAATTTAAGACATCAAAGAATATTCCAGCCAATACATCGGCTTATTGTATACTTATACACGATAAAATAATTGAATATACACCAACGACTAGTGAAATTAAAAAAGTCGTCTAAGTGCAAACTGAGATGACAAATTTATTACTCTGGATGTGCAGGGCTTCAAAAGCAATTTTAATGAATTTATCGTCAAAGAGTTGGCAGTTACCTTCAGCTTTAATGAGTATAAGAATTTTATTATAAAACCGCTATATGGATTGAACAAATTAACACGTCAGTTCCAAAAACAAGTACACTGGTTAAATCGTAATCATCATGGTTTCACATGGAATGATGGCTTCATCGACTTTAGCAGTGTAAAATATTTCGTGAAGCAAAATCTTAAAAACACACCCGTATATGTTAAGGGAACTGAAAAATCCAAATGGGTTGAAGAAATTTTCAACGTGCCCGTAATTAACGTGGAAGAATTGGGCTGCAGCAACTTTGAAATTTTACAACATACATACTTACTGCAAAGAATGTGCCATTCCCATAATGGATGCGCTTCAAAATGCTATGCTGTTAAGAAATTTTCTAATTTCCTTCAATAAATAAAAAGAAAATGTGTTGTAACGAAGTTGTGCGCTTCAAAATGCTATGCTGTTAAGAAATTTTCTAATTTCCTTCAATAAATAAAAAGAAAATGTGTTGTAACGAAGTTTCTTGCCGGGGTATACTCAGTCTCGCCAGAGTCCCGTACCGAACACTTAAATAAAAAGCTTTCGGTTTTCTTTTGACAGTTTTTCGACTATTCATTCAAAGTTTTATTTTGCGGTATTTTATTGCTAACAGTATTTCTTAAAACTAGTTCCTTTAGTTCTAACGTCCGCTGAATAGCACTCAGTCCGTAAAAATACAAAATCTATATACACAGAGTTCTAGAATACGAGGTTTTATGATTGTCGGCGTCAGCCACTACGAGATACTAGCATTTACTTTGATTCAGGATTGGCGTCCGCTTAAAAGCACTCAGCCACGACGAGGTACTAAAACTTACTTGGAATTGGGATTGGCGTCCGCTTAAGAGCACTCAGCCAGGACGAGGTACTAAAATTTACTTGGAATTGGGATTGGCGTCCGCTTAAGAGCACTCAGCCAGGACGAGGTACTAAAATTTACTTGGAATTGGGATTGGCGTCCGCTTAAGAGCACTCAGCCAGGACGAGGTACTAAGATTTACTTGGAATTGGGATTGGCGTCCGCTTAAGAGCACTCAGCCACTACGAGGTACTAGAGGTTCAAGGTTTGACGACTTACCACTTGGAGCACGAGATTCCAAAAGAGATCGAATTCAGCGCGGTGGGCCCTTTTATACACCGATCAAAACAACTCCTCTGCAGTCGTTGTTCTTGTGCACATTCCGGAATTTTCTAATGTGCATAGCGGCACACAACGTACTTGTTGTTGTTGTGCATATTTCTAGAAATATTTCTTGTGACTTTGTTGGTAGCTTCCCACGCTCTAATTTAATTTTCGCTTGCTTGTTTCGCGTCTCAGTCTTTGTTGTAATTGTTGTAAAAAGTATGTGGTTCATGTATTCTGTCTGACTGTTGTTTTTTTTATCCCTTTGTTAGCAAGCGAGTTAATGTGGTTGTTGTTGTTATTGTTAGCTTTGCATATTTTCGCCTTTGCTACGTTGCCTTTTTTTTTCTTTTTATTGTTGTTGATAGAATTTATTCCACCTGAAGTTGGGTCCGCACAACAAAAAAGGGGCTCGGTTGGGATGCAGGTCAGCTTATACACCCGGAGTTGTAAGGAAAAAATATTTTTTCTTACACTCCCCCTTTCTTTCGGATAGCAGAAGAGTGATTCGTTTAGGGGTCAGTGTCACGCGATACTTCGGTTGCATGGTGGTATTCTTTGAGCTCCCCAATGTGAGCCGTGCGAGTTTTCGTATTTCCCTGGGAGTTGAGCTCGACGATAACTGGTGATGTGTATCTCTGGATCTGGTATGGACCGTCGTATTTCGGAGCCAGCTTGGCGGTAAACTTGTCCACTGCTTTCGATAGGGGATGGCTTCTCAATAATACCCACGTTCCTACTGCCGGGTTCCATTGTCTTCGCCGAAGGTTATAGTGTCGGGATTGGTCCTTGGATGCTCGTTCGATGTTCCTCCTCACGATGTTGAATATCTCCTGCAGCCGGTTACCCTTGTGTTCGGGACTCTGTGGTGCTGACCCTGTACCTATGGTAACCTCATCGAAAAGCGATCCTGGAAGCCGCAGTTCTCGTCCCTGTGTGAGGAAAGCGGGGCTGAAACCTGTCGTCTCCGATGCCATGCTGTTGATAGCCAAAGAAATTTCTGGGATCAACTCATCCCATTGGGTTTGCCTATTATCGGCCACTTGTGCAAGAATTCTTTTTGCGTTTCGGTTGGCTCTTTCTGTTGGGTTCTCCTGGGGGGTATAAGGTGCTGTAAACTGTTGTCGGATTCCTAAATCTTGAAGAAATCGCTGCAGTGTCCTACTGTTGAATTGAACGCCGTTGTCCGTGACGAGAACTTTTGGAACTCCATACCTCGCTAGAATCCTTTCTCGAAACGCCTTCTTCACACTGTGTGCGGTTGCTTGTCTCAGTGGTACGATTTCGGTCCACTTGGAGAATTTGTCAAAGAAAACTAGAATCATCGTGTTGCCGTGCTTGCTTCGGGGTAATGGTCCAACGAAGTCGGCACAGACGACTGACCAAGGCTCCTCTGGTAACTGTGTCAGCATTTTCCCGGCGGCTTTGCTCTGCAAAGGTTTATATCGCTGACATGATTCACAGCAGCGCACGTGTTTCCTTATATCCCTGAACATGCCTGGCCAGTAGTACCTGTTGGCTATCCTGGTGACGGTTTTTCTAATGCCTGGATGTCCAGCGCTGGGGTCATCGTGGTTTTCCTTAAGAACTCGGGCACGAAGATACCTCGGAACATAGAGCTTCCATGCGGCACAATCCTCGTCGTTTACCTGCCCTGGGATATGTCGATACAGTTGACCGTTTTCCATCGTATAATCGGCAAACTTCTCTGGATTCCTCTTAATTTCTGCCATCTTGGTTTCTATCCAGTTGCACTTTTCTCCGTTAGTCCTAACCGTGCTCAGTTTTTCTACTGGCTGTCTGGAAAGTGCGTCTGCGACCACGTTCCAATTGCCCTTGCGGTATTTCACGTCGAACATGTACTGTTGTAACTCAAGCGCCCATCTTGCTATACGCCCTGAAGGATTTTCCAAAGAGTTCAACCACTTCAGTGAGAGGTGGTCTGTGACGACGCAGAACCTGTAGCCTTCTAAATACGGTCGCATTTTCCTGATTCCCCAAACGATCGCGAGGCACTCCTTCTCTGTCGCTGAGTAGTTGATTTCGGCCTTGTTTAAATGCCGGCTGGCGTAGGCGATGACCTTAGGTTTCATCGGTTTCTTGCGTGAGAACAGCTCCTAACCCGCCTGGGCTATGCCTTTAAAATCTAAAACATCCTCTGATGTTACCAAGGCTATGGAAACGATATTTAATTTAGGTCGGATACCGAGAAATTTACATACCGATGATGCTAAAGAATTCTTTAATCGATAATTTCAAAATTTAGTGAGGAAATTCCGTGTCAACCATTATTCTACGTATAGTGTTTTAAAGGCGTCAATTGTTGAGCGTTTAAATAGGACACTAAAGCAGATGATGTGGAAGGAATTTAGTTACCATGGATCGTATCGATGGATAGATAACTATAAATATTTGATCGACAACTACAATAAGAAAAAGCATAGAACGATAAATATGGCTCCCATTGATGGGAATCCGTCTAATGAAAGGTTGTTATTAAAGACTGCCTACAATAATCTGAAAATATTTACAAAGTCAAAGTTCCGCAAAGGAGATTATGTTCGCATCAGTAAACATAAACATGTATTCGAAAAAGGCTATACACCGAAATGGACTACAGAGATTTTTAAAATTCAAAATATAAGAATTACAAACCCAACAACGTATATTCTTGAAGACTACCAGGGAAATACAATTAGAGGAGGAGGATTCTACGAAACTGAACTACTGAAAACAAAATATCCCAAAACCTACCTCGTGGAGAAAGTTCTTAAAACAAGAGGAAGCAAATTTTTCGTCAAGTGGTTAGGATTTTCGAATGAACGAATCCTTGGATCGATAGTAATGTAATCTTGTAAAATATATGTAACTAAATTTTCTGGTATAAAAAGATTGTTTGTGTGTGTTTTCATTTCATTAGTTAATCAACATTCAAGATGTTAATAACTCTTACTTTAAGTGGAAACAAATCCATTTTATCAGCTGATTACTTTCAACTTATAGATTTAGATAATAAGTACGTGTGTGGTCTGCTCGACTTTCGACTAGTTACAACACCATATCAAACGTCGACTATGAAAATAATTTATTTCATATTGGAGACCGTACAATTGAAATTCATGTCGGTTCATATGAGCTTGATGATATTGCCGAGTACATTCAAAGTAGATATTTAAGTATAGAGTCACATGAAAAGTTGCACGAGAAATTGGAAATAGCAGCCAACCCTAATACACTGCAAGCTATCGTAGAATCCCGTAAACATGACATTTTCTTTAATAAAGATCGAAGCAATGCTCCGCTCTTAAGATTCAGTAAAAGAATATTGGAAGCAGGAAAACTACATACATCGGACTTGCCTGTGAATATAACAAAGATCAATGCAATACACATTGAGTGTGACATAGTTACAGGTTCATATATTAATAATGCACCGGCGCATACAATACATATGTTTGCAGACAGATAAGTTCGATTACAGTAAAATTTGATCAAAGCAGTAACCTAATTAATTTTTGTGGAGAAACTATAACCCTCAGACTACATTTAAAACCACAAGAATAATGATTATCTATAATAAAAGCGCTTACATAGGTACACCTTCATTCACTTCTACCCTAACACTTGGACTAACAAGGTCGCAGAAGCCGCAGACAACACTTGACACTATATAGTACAACGTAAAGACCTGACGTTTGTGAATATAGAGTTTTTAAAATTTTTGGGTTTCACACTAAAGAAAAACTAAATTAAAATGAGTCAAATACTTGATGTTATACAAAAACCACTATATGATGATAGTATCATTAAAAAAGAATATCATAGCTACTAACCGTATTTACAATCATATAAAAGCAACGATGAGATAAGGATAACCATTCAAAATCAAGATATATTCGTTTTACCCAGTGAAAGTATAATTTATATGAGGTAGGGTCACCTTGGAGAATCGAAATGTGACTTCCGATGCAAAATTAAAAAATAAATGTATGACATTCTTGTTTGATGAAATTCGCTATGAGATTAATGGATTGGAAATTGATCGTACCCGTCACTTGAGTGTAACTACAACAGTGAAAAATTATGTCTCTTTGAATCTGACCGAAAGTAATATACTGAAAAATGCTGGTTGGTTTTCGAAGAATGAACTTGATATAAAGGATGGATATTTTAATTTTTGTATACCACTAAAAATGCTACTGGGATTTGCTGAAGACTTTAGTAAAATTATCTTAAACATGAACTTGTACTACTACTTTCAAATTCGGATGAAAATGCTGTTTATTCAAGCGTTGCAAATGAAAAATGAAAACTGAGTATAATTAATATTATGTGGAAAATTCCGCATGTACAATTAGCTGATTTTGCAAAATTACAACTCTTCCAAATTCGGATGAAAATGCTGTTTATTCAAGCGTTGCAAATGAAAAATGAAAACTGAGTATAATTAATATTATGTGGAAAATTCCGCATGTACAATTAGCTGATTTTGCAAAATTACAACTCTTCCAAATAATCCAAAGCGGTCAACCTATATCAATAGCATTCCGCAGTTGGGATTGTCATTTCAATCCGCTACTTACTCAAGGAACCAACCATCTGTGGAACGTGAAATTGTCTCCACAAAATGAAAGACCACGTTTTATACTGATTGTTTTTCGAAAGGACAACAAGTTTTAACATTGTCACTTAACTGATGTTAAAGTGCACTTAACTTCTGATACATATCCGTATGATGACCTCAACATGAATTTTGATCGTAATCGTTATGCTCTGCTGTATGATATGTACACAAAATTTCAACAAAGCTATTTTACTTGTGAATCTCAACCACTGCTGCTGCCTGAAGATTTCAAAGATACTGCACCGATAATTGTGGTGGATGTTAGTCATCAAAACGAAGCTATTAAAAGTGGACCAATTGATATTAGAATTGAATTTAAGACATCAAAGAATATTCCAGCCAATACATCGGCTTATTGTATACTTATACACGATAAAATAATTGAATATACACCAACGACTAGTGAAATTAAAAAAGTCGTCTAAGTGCAAACTGAGATGACAAATTTATTACTCTGGATGTGCAGGGCTTCAAAAGCAATTTTAATGAATTTATCGTCAAAGAGTTGGCAGTTACCTTCAGCTTTAATGAGTATAAGAATTTTATTATAAAACCGCTACATGGATTGAACAAATTAACACGTCAGTTCCAAAAACAAGTACACTGGTTAAATCGTAATCATCATGGTTTCACATGGAATGATGGCTTCATCGACTTTAGCAGTGTAAAATATTTCGTGAAGCAAAATCTTAAAAACACACCCGTATATGTTAAGGGAGCTGAAAAATCCAAATGGGTTGAAGAAATTTTCAACGTGCCCGTAATTAACGTGGAAGAATTGGGCTGCAGCAACTTTGAAATTTTACAACATACATACTTACTGCAAAGAATGTGCCATTCCCATAACGGATGCGCTTCAAAATGCTATGCTGTTAAGAAATTTTCTAATTTCCTTCAATAAATAAAAAGAAAATGTGTTGTAACGAAGTTGTGCGCTTCAAAATGCTATGCTGTTAAGAAATTTTCTAATTTCCTTCAATAAATAAAAAGAAAATGTGTTGTAACGAAGTTTCTTGCCGGGGTATACTCAGTCTCGCCAGAGTCCCGTACCGAACACTTAAATAAAAAGCTTTCGGTTTTCTTTTGACAGTTTTTCGACTATTCATTCAAAGTTTTATTTTGCGGTATTTTATTGCTAACAGTATTTCTTAAAACTAGTTCCTTTAGTTCTAACGTCCGCTGAATAGCACTCAGTCCGTAAAAATACAAAATCTATATACACAGAGTTCTAGAATACGAGGTTTTATGATTGTCGGCGTCAGCCACTACGAGATACTAGCATTTACTTTGATTCAGGATTGGCGTCCGCTTAAAAGCACTCAGCCACGACGAGGTACTAAAACTTACTTGGAATTGGGATTGGCGTCCGCTTAAGAGCACTCAGCCAGGACGAGGTACTAAAATTTACTTGGAATTGGGATTGGCGTCCGCTTAAGAGCACTCAGCCAGGACGAGGTACTAAAATGTACTTGGAATTGGGATTGGCGTCCGCTTAAGAGCACTCAGCCAGGACGAGGTACTAAGATTTACTTGGAATTGGGATTGGCGTCCGCTTAAGAGCACTCAGCCACTACGAGGTACTAGAGGTTCAAGGTTTGACGACTTACCACTTGGAGCACGAGATTCCAAAAGAGATCGAATTCAGCGCGGTGGGCCCTTTTATACACCGATCAAAACAACTCCTCTGCAGTCGTTGTTCTTGTGCACATTCCGGAATTTTCTAATGTGCATAGCGGCACACAACGTACTTGTTGTTGTTGTGCATATTTCTAGAAATATTTCTTGTGACTTTGTTGGTAGCTTCCCACGCTCTAATTTAATTTTCGCTTGCTTGTTTCGCGTCGCAGTCTTTGTTGTAATTGTTGTAAAAAGTATGTGGTTCATGTATTCTGTGTGACTGTTGTTTTTTTATCCCTTTGTTAGCAAGCGAGTTAATGTGGTTGTTGTTGTTATTGTTAGCTTTGCATATTTTCGCCTTTGCTACGTTGCCTTTTTTTTCTTTTTATTGTTGTTGATAGAATTTATTCCACCTGAAGTTGGGTCCGCACAACCCAGGTCACCGCGTTTTCAATTTACGTTTACTAAAAAGGGGCTCGGTTGGGATGCAGGTCAGGTTCTACACCCGGAGTTGTAAGGAAAAAATATTTTTTCTTACACTCCCCCTTTCTTTCGGATAGCAGAAGAGTGATTCGTTTAGGGGTCAGTGTCACGCGATACTTCGGTTGCATGGTGGTATTCTTTGAGCTCCCCAATGTGAGCCGTGCGAGTTTTCGTATTTCCCTGGGAGTTGAGCTCGACGATAACTGGTGATGTGTATCTCTGGATCTGGTATGGACCGTCGTATTTCGGAGCCAGCTTGGCGGTAAACTTGTCCACTGCTTTCGATAGGGGATGGCTTCTCAATAATACCCACGTTCCTACTGCCGGGTTCCATTGTCTTCGCCGAAGGTTATAGTGTCGGGCTTGGTCCTTTGATGCTCGTTCAATGTTCCTCCTCACGATGTTGAATATCTCCTGCAGCCGGTTACCCTTGTGTTCGGGACTCTGTGGTGCTGACCCTGTACCTATGGTAACCTCATCGAAAAGCGATCCTGGAAGCCGCAGTTCTCGTCCCTGTGTGAGGAAAGCGGGGCTGAAACCTGTCGTCTCCGATGCCATGCTGTTGATAGCCAAAGAAATTTCTGGGATCAACTCATCCCATTGGGTTTGCCTATTATCGGCCACTTGTGCAAGAATTCTTTTTGCGTTTCGGTTGGCTCTTTCTGTTGGGTTCTCCTGGGGGGTATAAGGTGCTGTAAACTGTTGTCGGATTCCTAAATCTTGAAGAAATCGCTGCAGTGTCCTACTGTTGAATTGAACGCCGTTGTCCGTGACGAGAACTTTTGGAACTCCATACCTCGCTAGAATCCTTTCTCGAAACGCCTTCTTCACACTGTGTGCGGTTGCTTGTCTCAGTGGTACGATTTCGGTCCACTTGGAGAATTTGTCAAAGAAAACTAGAATCATCGTGTTGCCGTGCTTGCTTCGGGGTAATGGTCCAACGAAGTCGGCACAGACGACTGACCAAGGCTCCTCTGGTAACTGTGTCAGCATCTTCCCGGCGGCTTTGCTCTGCAAAGGTTTATATCGCTGACATGATTCACAGCAGCGCACGTGTTTCCTTATATCCCTGAACATGCCTGGCCAGTAGTACCTGTTGGCTATCCTGGTGACGGTTTTTCTAATGCCTGGATGTCCAGCGCTGGGGTCATCGTGGTTTTCCTTAAGAACTCGGGCACGAAGATACCTCGGAACATAGAGCTTCCATGCGGCACAATCCTCGTCGTTTACCTGCCCTGGGATATGTCGATACAGTTGACCGTTTTCCATCGTATAATCGGCAAACTTCTCTGGATTCCTCTTAATTTCTGCCATCTTGGTTTCTATCCAGTTGCACTTTTCTCCGTTAGTCCTAACCGTGCTCAGTTTTTCTACTGGCTGTCTGGAAAGTGCGTCTGCGACCACGTTCCAATTGCCCTTGCGGTATTTCACGTCGAACATGTACTGTTGTAACTCAAGCGCCCATCTTGCTATACGCCCTGAAGGATTTTCCAAAGAGTTCAACCACTTCAGTGAGAGGTGGTCTGTGACGACGCAGAACCTGTAGCCTTCTAAATACGGTCGCATTTTCCTGATTCCCCAAACGATCGCGAGGCACTCCTTCTCTGTCGCTGAGTAGTTGATTTCGGCCTTGTTTAAATGCCGGCTGGCGTAGGCGATGACCTTAGGTTTCATCGGTTTCTTGCGTGAGAACAGCTCCTAACCCGCCTGGGCTATGCCTTTAAAATCTAAAACATCCTCTGATGTTACCAAGGCTATGGAAACGATATTTAATTTAGGTCGGATACCGAGAAATTTACATACCGATGATGCTAAAGAATTCTTTAATCGATAATTTCAAAATTTAGTGAGGAAATTCCGTGTCAACCATTATTCTACGTATAGTGTTTTAAAGGCGTCAATTGTTGAGCGTTTAAATAGGACACTAAAGCAGATGATGTGGAAGGAATTTAGTTACCATGGATCGTATCGATGGATAGATAACTATAAATATTTGATCGACAACTACAATAAGAAAAAGCATAGAACGATAAATATGGCTCCCATTGATGGGAATCCGTCTAATGAAAGGTTGTTATTAAAGACTGCCTACAATAATCTGAAAATATTTACAAAGTCAAAGTTCCGCAAAGGAGATTATGTTCGCATCAGTAAACATAAACATGTATTCGAAAAAGGCTATACACCGAAATGGACTACAGAGATTTTTAAAATTCAAAATATAAGAATTACAAACCCAACAACGTATATTCTTGAAGACTACCAGGGAAATACAATTAGAGGAGGAGGATTCTACGAAACTGAACTACTGAAAACAAAATATCCCAAAACCTACCTCGTGGAGAAAGTTCTTAAAACAAGAGGAAGCAAATTTTTCGTCAAGTGGTTAGGATTTTCGAATGAACGAATCCTTGGATCGATAGTAATGTAATCTTGTAAAATATATGTAACTAAATTTTCTGGTATAAAAAGATTGTTTGTGTGTGTTTTCATTTCATTAGTTAATCAACATTCAAGATGTTAATAACTCTTACTTTAAGTGGAAACAAATCCATTTTATCAGCTGATTACTTTCAACTTATAGATTTAGATAATAAGTACGTGTGTGGTCTGCTCGACTTTCGACTAGTTACAACACCATATCAAACGTCGACTATGAAAATAATTTATTTCATATTGGAGACCGTACAATTGAAATTCATGTCGGTTCATATGAGCTTGATGATATTGCCGAGTACATTCAAAGTAGATATTTAAGTATAGAGTCACATGAAAAGTTGCACGAGAAATTGGAAATAGCAGCCAACCCTAATACACTGCAAGCTATCGTAGAATCCCGTAAACATGACATTTTCTTTAATAAAGATCGAAGCAATGCTCCGCTCTTAAGATTCAGTAAAAGAATATTGGAAGCAGGAAAACTACATACATCGGACTTGCCTGTGAATATAACAAAGATCAATGCAATACACATTGAGTGTGACATAGTTACAGGTTCATATATTAATAATGCACCGGCGCATACAATACATATGTTTGCAGACAGATAAGTTCGATTACAGTAAAATTTGATCAAAGCAGTAACCTAATTAATTTTTGTGGAGAAACTATAACCCTCAGACTACATTTAAAACCACAAGAATAATGATTATCTATAATAAAAGCGCTTACATAGGTACACCTTCATTCACTTCTACCCTAACACTTGGACTAACAAGGTCGCAGAAGCCGCAGACAACACTTGACACTATATAGTACAACGTAAAGACCTGACGTTTGTGAATATAGAGTTTTTAAAATTTTTGGGTTTCACACTAAAGAAAAACTAAATTAAAATGAGTCAAATACTTGATGTTATACAAAAACCACTATATGATGATAGTATCATTAAAAAAGAATATCATAGCTACTAACCGTATTTACAATCATATAAAAGCAACGATGAGATAAGGATAACCATTCAAAATCAAGATATATTCGTTTTACCCAGTGAAAGTATAATTTATATGAGGTAGGGTCACCTTGGAGAATCGAAATGTGACTTCCGATGCAAAATTAAAAAATAAATGTATGACATTCTTGTTTGATGAAATTCGCTATGAGATTAATGGATTGGAAATTGATCGTACCCGTCACTTGAGTGTAACTACAACAGTGAAAAATTATGTCTCTTTGAATCTGACCGAAAGTAATATACTGAAAAATGCTGGTTGGTTTTCGAAGAATGAACTTGATATAAAGGATGGATATTTTAATTTTTGTATACCACTAAAAATGCTACTGGGATTTGCTGAAGACTTTAGTAAAATTATCTTAAATGCTAAACATGAACTTGTACTACTACTTTCAAATTCGGATGAAAATGCTGTTTATTCAAGCGTTGCAAATGAAAAATTAAAACTGAGTATAATTAATATTATGTGGAAAATTCCGCATGTACAATTAGCTGATTTTGCAAAATTACAACTCTTCCAAATTCGGATGAAAATGCTGTTTATTCAAGCGTTGCAAATGAAAAATGAAAACTGAGTATAATTAATATTATGTGGAAAATTCCGCATGTACAATTAGCTGATTTTGCAAAATTACAACTCTTCCAAATAATCCAAAGCGGTCAACCTATATCAATAGCATTCCGCAGTTGGGATTGTCATTTCAATCCGCTACTTACTCAAGGAACCAACCATCTGTGGAACGTGAAATTGTCTCCACAAAATGAAAGACCACGTTTTATACTGATTGTTTTTCGAAAGGACAACAAGTTTTAACATTGTCACTTAACTGATGTTAAAGTGCACTTAACTTCTGATACATATCCGTATGATGACCTCAACATGAATTTTGATCGTAATCGTTATGCTCTGCTGTATGATATGTACACAAAATTTCAACAAAGCTATTTTACTTGTGAATCTCAACCACTGCTGCTGCCTGAAGATTTCAAAGATACTGCACCGATAATTGTGGTGGATGTTAGTCATCAAAACGAAGCTATTAAAAGTGGACCAATTGATATTAGAATTGAATTTAAGACATCAAAGAATATTCCAGCCAATACATCGGCTTATTGTATACTTATACACGATAAAATAATTGAATATACACCAACGACTAGTGAAATTAAAAAAGTCGTCTAAGTGCAAACTGAGATGACAAATTTATTACTCTGGATGTGCAGGGCTTCAAAAGCAATTTTAATGAATTTATCGTCAAAGAGTTGGCAGTTACCTTCAGCTTTAATGAGTATAAGAATTTTATTATAAAACCGCTATATGGATTGAACAAATTAACACGTCAGTTCCAAAAACAAGTACACTGGTTAAATCGTAATCATCATGGTTTCACATGGAATGATGGCTTCATCGACTTTAGCAGTGTAAAATATTTCGTGAAGCAAAATCTTAAAAACACACCCGTATATGTTAAGGGAGCTGAAAAATCCAAATGGGTTGAAGAAATTTTCAACGTGCCCGTAATTAACGTGGAAGAATTGGGCTGCAGCAACTTTGAAATTTTACAACATACATACTTACTGCAAAGAATGTGCCATTCCCGTAATGGATGCGCTTCAAAATGCTATGCTGTTAAGAAATTTTCTAATTTCCTTCAATAAATAAAAAGAAAATGTGTTGTAACGAAGTTGTGCGCTTCAAAATGCTATGCTGTTAAGAAATTTTCTAATTTCCTTCAATAAATAAAAAGAAAATGTGTTGTAACGAAGTTTCTTGCCGGGGTATACTCAGTCTCGCCAGAGTCCCGTACCGAACACTTAAATAAAAAGCTTTCGGTTTTCTTTTGACAGTTTTTCGACTATTCATTCAAAGTTTTATTTTGCGGTATTTTATTGCTAACAGTATTTCTTAAAACTAGTTCCTTTAGTTCTAACGTCCGCTGAATAGCACTCAGTCCGTAAAAATACAAAATCTATATACACAGAGTTCTAGAATACGAGGTTTTATGATTGTCGGCGTCAGCCACTACGAGATACTAGCATTTACTTTGATTCAGGATTGGCGTCCGCTTAAAAGCACTCAGCCACGACGAGGTACTAAAAATTTACTTGGAATTGGGATTGGCGTCCGCTTAAGAGCACTCAGCCAGGACGAGGTACTAAAACTTACTTGGAATTGGGATTGGCGTCCGCTTAAGAGCACTCAGCCAGGACGAGGTACTAAAATTTACTTGGAATTGGGATTGGCGTCCGCTTAAGAGCACTCAGCCAGGACGAGGTACTAAAATGTACTCGGAATTGGGATTGGCGTCCGCTTAAGAGCACTCAGCCAGGACGAGGTACTAAGATTTACTTGGAATTGGGATTGGCGTCCGCTTAAGAGCACTCTGCCAGGACGAGGTACTAAGATTTACTTGGAATTGGGATTGGCGTCCGCTTAAGAGCACTCAGCCACTACGAGGTACTAAAGGTTCAAGGTTTGACGACTTACCACTTGGAGCACGAGATTCCAAAAGAGATGGAATTCAGCGCGGTGGGCCCTTTTATACACCGATCAAAACAACTCCACTGCAGTCGTTGTTCTTGTGCACATCCGGAATTTTCTAATGTGCATAGCGGCACACAACGTACTTGTTGTTGTTGTGCATATTTCTAGAAATATTTCTTGTGACTTTGTTGGTAGCTTTCCACGCTCTAATTTAATTTTCGCTTGCTTGTTTCGCGTCTCAGTCTTTGTTGTAATTGTTGTAAAAAGTATGTGGTTCATGTATTCTGTCTGACTGTTGTTTTTTTTATCCCTTTGTTAGCAAGCGAGTTAATGTGGTTGTTGTTGTTATTGTTAGCTTTGCATATTTTCGCCTTTGCTACGTTGCCTTTTTTTTTCTTTTTATTGTTGTTGATAGAATTTATTCCACCTGAAGTTGGGTCCGCACAACAAAAAAGGGGCTCGGTTGGGATGCAGGTCAGCTTATACACCCGGAGTTGTAAGGAAAAAATATTTCGGATAGCAGAAGAGTGATTCGTTTAGGGGTCAGTGTCACGCGATACTTCGGTTGCATGGTGGTATTCTTTGAGCTCCCCAATGTGAGCCGTGCGAGTTTTCGTATTTCCCTGGGAGTTGAGCTCGACGATAACTGGTGATGTGTATCTCTGGATCTGGTATTGACCGTCGTATTTCGGAGCCAGCTTGGCGGTAAACTTGTCCACTGCTTTCGATAGGGGATGGCTTCTTAATAATACCCACGTTCCTACTGCCGGGTTCCATTGTCTTCGCCGAAGGTTATAGTGTCGGGCTTGGTCCTTGGATGCTCGTTCGATGTTCCTCCTCACGATGTTGAATATCTCCTGCAGCCGGTTACCCTTGTGTTCGGGACTCTGTGGTGCTGACCCTGTACCTATGGTAACCTCATCGAAAAGCGATCCTGGAAGCCGCAGTTCTCGTCCCTGTGTGAGGAAAGCGGGGCTGAAACCTGTCGTCTCCGATGCCATGCTGTTGATAGCCAAAGAAATTTCTGGGATCAACTCATCCCATTGGGTTTGCCTATTATCGGCCACTTGTGCAAGAATTCTTTTTGCGTTTCGGTTGGCTCTTTCTGTTGGGTTCTCCTGGGGGGTATAAGGTGCTGTAAACTGTTGTCGGATTCCTAAATCTTGAAGAAATCGCTGCAGTGTCCTACTGTTGAATTGAACGCCGTTGTCCGTGACGAGAACTTTTGAAACTCCATACCTCGCTAGAATCCTTTCTCGAAACGCCTTCTTCACGTTGTGTGCGGTTGCTTGTCTCAGTGGTACGATTTCGGTCCACTTGGAGAATTTGTCAAAGAAAACTAGAATCATCGTGTTGCCGTGCTTGCTTCGGGGTAATGGTCCAACGAAGTCGGCACAGACGACTGACCAAGGCTCCTCTGGTAACTGTGTCAGCATTTTCCCGGCGGCTTTGCTCTGCAAAGGTTTATATCGCTGACATGATTCACAGCAGCGCACGTGTTTCCTTATATCCCTGAACATGCCTGGCCAGTAGTACCTGTTGGCTATCCTGGTGACGGTTTTTCTAATGCCTGGATGTCCAGCGCTGGGGTTACCGTGGTTTTCCTTAAGAACTCGGGCACGAAGATACCTCGGAACACAGAGCTTCCATGCGGCACAATCCTCGTCGTTTACCTGCCCTGGGATATGTCGATACAGTTGTGGTCGATGTCGATACTGGCTGTCTGGAAAGTGCGTCTGCGACCACGTTTCAATTGCCCTTGCGGTATTTCACGTCGAACATGTACTGTTGTAACTCAAGCGCCCATCTTGCTATACGCCCTGAAGGATTTTCCAAAGAGTTCAACCACTTCAGTGAGAGGTGGTCTGTGACGACGCAGAATCTGTAGCCTTCTAAATACGGTCGCATTTTCCTGATTCCCCCAACGATCGCGAGGCACTCCTTCTCTGTCGCTGAGTAGTTGATTTCGGCCTTGTTTAAATGCCGGCTTGCGTAGGCGATGACCTTCGGTTTCATCGGTTTCTTGCGTGAGAACAGCTCCTAACCCGCCTGGGCTATGCCTTTAAAATCTAAAACATCCTCTGATGTTACCAAGGCTATGGAAACGATATTTAATTTAGGTCGGATACCGAGAAATTTACATACCGGTGATGCTAAAGAATTCTTTAATCGACAATTTCAAAATTTAGTGAGGAAATTCCGTGTCAACCATTATTCTACGTATAGTGTTTTAAAGGCGTCAATTGTTGAGCGTTTCAATAGGACACTAAAGCAGATGATGTGGAAGGAATTTAGTTACCATGGATCGTATCGATGGATAGATAATTATAAATATTTGATCGACAACTACAATAAGAAAAAGCATAGAACGATAAATATGGCTTCCATTGATGGGAATCCGTCTAATGAAAGGTTGTTATTAAAGACTGCCTACAATAATCTGAAAATATTTACAAAGTCAAAGTTCCGCAAAGGAGATTATGTTCGCATCAGTAAACATAAACATGTATTCGAAAAAGGCTATACACCGAAATGGACTACAGAGATTTTTAAAATTCAAAATATAAGAATTACAAACCCAACAACGTATATTCTTGAAGACTACCAGGGAAATACAATTAGAGGAGGAGGATTCTACGAAACTGAACTACTGAAAACAAAATATCCCAAAACCTACCTCGTGGAGAAAGTTCTTAAAACAAGAGGAAGCAAATTTTTCGTCAAGTGGTTAGGATTTTCGAATGAACGAATCCTTGGATCGATAGTAATGTAATCTTGTAAAATATATGTAACTAAATTTTCTGGTATAAAAAGATTGTTTGTGTGTGTTTTCATTTCATTAGTTAATCAACATTCAAGATGTTAATAACTCTTACTTTAAGTGGAAACAAATCCATTTTATCAGCTGATTACTTTCAACTTATAGATTTAGATAATAAGTACGTGTGTGGTCTGCTCGACTTTCGACTAGTTACAACACCATATCAAACGTCGACTATGAAAATAATTTATTTCATATTGGAGACCGTACAATTGAAATTCATGTCGGTTCATATGAGCTTGATGATATTGCCGAGTACATTCAAAGTAGATATTTAAGTATAGAGTCACATGAAAAGTTGCACGAGAAATTGGAAATAGCAGCCAACCCTAATACACTGCAAGCTATCGTAGAATCCCGTAAACATGACATTTTCTTTAATAAAGATCGAAGCAATGCTCCGCTCTTAAGATTCAGTAAAAGAATATTGGAAGCAGGAAAACTACATACATCGGACTTGCCTGTGAATATAACAAAGATCAATGCAATACACATTGAGTGTGACATAGTTACAGGTTCATATATTAATAATGCACCGGCGCATACAATACATATGTTTGCAGACAGATAAGTTCGATTACAGTAAAATTTGATCAAAGCAGTAACCTAATTAATTTTTGTGGAGAAACTATAACCCTCAGACTACATTTAAAACCACAAGAATAATGATTATCTATAATAAAAGCGCTTACATAGGTACACCTTCATTCACTTCTACCCTAACACTTGGACTAAAAAGGTCGCAGAAGCCGCAGACAACACTTGACACTATATAGTACAACGTAAAGACCTGACGTTTGTGAATATAGAGTTTTTAAAATTTTTGGGTTTCACACTAAAGAAAAACTAAATTAAAATGAGTCAAATACTTGATGTTATACAAAAACCACTATATGATGATAGTATCATTAAAAAAGAATATCATAGCTACTAACCGTATTTACAATCATATAAAAGCAACGATGAGATAAGGATAACCATTCAAAATCAAGATATATTCGTTTTACCCAGTGAAAGTATAATTTATATGAGGTAGGGTCACCTTGGAGAATCGAAATGTGACTTCCGATGCAAAATTAAAAAATAAATGTATGACATTCTTGTTTGATGAAATTCGCTATGAGATTAATGGATTGGAAATTGATCGTACCCGTCACTTGAGTGTAACTACAACAGTGAAAAATTATGTCTCTTTGAATCTGACCGAAAGTAATATACTGAAAAATGCTGGTTGGTTTTCGAAGAATGAACTTGATATAAAGGATGGATATTTTAATTTTTGTATACCACTAAAAATGCTACTGGGATTTGCTGAAGACTTTAGTAAAATTATCTTAAATGCTAAACATGAACTTGTACTACTACTTTCAAATTCGGATGAAAATGCTGTTTATTCAAGCGTTGCAAATGAAAAATTAAAACTGAGTATAATTAATATTATGTGGAAAATTCCGCATGTACAATTAGCTGATTTTGCAAAATTACAACTCTTCCAAATTCGGATGAAAATGCTGTTTATTCAAGCGTTGCAAATGAAAAATGAAAACTGAGTATAATTAATATTATGTGGAAAATTCCGCATGTACAATTAGCTGATTTTGCAAAATTACAACTCTTCCAAATAATCCAAAGCGGTCAACCTATATCAATAGCATTCCGCAGTTGGGATTGTCATTTCAATCCGCTACTTACTCAAGGAACCAACCATCTGTGGAACGTGAAATTGTCTCCACAAAATGAAAGACCACGTTTTATACTGATTGTTTTTCGAAAGGACAACAAGTTTTAACATTGTCACTTAACTGATGTTAAAGTGCACTTAACTTCTGATACATATCCGTATGATGACCTCAACATGAATTTTGATCGTAATCGTTATGCTCTGCTGTATGATATGTACACAAAATTTCAACAAAGCTATTTTACTTGTGAATCTCAACCACTGCTGCTGCCTGAAGATTTCAAAGATACTGCACCGATAATTGTGGTGGATGTTAGTCATCAAAACGAAGCTATTAAAAGTGGACCAATTGATATTAGAATTGAATTTAAGACATCAAAGAATATTCCAGCCAATACATCGGCTTATTGTATACTTATACACGATAAAATAATTGAATATACACCAACGACTAGTGAAATTAAAAAAGTCGTCTAAGTGCAAACTGAGATGACAAATTTATTACTCTGGATGTGCAGGGCTTCAAAAGCAATTTTAATGAATTTATCGTCAAAGAGTTGGCAGTTACCTTCAGCTTTAATGAGTATAAGAATTTTATTATAAAACCGCTATATGGATTGAACAAATTAACACGTCAGTTCCAAAAACAAGTACACTGGTTAAATCGTAATCATCATGGTTTCACATGGAATGATGGCTTCATCGACTTTAGCAGTGTAAAATATTTCGTGAAGCAAAATCTTAAAAACACACCCGTATATGTTAAGGGAGCTGAAAAATCCAAATGGGTTGAAGAAATTTTCAACGTGCCCGTAATTAACGTGGAAGAATTGGGCTGCAGCAACTTTGAAATTTTACAACATACATACTTACTGCAAAGAATGTGCCATTCCCATAATGGATGCGCTTCAAAATGCTATGCTGTTAAGAAATTTTCTAATTTCCTTCAATAAATAAAAAGAAAATGTGTTGTAACGAAGTTGTGCGCTTCAAAATGCTATGCTGTTAAGAAATTTTCTAATTTCCTTCAATAAATAAAAAGAAAATGTGTTGTAACGAAGTTTCTTGCCGGGGTATACTCAGTCTCGCCAGAGTCCCGTACCGAACACTTAAATAAAAAGCTTTCGGTTTTCTTTTGACAGTTTTTCGACTATTCATTCAAAGTTTTATTTTGCGGTATTTTATTGCTAACAGTATTTCTTAAAACTAGTTCCTTTAGTTCTAACGTCCGCTGAATAGCACTCAGTCCGTAAAAATACAAAATCTATATACACAGAGTTCTAGAATACGAGGTTTTATGATTGTCGGCGTCAGCCACTACGAGATACTAGCATTTACTTTGATTCAGGATTGGCGTCCGCTTAAAAGCACTCAGCCACGACGAGGTACTAAAACTTACTTGGAATTGGGATTGGCGTCCGCTTAAGAGCACTCAGCCAGGACGAGGTACTAAAATTTACTTGGAATTGGGATTGGCGTCCGCTTAAGAGCACTCAGCCAGGACGAGGTACTAAAATTTACTTGGAATTGGGATTGGCGTCCGCTTAAGAGCACTCAGCCAGGACGAGGTACTAAGATTTACTTGGAATTGGGATTGGCGTCCGCTTAAGAGCACTCAGCCACTACGAGGTACTAGAGGTTCAAGGTTTGACGACTTACCACTTGGAGCACGAGATTCCAAAAGAGATCGAATTCAGCGCGGTGGGCCCTTTTATACACCGATCAAAACAACTCCTCTGCAGTCGTTGTTCTTGTGCACATTCCGGAATTTTCTAATGTGCATAGCGGCACACAACGTCCTTGTTGTTGTTGTGCATATTTCTAGAAATATTTCTTGTGACTTTGTTGGTAGCTTCCCACGCTCTAATTTAATTTTCGCTTGCTTGTTTCGCGTCGCAGTCTTTGTTGTAATTGTTGTAAAAAGTATGTGGTTCATGTATTCTGTGTGACTGTTGTTTTTTTATCCCTTTGTTAGCAAGCGAGTTAATGTGGTTGTTGTTGTTATTGTTAGCTTTGCATATTTTCGCCTTTGCTACGTTGCCTTTTTTTTTCTTTTTATTGTTGTTGATAGAATTTATTCCACCTGAAGTTGGGTCCGCACAACCCAGGTCACCGCGTTTTCAGTTTACGTTTACTAAAAAGGGGCTCGGTTGGGATGCAGGTCAGGTTCTACACCCGGAGTTGTAAGGAAAAAATATTTTTTCTTACACTCCCCCTTTCTTTCGGATAGCAGAAGAGTGATTCGTTTAGGGGTCAGTGTCACGCGATACTTCGGTTGCATGGTGGTATTCTTTGAGCTCCCCAATGTGAGCCGTGCGAGTTTTCGTATTTCCCTGGGAGTTGAGCTCGACGATAACTGGTGATGTGTATCTCTGGATCTGGTATGGACCGTCGTATTTCGGAGCCAGCTTGGCGGTAAACTTGTCCACTGCTTTCGATAGGGGATGGCTTCTCAATAATACCCACGTTCCTACTGCCGGGTTCCATTGTCTTCGCCGAAGGTTATAGTATCGGGCTTGGTCCTTGGATGCTCGTTCGATGTTCCTCCTCACGATGTTGAATATCTCCTGCAGCCGGTTACCCTTGTGTTCGGGACTCTGTGGTGCTGACCCTGTACCTATGGTAACCTCATCGAAAAGCGATCCTGGAAGCCGCAGTTCTCGTCCCTGTGTGAGGAAAGCGGGGCTGAAACCTGTCGTCTCCGATGCCATGCTGTTGATAGCCAAAGAAATTTCTGGGATCAACTCATCCCATTGGGTTTGCCTATTATCGGCCACTTGTGCAAGAATTCTTTTTGCGTTTCGGTTGGCTCTTTCTGTTGGGTTCTCCTGGGGGGTATAAGGTGCTGTAAACTGTTGTCGGATTCCTAAATCTTGAAGAAATCGCTGCAGTGTCCTACTGTTGAATTGAACGCCGTTGTCCGTGACGAGAACTTTTGGAACTCCATACCTCGCTAGAATCCTTTCTCGAAACGCCTTCTTCACACTGTGTGCGGTTGCTTGTCTCAGTGGTACGATTTCGGTCCACTTGGAGAATTTGTCAAAGAAAACTAGAATCATCGTGTTGCCGTGCTTGCTTCGGGGTAATGGTCCAACGAAGTCGGCACAGACGACTGACCAAGGCTCCTCTGGTAACTGTGTCAGCATTTTCCCGGCGGCTTTGCTCTGCAAAGGTTTATATCGCTGACATGATTCACAGCAGCGCACGTGTTTCCTTATATCCCTGAACATGCCTGGCCAGTAGTACCTGTTGGCTATCCTGGTGACGGTTTTTCTAATGCCTGGATGTCCAGCGCTGGGGTCATCGTGGTTTTCCTTAAGAACTCGGGCACGAAGATACCTCGGAACATAGAGCTTCCATGCGGCACAATCCTCGTCGTTTACCTGCCCTGGGATATGTCGATACAGTTGACCGTTTTCCATCGTATAATCGGCAAACTTCTCTGGATTCCTCTTAATTTCTGCCATCTTGGTTTCTATCCAGTTGCACTTTTCTCCGTTAGTCCTAACCGTGCTCAGTTTTTCTACTGGCTGTCTGGAAAGTGCGTCTGCGACCACGTTCCAATTGCCCTTGCGGTATTTCACGTCGAACATGTACTGTTGTAACTCAAGCGCCCATCTTGCTATACGCCCTGAAGGATTTTCCAAAGAGTTCAACCACTTCAGTGAGAGGTGGTCTGTGACGACGCAGAACCTGTAGCCTTCTAAATACGGTCGTATTTTCCTGATTCCCCATCCCCACGATCGCGAGGCACTCCTTCTCTGTCGCTGAGTAGTTGATTTCGGCCTTGTTTAAATGCCGGCTTGCGTAGGCGATGACCTTCGGTTTCATCGGTTTCTTGCGTGAGAACAGCTCCTAACCCGCCTGGGCTATGCCTTTAAAATCTAAAACATCCTCTGATGTTACCAAGGCTATGGAAACGATATTTAATTTAGGTCGGATACCGAGAAATTTACATACCGATGATGCTAAAGAATTCTTTAATCGATAATTTCAAAATTTAGTGAGGAAATTCCGTGTCAACCATTATTCTACGTATAGTGTTTTAAAGGCGTCAATTGTTGAGCGTTTCAATAGGACACTAAAGCAGATGATGTGGAAGGAATTTAGTTACCATGGATCGTATCGATGGATAGATAATTATAAATATTTGATCGACAACTACAATAAGAAAAAGCATAGAACGATAAATATGGCTCCCATTGATGGGAATCCGTCTAATGAAAGGTTGTTATTAAAGACTGCCTACAATAATCTGAAAATATTTACAAAGTCAAAGTTCCGCAAAGGAGATTATGTTCGCATCAGTAAACATAAACATGTATTCGAAAAAGGCTATACACCGAAATGGACTACAGAGATTTTTAAAATTCAAAATATAAGAATTACAAACCCAACAACGTATATTCTTGAAGACTGCCAGGGAAATACAATTAGAGGAGGAGGATTCTACGAAACTGAACTACTGAAAACAAAATATCCCAAAACCTACCTCGTGGAGAAAGTTCTTAAAACAAGAGGAAGCAAATTTTTCGTCAAGTGGTTAGGATTTTCGAATGAACGAATCCTTGGATCGATAGTAATGTAATCTTGTAAAATATATGTAACTAAATTTTCTGGTATAAAAAGATTGTTTGTGTGTGTTTTCATTTCATTAGTTAATCAACATTCAAGATGTTAATAACTCTTACTTTAAGTGGAAACAAATCCATTTTATCAGCTGATTACTTTCAACTTATAGATTTAGATAATAAGTACGTGTGTGGTCTGCTCGACTTTCGACTAGTTACAACACCATATCAAACGTCGACTATGAAAATAATTTATTTCATATTGGAGACCGTACAATTGAAATTCATGTCGGTTCATATGAGCTTGATGATATTGCCGAGTACATTCAAAGTAGATATTTAAGTATAGAGTCACATGAAAAGTTGCACGAGAAATTGGAAATAGCAGCCAACCCTAATACACTGCAAGCTATCGTAGAATCCCGTAAACATGACATTTTCTTTAATAAAGATCGAAGCAATGCTCCGCTCTTAAGATTCAGTAAAAGAATATTGAAAGCGGGAAAACTACATACATCGGACTTGCCTGTGAATATAACAAAGATCAATGCAATACACATTGAGTGTGACATAGTTACAGGTTCATATATTAATAATGCACCGGCGCATACAATACATATGTTTGCAGACAGATAAGTTCGATTACAGTAAAATTTGATCAAAGCAGTAACCTAATTAATTTTTGTGGAGAAACTATAACCCTCAGACTACATTTAAAACCACAAGAATAATGATTATCTATAATAAAAGCGCTTACATAGGTACACCTTCATTCACTTCTACCCTAACACTTGGACTAACAAGGTCGCAGAAGCCGCAGACAACACTTGACACTATATAGTACAACGTAAAGACCTGACGTTTGTGAATATAGAGTTTTTAAAATTTTTGGGTTTCACACTAAAGAAAAACTAAATTAAAATGAGTCAAATACTTGATGTTATACAAAAACCACTATATGATGATAGTATCATTAAAAAAGAATATCATAGCTACTAACCGTATTTACAATCATATAAAAGCAACGATGAGATAAGGATAACCATTCAAAATCAAGATATATTCGTTTTACCCAGTGAAAGTATAATTTATATGAGGTAGGGTCACCTTGGAGAATCGAAATGTGACTTCCGATGCAAAATTAAAAAATAAATGTATGACATTCTTGTTTGATGAAATTCGCTATGAGATTAATGGATTGGAAATTGATCGTACCCGTCACTTGAGTGTAACTACAACAGTGAAAAATTATGTCTCTTTGAATCTGACCGAAAGTAATATACTGAAAAATGCTGGTTGGTTTTCGAAGAATGAACTTGATATAAAGGATGGATATTTTAATTTTTGTATACCACTAAAAATGCTACTGGGATTTGCTGAAGACTTTAGTAAAATTATCTTAAATGCTAAACATGAACTTGTACTACTACTTTCAAATTCAGATGAAAATGCTGTTTATTCAAGCGTTGCAAATGAAAAATTAAAACTGAGTATAATTAATATTATGTGGAAAATTCCGCATGTACAATTAGCTGATTTTGCAAAATTACAACTCTTCCAAATTCGGATGAAAATGCTGTTTATTCAAGCGTTGCAAATGAAAAATGAAAACTGAGTATAATTAATATTATGTGGAAAATTCCGCATGTACAATTAGCTGATTTTGCAAAATTACAACTCTTCCAAATAATCCAAAGCGGTCAACCTATATCAATAGCATTCCGCAGTTGGGATTGTCATTTCAATCCGCTACTTACTCAAGGAACCAACCATCTGTGGAACGTGAAATTGTCTCCACAAAATGAAAGACCACGTTTTATACTGATTGTTTTTCGAAAGGACAACAAGTTTTAACATTGTCACTTAACTGATGTTAAAGTGCACTTAACTTCTGATACATATCCGTATGATGACCTCAACATGAATTTTGATCGTAATCGTTATGCTCTGCTGTATGATATGTACACAAAATTTCAACAAAGCTATTTTACTTGTGAATCTCAACCACTGCTGCTGCCTGAAGATTTCAAAGATACTGCACCGATAATTGTGGTGGATGTTAGTCATCAAAACGAAGCTATTAAAAGTGGACCAATTGATATTAGAATTGAATTTAAGACATCAAAGAATATTCCAGCCAATACATCGGCTTATTGTATACTTATACACGATAAAATAATTGAATATACACCAACGACTAGTGAAATTAAAAAAGTCGTCTAAGTGCAAACTGAGATGACAAATTTATTACTCTGGATGTGCAGGGCTTCAAAAGCAATTTTAATGAATTTATCGTCAAAGAGTTGGTAGTTACCTTCAGCTTTATTGAGTATAAGAATTTTATTATAAAACCGCTATATGGATTGAACAAATTAACACGTCAGTTCCAAAAACAAGTACACTGGTTAAATCGTAATCATCATGGTTTCACATGGAATGATGGCTTCATCGACTTTAGCAGTGTAAAATATTTCGTGAAGCAAAATCTTAAAAACACACCCGTATATGTTAAGGGAGCTGAAAAATCCAAATGGGTTGAAGAAATTTTCAACGTGCCCGTAATTAACGTGGAAGAATTGGGCTGCAGCAACTTTGAAATTTTACAACATACATACTTACTGCAAAGAATGTGCCATTCCCATAATGGATGCGCTTCAAAATGCTATGCTGTTAAGAAATTTTCTAATTTCCTTCAATAAATAAAAAGAAAATGTGTTGTAACGAAGTTGTGCGCTTCAAAATGCTATGCTGTTAAGAAATTTTCTAATTTCCTTCAATAAATAAAAAGAAAATGTGTTGTAACGAAGTTTCTTGCCGGGGTATACTCAGTCTCGCCAGAGTCCCGTACCGAACACTTAAATAAAAAGCTTTCGGTTTTCTTTTGACAGTTTTTCGACTATTCATTCAAAGTTTTATTTTGCGGTATTTTATTGCTAACAGTATTTCTTAAAACTAGTTCCTTTAGTTCTAACGTCCGCTGAATAGCACTCAGTCCGTAAAAATACAAAATCTATATACACAGAGTTCTAGAATACGAGGTTTTATGATTGTCGGCGTCAGCCACTACGAGATACTAGCATTTACTTTGATTCAGGATTGGCGTCCGCTTAAAAGCACTCAGCCACGACGAGGTACTAAAACTTACTTGGAATTGGGATTGGCGTCCGCTTAAGAGCACTCAGCCAGGACGAGGTACTAAAATTTACTTGGAATTGGGATTGGCGTCCGCTTAAGAGCACTCAGCCAGGACGAGGTACTAAAATTTATTTGGAATTGGGATTGGCGTCCGCTTAAGAGCACTCAGCCAGGACGAGGTACTAAGATTTACTTGGAATTGGGATTGGCGTTCGCTTAAGAGCACTCAGCCACTACGAGGTACTAGAGGTTCAAGGTTTGACGACTTACCACTTGGAGCACGAGATTCCAAAAGAGATCGAATTCAGCGCGGTGGGCCCTTTTATACACCGATCAAAACAACTCCTCTGCAGTCGTTGTTCTTGTGCACATTCCGGAATTTTCTAATGTGCATAGCGGCACACAACGTCCTTGTTGTTGTTGTGCATATTTCTAGAAATATTTCTTGTGACTTTGTTGGTAGCTTCCCACGCTCTAATTTAATTTTCGCTTGCTTGTTTCGCGTCGCAGTCTTTGTTGTAATTGTTGTAAAATGTATGTGGTTCATGTATTCTGTGTGACTGTTGTTTTTTTATCCCTTTGTTAGCAAGCGAGTTAATGTGGTTGTTGTTGTTATTGTTAGCTTTGCATATTTTCGCCTTTGCTACGTTGCCTTTTTTTTTCTTTTTATTGTTGTTGATAGAATTTATTCCACCTGAAGTTGGGTCCGCACAACCCAGGTCACCGCGTTTTCAGTTTACGTTTACTAAAAAGGGGCTCGGTTGGGATGCAGGTCAGGTTCTACACCCGGAGTTGTAAGGAAAAAATATTTTTTCTTACACTCCCCCTTTCTTTCGGATAGCAGAAGAGTGATTCGTTTAGGGGTCAGTGTCACGCGATACTTCGGTTGCATGGTGGTATTCTTTGAGCTCCCCAATGTGAGCCGTGCGAGTTTTCGTATTTCCCTGGGAGTTGAGCTCGACGATAACTGGTGATGTGTATCTCTGGATCTGGTATGGACCGTCGTATTTCGGAGCCAGCTTGGCGGTAAACTTGTCCACTGCTTTCGATAGGGGATGGCTTCTCAATAATACCCACGTTCCTACTGCCGGGTTCCATTGTCTTCGCCGAAGGTTATAGTGTCGGGCTTGGTCCTTGGATGCTCGTTCGATGTTCCTCCTCACGATGTTGAATATCTCCTGCAGCCGGTTACCCTTGTGTTCGGGACTCTGTGGTGCTGACCCTGTACCTATGGTAACCTCATCGAAAAGCGATCCTGGAAGCCGCAGTTCTCGTCCCTGTGTGAGGAAAGCGGGGCTGAAACCTGTCGTCTCCGATGCCATGCTGTTGATAGCCAAAGAAATTTCTGGGATCAACTCATCCCATTGGGTTTGCCTATTATCGGCCACTTGTGCAAGAATTCTTTTTGCGTTTCGGTTGGCTCTTTCTGTTGGGTTCTCCTGGGGGTATAAGGTGCTGTAAACTGTTGTCGGATTCCTAAATCTTGAAGAAATCGCTGCAGTGTCCTACTGTTGAATTGAACGCCGTTGTCCGTGACGAGAACTTTTGGAACTCCATACCTCGCTAGAATCCTTTCTCGAAACGCCTTCTTCACACTGTGTGCGGTTGCTTGTCTCAGTGGTACGATTTCGGTCCACTTGGAGAATTTGTCAAAGAAAACTAGAATCATCGTGTTGCCGTGCTTGCTTCGGGGTAATGGTCCAACGAAGTCGGCACAGACGACTGA
Organism: Sicus ferrugineus; assembly: GCA_922984085.1. NCBI lineage: Eukaryota > Metazoa > Arthropoda > Insecta > Diptera > Conopidae > Sicus > Sicus ferrugineus. The sequence goes on along the minus strand of OV277348.1, from coordinate 28,970,691 downwards.
CCAAGGCTCCTCTGGTAACTGTGTCAGCATCTTCCCGGCGGCTTTGCTCTGCAAAGGTTTATATCGCTGACATGATTCACAGCAGCGCACGTGTTTCCTTATATCCCTGAACATGCCTGGCCAGTAGTACCTGTTGGCTATCCTGGTGACGGTTTTTCTAATGCCTGGATGTCCAGCGCTGGGGTCATCGTGGTTTTCCTTAAGAACTCGGGCACGAAGATACCTCGGAACATAGAGCTTCCATGCGGCACAATCCTCGTCGTTTACCTGCCCTGGGATATGTCGATACAGTTGACCGTTTTCCATCGTATAATCGGCAAACTTCTCTGGATTCCTCTTAATTTCTGCCATCTTGGTTTCTATCCAGTTGCACTTTTCTCCGTTAGTCCTAACCGTGCTCAGTTTTTCTACTGGCTGTCTGGAAAGTGCGTCTGCGACCACGTTCCAATTGCCCTTGCGGTATTTCACGTCGAACATGTACTGTTGTAACTCAAGCGCCCATCTTGCTATACGCCCTGAAGGATTTTCCAAAGAGTTCAACCACTTCAGTGAGAGGTGGTCTGTGACGACGCAGAACCTGTAGCCTTCTAAATACGGTCGCATTTTCCTGATTCCCCAAACGATCGCGAGGCACTCCTTCTCTGTCGCTGAGTAGTTGATTTCGGCCTTGTTTAAATGCCGGCTTGCGTAGGCGATGACCTTCGGTTTCATCGGTTTCTTGCGTGAGAACAGCTCCTAACCCGCCTGGGCTATGCCTTTAAAATCTAAAACATCCTCTGATGTTACCAAGGCTATGGAAACGATATTTAATTTAGGTCGGATACCGAGAAATTTACATACCGATGATGCTAAAGAATTCTTTAATCGATAATTTCAAAATTTAGTGAGGAAATTCCGTGTCAACCATTATTCTACGTATAGTGTTTTAAAGGCGTCAATTGTTGAGCGTTTCAATAGGACACTAAAGCAGATGATGTGGAAGGAATTTAGTTACCATGGATCGTATCGATGGATAGATAATTATAAATATTTGATCGACAACTACAATAAGAAAAAGCATAGAACGATAAATATGGCTCCCATTGATGGGAATCCGTCTAATGAAAGGTTGTTATTAAAGACTGCCTACAATAATCTGAAAATATTTACAAAGTCAAAGTTCCGCAAAGGAGATTATGTTCGCATCAGTAAACATAAACATGTATTCGATAAAGGCTATACACCGAAATGGACTACAGAGATTTTTAAAATTCAAAATATAAGAATTACAAACCCAACAACGTATATTCTTGAAGACTACCAGGGAAATACAATTAGAGGAGGAGGATTCTACGAAACTGAACTACTGAAAACAAAATATCCCAAAACCTACCTCGTGGAGAAAGTTCTTAAAACAAGAGGAAGCAAATTTTTCGTCAAGTGGTTAGGATTTTCGAATGAACGAATCCTTGGATCGATAGTAATGTAATCTTGTAAAATATATGTAACTAAATTTTCTGGTATAAAAAGATTGTTTGTGTGTGTTTTCATTTCATTAGTTAATCAACATTCAAGATGTTAATAACTCTTACTTTAAGTGGAAACAAATCCATTTTATCAGCTGATTACTTTCAACTTATAGATTTAGATAATAAGTACGTGTGTGGTCTGCTCGACTTTCGACTAGTTACAACACCATATCAAACGTCGACTATGAAAATAATTTATTTCATATTGGAGACCGTACAATTGAAATTCATGTCGGTTCATATGAGCTTGATGATATTGCCGAGTACATTCAAAGTAGATATTTAAGTATAGAGTCACATGAAAAGTTGCACGAGAAATTGGAAATAGCAGCCAACCCTAATACACTGCAAGCTATCGTAGAATCCCGTAAACATGACATTTTCTTTAATAAAAATCGAAGCAATGCTCCGCTCTTAAGATTCAGTAAAAGAATATTGGAAGCAGGAAAACTACATACATCGGACTTGCCTGTGAATATAACAAAGATCAATGCAATACACATTGAGTGTGACATAGTTACAGGTTCATATATTAATAATGCACCGGCGCATACAATACATATGTTTGCAGACAGATAAGTTCGATTACAGTAAAATTTGATCAAAGCAGTAACCTAATTAATTTTTGTGGAGAAACTATAACCCTCAGACTACATTTAAAACCACAAGAATAATGATTATCTATAATAAAAGCGCTTACATAGGTACACCTTCATTCACTTCTACCCTAACACTTGGACTAAAAAGGTCGCAGAAGCCGCAGACAACACTTGACACTATATAGTACAACGTAAAGACCTGACGTTTGTGAATATAGAGTTTTTAAAATTTTTGGGTTTCACACTAAAGAAAAACTAAATTAAAATGAGTCAAATACTTGATGTTATACAAAAACCACTATATGATGATAGTATCATTAAAAAAGAATATCATAGCTACTAACCGTATTTACAATCATATAAAAGCAACGATGAGATAAGGATAACCATTCAAAATCAAGATATATTCGTTTTACCCAGTGAAAGTATAATTTATATGAGGTAGGGTCACCTTGGAGAATCGAAATGTGACTTCCGATGCAAAATTAAAAAATAAATGTATGACATTCTTGTTTGATGAAATTCGCTATGAGATTAATGGATTGGAAATTGATCGTACCCGTCACTTGAGTGTAACTACAACAGTGAAAAATTATGTCTCTTTGAATCTGACCGAAAGTAATATACTGAAAAATGCTGGTTGGTTTTCGAAGAATGAACTTGATATAAAGGATGGATATTTTAATTTTTGTATACCACTAAAAATGCTACTGGGATTTGCTGAAGACTTTAGTAAAATTATCTTAAATGCTAAACATGAACTTGTACTACTACTTTCAAATTCGGATGAAAATGCTGTTTATTCAAGCGTTGCAAATGAAAAATTAAAACTGAGTATAATTAATATTATGTGGAAAATTCCGCATGTACAATTAGCTGATTTTGCAAAATTACAACTCTTCCAAATTCGGATGAAAATGCTGTTTATTCAAGCGTTGCAAATGAAAAATGAAAACTGAGTATAATTAATATTATGTGGAAAATTCCGCATGTACAATTAGCTGATTTTGCAAAATTACAACTCTTCCAAATAATCCAAAGCGGTCAACCTATATCAATAGCATTCCGCAGTTGGGATTGTCATTTCAATCCGCTACTTACTCAAGGAACCAACCATCTGTGGAACGTGAAATTGTCTCCACAAAATGAAAGACCACGTTTTATACTGATTGTTTTTCGAAAGGACAACAAGTTTTAACATTGTCACTTAACTGATGTTAAAGTGCACTTAACTTCTGATACATATCCGTATGATGACCTCAACATGAATTTTGATCGTAATCGTTATGCTCTGCTGTATGATATGTACACAAAATTTCAACAAAGCTATTTTACTTGTGAATCTCAACCACTGCTGCTGCCTGAAGATTTCAAAGATACTGCACCGATAATTGTGGTGGATGTTAGTCATCAAAACGAAGCTATTAAAAGTGGACCAATTGATATTAGAATTGAATTTAAGACATCAAAGAATATTCCAGCCAATACATCGGCTTATTGTATACTTATACACGATAAAATAATTGAATATACACCAACGACTAGTGAAATTAAAAAAGTCGTCTAAGTGCAAACTGAGATGACAAATTTATTACTCTGGATGTGCAGGGCTTCAAAAGCAATTTTAATGAATTTATCGTCAAAGAGTTGGTAGTTACCTTCAGCTTTAATGAGTATAAGAATTTTATTATAAAACCGCTATATGGATTGAACAAATTAACACGTCAGTTCCAAAAACAAGTACACTGGTTAAATCGTAATCATCATGGTTTCACATGGAATGATGGCTTCATCGACTTTAGCAGTGTAAAATATTTCGTGAAGCAAAATCTTAAAAACACACCCGTATATGTTAAGGGAGCTGAAAAATCCAAATGGGTTGAAGAAATTTTCAACGTGCCCGTAATTAACGTGGAAGAATTGGGCTGCAGCAACTTTGAAATTTTACAACATACATACTTACTGCAAAGAATGTGCCATTCCCATAATGGATGCGCTTCAAAATGCTATGCTGTTAAGAAATTTTCTAATTTCCTTCAATAAATAAAAAGAAAATGTGTTGTAACGAAGTTGTGCGCTTCAAAATGCTATGCTGTTAAGAAATTTTCTAATTTCCTTCAATAAATAAAAAGAAAATGTGTTGTAACGAAGTTTCTTGCCGGGGTATACTCAGTCTCGCCAGAGTCCCGTACCGAACACTTAAATAAAAAGCTTTCGGTTTTCTTTTGACAGTTTTTCGACTATTCATTCAAAGTTTTATTTTGCGGTATTTTATTGCTAACAGTATTTCTTAAAACTAGTTCCTTTAGTTCTAACGTCCGCTGAATAGCACTCAGTCCGTAAAAATACAAAATCTATATACACAGAGTTCTAGAATACGAGGTTTTATGATTGTCGGCGTCAGCCACTACGAGATACTAGCATTTACTTTGATTCAGGATTGGCGTCCGCTTAAAAGCACTCAGCCACGACGAGGTACTAAAACTTACTTGGAATTGGGATTGGCGTCCGCTTAAGAGCACTCAGCCAGGACGAGGTACTAAAATTTACTTGGAATTGGGATTGGCGTCCGCTTAAGAGCACTCAGCCAGGACGAGGTACTAAAATTTACTTGGAATTGGGATTGGCGTCCGCTTAAGAGCACTCAGCCAGGACGAGGTACTAAGATTTACTTGGAATTGGGATTGGCGTCCGCTTAAGAGCACTCAGCCACTACGAGGTACTAGAGGTTCAAGGTTTGACGACTTACCACTTGGAGCACGAGATTCCAAAAGAGATCGAATTCAGCGCGGTGGGCCCTTTTATACACCGATCAAAACAACTCCTCTGCAGTCGTTGTTCTTGTGCACATTCCGGAATTTTCTAATGTGCATAGCGGCACACAACGTCCTTGTTGTTGTTGTGCATATTTCTAGAAATATTTCTTGTGACTTTGTTGGTAGCTTCCCACGCTCTAATTTAATTTTCGCTTGCTTGTTTCGCGTCGCAGTCTTTGTTGTAATTGTTGTAAAAAGTATGTGGTTCATGTATTCTGTGTGACTGTTGTTTTTTTATCCCTTTGTTAGCAAGCGAGTTAATGTGGTTGTTGTTGTTATTGTTAGCTTTGCATATTTTCGCCTTTGCTACGTTGCCTTTTTTTTTTTCTTTTTATTGTTGTTGATAGAATTTATTCCACCTGAAGTTGGGTCCGCACAACCCAGGTCACCGCGTTTTCAGTTTACGTTTACTAAAAAGGGGCTCGGTTGGGATGCAGGTCAGGTTCTACACCCGGAGTTGTAAGGAAAAAATATTTTTTCTTACACTCCCCCTTTCTTTCGGATAGCAGAAGAGTGATTCGTTTAGGGGTCAGTGTCACGCGATACTTCGGTTGCATGGTGGTATTCTTTGAGCTCCCCAATGTGAGCCGTGCGAGTTTTCGTATTTCCCTGGGAGTTGAGCTCGACGATAACTGGTGATGTGTATCTCTGGATCTGGTATGGACCGTCGTATTTCGGAGCCAGCTTGGCGGTAAACTTGTCCACTGCTTTCGATAGGGGATGGCTTCTCAATAATACCCACGTTCCTACTGCCGGGTTCCATTGTCTTCGCCGAAGGTTATAGTGTCGGGCTTGGTCCTTGGATGCTCGTTCGATGTTCCTCCTCACGATGTTGAATATCTCCTGCAGCCGGTTACCCTTGTGTTCGGGACTCTGTGGTGCTGACCCTGTACCTATGGTAACCTCATCGAAAAGCGATCCTGGAAGCCGCAGTTCTCGTCCCTGTGTGAGGAAAGCGGGGCTGAAACCTGTCGTCTCCGATGCCATGCTGTTGATAGCCAAAGAAATTTCTGGGATCAACTCATCCCATTGGGTTTGCCTATTATCGGCCACTTGTGCAAGAATTCTTTTTGCGTTTCGGTTGGCTCTTTCTGTTGGGTTCTCCTGGGGGTATAAGGTGCTGTAAACTGTTGTCGGATTCCTAAATCTTGAAGAAATCGCTGCAGTGTCCTACTGTTGAATTGAACGCCGTTGTCCGTGACGAGAACTTTTGGAACTCCATACCTCGCTAGAATCCTTTCTCGAAACGCCTTCTTCACACTGTGTGCGGTTGCTTGTCTCAGTGGTACGATTTCGGTCCACTTGGAGAATTTGTCAAAGAAAACTAGAATCATCGTGTTGCCGTGCTTGCTTCGGGGTAATGGTCCAACGAAGTCGGCACAGACGACTGACCAAGGCTCCTCTGGTAACTGTGTCAGCATCTTCCCGGCGGCTTTGCTCTGCAAAGGTTTATATCGCTGACATGATTCACAGCAGCGCACGTGTTTCCTTATATCCCTGAACATGCCTGGCCAGTAGTACCTGTTGGCTATCCTGGTGAGGGTTTTTCTAATGCCTGGATGTCCAGCGCTGGGGTCATCGTGGTTTTCCTTAAGAACTCGGGCACGAAGATACCTCGGAACATAGAGCTTCCATGCGGCACAATCCTCGTCGTTTACCTGCCCTGGGATATGTCGATACAGTTGACCGTTTTCCATCGTATAATCGGCAAACTTCTCTGGATTCCTCTTAATTTCTGCCATCTTGGTTTCTATCCAGTTGCACTTTTCTCCGTTAGTCCTAACCGTGCTCAGTTTTTCTACTGGCTGTCTGGAAAGTGCGTCTGCGACCACGTTCCAATTGCCCTTGCGGTATTTCACGTCGAACATGTACTGTTGTAACTCAAGCGCCCATCTTGCTATACGCCCTGAAGGATTTTCCAAAGAGTTCAACCACTTCAGTGAGAGGTGGTCTGTGACGACGCAGAACCTGTAGCCTTCTAAATACGGTCGCATTTTCCTGATTCCCCAAACGATCGCGAGGCACTCCTTCTCTGTCGCTGAGTAGTTGATTTCGGCCTTGTTTAAATGCCGGCTTGCGTAGGCGATGACCTTCGGTTTCATCGGTTTCTTGCGTGAGAACAGCTCCTAACCCGCCTGGGCTATGCCTTTAAAATCTAAAACATCCTCTGATGTTACCAAGGCTATGGAAACGATATTTAATTTAGGTCGGATACCGAGAAATTTACATACCGATGATGCTAAAGAATTCTTTAATCGATAATTTCAAAATTTAGTGAGGAAATTCCGCGTCAACCATTATTCTACGTATAGTGTTTTAAAGGCGTCAATTGTTGAGCGTTTCAATAGGACACTAAAGCAGATGATGTGGAAGGAATTTAGTTACCATGGATCGTATCGATGGATAGATAATTATAAATATTTGATCGACAACTACAATAAGAAAAAGCATAGAACGATAAATATGGCTCCCATTGATGGGAATCCGTCTAATGAAAGGTTGTTATTAAAGACTGCCTACAATAATCTGAAAATATTTACAAAGTCAAAGTTCCGCAAAGGAGATTATGTTCGCATCAGTAAACATAAACATGTATTCGATAAAGGCTATACACCGAAATGGACTACAGAGATTTTTAAAATTCAAAATATAAGAATTACAAACCCAACAACGTATATTCTTGAAGACTACCAGGGAAATACAATTAGAGGAGGAGGATTCTACGAAACTGAACTACTGAAAACAAAATATCCCAAAACCTACCTCGTGGAGAAAGTTCTTAAAACAAGAGGAAGCAAATTTTTCGTCAAGTGGTTAGGATTTTCGAATGAACGAATCCTTGGATCGATAGTAATGTAATCTTGTAAAATATATGTAACTAAATTTTCTGGTATAAAAAGATTGTTTGTGTGTGTTTTCATTTCATTAGTTAATCAACATTCAAGATGTTAATAACTCTTACTTTAAGTGGAAACAAATCCATTTTATCAGCTGATTACTTTCAACTTATAGATTTAGATAATAAGTACGTGTGTGGTCTGCTCGACTTTCGACTAGTTACAACACCATATCAAACGTCGACTATGAAAATAATTTATTTCATATTGGAGACCGTACAATTGAAATTCATGTCGGTTCATATGAGCTTGATGATATTGCCGAGTACATTCAAAGTAGATATTTAAGTATAGAGTCACATGAAAAGTTGCACGAGAAATTGGAAATAGCAGCCAACCCTAATACACTGCAAGCTATCGTAGAATCCCGTAAACATGACATTTTCTTTAATAAAAATCGAAGCAATGCTCCGCTCTTAAGATTCAGTAAAAGAATATTGGAAGCAGGAAAACTACATACATCGGACTTGCCTGTGAATATAACAAAGATCAATGCAATACACATTGAGTGTGACATAGTTACAGGTTCATATATTAATAATGCACCGGCGCATACAATACATATGTTTGCAGACAGATAAGTTCGATTACAGTAAAATTTGATCAAAGCAGTAACCTAATTAATTTTTGTGGAGAAACTATAACCCTCAGACTACATTTAAAACCACAAGAATAATGATTATCTATAATAAAAGCGCTTACATAGGTACACCTTCATTCACTTCTACCCTAACACTTGGACTAAAAAGGTCGCAGAAGCCGCAGACAACACTTGACACTATATAGTACAACGTAAAGACCTGACGTTTGTGAATATAGAGTTTTTAAAATTTTTGGGTTTCACACTAAAGAAAAACTAAATTAAAATGAGTCAAATACTTGATGTTATACAAAAACCACTATATGATGATAGTATCATTAAAAAAGAATATCATAGCTACTAACCGTATTTACAATCATATAAAAGCAACGATGAGATAAGGATAACCATTCAAAATCAAGATATATTCGTTAGACCGGTCCTTATTTCTTTTTTTTCGAATTCGTATGACGGCAAGCGCTAAAACCATTTTATTTGATCCTAAAAATACACAAAAAAAATTTGAGCTTGATTGGACAATTTTTAGCCGTGCCCCCGCCAACATTGAAATTTTTTTCCCCGGTTTTTCTTGAAATGTATCTGGCAGCCCTGTTGGTAAGTACTTATTGAAATGTGTACTCACACACTCTCTCTTTTTTTGTGGCGGCCCAGTACTGTGTTGTTGTTGTGTACGTCTGACGAAAATTCGCATAAATAAATCATTTTGTATTGCAACTTTCACACGTAGAGATCGACGAATTTAGTGAAATCGTGAAGTTCAAACAAAAAAATTTAAAAGAATATTGTCCAAAAGATTACCATTAAAAAAATTGAACAAATAAATTTTAAAATTAAAAATCCAAAGCGATGACAACCAAAAGATTTCGATCGGATGATGATATTATGTTAATTGGCGTAATTGACCACCAAATTACTGGAGCTAAATTACCAGGAAGAAAACAAGTGCTACAAGTTTTATTTTATAATTTAAGAATAGTTGGTTTAAATTTAAGAGAAAGTTCTAAATTAGTTGTTGCTGAGGTTAGTACGTTTTGGCAAAAAGCACGAATTCCAACACACCATGAAAAACACTGCATTGAGAAGCTGGAAAAATTATACAACGAGTGGAGAGATATTACAAAGCATCATGGTCGAAAAACAGAATGTCAAAACAGGAAAGAAACTGAATTTCAAGATAAATTACATGATTTATTCGATATCGCACACGCAAACGCGATAGAATTAATTAAAATACAAGAAGACAAAGAGTTCTTAAAAAAGCAACGAGAAAAAGGAAGACCAGGTTGTATGCTAGGAACGGATAGAATTGTCATGCAGAAAGAAAAGCGAAAGGCAGTCCAGAAAGAACAAGAAAACCAGCGTCGAATAAAAGAAGATGAACGAAAAGAGTTATATGAACAACATACTCAAAGAGGTATACAATTAAGAATTATATCTTTTAAGCAAATCAGAATTATTGTTGTAAAACAGGTATGATTGACATTGACGACGAAAACGATATTGAAGTTGTAGCATCAACATCAGCAGGAAATGCATATCCAGGTATATCAGGTATATCCAGAGGTAAAACAAATTTGTTTACACCAAGACTGCTTTCAACTTTGGATAAGTGGAAAATCACTGATGGTGCTGCAGTTCATATCTTAAGTGCAACTGCTGACGCGTTGGGCTATGATATCGAAGATCTTATACTAAATCGTTCATCAATTCGTCGAATGCGTCAGAAACATCGTGCAACAACAGCACAAAACATTGCAGCAAACTTTGATGTAAGTACTGTAATGTGTTTGTGTTTTTCCCTATGCTTCTTTTTTTATGTTTTGAGTATAAATTAAGAAACTTGAGTTTTTTTTTCCAGATTCCACGTAGTTTTGTTTTGCATTGGGATGGTACAATGTTACCAGAAATTAGTGGCAGGGAAAAAGTTGATCGCTTGCCAATCATAGTCTCATCTCAAGGTATCGATAAACTACTTGGCATTCCAAAGTTAAAATCTTCGAGTGGAAAAGAAATATCAGATGCCGTGTTTAATTCAATAAAAGAATATGAAATGCTTGATCGAGTTGAAATTATCTGCTTCGACACAACTGCTCATAATACAGGAGCACAAAACGGTGCTGCTGCTCTGCTTGAAGGAAAACTAGGTCGCGATTTATTATATTTTCCCTGCAGACACCATATTTACGAGTTGTTGATCCGTAAAGTGTTTGAAATTAGAGTGGCTACTACAGCCGGTCCAGAAGTGCTAATTTTTAATCGCTTTAGCAAATACTGGAATAATATTGACAAATTAAATTACAAGAGTTGTTTAGAAGATGAACACATTATTACAGTATTGACAGCTGAAGAACGTGGAACAATTTTAAATTACTGTCTAGATAACTTAAAACAAGCTCATAGCAGACGCGACTACAAAGAATTATTACAATTAGTTGTCAGTTTTCTTGGTGGTACGGTGCCGAATTTTAACACCTTTCGTATACCTGGTGCAACTTCTCATGCTCGATGGATGTCAAAATCTATTTATGCACTTAAAATTTATTTGTTTCGTAATGAATTCAATATGACCAAACAAGAGCTAAACGGTATACGTAGTGTCTGTCTGTTTATAGTTCGTATTTATGTAAAAGCCTGGTTTGGATGCACTAAAGCAATTGAAGCACCAAATCAAGACCTAAATTTAATTAAAAATATTATAGCTTATCCTGAAAGGGATATAGCTCTTGCTTTGCTACAAAAAATAAGCAATCATTTGTGGTATTTGTCGGAAGAAGCAGTCGGTCTTTCATTCTTCGATCCTAATGTAAGCGTTACAATTAAAAAAAAAATGGTTCAGGCAATTAATGTTAAAGCAAATACAGAAAAATGCAAGCGAATAATAACTAATCCAACAAATATCGACACATTTGCGCAAAAAGATTTAAGCGATTTTGTAAATTCCAATACACACGCGTTCTTTGATCGCTTAGAAATTTCAAAAGAATTTTTGCAAGTCGATCCGTCGGATTGGAATGAAAGATTTGACTACGCGCAGGGATCACAAATTTGTAAAAACTTATCTGTAGTAAATGATGCAGCTGAAAGAGGCGCCAAATTCATTACAGATTATAATAATAAATTAACCCACAATGAAGAGGAGAAACAATTCCTTTTTCAAGTGGTTAAAGAATATAACATGAATTATCCCACTTTTAAAAAGACTTCACTATTAAATTAAAATAATATTAATGTTACTATGAGTATGTAATTAATAAAAATATTTCAGTTTATTCTTACTTTTCAAATAAATGCAAATAAAATAAAAAAATATATTTTTTTTGCCTTATTTCTCATAATAAAAACAAAAAGGTGCTTGGGGCACGGCTAAAAATTATCCAATCGTTGTCAAATTTTTTTTTATGCTTTGTGAGACTAAAACGAATATTTTTAGCGCTTGCCGTAACATATATTCGAGAAAATAAATTTGTCCATATAAATAAGGACCGGTCTAATATTCGTTTTACCCAGTGAAAGTATAATTTATATTGAAGGTACGGTCACCTTGGAGAATGGAAATGTGACTTCCAATGCAAAATTAAAAAATAACTGTATGACATTCTTGTTTGATGAAATGCGCTATGAGATTAATGGATTGGAAATTGATCGTACCCGACTTGGGTGTAACTACAACAGTGAAAAATTATGTCTCTTTGAATCCGACCGAAAGTAATATACTGATGCTGGTTGGTTTTCGATGAATGAACTTGAAATAAAGGATGGATATTTTAATTTTTGTATACCACTAAAAATGCTACTGGGATTTGCTGAAGACTTTAGTAAAATTATCTTAAATGCTAAACATGAACTTGTACTACTACTTTCAAATTCGGAGGAAAATGCTGTTTATTCAACTGATACAAACGAAAAATTGAGTATAACTTATATTATGTAGACAATTCCGCATGTACAATTAGCTAATTTTGCAAAACTATAACTCTTCCAAATAATCCAAAGCGGTCAACCTATATCAATAGCATTCCGCAGTTGGGATTGTCATTTCAACCCGATACTTACTCAAGTAACCAACCATCTGTGTAACGTTAAATTGTCTCCACAAAATGAAAGACCACGTCTTTTACTGATTGTTTCTAGAAAGGACCACAAGTTTCAACATTGTAATTTAATTGATGTTAAAGGTCACTTAAATTCTGATACATATCCGTATGATGACCTCAACCTGAATTTGGATTTTAATCGTTATGCTCTGCTATATGATATGTACACAAAATTTCACGAAAGCTATTTTACTCGTGAATCTCAACCTCTGCTGTTGCCTGAAGATTTCAAAGATACTGCACCGATAATTGTGGTGGATGTTAGTCATCAAAACGAAGCTATTAAAAGTGGACCAATTGATATTAGAATTGAATTTAAGGCATCAAAGAATATTCCAGCCAATACATCGGCTTATTGTATACACGATAAAATAATTGAATATACTGAAGTGACCGGCGAAGTTAAAAATGTCGTCTAAGTGAAAAATGGAAAATGAAAAATTTATTACTCTGGAAGTACAGGGTTTCAAAGGCAATTTTAATGAATTTATCATCAAAGAGTTGGCAGTCACCTTCAGCTTTAATGAGTATCAAAATTTTATTATCACCATATGGATTTGATAAATTAACACGTCATTCCCAAAAACAAGTACACTGGTTAAATCGTAATCATCATGGTTTCACATGGAATTATGGTTTCATCGACTTTTGTAGTGTAAAATATTTCTTGAAGCAAAATCTTAAAAACACACTCGTATATGTTAAAGGAGCTGATAAATCCAAATGGGTTGAAGAAATTTTAAACGTGCCCGTAATTAACGTTGGAGAATTGGGCTGCAGCAACCTTGAAATTTTACAACATACATACTTACAACAAGAATGTGCCATGCCCATGATGGATGTTGTGCGATTCAAAATGCTTTGCTATTAACAAATTTTCTAAATTCCTTCAATATATAAAAAGAAAATGTGTATAATATTGTATTTCATATGTAAGTTTTTATTTATAAAATATCTTAAATATAACAATTGTTTTCTTAATATATATATTTACAATGTTTATAATTTTACATTTTAGTTTATAAAATTTATTTTCAATATATGCATTAATAAAAAATTTATTTATAAAATTAAATTGTTTTCTTTTATTCCAAATTATATATTTACAGTTATAGTGATTTAGATTTTAATACAATTCTATACAATTACAAAGAATTTAAATTCTGAATCATATCATCTATATTCAATTCCATTTCTAAATCTATACTATAATGCCCCCCCGCATATGTATTCACATTATCTATTCTTATATAACGCTTATCATCAGTAACGCTTAAAGCTATATTCTGATTTTTTTCCGTATATATTTGGTGTATTTTGCTCCTAAATACATACATATCACCATAAATTACTCTCTTATTTAATAAACAGTCCTTATAACTACTTAAACTTAAACTATCTAATACTGACTTCTTTACACCTTTAGCTTTTTTCATCTCACTACAATTTTCTACACTATAGGAATACATTTTGGATCTAAGACCAACAAATTCCTTCATGATCCTTCCCTTATTTTCATTTTTCAACATACCGAGTACTTTACAATTTTTACGCGGTATGTTGAAAGAATTATTTGGTGAATTTTCTGATATATCGAATATTAAATCGATTACATCAAGAATACTTTTGTAATAGTCATCGTTTTGTATGCTATATATAAAAGAGTCGGTGTCCATGTAGTTTAAAGTAAAGTTTTCAGAAAACTTTGGCTGCATGTAGTCATAATGGAAGTCATACATCTTCCACTTTGATAATTCTAATACAACAAATCCTAAATAAACAGGTTTGTTGTAAACTACACGACCCGGAGTCAATTGAATAGCGACCATACCTTCAGAGGAATCAGAAAAGTCGGTGAAAAATTTTCTACTATGAAAATTTGGTTTGGCAATTAGAGCATGATCACCCGAGCCTTCCTCGACTTTCCCAAGAAGTAAAAATTTTCACGTCTTTTCTCTCGAAAAAAAATTTTTTTCGAAATTATTTTTTGCCATTGTGCGGTGATATGTATTTAAATCAATATACTTCTTTAACCATGGAGACTGTTTGCATTTAAGAATTCTATGTACTTTATTTAATTGTAGACCATTTTTAATACACTATTGGAGATTTCTGTTGTGTATTATGTAGTGAGACTTGTCGTTAAAATCAGTAATTAATTTTTCCTGAACACCTATTGAAGTCTTTTTGGTTTATGCACAAAACGGCAAATCGTGATGAGTGTTGTTACAATCCTCAGGATATAGTAAATCAACTTCTAGAATATATCCAACTGATGAATCCTCTGGAATTGAAAGAATTGTGTTGATGTCAATTCATTCGAATTCACTAGTTGGAAGATACTCAGATATTGCCCACCCATATAAATTGTTGGCGTCCAAATACATGAGGTATTCTGATGGCTTTTGGTTATCAAAATCCCCCATGTATTTGTTCGCCTTTGAATGTCGTTTTGTACATTGAACAATCCCGCCCCGTATACCTTTTTGAATAATAATATACTATTTAAGTCAAAAGATCCAGTTCTATTCCAGTATTCAGCATTGCATCCCAAGACAATCCGGGCGTAGTGTAATACTGGCAGGGACCATGTTTATAAATACCCTTACAGATTTTTCTAAAATTTTCAAAAACATCTGTTAAAATTAAAACATCTGTTTTAAGATATAGCAACATGTAATCATTAATAGTTTGGCACTGAAAAGTATTCCAAATCTTGAGAGCATGTTCATAATCATTCTCCGAACATTCCCTGTTGGTTAGATGACTGAAAAAATGGTCTCTAGAAGGAAGACATGTTTCATTCCAGCGACCAACGGAATCGATGTATTCATAGGGGAATTACTATACACCTTTTCGCCTCAATAAATTAAATTCATCGTCGTTTGAAAACATTTGACGAACTGTATAAAAATCACTTGGTGATAAATTTTGACACAATTCGTCCAAGCTTGATGCCATGAAACGGTAAGAATCTAAGAATCTATGTTCCATGACATTTGATTCATTAACCTGAATTTTTTTTGATAATGAAACATATAATTCCTTGTTTAATGGAATGACGTTAATGTCACCTTCAAGTGAAGTTAATTCTTTAATGAACAAAAGACAATCATACCCCGAAAAGTTGTGAAATAGAACTGGAATAAAATGTGGTACTTTAAAATTAAGGTTGCAACTATTGTGAGCCGGTCCCCTATACTATATTCACCAGTTAAATGACAGTGATCTGCCCCTCTGTCACTGCCCAAATCCTGATCACAAATATGACATAGAGGACTTTCATTTTGCAACCTTAATTGCAAAGGGGTTAAGAAGTTCATAGGTTCCTTTTTTAAAATATAATTTTAAAATAAATCTAAACTATCCTTCACTAAACTATCAATAAACTTCTTCGGAGCATCCTCCCCCGAATAAATTACAAATTTACTTAAACTATTATTAAAATTACATTTTATATAATAACTAAAACGATAGCTTTTAGTTGACATGCATCTTTAGAAGACATGCATCTTTCTGTTATTTCTATTATCTATCCTACTATCTACATTTGTTAATATGAACTCAAAGTCTGCATATATAACAAATGGTCTATCGAACTTACGTTCTAAGTGAATAAAACTAAGTGATGCCTCCTCCCCCTCCTTAGGCATTACTGTCACCACCTTCTTGCAGACCTCTTTATGGCGTTGTAATATACTCGCACTGTGCAAGTAATGTAGGCAGCTGTTGCAGAAATACGCCCTGTGCTCCTTTCTCGTCTGCTGACTCATCAATAATCTACAAAGAAAAGAGGGGAAAATACAAAGTTAGTGAAAATTATTAGTCATTAGGTTAATTTAAATTACCTTGATATATTTTTAATCCATACATAGTGGGACCGCTCCTCCTCCTGAATCAACAGAAGGTTTATGTGGGAGGACTTCTCTACCGAAGTGGAGTAATAGAGTCCCACGATGCCACCGACCTCCTCGTCGTAGCCAAACACGTTGACACTCACGTCTGAATTTAAATCCTCGAATCGGGAGACTTGTGCAAGAGGCAGCGGGAACGTCAATGCAGCAAAGTTCAACACCACTCCATTTTGCAGAATTATGTTCTCAGCTTCAATGTTTTCTATATGATAGCTGGAACATCTTTCTGTGTGTTGTGCTGAGGGATACAGGGCTGAAATAGTCGCTCACTTGAAGTAAAAGACACCCTCGTTCATGATGTTTACACATGCACGTTTATTTTGTAGGACCTTTGGGAGAGGTATATATGAAGATCCCTTCAGTGGGCGGTATTGGTTGAGGTTGACCTCCAGGTAATAAATCCTCACAAGAGACCAGCCACTGTCCCTCTTTTGGAACTCAGACATTTGTTTGCACACTTGTTCGCACTTGTCTTTATAAATTTTTAGTAACTCCTCAGCTTGTTCAACTAGCGTTGTTCTAGTTTGGAACGATTTCACCTCAACAATTGTGTCTTCTTCTTCGTTGGTAATTTTCATATACTCGACATAAATTTCAATGTTAAATTTGTATGATGAGTGTTTTACCAACAAATCCTCCAGAGCCCCCAAAATTGATTCCTTAGCCTTTTCTAAGAAAATCTCTGGGATTAATAAATCCTCATTATCGTTTGTATAAATAAAGGTTTGAATCCTTTCATTGAAGGTCGACTTAATGACTTTGAGGTGCTCATTTATTGGAATCCAACAACTCTTCTTATGTTTGTTGGTTCTCAGGTGATAGTTCCAGTCTTTCTGCAAAAGGTTTTCATTGCAGTTGGGACAACACACTTATGCTGGTATTAATATTCCTGCTGCTACTGTTGATGTTGATGATTGAGGGTGAGTGGAAGATGCTGCTGCTGCTGATGATGGTGATGTTGCTTGTTGTGGTTTTTCTGGAAGTCCTCGCTGTGGGCTACTCCAAAGACCACAGACCGTCTGAATAAAAACACTGTATCTTACTTTGGACACTTTATTGTATGGAATACGTTTCCACGTTCACTACTCACTATTCACTAATTGACTTATGCAACTCAACTCTCCTCAACTAACTCATACCAGTCTTATTTATATTTATGCATGCGGAAACTTAAACACGGAAATAACAATAATACGCTGACTGTAGCGGAAAAGCGCCGCTTCAACACCTGAGCGCAAGAAAGTGGGTCACTAGTTCCATGGCCAACAATATTTAATGAAAACGAAACCGCGGCCTCAGCGACCTGCGATCATTCGACGAATTGCTCTAGAAACGGCAATGCGGAATTAAACCAACAAGCACAACGTGCAAAAAATGTTCAGTGCGAAGTCATAATTTTAAGTATCGCCCGAAAGTATGCCTAGCGGAACCAGTGACTCACAACATCCCTCCACCCCTAGGGAAAGGAAAAATTAATATCGTGAAGCGATGTTAATTTTTCCTTCTATTACAATGTTTCTACTGGGTGGTCAATTGTTTGATGTTAGCCTTAATGCTATTAGAAATTTCTTAAGTAAATACGATAATGGTTCTTGTCTGGCCTCCCTCGGACCTGCTGATTGGAGAAGAAGATGATGATGGTTCTGCCGAATTATGCTTTTGCTGCTACGAACTGTCATCTCGTCTTTGGGTGATGTTTTCTTGTATGACACGTTGCAGGGCACCCACATTTGAAGAAACGGTGTGTAACTATGTGACTGCACCGATTGGACATGCTCTTCGTAGTACTGATCTACCTTGAACGGAGTGATTTCTTCGGTGTTTCTTTCTCGTTTTCTTGGACTGCTGGAGTTGTGTGCTACGTTGTTGACTGTCTGGTGGACCTCCTACCTTACTTGACGCTAATTGATCGAAGAAGCTCTGATTGTGGCTTCACGATTTCCTTGTCTCACTTCGGGACGTTAGCTCTAATTTGCGACTATAGTAAGATTTTAATTTGCGGGGAGTGCCCAAAAGAAAAATGTTTTAGCACGTCCACCTCTTGACTAGTGTAAGCGAGAAAACATCGCCATGGCCGTCTTTGTCGAACAATGCTGTCTCTCACTTCTGTGATGGTGCCGTACAACGTGATGATTCGGAGAAGCAACTTCGATGTACCGCTCGTATCTTGGAGTCCATAACCAAATTGAAGCTACCATAGGTGTTGATGTTGTTGGTGGCTTATCATATTTATTTTCTAAGATTTATACTACGAAATTATTTAATGTTATTTCATGAGTATCTCATGCTTGTTCCCTAATATTTATGCTGCAATAAATGCGAGTATATACATACTTATGACTATGTACAATTTGCGTGCGTATTCGACTATCAACTAAAATCAATACATTTATTGAGTGTAATCATTAAATCTTAGGTTAAAAAAAAATTTGTACAGTTTCCGTTATGTGTCCTTAAAAATATTTTTCTAGTGCCTCTTATCTAGTTTCTCTTGTTTTTTTTATACATATTCTCATTTCCTTTTCCCTTTATTTTAAAATTTATGTACTTTATTTTCATACATTTTTCAGAATGTTTTTTCTTTCTTATTTTTTTCCCTTTCATATATTTATTGTTCCTTTGTTTTCTTTCTTTTGTTTTTTGATACTTATTATTTATTTATTTATTTCTTTTTTGTTTTCCTTTTCTCTTCTTTTTCCTTCTCTTCTCTCTTTTTCGTTCTTTTTCCTTTCAATCAAGAGTTTTGTCAGTTTGTTTTTTCCCCTATGTACAATTACTTCAACTATTTTTCTCTTATTGCTATCCACAACTAAAAGCTCTATTAGTTTGTGACTCCTATATTACCATTAAAATTATTTAATTAATGAAATTTTACAATTATTTAATTTACTTAATTTAATTTAACTCTTTAGCAAGTTGAAAAGTAACCTTTAAATTCTATTTTACTTGTCCCCTTTTTTTTTAAAAATATTTTTATTCTTATAATTTCCCGAGTAATTTTCAATGTTCCGTATTTACAATTTTCTATTTCAACCATTATTCATTGCTATTATTCATTCGAACCTCTGTGTAATTACTTCATTTAAAATACTCTTCTAGTTGCTTCCTCCTTACTAGACGCTTCCGTGTGCATTTAACAATATCTATATACAAGTAACGGTAACCAATTCGTGATGCCACATAATGCCATGGCGCCCTGACACCATGTGACAAAACCGTCTCCGAATCTTCTACCCAAAAATTATTGCAACTTGGACTTCTGTTAAATAGAATTAGGTCCAATTTAACCATATACATGCACTCGGAAACAATGTAAACAACATAATAAAGCAATAAAACAATATAAAAAGCAAAATAAACAACATAATTAATACATTGCCTTAACCAAACCTATATATATGGTTAAAACTAACTATAATTAATTAACATATTTTGTTAGTAAACAAAGTTAGTAAGTATCCGGTTAGTTAATGAAATATATGTTCTAAACAAATTCTATAATTAATATATTTTGTTATTAAGTTCAAACAAAATTTCCTCGAAAATTACATATTAAACCCGAAACCGTTTTGTGTTAATAAGGACATTCCTGACGTACTCACTCGAGCGCACTGAGCAATTATTTGCGGCGTCGCAGTTAATGGGATCCAGCCCTCTCTTTTTTTCCACCTATGACCGCCTTGAAATACAAAAATATATGTTATTTTACGTTCTTTATTTTTCCCTATTTACTAAATTTTTTGTTGAATTGTATGTGTTGAGCGTGGTTTTCCGGTTCCGATTTACTGCATCCGTAGCTATTCCTATTTTAATTGAATTGTTGTAATGTTTAAGCAAATTGTTATGGAATGGCTTATCCCTGTTCTTAATTTTTAGAACTGTCGTGACTGGGCTTCTAACCTCATATGGGCCTAACCAAATCGGTGAAAATTTATTTTTCCTCGTTTGATTTTTCAGCATTACTTTATCTCCAGCTTTAAAAATTATTGGGTTTAGCCTGTCATCGTACTGTTTTTTGGCCGCTTCCTTTGCACGTTCCTGATTCTGCCTAACCATCTCATGGGCCCTTTGTATTTGGAATTTCTGCACCTTGACGGGATCGTCCGCATTATAGAGTGGGCCACATTTTTTCTTCAAATTTGTTGGTATCTGCGCGTCGAATCCATACAGTGTGCGAAAAGGGGTTTGTTTGGTGGTTGTATGCAGAGTGTGATTATGCACGTGCATTGCCGCTGATAACCACTGGTCCCAATTGGATCCGTCCTCTTTCGCAAAACTACGCAAATATTCTGCCTATGGCTTCGTTCTAAGGAACCATTGGCCTGTGGGTGGTACGGTGTTGTGTGTAATTTTTTAATTCCTAACAACTTACATGTGTCACTGAATAATTTTGAAGTGAAGTTGGTACCGTTATCTGTATGGGTCTATGGCTTCGTTCTAAGGAACCATTGGCCTGTGGGTGGTACGGTGTTGTGTGTAATTTTTTAATTCCTAACAACTTACATGTGTCACTGAATAATTTTGAAGTGAAGTTGGTACCGTTATCTGTTACTAGAATTCGTGGAATTCCGTATCGCGTTACCACTTCGTCGTAGAAGGCTCTGGCTACGGTACTCGCCTCTGCGTCGGGAATAGCTGTGCAAGCCATAAATTTTGAAAAATCGTCTTGGAATGTGAGGATGTATTTATTACCAGATACAGTCTCCGGTAAAATACCTACAATGTCCATATAAACCTTATCGAAGGGCCGCACTGGCGTGTCTGTTAATACTAGGGGCATTTTCGTTAATTTCGAACTCTTGTTCACTTGACATTTGGGACATGCTCTAACGTATTCTTTTATCTGCTTTTGCATGCCTGGCCACCTGTATTCTTGCCTAATGCGTAAATAGGTTTTTACCGCCCCTTGATGACCTCCTAATGGTTTATCATGGAAATCCTTTATTATTGTCTTAATTTCCTTTGGGTCTTCCAGAAGAATTGTGCTATTACCCTGTTCCGCCTTTGGACTATCCGGTTCCACCGATGCGGAGATTTCCTGCGGCCTGTCGTTTTCTTGGTTCTTTTGCCTTAGAGCGCGTTTGGACTGCCGCCACCTCGCTGCTATTTTGGGGTATTCTACTCAGAGCGTCCGCATTTAAATTTTTCTTCCCAGGTTTGTATATAATTTCGAAATCGTACTCCGATAGTTTATGTCTAAACCTGGCTAGACGAGAGGTCTGATCCCTTAAATTTGCTATACCCTTTAAGGGCTGGTGGTCTGTAAATACTTTGAACGGCCTCCCCAAAAGATATGCTCTAAAATTCTTCGTTGCCCACACTATGGCCAAGAATTCCTTTTCGATTGTGGAGTACCGTTTCTCGGCTCCACTCAACGCCCTACTGGCGAAAGCTATTGGCCTGTCCTTGCCTACCTCCCCTTGGGACAATACTGCTCCCAGAGCTTCGTTGCTAGCATCGGTGGTCAAGAGAAATTCTCTGCTAAAATCTGGATATGTCAATACCGGTGGTGAAATTATTGCTCGCTTCAACGTCTCGAAAGCCTTTTGGCAATCCTCGGACCATTTAAAAACTACATTCTTCCTCAACAGCTTATTAATAGGTAAAGCTATCTTTGCCATATTGTCTATGAATTTCCTATAATAATTTACTAAACCCAAAAATGCTTGCACCTCCTTCTTATTCCTAGGTGGCAAAATATTCTTGACACATTCTACCTTCTGTGGGTCCGGAAGTGCACCATTTTCCGAGCACTTATGACCTAAATACACGACTTCGCGCCGCAAAAACTGGCATTTCCTAATATTTAACTTAAGATTATTGATTCTTAAGGCTTCTAACACTTTCGCTAATCTAACCTCGTGCTGCTCTAAATTACTACAATAAACTACAATATCATCTAAATATACAAAACAATCTATTCCTTGGAGACCTGTGAGGATGTGATTCATGATCCTCTGAAAGGTAGCAGGCGCGCCCGTTAACCCAAACGGCATTCTCTTAAACTCAAAATGTCCCAATCCTGTACTAAACGCAGTTTTTCCTCTATCACTCTTATCTACTAACACCTGATGATACCCACTTGCTAAATCTAAGGTCGTGAAGTATCTACTATTACCTAACTGATCTAGAATCTCATCAATTCTAGGAATTGGAAAAACTTGTCTGATTGTGACTTCGTTTAGTTTCCTGTAGTCCACTACTAGTCTCCACTTCTTTTCTCCGTCTTCACCAGCTTTCTTGGGAACTATCAACAATGGAGAGTTCCACGGAGAAGTACTTGGTCTCACTATTCCGTCATGTAAAAGCTTAGCTACCTGTCTGTTCACTTCCTCCCTATGAGCCTGTGGGAGTCTATACTGCCTCTGATTTATCGGAGCCTCTTCAGCCCCCGTTGGAATTGTATGTTTCAACACCGCTGTGCACGTTAAACTGTCACCTTCTAGCAGAAAAACATCATGAAACGTGGAAATTATTCTTTCCATAGATTCCATTTCCTCCGGATTCAGGGTGGGGTCTAGTATTATTTCTTCCCTCAAGGTCTCTAACCTTTTCTCCACATTTATACCTTCCATCTCTCCCACTCTATTTATCATACTAGGACGGGGTGTTTCAAACTCATTGAAATTAGAAAACCCTGGCCTAAAATTACTGTCTATCTCTATATCCTTTTCCGTTGAAT
The DNA here is from genome assembly GCA_922984085.1 of Sicus ferrugineus. Taxonomy (NCBI): domain Eukaryota; kingdom Metazoa; phylum Arthropoda; class Insecta; order Diptera; family Conopidae; genus Sicus; species Sicus ferrugineus. Next base: position 28,947,580 of record OV277348.1, on the reverse strand, counting down.
TTAGTACCAGAACGTAAATTACACCCCTCTTTACTTTTGCTAAAGTTTCCCCCATATACACTCCTGGAACAATTTCCTGTTTGTGAACTACTATTTCCGGAATATTGGTTTTAACCCTAACTGGAACTACTCTAATAGTTCTCGCCATTACTCTTGAATCTTCAATATGTAAAACTCGATCTATTTCTCCCATTGAACGCATAACCAGCGTCTTAATATGTTTCTTATTCGCATCCATAAACGTTACTCGTTTTTTAATTGAGTTTATAATTGAACGATTCCATAAATTGTCCCTACCAATTATGCCATCCGCTGACACTCCCTGTCCAAGTGGCACCACTTGTAGCTTTAAACAAAGGTGATTCATATCGTTAGGTGTGATCAGTATGGAACCCTTCGTTGTTACACATCCACCGAAAGCTCCATTAAGGGTTCTTACGTCTTTCATATTTACCGGCAATGATCCCCTCAACGCTTTCTCTTTTACCAGGCTCGTGTCTGCTCCAGTATCTACTAATAGGATGAGTTTTCCATTTTTTGCACCTTCATAAGATATTTCAATGAACACGTCATCTATAGTGTCTGGGCGACCCTTCTGCCAGTTCACTCCTGAATTTATTTGTCCCCTTCTCTCCGTTGTATTCAGTTTTATATTATTGCTCTTACTTGTACTATTTACTATCTTTGAGAAAATATTTCCTAACATTTTCGTTGCGTCTTTTTGCCATGAATTCACGTTTGTCATGTTGTTGTTTAAAAATTGCTCAGCATAATTAACAACTTTACTTTTTGTTTCTTTAACTACTTCTTTTATTATACCCAGAGACAATATAATTAAAACGAAAATTTGTGCAATGCTTGCACTTAAGCATGAAGTCAAAACTCCAAACGTATCCACTGACTCAACGGCCGTCGGCATTACTGTTTGTTTGTTATTGACTGCTTGCTTAACTCCAATTTCGCTCACCTCCTCACAACTGTAAACTTCTTCTGGGACTGATTTAACACTTTCAATGCTCCCGTCTGCACTATCGACCCGCCCGTGATCGACTTTCTCGCAACGATCAGAGGAGGACGGTTCAACAATCGTTTTCGATGTATGACTCGTCACTCCCATGATGTGTGGCCTCGAGTTACTTTTCTTTTCGGGTTCCCAGCTTAGTGGCCTTGGCTGGGCCCTCGATAGTTTCCCTGCACTGTTCCTTGATTTCTCTTGGTGGGGCAATTTATTGCTATGTGTCCTGTTTTTTCACAACGGAAACACTTAATATCATCTCCCCTGCTTCTGCTTTCCCTATTGCTCGTATTCCTTCTACCCTCATTAGATTGTGGCTGATGTCTACCGCTACTCATGTGGTCGCTACTATCTTCTCTGATAACTTACCTGACGTTCGGGTAAATTTCCTCTCGTTGGCTGCCCTCGTGACTGACATCTCCAACTTAGTTCATGCCCATACATCATGCATTTCTCACAGAATGGACTATTTTTCCTTACGAGACACTCGTCCCTAGTATGGCCCTTCCTTCCGCAGAAACTACATACTATTCGCGCTTTGGCACTGGCTTCCCCACCTTGTGGACGTCCCATCCTTTTTCCGTCCCGCGTGATACTCGGGTTTTGCATGAAGTTCTCGCCATGCTGTGTATTTATTTTCCTTGGGGCATCCACGGGTGTATGGCATGCAGTCCTTTGGTTCATTTCTGCCGTCCAGACCGGATTCATGCTCGCTAAAAGGTTTGGTTGGGCCCCGAGAGATCTGCTGATGATCTCGTCTAGCTGTATTGCTTCTGCGATCAGCCTTTCCATCTCGATCACGTTGGTGCCCAACATCTTCATCCTTATCGTTGGGTCTCTTAACCCCAACACGAATGTCCTTGCTAATGATTTATTAATCTCAAGTCGCAGTCCATGATCCTGGGCCTCATTATAATGGGATTTCGTAATATCCTCTGCCTGTGTCCTTACATTTATTAACCTTTCTCCGAACTCCACTATTTCTTCCCCTGGGAGTTGGGACACTGTCTGTATTTCCGATATTATTGTATCTAAAGATCTACACTTCAGATAGGACAGCTTTAAGGTACTGTATAGCTCTTCTACGCTTGCTATTTTCTTTCCTCTAATTAACCCGTATGCGTTCCCATGAAATCTTTGTTTTACACACGCCAAGAAGTCACCTATTTCGGAATCCGATATACCTCTTCTCGCAAGTTCACATCCCTCAATAAATTTATACACTTCATTTCTCAAATCTGGTGAACGAGTACCTGAGAAAAAAGGTACTAATCTGTTTACATTCTTCGCAATTGCTTCTATACTCATTTTTAACCCTGTGTTACTCCTGATGCTTTTTAAACCTGTTGCAGGTAGTGAAGGACGGCCAGTCGGATCTTTGTGTGGCAGGGTCTTATCTGCTAACAATTCTTCCTGTCGCAGGAGTCTATTTTCTTCTTTTAACTCCTCTATTCTCCTATGAGCCTCTTCTAAAGATTCAAAACTTTCCCTGCTTTTTTGGTTTAAAAGTGTTGAGAGCAAATTTCCCGAAACTCCTTTTTTCTCAATCAACTTTCTCAATCTGATATTTTCCTCTTCTACTTCCTTTATTAAAATTGCCTCTAATTCTCTGTCCGTCAAGTAGTTGTCGTATCTATTCTTTAAGGCGTGAAATTCAGCTTTCCACCTTTCTAATTCCTTTAGTGCACTTTTATTTTTATTTGATACAAAATTGAGCAATTCTTCTAAAATTGCATCCGCCTTCTCTACCTTGGAGAGATTACCTAGATCTTTAAGTTTTTCCTTTATTAAAACCAAATTCTCTTTATTGTTAACAGTAGACGAAAGATTATCCCAAATTTTTTCAATGAACCTATCTAACTGTCCAACCAAATCTTTATAATCCCTTCCTAAATCCCTTAATCGTGCCTCCAAATCGAATGAAATATCCATAAAAGAGCAACAAAAAACCACAAAAATAAAAAGACAACGCTTGCAATTTTGCCGACACTTTAGGTCTGACGAGCAAATGAGCAAAAACAATCAAAACCTCCGCAATGTTTTGCGCTGAAATCCAACCTCAAGCGTAAGCGCCACCGCCACTCTCGAGTTTCGCGTTACTTTTTAATTACAGCTACACTTCGCGAATTTTCTTTCAAAAATTTTTTTTTTTTCCTCGTAGCATTCGCAAAACTGCTAAATCAGAAAATATTCAATTTTCGATTCTTCTGATAATTTTTAAATTTGCTCGACAAATTAATATAATAATCCCCCTATAGCCAGACTCAGCCACAGGATTACGGGTAAGGGAGTCTTGCCCAGGATTATTTATATGTGTTAGTATTATTATCTATTCGCTACAAATTCCTCCCTTTAAAATTTTTCTTTTAACACAAACTCACCTGAGCGAACGATTTTCGGTACTTAATTACCGGCTGCGCCAAATATGTTGTGGTTTTTCTGGAAGTCCTCGCTGTGGGCTACTCCAAAGACCACAGACCGTCCGAATAAAAACACTGTATCTTACTTTGGACACTTTATTGTATGGAATACGTTTCCACGTTCACTACTCACTATTCACTAATTGACTTATGCAACTCAACTCTCCTCAACTAACTCATACCAGTCTTATTTATATTTATGCATGCGGAAACTTAAACACGGAAATAACAATAATACGCTGACTGTAGCGGAAAAGCGCCGCTTCAACACCTGAGCGCAAGAAAGTGGGTCACTAGTTCCATGGCCAACAATATTTAATGAAAACGAAACCGCGGCCTCAGCGACCTGCGATCATTCGACGAATTGCTCTAGAAACGGCAATGCGGAATTAAACCAACAAGCACAACGTGCAAAAAATGTTCAGTGCGAAGTCATAATTTTAAGTATCGCCCGAAAGTATGCCTAGCGGAACCAGTGACTCACAACATCCCTCCACCCCTAGGGAAAGGAAAAATTAATATCGTGAAGCGATGTTAATTTTTCCTTCTATTACAATGTTTCTACTGGGTGGTCAATTGTTTGATGTTAGCCTTAATGCTATTAGAAATTTCTTAAGTAAATACGATAATGGTTCTTGTCTGGCCTCCCTCGGACCTGCTGATTGGAGAAGAAGATGATGATGGTTCTGCCGAATTATGCTTTTGCTGCTACGAACTGTCATCTCGTCTTTGGGTGATGTTTTCTTGTATGACACGTTGCAGGGCACCCACATTTGAAGAAACGGTGTGTAACTATGTGACTGCACCGATTGGACATGCTCTTCGTAGTACTGATCTACCTTGAACGGAGTGATTTCTTCGGTGTTTCTTTCTCGTTTTCTTGGACTGCTGGAGTTGTGTGCTACGTTGTTGACTGTCTGGTGGACCTCCTACCTTACTTGACGCTAATTGATCGAAGAAGCTCTGATTGTGGCTTCACGATTTCCTTGTCTCACTTCGGGACGTTAGCTCTAATTTGCGACTATAGTAAGATTTTAATTTGCGGGAAGTGCCCAAAAGAAAAATGTTTTAGCACGTCCACCTCTTGACTAGTGTAAGCGAGAAAACATCGCCATGGCCGTCTTTGTCGAACAATGCTGTCTCTCACTTCTGTGATGGTGCCGTACAACGTGATGATTCGGAGAAGCAACTTCGATGTACCGCTCGTATCTTGGAGTCCATAACCAAATTGAAGCTACCATAGGTGTTGATGTTGTTGGTGGCTTATCATATTTATTTTCTAAGATTTATACTACGAAATTATTTAATGTTATTTCATGAGTATCTCATGCTTGTTCCTTAATATTTATGCTGCAATAAATGCGAGTATATACATACTTATGACTATGTACAATTTGCGTGCGTATTCGACTATCAACTAAAATCAATACATTTATTGAGTGTAATTAAATCTTAGGTTAAAAAAAAATTTGTACAGTTTCCGTTATGTGTCCTTAAAAATATTTTTCTAGTGCCTCTTATCTAGTTTCTCTTATTTTTTTTATACATATTCTCATTTCCTTTTCCCTTTATTTTAAAATTTATGTACTTTATTTTCATACATTTTTCAGAATGTTTTTTCTTTCTTATTTTTTTCCCTTTCATATATTTATTGTTCCTTTGTTTTCTTTCTTTTGTTTTTTGATACTTATTATTTATTTATTTATTTCTTTTTTGTTTTCCTTTTCTCTTCTTTTTCCTTCTCTTCTCTCTTTTTCGTTCTTTTTCCTTTCAATCAAGAGTTTTGTCAGTTTGTTTTTTCCCCTATGTACAATTACTTCAACTATTTTTCTCTTATTGCTATCCACAACTAAAAGCTCTATTAGTTTGTGACTCCTATATTACCATTAAAATTATTTAATTAATGAAATTTTACAATTATTTAATTTACTTAATTTAATTTAACTCTTTAGCAAGTTGAAAAGTAACCTTTAAATTCTATTTTACTTGTCCCCTTTTTTTTTAAAAATATTTTTATTCTTATAATTTCCCGAGTAATTTTCAATGTTCCGTATTTACAATTTTCTATTTCAACCATTATTCATTGCTATTATTCATTCGAACCTCTGTGTAATTACTTCATTTAAAATACTCTTCTAGTTGCTTCCTCCTTACTAGACGCTTCCGTGTGCATTTAACAATATCTATATACAAGTAACGGTAACCAATTCGTGATGCCACATAATGCCATGGCGCCCTGACACCATGTGACAAAACCGTCTCCGAATCTTCTACCCAAAAATTATTGCAACTTGGACTTCTGTTAAATAGAATTAGGTCCAATTTAACCATATACATGCACTCGGAAACAATGTAAACAACATAATAAAGCAATAAAACAATATAAAAAGCAAAATAAACAACATAATTAATACATTGCCTTAACCAAACCTATATATATGGTTAAAACTAACTATAATTAATTAACATATTTTGTTAGTAAACAAAGTTAGTAAGTATCCGGTTAGTTAATGAAATATATGTTCTAAACAAATTCTATAATTAATATATTTTGTTATTAAGTTCAAACAAAATTTCCTCGAAAATTACATATTAAACCCGAAACCGTTTTGTGTTAATAAGGACATTCCTGACGTACTCACTCAAGCGCACTGAGCAATTATTTGCGGCGTCGCAGTTAATGGGATCCAGCCCTCTCTTTTTTTCCACCTATGACCGCCTTGAAATACAAAAATATATGTTATTTTACGTTCTTTATTTTTCCCTATTTACTAAATTTTTTGTTGAATTGTATGTGTTGAGCGTGGTTTTCCGGTTCCGATTTACTGCATCCGTAGCTATTCCTATTTTAATTGAATTGTTGTAATGTTTAAGCAAATTGTTATGGAATGGCTTATCCCTGTTCTTAATTTTTAGAACTGTCGTGACTGGGCTTCTAACCTCATATGGGCCTAACCAAATCGGTGAAAATTTATTTTTCCTCGTTTGATTTTTCAGCATTACTTTATCTCCAGCTTTAAAAATTATTGGGTTTAGCCTGTCATCGTACTGTTTTTTGGCCGCTTCCTTTGCACGTTCCTGATTCTGCCTAACCATCTCATGGGCCCTTTGTATTTGGAATTTCTGCACCTTGACAGGATCGTCCGCATTATAGAGTGGGCCACATTTTTTCTTCAAATTTGTTGGTATCTGCGCGTCGAATCCATACAGTGTGCGAAAAGGGGTTTGTTTGGTGGTTGTATGCAGAGTGTGATTATGCACGTGCATTGCCGCTGATAACCACTGGTCCCAATTGGATCCGTCCTCTTTCGCAAAACTACGCAAATATTCTGCCTATGGCTTCGTTCTAAGGAACCATTGGCCTGTGGGTGGTACGGTGTTGTGTGTAATTTTTTAATTCCTAACAACTTACATGTGTCACTGAATAATTTTGAAGTGAAGTTGGTACCGTTATCTGTATGGGTCTATGGCTTCGTTCTAAGGAACCATTGGCCTGTGGGTGGTACGGTGTTGTGTGTAATTTTTTAATTCCTAACAACTTACATGTGTCACTGAATAATTTTGAAGTGAAGTTGGTACCGTTATCTGTTACTAGAATTCGTGGAATTCCGTATCGCGTTACCACTTCGTCGTAGAAGGCTCTGGCTACGGTACTCGCCTCTGCGTCGGGAATAGCTGTGCAAGCCATAAATTTTGAAAAATCGTCTTGGAATGTGAGGATGTATTTATTACCAGATACAGTCTCCGGTAAAATACCTACAATGTCCATATAAACCTTATCGAAGGGCCGCACTGGCGTGTCTGTTAATACTAGGGGCATTTTCGTTAATTTCGAACTCTTGTTCACTTGACATTTGGGACATGCTCTAACGTATTCTTTTATCTGCTTTTGCATGCCTGGCCACCTGTATTCTTGCCTAATGCGTAAATAGGTTTTTACCGCCCCTTGATGACCTCCTAATGGTTTATCATGGAAATCCTTTATTATTGTCTTAATTTCCTTTGGGTCTTCCAGAAGAATTGTGCTATTACCCTGTTCCGCCTTTGGACTATCCGGTTCCACCGATGCGGAGATTTCCTGCGGCCTGTCGTTTTCTTGGTTCTTTTGCCTTAGAGCGCGTTTGGACTGCCGCCACCTCGCTGCTATTTTGGGGTATTCTACTCAGAGCGTCCGCATTTAAATTTTTCTTCCCAGGTTTGTATATAATTTCGAAATCGTACTCCGATAGTTTATGTCTAAACCTGGCTAGACGAGAGGTCTGATCCCTTAAATTTGCTATACCCTTTAAGGGCTGGTGGTCTGTAAATACTTTGAACGGCCTCCCCAAAAGATATGCTCTAAAATTCTTCGTTGCCCACACTATGGCCAAGAATTCCTTTTCGATTGTGGAGTACCGTTTCTCGGCTCCACTCAACGCCCTACTGGCGAAAGCTATTGGCCTGTCCTTGCCTACCTCCCCTTGGGACAATACTGCTCCCAGAGCTTCGTTGCTAGCATCGGTGGTCAAGAGAAATTCTCTGCTAAAATCTGGATATGTCAATACCGGTGGTGAAATTATTGCTCGCTTCAACGTCTCGAAAGCCTTTTGGCAATCCTCGGACCATTTAAAAACTACATTCTTCCTCAACAGCTTATTAATAGGTAAAGCTATCTTTGCCATATTGTCTATGAATTTCCTATAATAATTTACTAAACCCAAAAATGCTTGCACCTCCTTCTTATTCCTAGGTGGCAAAATATTCTTGACACATTCTACCTTCTGTGGGTCCGGAAGTGCACCATTTTCCGAGCACTTATGACCTAAATACACGACTTCGCGCCGCAAAAACTGGCATTTCCTAATATTTAACTTAAGATTATTGATTCTTAAGGCTTCTAACACTTTCGCTAATCTAACCTCGTGCTGCTCTAAATTACTACAATAAACTACAATATCATCTAAATATACAAAACAATCTATTCCTTGGAGACCTGTGAGGATGTGATTCATGATCCTCTGAAAGGTAGCAGGCGCGCCCGTTAACCCAAACGGCATTCTCTTAAACTCAAAATGTCCCAATCCTGTACTAAACGCAGTTTTTCCTCTATCACTCTTATCTACTAACACCTGATGATACCCACTTGCTAAATCTAAGGTCGTGAAGTATCTACTATTACCTAACTGATCTAGAATCTCATCAATTCTAGGAATTGGAAAAACTTGTCTGATTGTGACTTCGTTTAGTTTCCTGTAGTCCACTACTAGTCTCCACTTCTTTTCTCCGTCTTCACCAGCTTTCTTGGGAACTATCAACAATGGAGAGTTCCACGGAGAAGTACTTGGTCTCACTATTCCGTCATGTAAAAGCTTAGCTACCTGTCTGTTCACTTCCTCCCTATGAGCCTGTGGGAGTCTATACTGCCTCTGATTTATCGGAGCCTCTTCAGCCCCCGTTGGAATTGTATGTTTCAACACCGCTGTGCACGTTAAACTGTCACCTTCTAGCAGAAAAACATCATGAAACGTGGAAATTATTCTTTCCATAGATTCCATTTCCTCCGGATTCAGGGTGGGGTCTAGTATTATTTCTTCCCTCAAGGTCTCTAACCTTTTCTCCACATTTATACCTTCCATCTCTCCCACTCTATTTATCATACTAGGACGGGGTGTTTCAAACTCATTGAAATTAGAAAACCCTGGCCTAAAATTACTGTCTATCTCTATATCCTTTTCCGTTGAATTTAGTACCGGAACGTAAATTACACTTTACTTACTTACTTTACTTTTGCTAAAGTTTCCCCCATATACACTCCTGGAACAATTTCCTGTTTGTGAACTACTATTTCCGGAATATTGGTTTTAACCCTAACTGGAACTACTCTAATAGTTCTCGCCATTACTCTTGAATCTTCAATATGTAAAACTCGATCTATTTCTCCCATTGAACGCATAACCAGCGTCTTAATATGTTTCTTATTCGCATCCATAAACGTTACTCGTTTTTTAATTGAGTTTATAATTGAACGATTCCATAAATTGTCCCTACCAATTATGCCATCCGCTGACACTCCCTGTCCAAGTGGCACCACTTGTAGCTTTAAACAAAGGTGATTCATATCGTTAGGTGTGATCAGTATGGAACCCTTCGTTGTTACACATCCACCGAAAGCTCCATTAAGGGTTCTTACGTCTTTCATATTTACCGGCAATGATCCCCTCAACGCTTTCTCTTTTACCAGGCTCGTGTCTGCTCCAGTATCTACTAATAGGATGAGTTTTCCATTTTTTGCACCTTCATAAGATATTTCAATGAACACGTCATCTATAGTGTCTGGGCGACCCTTCTGCCAGTTCACTCCTGAATTTATTTGTCCCCTTCTCTCCGTTGTATTCAGTTTTATATTATTGCTCTTACTTGTACTATTTACTATCTTTGAGAAAATATTTCCTAACATTTTCGTTGCGTCTTTTTGCCATGAATTCACGTTTGTCATGTTGTTGTTTAAAAATTGCTCAGCATAATTAACAACTTTACTTTTTGTTTCTTTAACTACTTCTTTTATTATACCCAGAGACAATATAATTAAAACGAAAATTTGTGCAATGCTTGCACTTAAGCATGAAGTCAAAACTCCAAACGTATCCACTGACTCAACGGCCGTCGGCATTACTGTTTGTTTGTTATTGACTGCTTGCTTAACTCCAATTTCGCTCACCTCCTCACAACTGTAAACTTCTTCTGGGACTGATTTAACACTTTCAATGCTCCCGTCTGCACTATCGACCCGCCCGTGATCGACTTTCTCGCAACGATCAGAGGAGGACGGTTCAACAATCGTTTTCGATGTATGACTCGTCACTCCCATGATGTGTGGCCTCGAGTTACTTTTCTTTTCGGGTTCCCAGCTTAGTGGCCTTGGCTGGGCCCTCGATAGTTTCCCTGCACTGTTCCTTGATTTCTCTTGGTGGGGCAATTTATTGCTATGTGTCCTGTTTTTTCACAACGGAAACACTTAATATCATCTCCCCTGCTTCTGCTTTCCCTATTACTCGTATTCCATCTACCCTCATTAGATTGTGGCTGATGTCTACCGCTACTCATGTGGTCGCTACTATCTTCTCTGATAACTTACCTGACGTTCGGGTAAATTTCCTCTCGTTGGCTGCCCTCGTGACTGACATCTCCAACTTAGTTCATGCCCATACATCATGCATTTCTCACAGAATGGACTATTTTTCCTTACGAGACACTCGTCCCTAGTATGGCCCTTCCTTCCGCAGAAACTACATACTATTCGCGCTTTGGCACTGGCTTCCCCACCTTGTGGACGTCCCATCCTTTTTCCGTCCCGCGTGATACTCGGGTTTTGCATGAAGTTCTCGCCATGCTGTGTATTTATTTTCCTTGGGGCATCCACGGGTGTATGGCATGCAGTCCTTTGGTTCATTTGTGCCGTCCAGACCGGATTCATGCTCGCTAAAAGGTTTGGTTGGGCCCCGAGAGATCTGCTGATGATCTCGTCTAGCTGTATTGCTTCTGCGATCAGCCTTTCCATCTCGATCACGTTGGTGCCCAACATCTTCATCCTTATCGTTGGGTCTCTTAACCCCAACACGAATGTCCTTGCTAATGATTTATTAATCTCAAGTCGCAGTCCATGATCCTGGGCCTCATTATAATGGGATTTCGTAATATCCTCTGCCTGTGTCCTTAGATTTATTAACCTTTCTCCGAACTCCACTATTTCTTCCCCTGGGAGTTGGGACACTGTCTGTATTTCCGATATTATTGTATCTAAAGATCTACACTTCAGATAGGACAGCTTTAAGGTACTGTATAGCTCTTCTACGCTTGCTATTTTCTTTCCTCTAATTAACCCGTATGCGTTCCCATGAAATCTTTGTTTTACACACGCCAAGAAGTCACCTATTTCGGAATCCGATATACCTCTTCTCGCAAGTTCACATCCCTCAATAAATTTATACACTTCATTTCTCAAATCTGGTGAACGGGTACCTGAGAAAAAAGGTACTAATCTGTTTACATTCTTCGCAATTGCTTCTATACTCATTTTTAACCCTGTGTTACTCCTGATGCTTTTTAAACCTGTTGCAGGTAGTGAAGGACGGCCAGTCGGATCTTTGTGTGGCAGGGTCTTATCTGCTAACAATTCTTCCTGTCGCAGGAGTCTATTTTCTTCTTTTAACTCCTCTATTCTCCTATGAGCCTCTTCTAAAGATTCAAAACTTTCCCTGCTTTTTTGGTTTAAAACTGTTGAGAGCAAATTTCCCGAAACTCCTTTTTTCTCAATCAACTTTCTCAATCTGATATTTTCCTCTTCTACTTCCTTTATTAAAATTGCCTCTAATTCTCTGTCCGTCAAGTAGTTGTCGTATCTATTCTTTAAGGCGTGAAATTCAGCTTTCCACCTTTCTAATTCCTTTAGTGCACTTTTATTTTTATTTGATACAAAATTGAGCAATTCTTCTAAAATTGCATCCGCCTTCTCTACCTTGGAGAGATTACCTAGATCTTTAAGTTTTTCCTTTATTAAAACCAAATTCTCTTTATTGTTAACAGTAGACGAAAGATTATCCCAAATTTTTTCAATGAACCTATCTAACTGTCCAACCAAATCTTTATAATCCCTTCCTAAATCCCTTAATCGTGCCTCCAAATCGAATGAAATATCCATAAAAGAGCAACAAAAAACCACAAAAATAAAAAGACAACGCTTGCAATTTTGCCGACACTTTAGGTCTGACGAGCAAATGAGCAAAAACAATCAAAACCTCCGCAATGTTTTGCGCTGAAATCCAACCTCAAGCGTAAGCGCCACCGCCACTCTCGAGTTTCGCGTTACTTTTTAATTACAGCTACACTTCGCGAATTTTCTTTCAAAAATTTTTTTTTTTTCCTCGTAGCATTCGCAAAACTGCTAAATCAGAAAATATTCAATTTTCGATTCTTCTGATAATTTTTAAATTTGCTCGACAAATTAATATAATAATCCCCCTATAGCCAGACTCAGCCACAGGATTACGGGTAAGGGAGTCTTGCCCAGGATTATTTATATGTGTTAGTATTATTATCTATTCGCTACAAATTCCTCCCTTTAAAATTTTTCTTTTAACACAAACTCACCTGAGCGAACGATTTTCGGTACTTAATTACCGGCTGCGCCAAATATGTTGTGGTTTTTCTGGAAGTCCTCGCTGTGGGCTACTCCAAAGACCACAGACCGTCCGAATAAAAACACTGTATCTTACTTTGGACACTTTATTGTATGGAATACGTTTCCACGTTCACTACTCACTATTCACTAATTGACTTATGCAACTCAACTCTCCTCAACTAACTCATACCAGTCTTATTTATATTTATGCATGCGGAAACTTAAACACGGAAATAACAATAATACGCTGACTGTAGCGGAAAAGCGCCGCTTCAACACCTGAGCGCAAGAAAGTGGGTCACTAGTTCCATGGCCAACAATATTTAATGAAAACGAAACCGCGGCCTCAGCGACCTGCGATCATTCGACGAATTGCTCTAGAAACGGCAATGCGGAATTAAACCAACAAGCACAACGTGCAAAAAATGTTCAGTGCGAAGTCATAATTTTAAGTATCGCCCGAAAGTATGCCTAGCGGAACCAGTGACTCACAACATCCCTCCACCCCTAGGGAAAGGAAAAATTAATATCGTGAAGCGATGTTAATTTTTCCTTCTATTACAATGTTTCTACTGGGTGGTCAATTGTTTGATGTTAGCCTTAATGCTATTAGAAATTTCTTAAGTAAATACGATAATGGTTCTTGTCTGGCCTCCCTCGGACCTGCTGATTGGAGAAGAAGATGATGATGGTTCTGCCGAATTATGCTTTTGCTGCTACGAACTGTCATCTCGTCTTTGGGTGATGTTTTCTTGTATGACACGTTGCAGGGCACCCACATTTGAAGAAACGGTGTGTAACTATGTGACTGCACCGATTGGACATGCTCTTCGTAGTACTGATCTACCTTGAACGGAGTGATTTCTTCGGTGTTTCTTTCTCGTTTTCTTGGACTGCTGGAGTTGTGTGCTACGTTGTTGACTGTCTGGTGGACCTCCTACCTTACTTGACGCTAATTGATCGAAGAAGCTCTGATTGTGGCTTCACGATTTCCTTGTCTCACTTCGGGACGTTAGCTCTAATTTGCGACTATAGTAAGATTTTAATTTGCGGGAAGTGCCCAAAAGAAAAATGTTTTAGCACGTCCACCTCTTGACTAGTGTAAGCGAGAAAACATCGCCATGGCCGTCTTTGTCGAACAATGCTGTCTCTCACTTCTGTGATGGTGCCGTACAACGTGATGATTCGGAGAAGCAACTTCGATGTACCGCTCGTATCTTGGAGTCCATAACCAAATTGAAGCTACCATAGGTGTTGATGTTGTTGGTGGCTTATCATATTTATTTTCTAAGATTTATACTACGAAATTATTTAATGTTATTTCATGAGTATCTCATGCTTGTTCCTTAATATTTATGCTGCAATAAATGCGAGTATATACATACTTATGACTATGTACAATTTGCGTGCGTATTCGACTATCAACTAAAATCAATACATTTATTGAGTGTAATTAAATCTTAGGTTAAAAAAAAATTTGTACAGTTTCCGTTATGTGTCCTTAAAAATATTTTTCTAGTGCCTCTTATCTAGTTTCTCTTATTTTTTTTATACATATTCTCATTTCCTTTCCCTTTATTTTAAAATTTATGTACTTTATTTTCATACATTTTTCAGAATGTTTTTTCTTTCTTATTTTTTTCCCTTTCATATATTTATTGTTCCTTTGTTTTCTTTCTTTTGTTTTTTGATACTTATTATTTATTTATTTATTTCTTTTTTGTTTTCCTTTTCTCTTCTTTTTCCTTCTCTTCTCTCTTTTTCGTTCTTTTTCCTTTCAATCAAGAGTTTTGTCAGTTTGTTTTTTCCCCTATGTACAATTACTTCAACTATTTTTCTCTTATTGCTATCCACAACTAAAAGCTCTATTAGTTTGTGACTCCTATATTACCATTAAAATTATTTAATTAATGAAATTTTACAATTATTTAATTTACTTAATTTAATTTAACTCTTTAGCAAGTTGAAAAGTAACCTTTAAATTCTATTTTACTTGTCCCCTTTTTTTTTAAAAATATTTTTATTCTTATAATTTCCCGAGTAATTTTCAATGTTCCGTATTTACAATTTTCTATTTCAACCATTATTCATTGCTATTATTCATTCGAACCTCTGTGTAATTACTTCATTTAAAATACTCTTCTAGTTGCTTCCTCCTTACTAGACGCTTCCGTGTGCATTTAACAATATCTATATACAAGTAACGGTAACCAATTCGTGATGCCACATAATGCCATGGCGCCCTGACACCATGTGACAAAACCGTCTCCGAATCTTCTACCCAAAAATTATTGCAACTTGGACTTCTGTTAAATAGAATTAGGTCCAATTTAACCATATACATGCACTCGGAAACAATGTAAACAACATAATAAAGCAATAAAACAATATAAAAAGCAAAATAAACAACATAATTAATACATTGCCTTAACCAAACCTATATATATGGTTAAAACTAACTATAATTAATTAACATATTTTGTTAGTAAACAAAGTTAGTAAGTATCCGGTTAGTTAATGAAATATATGTTCTAAACAAATTCTATAATTAATATATTTTGTTATTAAGTTCAAACAAAATTTCCTCGAAAATTACATATTAAACCCGAAACCGTTTTGTGTTAATAAGGACATTCCTGACGTACTCACTCGAGCGCACTGAGCAATTATTTGCGGCGTCGCAGTTAATGGGATCCAGCCCTCTCTTTTTTTCCACCTATGACCGCCTTGAAATACAAAAATATATGTTATTTTACGTTCTTTATTTTTCCCTATTTACTAAATTTTTTGTTGAATTGTATGTGTTGAGCGTGGTTTTCCAGTTCCGATTTACTGCATCCGTAGCTATTCCTATTTTAATTGAATTGTTGTAATGTTTAAGCAAATTGTTATGGAATGGCTTATCCCTGTTCTTAATTTTTAGAACTGTCGTGACTGGGCTTCTAACCTCATATGGGCCTAACCAAATCGGTGAAAATTTATTTTTCCTCGTTTGATTTTTCAGCATTACTTTATCTCCAGCTTTAAAAATTATTGGGTTTAGCCTGTCATCGTACTGTTTTTTGGCCGCTTCCTTTGCACGTTCCTGATTCTGCCTAACCATCTCATGGGCCCTTTGTATTTGGAATTTCTGCACCTTGACGGGATCGTCCGCATTATAGAGTGGGCCACATTTTTTCTTCAAATTTGTTGGTATCTGCGCGTCGAATCCATACAGTGTGCGAAAAGGGGTTTGTTTGGTGGTTGTATGCAGAGTGTGATTATGCACGTGCATTGCCGCTGATAACCACTGGTCCCAATTGGATCCGTCCTCTTTCGCAAAACTACGCAAATATTCTGCCTATGGCTTCGTTCTAAGGAACCATTGGCCTGTGGGTGGTACGGTGTTGTGTGTAATTTTTTAATTCCTAACAACTTACATGTGTCACTGAATAATTTTGAAGTGAAGTTGGTACCGTTATCTGTATGGGTCTATGGCTTCGTTCTAAGGAACCATTGGCCTGTGGGTGGTACGGTGTTGTGTGTAATTTTTTAATTCCTAACAACTTACATGTGTCACTGAATAATTTTGAAGTGAAGTTGGTACCGTTATCTGTTACTAGAATTCGTGGAATTCCGTATCGCGTTACCACTTCGTCGTAGAAGGCTCTGGCTACGGTACTCGCCTCTGCGTCGGGAATAGCTGTGCAAGCCATAAATTTTGAAAAATCGTCTTGGAATGTGAGGATGTATTTATTACCAGATACAGTCTCCGGTAAAATACCTACAATGTCCATATAAACCTTATCGAAGGGCCGCACTGGCGTGTCTGTTAATACTAGGGGCATTTTCGTTAATTTCGAACTCTTGTTCACTTGACATTTGGGACATGCTCTAACGTATTCTTTTATCTGCTTTTGCATGCCTGGCCACCTGTATTCTTGCCTAATGCGTAAATAGGTTTTTACCGCCCCTTGATGACCTCCTAATGGTTTATCATGGAAATCCTTTATTATTGTCTTAATTTCCTTTGGGTCTTCCAGAAGAATTGTGCTATTACCCTGTTCCGCCTTTGGACTATCCGGTTCCACCGATGCGGAGATTTCCTGCGGCCTGTCGTTTTCTTGGTTCTTTTGCCTTAGAGCGCGTTTGGACTGCCGCCACCTCGCTGCTATTTTGGGGTATTCTACTCAGAGCGTCCGCATTTAAATTTTTCTTCCCAGGTTTGTATATAATTTCGAAATCGTACTCCGATAGTTTATGTCTAAACCTGGCTAGACGAGAGGTCTGATCCCTTAAATTTGCTATACCCTTTAAGGGCTGGTGGTCTGTAAATACTTTGAACGGCCTCCCCAAAAGATATGCTCTAAAATTCTTCGTTGCCCACACTATGGCCAAGAATTCCTTTTCGATTGTGGAGTACCGTTTCTCGGCTCCACTCAACGCCCTACTGGCGAAAGCTATTGGCCTGTCCTTGCCTACCTCCCCTTGGGACAATACTGCTCCCAGAGCTTCGTTGCTAGCATCGGTGGTCAAGAGAAATTCTCTGCTAAAATCTGGATATGTCAATACCGGTGGTGAAATTATTGCTCGCTTCAACGTCTCGAAAGCCTTTTGGCAATCCTCGGACCATTTAAAAACTACATTCTTCCTCAACAGCTTATTAATAGGTAAAGCTATCTTTGCCATATTGTCTATGAATTTCCTATAATAATTTACTAAACCCAAAAATGCTTGCACCTCCTTCTTATTCCTAGGTGGCAAAATATTCTTGACACATTCTACCTTCTGTGGGTCCGGAAGTGCACCATTTTCCGAGCACTTATGACCTAAATACACGACTTCGCGCCGCAAAAACTGGCATTTCCTAATATTTAACTTAAGATTATTGATTCTTAAGGCTTCTAACACTTTCGCTAATCTAACCTCGTGCTGCTCTAAATTACTACAATAAACTACAATATCATCTAAATATACAAAACAATCTATTCCTTGGAGACCTGTGAGGATGTGATTCATGATCCTCTGAAAGGTAGCAGGCGCGCCCGTTAACCCAAACGGCATTCTCTTAAACTCAAAATGTCCCAATCCTGTACTAAACGCAGTTTTTCCTCTATCACTCTTATCTACTAACACCTGATGATACCCACTTGCTAAATCTAAGGTCGTGAAGTATCTACTATTACCTAACTGATCTAGAATCTCATCAATTCTAGGAATTGGAAAAACTTGTCTGATTGTGACTTCGTTTAGTTTCCTGTAGTCCACTACTAGTCTCCACTTCTTTTCTCCGTCTTCACCAGCTTTCTTGGGAACTATCAACAATGGAGAGTTCCACGGAGAAGTACTTGGTCTCACTATTCCGTCATGTAAAAGCTTAGCTACCTGTCTGTTCACTTCCTCCCTATGAGCCTGTGGGAGTCTATACTGCCTCTGATTTATCGGAGCCTCTTCAGCCCCCGTTGGAATTGTATGTTTCAACACCGCTGTGCACGTTAAACTGTCACCTTCTAGCAGAAAAACATCATGAAACGTGGAAATTATTCTTTCCATAGATTCCATTTCCTCCGGATTCAGGGTGGGGTCTAGTATTATTTCTTCCCTCAAGGTCTCTAACCTTTTCTCCACATTTATACCTTCCATCTCTCCCACTCTATTTATCATACTAGGACGGGGTGTTTCAAACTCATTGAAATTAGAAAACCCTGGCCTAAAATTACTGTCTATCTCTATATCCTTTTCCGTTGAGTTTAGTACCAGAACGTAAATTACACCCCTCTTTACTTTTGCTAAAGTTTCCCCCATATACACTCCTGGAACAATTTCCTGTTTGTGAACTACTATTTCCGGAATATTGGTTTTAACCCTAACTGGAACTACTCTAATAGTTCTCGCCATTACTCTTGAATCTTCAATATGTAAAACTCGATCTATTTCTCCCATTGAACGCATAACCAGCGTCTTAATATGTTTCTTATTCGCATCCATAAACGTTACTCGTTTTTTAATTGAGTTTATAATTGACCGATTCCATAAATTGTCCCTACCAATTATGCCATCCGCTGACACTCCCTGTCCAAGTGGCACCACTTGTAGCTTTAAACAAAGGTGATTCATATCGTTAGGTGTGATCAGTATGGAACCCTTCGTTGTTACACATCCACCGAAAGCTCCATTAAGGGTTCTTACGTCTTTCATATTTACCGGCAATGATCCCCTCAACGCTTTCTCTTTTACCAGGCTCGTGTCTGCTCCAGTATCTACTAATAGGATGAGTTTTCCATTTTTTGCACCTTCATAAGATATTTCAATGAACACGTCATCTATAGTGTCTGGGCGACCCTTCTGCCAGTTCACTCCTGAATTTATTTGTCCCCTTCTCTCCGTTGTATTCAGTTTTATATTATTGCTCTTACTTGTACTATTTACTATCTTTGAGAAAATATTTCCTAACATTTTCGTTGCGTCTTTTTGCCATGAATTCACGTTTGTCATGTTGTTGTTTAAAAATTGCTCAGCATAATTAACAACTTTACTTTTTGTTTCTTTAACTACTTCTTTTATTATACCCAGAGACAATATAATTAAAACGAAAATTTGTGCAATGCTTGCACTTAAGCATGAAGTCAAAACTCCAAACGTATCCACTGACTCAACGGCCGTCGGCATTACTGTTTGTTTGTTATTGACTGCTTGCTTAACTCCAATTTCGCTCACCTCCTCACAACTGTAAACTTCTTCTGGGACTGATTTAACACTTTCAATGCTCCCGTCTGCACTATCGACCCGCCCGTGATCGACTTTCTCGCAACGATCAGAGGAGGACGGTTCAACAATCGTTTTCGATGTATGACTCGTCACTCCCATGATGTGTGGCCTCGAGTTACTTTTCTTTTCGGGTTCCCAGCTTAGTGGCCTTGGCTGGGCCCTCGATAGTTTCCCTGCACTGTTCCTTGATTTCTCTTGGTGGGGCAATTTATTGCTATGTGTCCTGTTTTTTCACAACGGAAACACTTAATATCATCTCCCCTGCTTCTGCTTTCCCTATTGCTCGTATTCCTTCTACCCTCATTAGATTGTGGCTGATGTCTACCGCTACTCATGTGGTCGCTACTATCTTCTCTGATAACTTACCTGACGTTCGGGTAAATTTCCTCTCGTTGGCTGCCCTCGTGACTGACATCTCCAACTTAGTTCATGCCCATACATCATGCATTTCTCACAGAATGGACTATTTTTCCTTACGAGACACTCGTCCCTAGTATGGCCCTTCCTTCCGCAGAAACTACATACTATTCGCGCTTTGGCACTGGCTTCCCCACCTTGTGGACGTCCCATCCTTTTTCCGTCCCGCGTGATACTCGGGTTTTGCATGAAGTTCTCGCCATGCTGTGTATTTATTTTCCTTGGGGCATCCACGGGTGTATGGCATGCAGTCCTTTGGTTCATTTCTGCCGTCCAGACCGGATTCATGCTCGCTAAAAGGTTTGGTTGGGCCCCGAGAGATCTGCTGATGATCTCGTCTAGCTGTATTGCTTCTGCGATCAGCCTTTCCATCTCGATCACGTTGGTGCCCAACATCTTCATCCTTATCGTTGGGTCTCTTAACCCCAACACGAATGTCCTTGCTAATGATTTATTAATCTCAAGTCGCAGTCCATGATCCTGGGCCTCATTATAATGGGATTTCGTAATATCCTCTGCCTGTGTCCTTACATTTATTAACCTTTCTCCGAACTCCACTATTTCTTCCCCTGGGAGTTGGGACACTGTCTGTATTTCCGATATTATTGTATCTAAAGATCTACACTTCAGATAGGACAGCTTTAAGGTACTGTATAGCTCTTCTACGCTTGCTATTTTCTTTCCTCTAATTAACCCGTATGCGTTCCCATGAAATCTTTGTTTTACACACGCCAAGAAGTCACCTATTTCGGAATCCGATATACCTCTTCTCGCAAGTTCACATCCCTCAATAAATTTATACACTTCATTTCTCAAATCTGGTGAACGGGTACCTGAGAAAAAAGGTACTAATCTGTTTACATTCTTCGCAATTGCTTCTATACTCATTTTTAACCCTGTGTTACTCCTGATGCTTTTTAAACCTGTTGCAGGTAGTGAAGGACGGCCAGTCGGATCTTTGTGTGGCAGGGTCTTATCTGCTAACAATTCTTCCTGTCGCAGGAGTCTATTTTCTTCTTTTAACTCCTCTATTCTCCTATGAGCCTCTTCTAAAGATTCAAAACTTTCCCTGCTTTTTTGGTTTAAAACTGTTGAGAGCAAATTTCCCGAAACTCCTTTTTTCTCAATCAACTTTCTCAATCTGATATTTTCCTCTTCTACTTCCTTTATTAAAATTGCCTCTAATTCTCTGTCCGTCAAGTAGTTGTCGTATCTATTCTTTAAGGCGTGAAATTCAGCTTTCCACCTTTCTAATTCCTTTAGTGCACTTTTATTTTTATTTGATACAAAATTGAGCAATTCTTCTAAAATTGCATCCGCCTTCTCTACCTTGGAGAGATTACCTAGATCTTTAAGTTTTTCCTTTATTAAAATCAAATTCTCTTTATTGTTAACAGTAGACGAAAGATTATCCCAAATTTTTTCAATGAACCTATCTAACTGTCCAACCAAATCTTTATAATCCCTTCCTAAATCCCTTAATCGTGCCTCCAAATCGAATGAAATATCCATAAAAGAGCAACAAAAAACCACAAAAATAAAAAGACAACGCTTGCAATTTTGCCGACACTTTAGGTCTGACGAGCAAATGAGCAAAAACAATCAAAACCTCCGCAATGTTTTGCGCTGAAATCCAACCTCAAGCGTAAGCGCCACCGCCACTCTCGAGTTTCGCGTTACTTTTTAATTACAGCTACACTTCGCGAATTTTCTTTCAAAAATTTTTTTTTTTCCTCGTAGCATTCGCAAAACTGCTAAATCAGAAAATATTCAATTTTCGATTCTTCTGATAATTTTTAAATTTGCTCGACAAATTAATATAATAATCCCCCTATAGCCAGACTCAGCCACAGGATTACGGGTAAGGGAGTCTTGCCCAGGATTATTTATATGTGTTAGTATTATTATCTATTCGCTACAAATTCCTCCCTTTAAAATTTTTCTTTTAACACAAACTCACCTGAGCGAACGATTTTCGGTACTTAATTACCGGCTGCGCCAAATATGTTGTGGTTTTTCTGGAAGTCCTCGCTGTGGGCTACTCCAAAGACCACAGACCGTCCGAATAAAAACACTGTATCTTACTTTGGACACTTTATTGTATGGAATACGTTTCCACGTTCACTACTCACTATTCACTAATTGACTTATGCAACTCAACTCTCCTCAACTAACTCATACCAGTCTTATTTATATTTATGCATGCGGAAACTTAAACACGGAAATAACAATAATACGCTGACTGTAGCGGAAAAGCGCCGCTTCAACACCTGAGCGCAAGAAAGTGGGTCACTAGTTCCATGGCCAACAATATTTAATGAAAACGAAACCGCGGCCTCAGCGACCTGCGATCATTCGACGAATTGCTCTAGAAACGGCAATGCGGAATTAAACCAACAAGCACAACGTGCAAAAAATGTTCAGTGCGAAGTCATAATTTTAAGTATCGCCCGAAAGTATGCCTAGCGGAACCAGTGACTCACAACATCCCTCCACCCCTAGGGAAAGGAAAAATTAATATCGTGAAGCGATGTTAATTTTTCCTTCTATTACAATGTTTCTACTGGGTGGTCAATTGTTTGATGTTAGCCTTAATGCTATTAGAAATTTCTTAAGTAAATACGATAATGGTTCTTGTCTGGCCTCCCTCGGACCTGCTGATTGGAGAAGAAGATGATGATGGTTCTGCCGAATTATGCTTTTGCTGCTACGAACTGTCATCTCGTCTTTGGGTGATGTTTTCTTGTATGACACGTTGCAGGGCACCCACATTTGAAGAAACGGTGTGTAACTATGTGACTGCACCGATTGGACATGCTCTTCGTAGTACTGATCTACCTTGAACGGAGTGATTTCTTCGGTGTTTCTTTCTCGTTTTCTTGGACTGCTGGAGTTGTGTGCTACGTTGTTGACTGTCTGGTGGACCTCCTACCTTACTTGACGCTAATTGATCGAAGAAGCTCTGATTGTGGCTTCACGATTTCCTTGTCTCACTTCGGGACGTTAGCTCTAATTTGCGACTATAGTAAGATTTTAATTTGCGGGAAGTGCCCAAAAGAAAAATGTTTTAGCACGTCCACCTCTTGACTAGTGTAAGCGAGAAAACATCGCCATGGCCGTCTTTGTCGAACAATGCTGTCTCTCACTTCTGTGATGGTGCCGTACAACGTGATGATTCGGAGAAGCAACTTCGATGTACCGCTCGTATCTTGGAGTCCATAACCAAATTGAAGCTACCATAGGTGTTGATGTTGTTGGTGGCTTATCATATTTATTTTCTAAGATTTATACTACGAAATTATTTAATGTTATTTCATGAGTATCTCATGCTTGTTCCTTAATATTTATGCTGCAATAAATGCGAGTATATACATACTTATGACTATGTACAATTTGCGTGCGTATTCGACTATCAACTAAAATCAATACATTTATTGAGTGTAATTAAATCTTAGGTTAAAAAAAAATTTGTACAGTTTCCGTTATGTGTCCTTAAAAATATTTTTCTAGTGCCTCTTATCTAGTTTCTCTTATTTTTTTTATACATATTCTCATTTCCTTTTCCCTTTATTTTAAAATTTATGTACTTTATTTTCATACATTTTTCAGAATGTTTTTTCTTTCTTATTTTTTTCCCTTTCATATATTTATTGTTCCTTTGTTTTCTTTCTTTTGTTTTTTGATACTTATTATTTATTTATTTATTTCTTTTTTGTTTTCCTTTTCTCTTCTTTTTCCTTCTCTTCTCTCTTTTTCGTTCTTTTTCCTTTCAATCAAGAGTTTTGTCAGTTTGTTTTTTCCCCTATGTACAATTACTTCAACTATTTTTCTCTTATTGCTATCCACAACTAAAAGCTCTATTAGTTTGTGACTCCTATATTACCATTAAAATTATTTAATTAATGAAATTTTACAATTATTTAATTTACTTAATTTAATTTAACTCTTTAGCAAGTTGAAAAGTAACCTTTAAATTCTATTTTACTTGTCCCCTTTTTTTTTAAAAATATTTTTATTCTTATAATTTCCCGAGTAATTTTCAATGTTCCGTATTTACAATTTTCTATTTCAACCATTATTCATTGCTATTATTCATTCGAACCTCTGTGTAATTACTTCATTTAAAATACTCTTCTAGTTGCTTCCTCCTTACTAGACGCTTCCGTGTGCATTTAACAATATCTATATACAAGTAACGGTAACCAATTCGTGATGCCACATAATGCCATGGCGCCCTGACACCATGTGACAAAACCGTCTCCGAATCTTCTACCCAAAAATTATTGCAACTTGGACTTCTGTTAAATAGAATTAGGTCCAATTTAACCATATACATGCACTCGGAAACAATGTAAACAACATAATAAAGCAATAAAACAATATAAAAAGCAAAATAAACAACATAATTAATACATTGCCTTAACCAAACCTATATATATGGTTAAAACTAACTATAATTAATTAACATATTTTGTTAGTAAACAAAGTTAGTAAGTATCCGGTTAGTTAATGAAATATATGTTCTAAACAAATTCTATAATTAATATATTTTGTTATTAAGTTCAAACAAAATTTCCTCGAAAATTACATATTAAACCCGAAACCGTTTTGTGTTAATAAGGACATTCCTGACGTACTCACTCAAGCGCACTGAGCAATTATTTGCGGCGTCGCAGTTAATGGGATCCAGCCCTCTCTTTTTTTCCACCTATGACCGCCTTGAAATACAAAAATATATGTTATTTTACGTTCTTTATTTTTCCCTATTTACTAAATTTTTTGTTGAATTGTATGTGTTGAGCGTGGTTTTCCGGTTCCGATTTACTGCATCCGTAGCTATTCCTATTTTAATTGAATTGTTGTAATGTTTAAGCAAATTGTTATGGAATGGCTTATCCCTGTTCTTAATTTTTAGAACTGTCGTGACTGGGCTTCTAACCTCATATGGGCCTAACCAAATCGGTGAAAATTTATTTTTCCTCGTTTGATTTTTCAGCATTACTTTATCTCCAGCTTTAAAAATTATTGGGTTTAGCCTGTCATCGTACTGTTTTTTGGCCGCTTCCTTTGCACGTTCCTGATTCTGCCTAACCATCTCATGGGCCCTTTGTATTTGGAATTTCTGCACCTTGACAGGATCGTCCGCATTATAGAGTGGGCCACATTTTTTCTTCAAATTTGTTGGTATCTGCGCGTCGAATCCATACAGTGTGCGAAAAGGGGTTTGTTTGGTGGTTGTATGCAGAGTGTGATTATGCACGTGCATTGCCGCTGATAACCACTGGTCCCAATTGGATCCGTCCTCTTTCGCAAAACTACGCAAATATTCTGCCTATGGCTTCGTTCTAAGGAACCATTGGCCTGTGGGTGGTACGGTGTTGTGTGTAATTTTTTAATTCCTAACAACTTACATGTGTCACTGAATAATTTTGAAGTGAAGTTGGTACCGTTATCTGTATGGGTCTATGGCTTCGTTCTAAGGAACCATTGGCCTGTGGGTGGTACGGTGTTGTGTGTAATTTTTTAATTCCTAACAACTTACATGTGTCACTGAATAATTTTGAAGTGAAGTTGGTACCGTTATCTGTTACTAGAATTCGTGGAATTCCGTATCGCGTTACCACTTCGTCGTAGAAGGCTCTGGCTACGGTACTCGCCTCTGCGTCGGGAATAGCTGTGCAAGCCATAAATTTTGAAAAATCGTCTTGGAATGTGAGGATGTATTTATTACCAGATACAGTCTCCGGTAAAATACCTACAATGTCCATATAAACCTTATCGAAGGGCCGCACTGGCGTGTCTGTTAATACTAGGGGCATTTTCGTTAATTTCGAACTCTTGTTCACTTGACATTTGGGACATGCTCTAACGTATTCTTTTATCTGCTTTTGCATGCCTGGCCACCTGTATTCTTGCCTAATGCGTAAATAGGTTTTTACCGCCCCTTGATGACCTCCTAATGGTTTATCATGGAAATCCTTTATTATTGTCTTAATTTCCTTTGGGTCTTCCAGAAGAATTGTGCTATTACCCTGTTCCGCCTTTGGACTATCCGGTTCCACCGATGCGGAGATTTCCTGCGGCCTGTCGTTTTCTTGGTTCTTTTGCCTTAGAGCGCGTTTGGACTGCCGCCACCTCGCTGCTATTTTGGGGTATTCTACTCAGAGCGTCCGCATTTAAATTTTTCTTCCCAGGTTTGTATATAATTTCGAAATCGTACTCCGATAGTTTATGTCTAAACCTGGCTAGACGAGAGGTCTGATCCCTTAAATTTGCTATACCCTTTAAGGGCTGGTGGTCTGTAAATACTTTGAACGGCCTCCCCAAAAGATATGCTCTAAAATTCTTCGTTGCCCACACTATGGCCAAGAATTCCTTTTCGATTGTGGAGTACCGTTTCTCGGCTCCACTCAACGCCCTACTGGCGAAAGCTATTGGCCTGTCCTTGCCTACCTCCCCTTGGGACAATACTGCTCCCAGAGCTTCGTTGCTAGCATCGGTGGTCAAGAGAAATTCTCTGCTAAAATCTGGATATGTCAATACCGGTGGTGAAATTATTGCTCGCTTCAACGTCTCGAAAGCCTTTTGGCAATCCTCGGACCATTTAAAAACTACATTCTTCCTCAACAGCTTATTAATAGGTAAAGCTATCTTTGCCATATTGTCTATGAATTTCCTATAATAATTTACTAAACCCAAAAATGCTTGCACCTCCTTCTTATTCCTAGGTGGCAAAATATTCTTGACACATTCTACCTTCTGTGGGTCCGGAAGTGCACCATTTTCCGAGCACTTATGACCTAAATACACGACTTCGCGCCGCAAAAACTGGCATTTCCTAATATTTAACTTAAGATTATTGATTCTTAAGGCTTCTAACACTTTCGCTAATCTAACCTCGTGCTGCTCTAAATTACTACAATAAACTACAATATCATCTAAATATACAAAACAATCTATTCCTTGGAGACCTGTGAGGATGTGATTCATGATCCTCTGAAAGGTAGCAGGCGCGCCCGTTAACCCAAACGGCATTCTCTTAAACTCAAAATGTCCCAATCCTGTACTAAACGCAGTTTTTCCTCTATCACTCTTATCTACTAACACCTGATGATACCCACTTGCTAAATCTAAGGTCGTGAAGTATCTACTATTACCTAACTGATCTAGAATCTCATCAATTCTAGGAATTGGAAAAACTTGTCTGATTGTGACTTCGTTTAGTTTCCTGTAGTCCACTACTAGTCTCCACTTCTTTTCTCCGTCTTCACCAGCTTTCTTGGGAACTATCAACAATGGAGAGTTCCACGGAGAAGTACTTGGTCTCACTATTCCGTCATGTAAAAGCTTAGCTACCTGTCTGTTCACTTCCTCCCTATGAGCCTGTGGGAGTCTATACTGCCTCTGATTTATCGGAGCCTCTTCAGCCCCCGTTGGAATTGTATGTTTCAACACCGCTGTGCACGTTAAACTGTCACCTTCTAGCAGAAAAACATCATGAAACGTGGAAATTATTCTTTCCATAGATTCCATTTCCTCCGGATTCAGGGTGGGGTCTAGTATTATTTCTTCCCTCAAGGTCTCTAACCTTTTCTCCACATTTATACCTTCCATCTCTCCCACTCTATTTATCATACTAGGACGGGGTGTTTCAAACTCATTGAAATTAGAAAACCCTGGCCTAAAATTACTGTCTATCTCTATATCCTTTTCCGTTGAATTTAGTACCGGAACGTAAATTACACTTTACTTACTTACTTTACTTTTGCTAAAGTTTCCCCCATATACACTCCTGGAACAATTTCCTGTTTGTGAACTACTATTTCCGGAATATTGGTTTTAACCCTAACTGGAACTACTCTAATAGTTCTCGCCATTACTCTTGAATCTTCAATATGTAAAACTCGATCTATTTCTCCCATTGAACGCATAACCAGCGTCTTAATATGTTTCTTATTCGCATCCATAAACGTTACTCGTTTTTTAATTGAGTTTATAATTGAACGATTCCATAAATTGTCCCTACCAATTATGCCATCCGCTGACACTCCCTGTCCAAGTGGCACCACTTGTAGCTTTAAACAAAGGTGATTCATATCGTTAGGTGTGATCAGTATGGAACCCTTCGTTGTTACACATCCACCGAAAGCTCCATTAAGGGTTCTTACGTCTTTCATATTTACCGGCAATGATCCCCTCAACGCTTTCTCTTTTACCAGGCTCGTGTCTGCTCCAGTATCTACTAATAGGATGAGTTTTCCATTTTTTGCACCTTCATAAGATATTTCAATGAACACGTCATCTATAGTGTCTGGGCGACCCTTCTGCCAGTTCACTCCTGAATTTATTTGTCCCCTTCTCTCCGTTGTATTCAGTTTTATATTATTGCTCTTACTTGTACTATTTACTATCTTTGAGAAAATATTTCCTAACATTTTCGTTGCGTCTTTTTGCCATGAATTCACGTTTGTCATGTTGTTGTTTAAAAATTGCTCAGCATAATTAACAACTTTACTTTTTGTTTCTTTAACTACTTCTTTTATTATACCCAGAGACAATATAATTAAAACGAAAATTTGTGCAATGCTTGCACTTAAGCATGAAGTCAAAACTCCAAACGTATCCACTGACTCAACGGCCGTCGGCATTACTGTTTGTTTGTTATTGACTGCTTGCTTAACTCCAATTTCGCTCACCTCCTCACAACTGTAAACTTCTTCTGGGACTGATTTAACACTTTCAATGCTCCCGTCTGCACTATCGACCCGCCCGTGATCGACTTTCTCGCAACGATCAGAGGAGGACGGTTCAACAATCGTTTTCGATGTATGACTCGTCACTCCCATGATGTGTGGCCTCGAGTTACTTTTCTTTTCGGGTTCCCAGCTTAGTGGCCTTGGCTGGGCCCTCGATAGTTTCCCTGCACTGTTCCTTGATTTCTCTTGGTGGGGCAATTTATTGCTATGTGTCCTGTTTTTTCACAACGGAAACACTTAATATCATCTCCCCTGCTTCTGCTTTCCCTATTACTCGTATTCCATCTACCCTCATTAGATTGTGGCTGATGTCTACCGCTACTCATGTGGTCGCTACTATCTTCTCTGATAACTTACCTGACGTTCGGGTAAATTTCCTCTCGTTGGCTGCCCTCGTGACTGACATCTCCAACTTAGTTCATGCCCATACATCATGCATTTCTCACAGAATGGACTATTTTTCCTTACGAGACACTCGTCCCTAGTATGGCCCTTCCTTCCGCAGAAACTACATACTATTCGCGCTTTGGCACTGGCTTCCCCACCTTGTGGACGTCCCATCCTTTTTCCGTCCCGCGTGATACTCGGGTTTTGCATGAAGTTCTCGCCATGCTGTGTATTTATTTTCCTTGGGGCATCCACGGGTGTATGGCATGCAGTCCTTTGGTTCATTTGTGCCGTCCAGACCGGATTCATGCTCGCTAAAAGGTTTGGTTGGGCCCCGAGAGATCTGCTGATGATCTCGTCTAGCTGTATTGCTTCTGCGATCAGCCTTTCCATCTCGATCACGTTGGTGCCCAACATCTTCATCCTTATCGTTGGGTCTCTTAACCCCAACACGAATGTCCTTGCTAATGATTTATTAATCTCAAGTCGCAGTCCATGATCCTGGGCCTCATTATAATGGGATTTCGTAATATCCTCTGCCTGTGTCCTTAGATTTATTAACCTTTCTCCGAACTCCACTATTTCTTCCCCTGGGAGTTGGGACACTGTCTGTATTTCCGATATTATTGTATCTAAAGATCTACACTTCAGATAGGACAGCTTTAAGGTACTGTATAGCTCTTCTACGCTTGCTATTTTCTTTCCTCTAATTAACCCGTATGCGTTCCCATGAAATCTTTGTTTTACACACGCCAAGAAGTCACCTATTTCGGAATCCGATATACCTCTTCTCGCAAGTTCACATCCCTCAATAAATTTATACACTTCATTTCTCAAATCTGGTGAACGGGTACCTGAGAAAAAAGGTACTAATCTGTTTACATTCTTCGCAATTGCTTCTATACTCATTTTTAACCCTGTGTTACTCCTGATGCTTTTTAAACCTGTTGCAGGTAGTGAAGGACGGCCAGTCGGATCTTTGTGTGGCAGGGTCTTATCTGCTAACAATTCTTCCTGTCGCAGGAGTCTATTTTCTTCTTTTAACTCCTCTATTCTCCTATGAGCCTCTTCTAAAGATTCAAAACTTTCCCTGCTTTTTTGGTTTAAAACTGTTGAGAGCAAATTTCCCGAAACTCCTTTTTTCTCAATCAACTTTCTCAATCTGATATTTTCCTCTTCTACTTCCTTTATTAAAATTGCCTCTAATTCTCTGTCCGTCAAGTAGTTGTCGTATCTATTCTTTAAGGCGTGAAATTCAGCTTTCCACCTTTCTAATTCCTTTAGTGCACTTTTATTTTTATTTGATACAAAATTGAGCAATTCTTCTAAAATTGCATCCGCCTTCTCTACCTTGGAGAGATTACCTAGATCTTTAATTTTTTCCTTTATTAAAACCAAATTCTCTTTATTGTTAACAGTAGACGAAAGATTATCCCAAATTTTTTCAATGAACCTATCTAACTGTCCAACCAAATCTTTATAATCCCTTCCTAAATCCCTTAATCGTGCCTCCAAATCGAATGAAATATCCATAAAAGAGCAACAAAAAACCACAAAAATAAAAAGACAACGCTTGCAATTTTGCCGACACTTTAGGTCTGACGAGCAAATGAGCAAAAACAATCAAAACCTCCGCAATGTTTTGCGCTGAAATCCAACCTCAAGCGTAAGCGCCACCGCCACTCTCGAGTTTCGCGTTACTTTTTAATTACAGCTACACTTCGCGAATTTTCTTTCAAAAATTTTTTTTTTCCTCGTAGCATTCGCAAAACTGCTAAATCAGAAAATATTCAATTTTCGATTCTTCTGATAATTTTTAAATTTGCTCGACAAATTAATATAATAATCCCCCTATAGCCAGACTCAGCCACAGGATTACGGGTAAGGGAGTCTTGCCCAGGATTATTTATGTGTGTTAGTATTATTATCTATTCGCTACAAATTTCTCCCTTTAAAATTTTTCTTTTAACACAAACTCACCTGAGCGAACGATTTTCGGTACTTAATTACCGGCTGCGCCAAATATGTTGTGGTTTTTCTGGAAGTCCTCGCTGTGGGCTACTCCAAAGACCACAGACCGTCCGAATAAAAACACTGTATCTTACTTTGGACACTTTATTGTATGGAATACGTTTCCACGTTCACTACTCACTATTCACTAATTGACTTATGCAACTCAACTCTCCTCAACTAACTCATACCAGTCTTATTTATATTTATGCATGCGGAAACTTAAACACGGAAATAACAATAATACGCTGACTGTAGCGGAAAAGCGCCGCTTCAACACCTGAGCGCAAGAAAGTGGGTCACTAGTTCCATGGCCAACAATATTTAATGAAAACGAAACCGCGGCCTCAGCGACCTGCGATCATTCGACGAATTGCTCTAGAAACGCAATGCGGAATTAAACCAACAAGCACAACGTGCAAAAAATGTTCAGTGCGAAGTCATAATTTTAAGTATCGCCCGAAAGTATGCCTAGCGGAACCAGTGACTCACAACATGCTGCTGCTAATGTTGATGATGATACTGCTTATGCTGCTAATGTTGATGGTTGAAGGTGTATTAAAACCTTATGTCTTCTAAGGCTGTCGCGTCGGGTAAATTTCTTTTTGCATTCATTGCACTCGAATACCCGCTTCTCATGTCTGCCCTCAACATGACGCTTAAGATTACGATTTTCGGTGAAGCGCTGTCCACATTCATTACAGAGGAAGCATTTCATGTTGTTGTTATGAATATTGTTGGTAACGGTGGTGACGGTGGCAGCAATGTTGTTGTTGTTGTTACTGTTGCCGTTGGTAGTCATGGAAATAGTGGTGGTGACGGTAGAAGTGTCGGTGGTGACGGTTTAGGTGTCGGTGGAGGTGTCGGTGATGGTGACGATGGTGGTGTCGGCGATGTTGATGCTGCTACTTTTTGTCGTTGTAGTTGTTGTTGCTGTTGTTAATGGAGGTTGCGATTTGTTGTTGTTGTTGTTGTTGTTGTTGTTGTTGTTACTGTGGTTGTTGCTGTTGTTGCTGTTGATGCTGTAAATTAAGGAATATACAATATTAAAAAGTCACGATCCTGTGAAGCTGTAAAAAAAATTATGTATAATAAAAAATATTAGAGTAAAAATATCTTTGCATTTATATATTTATTATTATTATTATTATTATTATTATTATTATTATTATTATTATTATTATTATTATTATTATTATTATTATTATTATTATTATTATTATTATTATTATTATTATTATTATTATTATTATTATTATTATTATTATTATTATTATTATTATTATTATTATTATTATTATTATTATTATTATTTTTTTTTTTTTTTTTTTTTTTTTTTTTTTTTTTTCGCAGGAGAGGAGGTAAAAATGCGTACCGCATCTCAGGGCTGTCGTCACAAACCCCTGTATGTGCCGCTTTCAAGCACTAAAACGTCCCCCTCTTTGACGGAACCCGACTCCACCCCGGAACCGCTTTCGCATTACTTCGGGGTGGGGCTCCCATCAGATCCCACCGGACCTCCCTCGTAGTGCCTGCGTCCAGGCCCCGCTTTTCACAGCTTCGAAGCTGTGCCATCTTCGCCGCAGTGGACGCAGCACGGGTCAAGCGTACCTACTGGAGGCACCCCATACTACGCTTGCGGCGGAGTATAACTTCGACGTACTTCGCCACCAGGTCCCAGTCGTGCTCTGACCGTAACATCACGGCTATGATGTTTTCCGCAGTGATGTTTGCCGTGTAACCGATACCCACTGAGTTCTCAGTCAGCCTCCGCTCTTCGGCAAAAAACTCGCAGGCGAAGAAGGTATGCCAGACATCGTCCTCCTCGCAGTCACACAGCACGCAGCACGGTGAGCCCACCTTTCCCATCCTGTGCAGATACTTACGGAAGTATCCATGTCCAGTCAGGAACTGTGTCAGGTAAAAACTCACCTCACCATGTCGTCGCCCATACCACTCGCGCACATCGCGTATGATTCTCCGAGTCCACTGTCCCCTAGTACTAGCGTCCCATCTTCGTTGCCAAGAAATAAGTGCGCCCTCACGCGCTTGCTCCGCGGCGGCCGCCCGTCCTATTGTAGAGCTTTGCAGATAGATTTCTTTCCGCTCCTGAGCAAGCAGCTCTATTGGAATACAGCCGGCCACAACAAGTGCTGCATCTGCGGACACAGTACGGTACGCCGAGCTAACCCGCAATGCCCCGCGACGCTAGACGGCGGCCATCCTTGTCTTATATTTTTTAACTCGAAGGGCGTCCGCCCATATTTCCGCACCATAGAGTAGGGCTGACTGTACGGAGACGAGCAGGAGCCTCCTCGTATGCTGCCTCGCCCCACCTACATTCGCCATTAACCGGCTCAGCGCCGCCGTCTTCTGGGCAACCCCGTCACAGACCCCGCGGATATGGTCCCAGTATGTGAGTCGGTTGTCCAACTTTACTCCTAAATATCTCGCGAACCTGCTTGTTTTCACCGGTTGGGCTCCAACCATCATAGTCAACGAAGTGGGGACTCGCCTCTTCGTAAGAATCACGATCTCAGGACTGCGTGCTGTTATGACGGCGGCGACATCATCGGCAAACGCAACAAGGAAAGCGTCAGCCGGCATTTCCAGGCGCAGCAGGCCATCGTACGTGACATTCCACAGCTCAGGCCCAAGCACCGATCCCTGTGCCACTCCAGCAGTCACCCGCCTTTGACCCGTTCCCTGTGTCGTCACGTAGAGAAGCCAGCGGTCGTTCAGATAGTCCCTCAGTATAGCCGAGAGATATGCTGGTACTCTGAAGGTCTGCTCGAGCGCGTGAAACATGTCACTCCACCCTGCCGAGTTAAACGCGTTCCTCACATCGAGGGTCACGAGGAGCACTATCGGCCTTGCCTGGTGGCATGCAGTTTCGGCCCGTTTCACAGCTTGGGTCACTTCGCTGATTGCATCAATCGCAGAGAGCCCCTTTCTAAAGCCATGCTGCCGGTTGGAGAGACCACCAGCCTGCTCAATGGCAGCCCCCAGCCGCATTTTAAGCAAGGCCTCCATCATCTTTCCCGCCGTGTTTAACATGCACAGTGGTCGATACGATGATGGAGAATTGGCATCACCTTTGCCCTTTGGGATCAAAGCCAAACGCGCCTTTTTCCAGCAAGCTGGAAATACACCCGCCCTAAGACACACGTTGTACATGTTAAGCAAGAGATCCGGACGGTTACGGGCAACGGCTTTGATGGCCTCCGCCGGCACACCGTCGGGGCCCGGAGCCTTACCAGACTTCATGCTGCGCTCTGCCGTAATTAGCTCATCCACCCCAAACAATGGAATGTCCTCCTCCCCAGCAAACGCACGAGCGTCAGATACATCGGGATGGGTCGGGAACAGGGCATCTATGATGCTCAGAACTTTTCTCTGTTCCAAGTCTGGTGCGGGCGAGCAGAGCTTACCCATCACCAGCTTATAGCCCTTACCCCATGGGTCCTGC
This sequence comes from Sicus ferrugineus, assembly GCA_922984085.1. Lineage (NCBI taxonomy): Eukaryota > Metazoa > Arthropoda > Insecta > Diptera > Conopidae > Sicus > Sicus ferrugineus. The sequence continues at coordinate 28,913,202 of OV277348.1, read as the reverse complement.
TCTACCCCGTCGCAAAGCTCCTTCCAGCAGCGCACCTTGCTTTCTCGGATAGCCTTGCCCAATGCCTTTTTAGCGGCTTTATAAGCTGCCACCTTCTCCGTCATCTGCATTCGGCCAGCGGCACGTTGCGCCAGTCGGCGCATTTTGTGGCAAAATCTCCGGAGTTCGTCTATTTGGTCATTCCACCAGTACACCTGTGTCTTACCTCTCCACGGCCTCTTTCGGGGCATGGACGCATTGCAGGCGCCTCGAATCACATTCATGCTAGACTCCACGAAGGAGTCCACTACGCCCGCCTCGCAGGCATTTCTAGGGAGCGTTGGGATGTGCCGAGCCCCCTCAATCAGGCCTGCAACAAATTTGCTCTCATCCATTCTGGTGGCGTTCCAGCCGAGTGGTCGATGTACTCGTACAGGTACCTGTTTTTGCCCTGCGTCCATAAGCCGGAAGGTTATGTACTGGTGGTCGCTTCCTGTAAGGTCCTCCATCACCCTCCAGTTCACCGTCCTTCGGGCTAGAGTCTCCGACACCAAGGTAAGGTCTGGAATCGAGTACCCAAAGCCGGGCCGGCGGTATGTCGGGGTTGTACCTTCATTAAGGACAACTAGTCCCAGCCGGGCTGCCATCTCCAATAAAAACCGGCCTCTTGCGTTGGTTTGTGGCATACCCCACTCTATGGCTCGCGCATTAAAGTCCCCAGCAATCACGAGGCCGCCAGTAATGCAGCGCAGGTCGTCCTCCAGGGCTTCAATTTTAGACCTGTACACACCCATGGCGTCGTTGGGAGAGAAGTAACAGCTCACGAAAGTGGCCGACTCTGTTTTTGCCCAGACATAACTACCTCCAGCCCCGCTGCTCGTGATCTGTATACTGGGATCCGCAACCCAGAGAGCCGCCGCGCCAGAGTCATCCACCAGCCAGTGCTTCCTGATTCGGTAAGGCTCGCTGATGACCGCCATGCCCACCCCGTATTCATGGATGAATTGAGATAGCAGTTCATCAGCGACCCGACTACCGTTCAGATTACCCTGTAGGACGGTAATCATTGTCTCCGTCCTTTCGCGTTGTCCAGGGCCACCCGAAACGCTTTGCAGGCTCCAGAGCCAGGGACATGTTCCAAAGACTTTGGACCCTCGTTGTCAGCAGTACACAGGTAACATTGCGGTTTTGAGGAGCATGACGCGGCCTTGTGTCCTTTCTGCCCGCATCGCCAACAGAGGCCACTTCTATCCGGTTCCGTGCATTTTTGCCTCCGGTGACCGTAATCCAGACACCTGAAGCACCGCTGTACATCAATGCGTTGCCTGATGCGACATCTTATCCAGCCCACTCGTATCCTCCCTACATTGAGGAGTTTGCCCGCATGTTTGTGCTCTAACTCAACGACTGCCATGCGCTGTTCTCGGGCATTTGCGGCAGAAACCACTACTTTAAGCTCTCCGCTATAGTCGTTTGAGAGCTCACGGCGTACTGCGTCCTCTACCTCTGAAGCTGTTGTGAGACAGTCCATACCCAGGACCTCCAGCCGGGTCCTACTGGCAAGGATTCTGGTCTCAGCAGTCTGCCCCACAGTCTCCTTTATAGAGTTTTGCAGCGCTACTCGGTCGCCACACTGATCTAGCTCAAGGAGAACAGCGCCACCTTTGGTCTTTCGAGCCGCGCGTACCACTGTGTCCGTGAATTATTATTATTATTATTATTATTATTATTATTATTATTATTATTATTATTATTATTATTATTATTATTATTATTATTATTATTATTATTGTTATTATTATTATTATTATTATTATTATTATTATTATTATTATTATTATTATTATTATTATTATTATTATTATTATTATTATTATTATTATTATTATTATTATTATTATTATTATTATTATTATTATTATTATTATTATTATTATTAAGAATTATTATTATATTATTATTATAAAAAAAAACAAATATTTCTTTACCTCACAAGCTGCTACTTTTGTCGTTGTTATCGTTAATTTTGTTGTTCTTGTTTTTTTTTGTTGTTCTTGTTGTTGTTGTTTTTTTGTTGTTGATAATTATTTTCTAATCTAAATTTTTACTTTTTTGTTTTAAATTTTTACTTCAATTTTACTTTTTAATTTTCTAAACTATTCTGTGCACTTTTTAAAATTTTTTATTTAAGTTTTTCTATTTCTTTTGTAAATATTTTCTACATTTACTGATTTTGTTCACTTTTTAAAATGTTTTCGCTTTTTACAATGTTCTGTACACTTTCTCTTTACTTTCTAAAACTTTCCTTTTTATATTTAAGTTTTAGACTCTTTTAAAATATATTGTTAAAATTTTAATTTAAAAATTTAACAGCTGTTCACTGCTACATTCAGATACGGAATTAAGTTTGATTATAAATTTTAACTATTCTGTGCACTTTTTAAAATTTTTTATTTAAGTTTTTCTATTTCTTTTGTAAATATTTTCTACATTTACTGATTTTGTTCACTTTTTAAAATGTTTTCGCTTTTTACAATGTTCTGTACACTTTCTCTTTACTTTCTAAAACTTTCCTTTTTATATTTAAGTTTTAGACTCTTTTAAAATATATTGTTAAAATTTTAATTTAAAAATTTAACAGCTGTTCACTGCTACATTCAGATACGGAATTAAGTTTGATTATAAATTTCTGATCTTTCATACTCCAGCTGAAACCCTTATAAGATAAAAAAGAAAAAAAGAACATATCAACAAAAGTGAAATTGAGATAACGAAGAGATACGTCTCTGTGTTCGATCATGTTCGGTTCAGTTCCGCGTAATTTTATCACATTCTTCGAAAATGTTTACATTAATTTAATTCCTGGCAAATTCGAGTCAAGGCACAATTCGAAACCAAGCAATTAAATAAAAATACACCAACAACAACAAGAACAATAAGGCGAGTTTCATATTTCTTAAAATAACAACTCCGCGCTTCAGACCGTGGATGCGAGCCACAGCTTGAACCGCTCCCTTAATGTTTACATTAAGTTTTACTATACTTCTGGGGCAGCGTCTCAAAAACGAAGCAATTAAATAAACAACAACTACAACACTTACGCTTACGCAGCTTCTGCTTAGGCAGCCTCTGCTTACACACACATACCATAACACACGTCGCTCTCCTCCCCGCTTCCATCTCCACCAACCGTCTCCCCCACCGACTCCACCAACCAACCGACCGCCAACCGACCGCCAACCGCCAGCCGCCAGTCCGTTAGCCGTCTGTCCGTCTCCCAAGCGGCCAGTGTTGCCACCTCACTCGACCAACTGGGCTGCCACCCATAAAAGAAAATCCCACAAAAAATTCCTAAAAAATTTTAAAAAAAATAAAAAATAAAAAAAATATTTTTAAAAAAGAAAAAAAAAATATTTTTCAAAAAGAAAAAAATATTTTAAAAAAAATATTAAAAATCCTCGATCTGGCCACTCTGTCCACCAAAATCCTCGATCTGGCAACTCTGTGATGATTAATTCTCGATCTGGCCACTCTGTCCACCAAAATCCTCGATCTGGCTGTTTGAGGTTGTTTTTGTTGTTGTTGTTGTTTTGAGGATGTATGCTTTTACCTGCTGTTGTTGTTGTTGTTGTTGTGAGGATGTACCTGTTGTTGTTGTGCTCCACATGCTCCACATGTGGAGCTATGATTTTACCTGTTGTTGTTGTGGATTAGATCCGGCCTTTATATTCTACTAGGCACCTCGTTTCAAAAAATGTTAAAATTAAATATTTCATTAACAATGAAATATTACACGCCCACTGATAACAAAGTTGGCAATATCTAATGAAAGGTATAAGATATTGATATGTAATATCAATTTATCAGGATATATAGGGAAGCATTACCAATAAGCTTGCCAAAAATGGGCGTGCCACGCCCACTCATACAAAAGTTGTCAATATCTTATAAACAGTATAAGATATTAATAGGAAATTTTATCACGAGGTATCTACACGTATTAGCAATTTGTATAAAAAAATAGGCGTGGTCCGCCCACTTATACAAAATTTGTCAATATCCCATATACGGTTCAAAATATTAATACCTTCGAAATTCTATCTAGCAGTACCTAGAGACATTACAAAACATTTTCCCGAAATGGGCGTGGTCCGCCTACTTATACAAAAGTGGCGAAATTATAATTTTTTCAGTTACTCGGGTGTAGGGTATTTAGATTTCGGCCAGCCCGAAGACAACACTCTTATCAACACACATCAAGCGCTTTAATGACGCTATATGTTCCGAAATAAAATTATACCTGAATATCTCACCAGGTTTATGAAATATTCAGATTTTAACACTTTTTGAAACGATGTGCCTTTATATTCCGTATGTAAAGTAGGCGTGGCTGTTTACCGATCTCGCCCATTTTCAATCCCAAACAGCCCTACATAACAAAAAATATTTGTGCCAAATTTCATCGCGATATCTCTTTTAATTCTCCCGTAATCGTGATTTCAACAGACAGAATTTTAAATTGATATCATCAGAATACTTTTGTTATAAACGTCGATTTGAATTTATGCATGTACAGTCATGCAATCCTAAATTCTGTAAGATTTCATCATATTCTTTGCAGTTTTTACACTAATTCAATTAAATTTTCAATTAAATTTTCAATTAAATTTTCAACAACAACAAGAACAACAAGGTGACCTTGCAATTTCTGTAAACATAGTCATGGCTGTTAAGTCATAGTTCCAAGCGAAATTGAAGTAATGAAGAAATCCCTACTTTAATTATTGTTTTCCACTCTGGAGATTCAACTCAGACAACAAAAAAACTACAACAACAATAACAACAAGGCGAGCTTCATATTCGATCTCAAGCAATTAAGTAAAAACAAGAACAACGTCACAAAAACAAGAAGAACACCTCTGCTTGCGCAGTCCCACTCTCCAGATCGTGCATGTCCGCCAAACCCCAGTTCGATCCATTTACTTAATGTTTACATTAAATTTCTAAGGCAGCGTCTAAAAAGCAAAGCAATTAAATAAACAACCACTCTGTGTGTTTAGGCAGCCTCTGCATAGACAGCCACTGCTTACACAGCCATATACTATAGCTCTGTATCCTACATACAAATATTAAAACTACTTCTTCTGCTTAAGCAGCTTCTGCTTAGCAAGCTACCACCCGCGATCACACACATTCCCTCAGCTCTGAGTCCTACATACAAAAATTAAAACTACAACAACAACAACAGCATACTTCCTAATATCCTAAAAAATAACTTCATTCACCAACCCTAGGCGCAACACAAGTCATAGTTCGCCTTCTCCAATAAACAAAACGAGTAAAACAAAAGTCACACCCTGATACTCACTCTACATATCCCTATCATACCTTCATCCAATCACACCTTGTCACTAAAACCTTAATAAAAAATATTAGCCTACGAACTTTCATGTTCGCACAAATGAGATTAAAAAGACAAACACAGGAGCGAAAACAAAACCTAAAGTTCTAATAACACTCAGTCCTGAACTCCCAGCCATGCGTTAGTCCATTCAATAAATTTTAAATTCTTGACACTAATTTGTTAGACCGCCTGTGTCGGTATTCTTTGTGAAGTCATAAATTAAAATTGTCGTCCCGCCCGCGGTATTTAAAGTACTGCACAACTAAAACAGAGGTGTTAAATTTTCGTCAAACATCTCTCTGCGCGCGAACCGCATGCGTACCAAGATACGGAGCACGCAGCCACTCAACATTTATATCCTACATACAAATATTAATACTATTGTACAACAACACCTGCAACACTTCTTCTGCTTAGGCAGCAACTACAACAACAACTACAACATACTTCCTAAATTTCCTAAAAATAACTCCACTCACCAACCCTATGCGAGACACAAGCCTTTTCAATAAACAAAACGAACAAAACAAAAGTCAAACGCTGACACTCACTCGTGCTGCTTATGATCTCACAGTACTCACATACCATAACGCACGTCTCTCCCCTCCCTCTCCCTGCTTTCTCACCATCACCCCTGCCGACCGTCGGTCCGATCGACCGACAGATCGTCTGTCCGTCCGTCTGTCTGTCTGTCCGTCTGTCTGTCTGTCCGTCTGTCTGTCTGTCCGTCTGTCCTTCCGTCCGTCCGTCTGTCCTTCCGTCCGTCCGTCTGTCTATCCGAAATACACAGGAGGTGCCATTTGGTCCAGAACATACATATTCCTACTACTCTTGTGGAATAAAACGGCTCACCCATTAGAGCCGTCATCACAGAAAGTACACGCATGTAATCGGGTTCGGTAGAGCGCATGTAATCGGGTTCTTGAAGATATATCTCTGTGGGTTGGGTTGCTGCCGAAGACTCGGTCGAGGCCACCTGTTGCTCGATATATGCATTTTGTGTTTTCGTTTGGAACGTGTGGATAGCGGAGCTATCGCCAGCACGCTCCGTATTTTTCAGAGGGGAGGCCAAATGGATAAGTGTGTGATGATTACCCCCGCATTTAAAACAGTGTTTCAGACTGTTACACTTTGCTGAAACATGATTGCAATTCAGGCAATTTGAGCAAAGATTGTATTTGGTCACTGCTGCCCTTCTTTCTTCGATTTGAAGTCCCAAAAAAATTACGCATTTGCGAACTGGATGTTCACCCTTGCCGCATACAGGGCATACAGCGGAGGTCTTCACAGGATACGATCTTATATCCCTTTTGCTGGATACTATGCTGTTTTGGCGTGGCAATTGCTTAGACACAGCAGTTGAACTAGGTCTGCATGAGGTAACCATCATATGATACTGTTCGTCAAGGATAGCACACAACTCTGCGAATGTAGGTACAGCCCTTTTTGTACGCGTGGCGTGCTCCCACTCTACTCGCACCGAATTTGATAGTTTTTTTAGTATATGGTATACTAGAATGTGGTTCTCCTGGTTCATGTTGATCCCCAATTTTGAAATTGAATTTACGCATGAGCGGCATGTTTGAGTGAATCGTCGTAACGCTGCTGCATCATCACGAGCTACTGGTGGTTGATGTTCAAAAGCATCCATGTAGTGTGAAAATATAACTCTTTCGTTGTCGTAGAACGTAGTGAGCTTTTCCCAAGCATGTGTGTAGTTTTCTTCAACAAGACTAATGTGTTCAATATCCTGGGCAGCAGCTTCTGATAATGCGCCTTTTAAATAGTGAAAACGTTGAAAATCATTTAAACGTGTGTTTTCGTGGATCAATGATGTAAAAGCTTCTTTGAAAGTTGGCCATTCAACAAAATTCCCAGCAAAGGTGGGAAGTCTTATCTCTGGCAACGGTACTTCCTTGATCGGAACCTCGGCCGTTGCATGAAAGTCCGGTGATTGTGTTTTCACTTTGCTAACATTCACTTCGGGCTCCTTTGGAGAGAAAATGACCGTATGCGATGAACGAATGGCAGATACTTCTTCGATGTATTGCTCTTCAAAATTGTCTGGCAGTTCCTGATCAATGTATGAGCTCTTTACCTTTGGATCTGTAGCCGCCTTCATCAAGCTTTTGTGGTTAAGTCGAAACTCTGCATGAAGTGCAGCAAGCGATTCGAGGCGCGTTTGGAAATAGGCATGTGTTTTACGTGCTACTGCATCCTTCTTAAAATTGCTTAGAACTCTTCTTAGTGATTGAAGGAGCGCCGTCTGCTCGTTTACAAGCAAATGTGGTTCAGCGGTGGCACCTGCCTCTTCATCCGACATCGTTCCTTTTTTCCCTAACCAAGATATGTCAAAATGCACTCACCTCTCAGACCTTTATGCAGCGATCGAGATTCCCATGTTTCGGCACCAAATGTTGTTTCGTGTATTTAATGAGTTTATTTGTTTCCCTATAAATATCAAGTTTTAATTTACAATGGATAGACTACTGTATATTTATATGATCTAGAACCACATAGATCATGCAAAAATGTGTCTATCTGGTTAACGTTGTAAAAACACGAGGTTAGCTAGCGTCAAAAACGAGTTGTCAGAAGGTTTTTATAATTTCAGGGTTGCCAGCAGCCGCAACACACACAGACAGACGGACGGACAGGGGTAAATCAGGAGGTGACGCTGAGCAAGAATATATATACTTTTCTATATCTATCTCGTCTCCTTCTCTGCGTTACAAACGGAAGAACAAAGTGAATAGGGTATAATAAAACCACATAAATCATATAAAGAAGAGAAATAGAAATTACATAAGATAAGATAACATAAAATAAAATTAAAACAATAAAATGAAATAAAATAAAATAAAACAGTATAAGTAAAAAATAAATTAAAACAGTAGCAATAAAATTAAATGACAAGGTAAAATGAAATAAGGTAAAATATGGTATATATGGTAATCTGAAAGAAAGATCCGAAATAAAGAGGAAAGAAAAAATCAAATAGAAATAAAATGAAATAAAAGAAAAAATTGAATAATTATTATATAGTAATATAAAAGATATTAAAAACAAATAAAAACGTCCTCTTGACCTTTTTGAAGGCAATAGTCTCAGGGGTCTTTTGTTTCTAACGAACTGCTTGGTATTTGATTTTATCAAATGTGACGCCAAACTATGTCCTAATTTTTCTAGAAAATGTCCTCTGAACCTGTTCTTGTGCTCCTGATGAAATTTGGGATCAATTGCGTCATACAGGATAAGAGCATTGAAGGCTGCAATGTTCAGCATATTGGAAAACACGACAACAGGTCATCGGTTTGTCTTCCTTTTTGTACTGTAACCCGAGATCATTTCGTCAGCAACATCCATTCCACCTAAAATATTATAAAATAAGATAAATAAAGTAAAAAATAAATATATTTTTATTATAATGTAATAGAACAAAATACTACCTTTTGTGTGATTGTAATATTTTACGATCTCCGATAATTTTCTCGGATGATGTTCATCTACATTTGGTTGGTGATGAAATGTGCTCATTTGTAAAGGCAAAAGTTGCGGAGAATAGTGGTCTATGTCTGCATATTAGAAGCTTCGGAGGAATGCAACTCTTAGTTTTCCTTAGAGTTTCGAAGCAACTCTTGAGCTAATTCGTACGAGGTGAAAAAGTTGCCCACAGTAACATTGTGTCCTTTCAATCCCTGTACAAGATCCAAGACTACACGCTTCCCCTGTTGCCTTTCGACTTCACCAGATATGGATTTTCCCAGATACGGCTGAATCTTCCAAATGTAGCCCGTCGATGAGTCAACTAGCACCCAGAACTTTATTCCATATCTGGCAGGCTTTGACGGCATAAACTGTCGAAATTTGCAGCGTCCTCGGTAACATTTGCATGCGGATTATAGAAATTCGGAAGAGACTCAGACCACTTATCCCAAATTTCTCGTATCGGTGCAAATTTATCAGATGACCCTCGTTGGCTTCGACTTGAATAGTCGTCAAACCGTAAAGCTCTTGATATCATTTTGAACCTGTTCAATGACATTATTTGACTGAAAATCGGACGGCCAAAATCTTTATCAAAAAGCCTTTGCAAATTCTCATTTTTTTTACCTAAAATTTTAAAGCAAATATCAGTTATAAAACGTAACTCTAAAAAGGAAAATCCAAGCCATACAAAGTAAACTTACTTGAAAACTCCAGCCAGAAGTAAAATTCCCATGTAGGCGTCAAAGCTATCCGTATCCAAATTTATCCCATTGTCTACCTTTCGAAAGCCATATTCGTTCGTATACTTTATAATGATATCACATATTATTTTTGGCAGCAACGCTTTGAGGGCAGATGGTATAGAATCTATGCGGGAAATTGCATATCGTGTTATGCCTGGTTTCACTGTCAAAACGTTTTCTGTCCGCCGATGATATGTGGATTGCAATTGGGGTGGACTTTCTTCCCACACGATACCATTCTTCGAAACCATTGCGGAAACAACGTGATGGAGTTCCTCTTGATCGGAATCGGATGAATAATCCTCGTGCTCTGGATTATATTCATCTTCGCTGCCAGCGGAAAATATATCTTCATCATTAGAAGGTTGTTCAACTTCACTTTCATCACATTCTTGTAGAAATCTTTCTATTTCTGCCTCGTTCAAATTTCGTCGTGCCTTTGTACAAAACCACTTATCACTTTCACTTCAAGTAACGTAATATATCACAATTTTACCAACTCCGAATATATTATATATGGCAAAATTTTGAAATGCAGAAAATAATTGCATTCAATGCAAAAGCCAATCACCATTGGACAAAGCTTACTTGGACAATAAACAACACCAATCACAATTTGCGTTGCAGTTGAAAACTTGATAAAAACGGAAGCGATCCGCAAATTGGTCTTTGATGGCTCTGATAGGCTCGCTTGGTCAAAGTGCGAAGGCAGCCCACCAGATCAGGCCAGGCATTGAGGAGACAGGGTTTTTCATGAGAAGAGCTAACAAAACATAACATGCCACTACTTATGGACCCAACTAAAAAAGAAGGGACAATAAAACAAACACAATTTTATTGTGTCTACAATCCTCGGAATACATTCTCGGAATTTCGAATTATGCAGCCCACCTGATCACGTCAGGTATTTTTGTATGTAGAAGAGGTAAAAAAACCGCTTTTCACCGCTTATAGTCTCCATTATGAGAAACAGGTAACAAGTCCAATATAATTTTATTACTTGTGCGATCCTCGGAATACAATATTAGAAATTCTGTTCATTAAGCAGTCGTTTTCTAAAATTTTTGTAATTTTGTATACGAAATTTATTGAAAATATTTTATGGGTCCATTTGGACCCTAAGTACCTTATGTGTGAGAATTTTTGTTACAGCTATTTCAAAAAGTATTTTGGATCTTTTCTTTTAAGTGGATAGCAGATTTTCATTAAATATTCACAGCCAAGAAATTTCAGACTGGTAGGTCTTACCGCTTAAAAGTTATAAGCGCGCAAAGCCCTCAACTCAAACGCTTATATATGTTGTTCATATACAAATGTACGCATTTAATTTTAATAAAAGTACAATAGTTTCAATGATACATATTTCAAGAAATCATAATACAATTGTAAAGCTAATTTCGATTAACATGTTCATGACAATGATGTGGTTATGTATGATTATCTGTTGATAAGATGTTCTCTTGGTATACAGAATATGTACGTGAAAGTTACTCAATTATGTCGGCTTCTCGTAATTCTTCGACAATGGATATTATTTCGTTGATATAGAAGTTAGCTTCAACCAGCTTATTGGGATCATTCCAATAAATAAATTCGGTTCTCTGTGAATTTATTTGCATTAAACCTTTGTATGTCGTGGATGATTCTTTATCATTGGTTAGTGCTTTTACTACATGCATAGCCTCAGTATCATTCTGATGAATATAATTAGGTGTTTGAGGGTATAAACTCATCACACCCGTTCCTTTTTTATGGTGAAGTGGTGTGGACGTCAATAAAGACTTATCGCTGAATAATCCCTTTATGATGTTGGTGTACTTTATGATGTTGGTGTACTTGTAAGCCTCCCTTACAAGTTCCATTAATTTGCTTATTTTCATCATAGTTACGTTTGTGAGCATTAGTATTGATTACAATTGTTTTGTAAACCTGTAGATCTGCCTCGTTAAAATTTGATGGTGTCTTGTAGAACAATAACTGAAAGAGACCGGGTGTTAGGTTGAAAGAGGTGGGGGATGAGGTATCAAATGGTTTATCGGATATTAATATTTCGCCGTTTTGTATTTTGGAAGCGCTACTTCCAAATCTCCATTCACCATCTAATCCTCTGTTCAGTCCTTATGCTATATCCAGCTCATTTTACTGTTCTAATTTAGATAAATCCATGTCTTCAGTTGATTTGTTTGCATCTTCCTCTGAAACATCCATTTGAGAGAAAAAGGTACCATCATCATCATCATCGTTATCATCGTCATCATAGCTCTTGATAAGTTTCGTCCGTAAAATCGATCTCTTTCTTTGCTTTAACTAGGGTACTGGTTTTAAGTTTGTTTGTTATTGCATCATGCATATATTCTGGCTCATCCTTGTTAACATTTGTTTCAGTTGTATCGTTTGTTTTATATATCCTCACTAATTCCTTTAAAGGTACTGTAACCGGTTTAAAAGTCTCATTAAATTGATTCTCTAAATCGGCTTTTCTTAACTTTAAAGCCCTAATTTTTTGTTTCAATTCTCGTTTAGTTTTTACAAGTTCTTTTAATAGTTTAATATTCATCTTCAGTGTATTCAATCAGCTGTAACAGTTGGTTATCAAGATTAGGTATATCAACTATCAAATCAGATTAGATCGGATTAGATCTGGTATATTAGCTATGGGGGATATTAGGTGGGGGATGAGGTATCAAATGGTTTATCGGATATTAATATTTCGCCGTTTTGTATTTTGAAAGCGCTACTTCCAAATCTCCATTCACCATCTAATCCTCTGTTCAGTCCTTATGCTATATCCAGCTCATTTTGCTGTTCTAATTTAGATAAATCCATGTCTTCAGTTGATTTGTTTGCATCTTCCTCTGAAACATCCATTTGAGAGAAAAAGGTACCATCATCATCATCATCGTTATCATCGTCATCATAGCTCTTGATAAGTTTCGTCCGAAAATCGAGTCATAGTTCGCCTTCTCCAATAAACAAAACGAGTAAAACAAAAGTCACACCCTGATACTCACTCTACATATCCCTATCATACCTTCATCCAATCACACCTTGTCACTAAAACCTTAATAAAAAATATTAGCCTACGAACTTTCATGTTCGCACAAATGAGATTAAAAAGACAAACACAGGAGCGAAAACAAAACCTAAAGTTCTAATAACACTCAGTCCTGAACTCCCAGCCATGCGTTAGTCCATTCAATAAATTTTAAATTCAGGCTCGCTTGGTCAAAGTGCGAAGGCAGCCCACCAGATCAGGCCAGGCATTGAGGAGACATGGTTTTTAATGAGAAGAGCTAACAAAACATAACATGCCACTACTTATGGACCCAACTAAAAAAGAAGGGACAATAAAACAAACACAATTTTATTGTGTCTACAATCCTCGGAATACATTCTCGGAATTTCGAATTATGCAGCCCACCTGATCACGTCAGGTATTTTTGTATGTAGAAGAGGTAAAAAACCGCTTTTCACCGCTTATAGTCTCCATTATGAGAAACAGGTAACAAGTCCAATATAATTTTATTACTTGTGCGATCCTCGGAATACAATATTAGAAATTCTGTTCATTAAGCAGTCGTTTTCTAAAATTTTTGTAATTTTTTAGACGAAATTTATTGAAAATATTTTATGGGTCCATTTGGACCCTAAGTAGCTTATGTGTGAGAATTTTTGTTACAGCTATTTCAAAAAGTATTTTGGATCTTTTCTTTTAAGTGGATAGCAGATTTTTATTAAATATTCACAGCCAAGAAATTTCAGACTGGTAGGTCTTACCGCTTAAAAGTTATAAGCGCGCAAAGCCCGCTTTGGGTCCAAATGGACTCAATAAGCGTAGCCGGGGTAAACCATTTCCTTTGTAAGTCGTTGATGATTCATCATAACGGCTATCTGGTCTATCATAACAGCTATCAGTTCAGTTCAGATTAGATCTGATCATGTATATCAGCTGCCAGATTAGATCAGGGGCCTTATTTTGTATCTGCGGAACGGTAGCGACGGCTAAGCTTCTGCTTCTGTTCCCGTTGCTGTTAAAACCGTATTTTGTAACTTTTACGTCAGCCCCGTTGAGCGTTGAGCGCACTGGGCTTTACGTCTTTTGCGTTCCAGTCAGCTGGTATGGAAATGTTGTGTATTTGGTGTACACAAAGACGACATTCACACGTCTCTTTCCTTCTTATGATTAGATGCATGCAATGAATTTGTTCTTATACCTGTTTTCTTTTGCCTCGATCAACTTTTGTTTATCAAAGCCAGCTGGCAGGCAGTGTGTTTGAAAACGGGGAAAAAATCGCAAATCGATGCTTAGAGCATTTTTTGAAGAATAATGCAAAATTTTTATTTTGTGCTGTACTTTTATAAAGTAAAAATAAAAATGTTATTCGATTTGTTATGAAGTGGCTCAGACCAGGAAAATGACGGGGAAACAAACATTCCAGCCAGGGTACGCAACCCAGCATTGAAAAGCAATGCTTGGATTTTAGAGGTCACTTCAAAGAAAATTGCAGTTACACTTTCTTCGAAATTTCCATTATATTATTTTATAATAATTATTTAAATTATTTTATTTAATTTTTTTTATTAAAAAAAATACCTTAAATAAAAATAAAATGAAAAAATAAAAACAAATAAAAAATAACTGAACAAAAGACCCCCTCACTCGTCGAGCTCTACACACAAACTGTGCGAACGGCAGCATTTTAGCTTCCGCTTCTCTACAATGGCCACCACGAGCGCTTCTGTTGTTACAAAATACCATTTTCCAACGTAAGCACGTAAGAAGTATGCAATTGTTGTTGTAAACCCAGCTGAACAGTAGCGTCAACAGTAGCGTCAGCGGTGTGTATTTTGTGCACACGTTTTGATCAGCTGTTTTACGAATATAACAAAGAGGAACGTAGAAGAGCCATACCGTTCGCAGATACAAAATACGGCCCCAGGTCATGTACTATATATTAGCTATCGGATCAGATATAACAGCTACCAGATCTGACCGTGTGCAACTGCTAACAGATCAGATCAGACCAGGTTATCGGCTATCAGATCAGATCTAGCATATCAAATGTTAGATCAGTTATCTGATTAGTTCAACCAGCAAACATATCAGTGATATCATATCAGGAAAGAAATATAAAGGCCGTACATATCATGTAAGCGACCGTATTTATATGGATTTTATTGCTGAAAAAATAAAACAACTCAAACGCTTATATATGTTGTTCATATACAAATGTACGCATTTAATTTTAATAAAAGTACAATAGTTTCAATGATACATATTTCAAGAAATCATAATACAATTGTAAAGCTAATTTCGATTAACATGTTCATGACAATGATGTGGTTATGTATGATTATCTGTTGATAAGATGTTCTCTTGGTATACAGAATATGTACGTGAAAGTTACTCAATTATGTCGGCTTCTCGTAATTCTTCGATAATGGATATTATTTCGTTGATATAGAAGTTAGCTTCATCCGAAGCAGATAATAACAAAAGACGTAATCTATCTACCAGCTTATTGGGATCATTCCAATAAATAAATTCGGTTTTCTGTGAATTTATTTGCATTAAACCTTTGTATGTCGTGGATGATTCTTTATCATTGGTTAGTGCTTTTACTACATGCATAGCCTCAGTATCATTCTGATGAATATAATTAGGTGTTTGAGGGTATAAACTCATCACACCCGTTCCTTTTTTATGGTGAAGTGGTGTGGACGTCAATAAAGACTTATCGCTGAATAATCCTTTTATGATGTTGGTGTACTTTATGATGTTGGTGTACTTGTAAGCCTCCCTTACAAGTTCCATTAATTTGCTTATTTTCATCATAGTTACGTTTGTGAGCATTAGTATTGATTAGAATTGTTTTGTAAACCTGTAAATCTGCCTCGTTAAAATTTGATGGTATCTTGTAGAACAATAACTGAAAGAGACCGGGTGTTAGGTTGAAAGAGGTGGGGGATGAGGTATCAAATGGTTTATCGGATATTAATATTTCGCCGTTTTGTATTTTGAAAGCGCTACTTCCAAATCTCCATTCACCATCTAATCCTCTGTTCAGTCCTTATGCTATATCCAGCTCATTTTGCTGTTCTAATTTAGATAAATCCATGTCTTCAGTTGATTTGTTTGCATCTTCCTCTGAAACATCCATTTGAGAGAAAAAGGTACCATCATCATCATCATCGTTATCATCGTCATCATAGCTCTTGATAAGTTTCGTCCGTAAAATCGATCTCTTTCTTTGCTTTAACTAGGGTACTGGTTTTAAGTTTGTTTGTTATTGCATCATGCATATATTCTGGCACATCCTTGTTAACATTTGTTTCAGTTGTATCGTTTGTTTTATATATCCTCACTAATTCCTTTAAAGGTACTGTAACCGGTTTAAAAGTCTCATTAAATTGATTCTCTAAATCGGCTTTTCTTAACTTTAAAGCCCTAAGTTTTTGTTTCAGTTCTCGTTTAGTTTTTACAAGTTCTTTTAATAGTTTAATATTCATCTTCAGTGTATTCAATCAGCTGTAACAGTTGGTTATCAAGATTAGGTATATCAACTATCAAATCAGATTAGATCGGATTAGATCTGGTATATTAGCTATCAGATCTGATGTATCAACTATCAAATCAGATCAGGTGCAACAGCTATCAGCTATTAGATCAGATCAGTTCAAAGGCTGTTTGCATACTAGTATTAAAGTGCAGTGGTGCTTTCATTTATAGTTGGATGTAAATATCAAAGCCTTTTAACGTCCTTCATCACGTCCTTCATCAATAGGATCGTCTGGTGAATATTCTGAGGTATCGAATTTTAAATTGATATCATCAGAATACTTTTGTTATAAACGTCGATTTGAATTTATGCATGTACAGTCATGCAATCCTAAATTCTGTAAGATTTCATCATATTCTTTGCAGTTTTTACATTAATTCAATTAAATTTTCAATTAAATTTTCAACAACAACAAGAACAAGAAGGTGACCTTGCAATTTCTGTAAACATAGTCATGTCTGTTAAGCCATAGTTCCAAGCGAAATTGAAGTAATGAAGAAATCCCTACTTTAATTATTGTTTTCCACTCTGGAGATTCAACTCAGACAACAAAAAAACTACAACAACAATAACAACAAGGCGAGCTTCATATTCGATCTCAAGCAATTAAGTAAAAACAAGAACAACGTCACAAAAACAAGAAGAACACCTCTGCTTGCGCAGTCCCACTCTCCAGATCGTGCATGTCCGCCAAACCCCAGTTCGATCCATTTACTTAATGTTTACATTAAATTTCTAAGGCAGCGTCTAAAAAGCAAAGCAATTAAATAAACAACCACTCTGTGTGTTTAGGCAGCCTCTGCATAGACAGCCACTGCTTACACAGCCATATACTATAGCTCTGTATCCTACATACAAATATTAAAACTACTTCTTCTGCTTAAGCAGCTTCTGCTTAGCAAGCTACCACCCGCGATCACACACATTCCCTCAGCTCTGAGTCTTACATACAAACATTAAAACTACAACAACAACAACAACAACAGCATACTTCCTAATATCCTAAAAAATAACTTCATTCACCAACCCTAGGCGCAACACAAGTCATAGTTCGCCTTCTCCAATAAACAAAACGAGTAAAACAAAAGTCACACCCTGATACTCACTCTACATATCCCTATCATACCTTCATCCAATCACACCTTGTCACTAAAACCTTAATAAAAAATATTAGCCTACGAACTTTCATGTTCGCACAAATGAGATTAAAAAGACAAACACAGGAGCGAAAACAAAACCTAAAGTTCTAATAACACTCAGTCCTGAACTCCCAGCCATGCGTTAGTCCATTCAATAAATTTTAAATTCTTGACACTAATTTGTTAGACCGCCTCTGTCGGTATTCTTTGTGAAGTCATAAATTAAAATTGTCGTCCCGCCCGCGGTATTTAAAGTACTGCACAACTAAAACAGAGGTGTTAAATTTTCGTCAAACATCTCTCTGCGCGCGAACCGCATGCGTACCAAGATACGGAGCACGCAGCCACTCAACATTTATATCCTACATACAAATATTAATACTATTGTACAACAACACCTGCAACACTTCTTCTGCTTAGGCAGCAACTACAACAACAACTACAACATACTTCCTAAATTTCCTAAAAATAACTCCACTCACCAACCCTATGCGAGACACAAGCCTTTTCAATAAACAAAACGAACAAAACAAAAGTCAAACGCTGACACTCACTCGTGCTGCTTATGATCTCACAGTACTCACATACCATAACGCACGTCTCTCCCCTCCCTCTCCCTGCTTTCTCACCATCACCCCTGCCGACCGTCGGTCCGATCGACCGACAGATCGTCTGTCCGTCCGTCTGTCTGTCTGTCTGTCCGTCTGTCTGTCCGTCTGTCCTTCCGTCCGTCCGTCCGTCTGTCCTTCCGTCCGTCCGTCTGTCTATCCGAAATACACAGGAGGTGCCATTTGGTCCAGAACATACATATCCCTACTACTCTTGTGGAATAAAACGGCTCACCCATTAGAGCCGTCATCACAGAAAGTACACAAGATTTATTTGGCGCAACCGTATTTTACGAACCGAGGCTCGTACGATTAAGGTAAGTGGTCTTATTGTTATGGTTTTTCGTTTTATTTTTTTATTATTGTTATAGTTATTATTATTATAGTAATTATTTTACTAACAGTATCCTGGGCAAGAGTCATTACCCTTTATCCTGTGGCTCAGTCAGGCTACGGGGCGATAAGTACTTTGAATAAATAGTTAGATAATGAATGAAAATAAATAAAGTGACTAAACAATTAAAACGCGAACGTTATGCTAATTATTCTTGTTTTCAACGGGGTTTCAAGTTGTGAAGTTACGACCTGAATCCGTGTAACCATAGAGGTTATAAGATATAGAGTTCGCATCCAGTACATGTTTTTGCGCCACTTTTATTTTCAATTCTTATAAACATGTATATAAAAAAAGGATGCAGCATGTTGCAGAGAACAGAAAAGAACCTTAACATGAAATTACGCAACATTACGCATCATGTGACCAAGGCGAGTATGAGCAAAGAATACACAATCAGATATACGATACATACAGAATATGTATATTTTCTGCTATGAGAATTTGCTTTGTTTTGTTTTTGTTTTTCCTATTTCTTAATTTGCATGAGGGCAAAAACCGGGTTTCCAAGTCGTTGTTAGTGTACATTCTGATCTGATCTACATTTTGATGCTCACACGTTTTTGTTGTTGGTTTTTTTGCAAGGCAGCCTAAAATTTTGGCTTCTTTTTAGCTTAAGCAAAGTCGTCCCTCTTGTATAGTGAGATCTGAATCGATTCCGCTGAATCGTAATTGTAGGGTAAAATATACAGAATGCAAAAACAAAACCTGAGTTCAAAGCCGAACTTTAAATGCCCTGCAGCAAAAAAGTTAGCCCTACAGCAAAAATAGAGTGGGATAAAATATAATAAAATCTAAGAAAGCCCAAAAAAATAAATAGAAGTAAAAATAAATAACACTAAAAATTCCAAAAGGAAATAACAGTCAAAATTGTCGTAATTTTTTATTAAGAGAAGTCGGACAAATATCCGAAGTTTTTATATTTGCAAAAAATTTTTCACAAAAAGGAGATTTTGGAAAAATCTACGCAGCAGGCGATTATTTTTATAATTTATGCAAAATACATTTCTATTAACTTCCATAATTTTTTCCCCAAAATTGAAAGAGATAAGAAACTTTAAAACGACTATAAGGTTGAAATATATTCGCGAAACCAATGCATCTGCATTATCTTAAATGTTTTGCTCACAGAATCAAAAATTTAGAATTTATGTTGCTATTTCTGCATTGTTCCTAGCAAACAAAAAAAAGATCAAATAGTAAAAATCCAAAGATTCAAATATTATATTAAATTGACCTGGTAAATGAATAAAAATTCAAACATTTATATTATTTATCATTTATTGTTGTAGGGCACTTTCTTCCCGGCTTTGAAATTAATTTTTACCCTACAACTCCCATTCGTCAATATCGATTCAGATGTCAATATATTGTACAAGAGTGACGACGTTGCTTAAGCTAAAAAGAAGCCAAAATAAATTCTAGCTGCCTTGCAAAACATCCAACAACAAAAACGTGCGAACATCAGTTTGTGACCAACTGCACACATTCATATTCACATATTCTCCTCACTGCCATCGAAACATGTTGGAAACAAATATTTCATGTTTGGATACTTTTTTATTCTTAGCAACCCATGTTGATAAACAATGATACTAGGACAAACAATGATACTTTAGATACTAGGACGTATTAGTACGTCCTAAGCAGACAAAAAATTGACACAAAATTTTACACTGGATGCGAACTCTATATCTTATAAGCTCTATGGTGTAACTCAAGTGCTGCCACAGCGTTGGCGCTTAAGTGGGTTCAGTTTCATTGCGAAAACATTCTATTGGTTTTTGCTTTTTTGCACTGCAGAGGTGAAAAAAAAGAAAAAACAGGTGCTGTGTTTTGTTTGGTGAAGTCTGTTGGCTAAAAATAATTAAAAGAAGTAGGAAGGAAAGGCAAGCTGAGCAGTCTCTGGAGTAAGACGTGTTTTGGCAGAAAAACGAAAAATTAGTATAGAGCAGTGATGTCCAAGAGCAGCCATTTGGGCACTCAATTTTTGAGTGGCATAATATTTATACATTGAGTGTATTTGCCGAAATACGTCAGTACCAGAGATAACGAGATGCGAAACTCTCAACTACTACATGCACATTTCTTCAGATTTCTTTGATGATGTTAGTGAAATCAGGCAAAATTAGTCGGAATTCTGTACTCAATATCGGAATTCTGTACTTTTCTTTTGCGCATGGTAGCAGTCAATTTCGGATTTAGGAGGGTTCTTAATTCTAAATGTCAAACGTATACATCCTACATTATTCTATGATAATTAAAAAAAACTAAAAAACTAAGAACGGAAATAGACACTGAAGATGGCACAACGCCGAAATTGGATTGTCTGCAAACCAAATTTGAAGACAAACCAATTTCGGACAAATTTGTAGACGAACAATTACAAGAAATCATTTATTAAATTTTCAAAACAAGGAATTTATAAATTAACTACTTAAATAATTGTCGTTCAAGTTTATACCGCCGAAATGCGAAGGTAGATTTATAAATTTTTTCTAAAATCATTGAAAATAATGTTTTTAGGTACACCGGGGGAATAAATTCTCTTCGGCACCTCTTGTTTTCGACCAGAAAAGTTTTCACCACCTTTGTTTACATGTGGTGAAATTTAAAAATTCATGTTGTGATCGCGATTTTTGTTACTCAGATTGGTTCTTGAACAATTTATTAATAAAATTATATTTGCAGATAGCAAAATGAGGAGAAAATATGTAAGGAAATGCGTTGGAATTTTTAAGTAAATCGGCTGATATGTTAATTAATATTTGTATTCATTTGCTATGGGAGTGGTTTCACCTCGGAACATGATACTGAGGTGAAATATTCACTGAAGCTTAGGGCAAGCTCACCTGACGGTCAATTGACCAACGAAAATCAGAAGTTTTACTCTTTTTTTCGCCCATCGTAAAAAAGACTGAAAATAAATTGCGATAAATTGTGTTAATTTTGCCTCTCGCAAATCGTTAATTTTTCTTTTTACATGTCAAAGTAACAAATTTAATTCTTGATGGTCAAATGACCTTGTTGTGAGCTTGCCCTTACTTTTTCACCATGATTTTTCACGTACAGTGTACAAAAAATAGACGTCAGAGCGATTTTTATCAGCTGTGAAAGCAGAGTTTCGCATCTCGTTATCTCTGGTCAGTACCCATCAGAGATAACGAGATGCGAAGCTCTCAACTACTACATGCACATTTCTTCAGATTTCTTTGATGATGTTAGTGAAATCAGGCAAAATTAGTCGGAATTCTGTACTCAATTCTCGGAATTCTGTACTTTTCTTTTTCGCATGGTAGCAGTCAATTTGGGATTTAGGAGGGTTTTTAATTCTAAATGTCAAACGTATACATCCTACATTATTCTATGATAATTAAAAAAAACTAAAAAACTAAGAACGGAAACAGACACTGAAGATGGCACAACGCCGAAATTGGATTGTTTGCAAACCAAATTTGAAGACAAATCAATTTCGGACAAATTTGTAGACGAACAATTACAAGAAATCATTTATTAAATTTTCAAAACAAGGAATTAATAAATTAACTACTTAAACAATTGCCGTTCAAGTTTATACCGCCGAAATGAGAAGGTAGATTTATAAATTTTTTCTAAAATCATTCAAAATAATGTTGTTATGTACAGGGGGGGAATAAATTCTCTTCCGCACCTCTTGTTTTAGACCAGAGAAGTTTTCACCACTTTTGTTTACATGTGGTGAAATTTAAAAATTCATGTTGTGATCGCGATTTTTGTTACTCAGATTGGTTCTTGAACAATTTATTAATAAAATTATATTTGCAGATAGCAAAATGAAGAGAAAATATGTAAGGAAATGCGTTGGAATTTTTAAATAAATCGGCTGATATGTTAATTAATATTTGTATTCATTTGCTATGGGAGTGGTTTCACCTGAGAACATGATACTGAGGCGAAATATTCACTGAAGTTTAGGGCAAGCTCACCTGACGGTCAATTGACCAACGAAAATCAGAAATTTTACTCTTTTTTCGACCATCGTAAAAATGACTGAAAATAAATTGCGATAAATTGTGTTCATTCTACCTCTCGCAAATCGTTAATTTTTCTTTTTACATGTCAAAGTAACAAATTTGATTCTTGATGGTCAAATGACCATGACGTGAGCTTGCCCTTACTTTTTCACCATGATTTTTCACGTACATTGTACGTGAATTCAACAGTGTATAAAAAAAAACGTCAGAGCGATTTTTATCAGCTGTGAAAGCAGAGTTTCGCATCTCGTTATCTCTGGCACCCATCAAACCATCAATGAAGTAGGACTTTATGCTGCGCTCATTTGATTATGCTACACCCAAAAAATTATATTATTTAATAAAAAATAAAATGATTGATATTAGTAAAATATCAAATCGAATTTTTAAGTATTTGTAATGCTTTCACTGAAGCACAATGCCTTCAATGTAATGCCTATGCGTTCTGACTATATTTTGTATCTCGGGCAAGAACGGGTAAAAATCTTTTCTGCATTATCTGCTGCAATAATCCAAAAATGTAGTGTGCAAACAATCATAAATCCAAAAAAAATGCATGATTTGCGTTTCAGCGCATCTATTTTTCTCAGTGCTGAGTAACAAAAATTTCCAACACACGATCAATTGTGATAGTATGTGTTTGGACACCACTGGTATAGAGGCAAAAGCAAAAACATTAAACAGACTAGTACCCTCTTTCTCAGGTACCCGTTCTCCTGATTCAATGAATGAGGTGTACAATTTCATTGAGGAATGCGACCTAGCAAGAAGGGGAATATCAGATTCCGAAATAGGTAACTTCCTAGCTTGTGTAAAACAAAGATTTCATGGTAGGGCATACGGTTTGATTCGTAGGAAAAAATTACCGAGTGTGAGGGAGCTATACAGCACTCCTAACCATTCGTATCTACAATCTAAATCGTTAGACATAGCCTTCGCAGAGATTCAAGCAGTGACCCAACTCCCAGGAGAAGAAATTGGGACTACGGGGATAGGCTGATGAATCTGAGGACACAGGCCGAAGACTTGACAAGGTCTCGGTATACGGACGAACAGGTTCACGGTCTGCGAAGGGAAATACAACAGTCGTTGGCAAGAACATTCTTGTTTTTGTGTCAAGTTTAAGTGCGTGTGTAGCACAAATTATTGCTGTATTTTTATTTTCGTTGAATTTAATAAAAGAAATTATTGAAAGAAAGAACGTATGTGTTTTTAATTGCTGTGGTAGGTTTTCAAGCAGAAGTAAGGAGGTATCGCAAGCATTGCAAAAGAATCATTGCATTCTTTTTAAAATATTGGACAATTTTTCTTCGAAGGGTAAACACAAAGGAATTGGGAGTGAGAATGATGATAGAAGACTTGGAAAGAGGAGAGAATATTAGATGCGTGGCTATATTAAGTATGCAATCAGAGTGGAAACTTAAGAAAATTTTCCACGCTGAGACGGCAAAGATTTTGGCAATTACTATGAAAATAGTTCCGGTAACGATAAAGTCGAATATTCCGGTAGTGGTGTTCCATAAAAAGGATATTTCTCCATGGATCTACGTTGGACAACCAGTAGTGAATGTGAGGGAAAACTTAATTAACATTCCAGTTTTAAATTCTACAGAAAAGGATATAGTGATAGTTGTGTTTAGGATTTATGGGCAAACGACAAAGATTTTCTATACTTCACTTGTTCGCCCCATTTTTAAGTACGCCTCTACGAAATCTTCGCTGGGATTCGTTGATAAGATTACCTCCCTATGAATCAAGACTTAAGCTTATAAAATTACCTAATCTTCTGATACGAAGGATAATGCTTAATGCTATCTTTACATTTAATTTACTCCGAGGGTACACCGACTGCGCTTATTTGCTCAGTAATTTCCATCTTAATATCCATCGTCGTATATCCGGATATTATATATATTTATCCGGATATACGACGATATAAGATATAAGATTCTCATCCAAAAGTATTCCTGCAAATCTACATTTCTCCAAGTCGAACTACTACGGATTGCCTGTGAAGACTTTAACTCTGTTTTTTCTGCTATTAATCTGTCTGATTCCATATATAAAAAAATCTTTTTTTGTTAATTAACTAATATTGATATTATTTAATTAAATATCGTAAATCTTTATAGCTATATAGCCTCAATAAGACTTAGTTGAAATAAATAATAAATTATTAATGATTTTTTAATTTGGCTGTTTTTTTTAACCAGTTTATACCACTTATTAAATTACGAGATAATAGTCGAGAAAAGGTTCTCTGCAAGGAGAAACCTCGTTCCAGGCGTTTCAGGTACAGCAAGATTTTAGTTTTTTTTTCTAAAGAATCGTTACGGGCAAAACTTGCGAATTGTCTTTTCACATTGCGTCAAAATTTCATAATATTAACGTTATTTCTTACATATTGCAAAAAATTTTACTTTATAACGTTGTCTCGCACTGGTATAATATTTATAAGTATTGCATAATTTTGTTTAAGAATAAAAATAATTGATAAATAAAATAAGAAAAAAGCTTGGGTTAGTCAACGTTAATGTAATTATATAGGTCATACTGAAAAACCGGCTCCAACTGTGAAAGTTATAGGCGGTTGTATCAAATTGCGCCATTGTTAGATCATTAGAACCAATGTGGAATCTAGCAATCTACATAGAGTGGCCTGTTGCCAGCTTTTAAAAAACACGGGAAAATTTTTACTTTTATATTTTGTAACGAACACGGAATGTTCGTAGCGGGAACAGTTATGTTCATAACGATAACAATATGTTTGTAACGAAATCAGTATATTCATTATAATGTTCCTAGAGCATACATAACTAAATTTTCAACCATATAAGGAAGTTTGGAGGCTATATGAGGATATTTGTACAATTTTAGCGTTGTTATATTATAGTTTGTGTATAGTAATATAGTTTGCGTATATAGTAATACAGCGAGAATAAACATTTTTATCATATTCTCACAGATGTACTGCAACCAATGGCGAACAGATTTTTTTCTTTCTTCCAAACTCCATAAAGTTGAGTATGCTTAATGGTGGTCTACTATCCTTTGGTAAGTCAATATGTCGTTGTCTTTATTTTTAGATTAGGTTGTCATCATATAGAAGGTATATTAATTCAAGTTAGATCACCGCAATAAAAAAGTTTTAGTCCTTCGTATTGACAGTTTGTGGTTGTTATCGATATCCTGCAATCTCTCTTCGAAGTTTTAGATAAAAACGTTAGCGTAATACAACAATTCTCAATTGTTGTATCATTCTAAAGTTTTTATCTAAAACTTCGAGGACCGATTGTCCGATATGAAGAACTCTGGTGCTAACTGTCCAGTAGTCGATATGGTGGACTTAAATACAATAAATTTGCATTTATATTATGTGTTCTTCAAATTCGGTATCGCGGCTGTTAATAAAACGTACAAGGGCCGTCAAGATATTAGGTAAGCTTATTCGCAGACCACGTGACCAAATTGTTAGATAGTTAGTTTTAATGTAGTTTTAATAAAGTTTTCTGAAAGAATTAAATAAGAGTTTGTAAAAACTAAGTTCATAACCTGAAAATCGCCGTGTAAGAGAAAAAATTATTACGAATTTGGAATAAGCGCCTTGTACAACAAATTTAGACAATTTTGTAGATCCATCACATATATTTTTTATAAATTTTGAAATTATGGGCCAAATCACAACAAAATATAAGTATCCCGTTATTATTTTAAATTATTTACTTAAGCAACCTCGGGCCATACTGTAGTCTGATTCGAAAAGCAATGCAATGGAAAAAGTAAAATAGATCCGAATACAAAACGGCACTCTGTAACTCTTTCGCAAGTCCAGAATGTTGTTCGCTTTGTAGTTCATGCACATTTTTGTTAACAGTAGGCATTACTGGCGTCTTAATGTCAAAATTCGAAAATAAACGCTCTATTCACAGGTAACTTTTACTACTCTTAGGGAGAGGCTGGCTACTTTTAGGAAGAGATCAGTTTTCAGCAAACATTTTAGCTAATAAATTTTCTTTATAAACCGAGTGAGTAAAGATCTGATCATCCTTGAGAAGAGTTGGAATAAACGAGCCTGTCTGGTTTTTCACTCTCTCCACGAACGAGCAAAAGTTCTTACTACCTTTATGGTATTGAAGAACTCTACGTCTAAGGAGCTGTTCGTAGTGAACCTTTTCGCGCTTTAGAGTGGCATTACACCTATTTCTGGACTGGTTGCGCAGCAGTTTAATTTCAGCATTTTACTATATCTATCCCGTCTAATACTTTTCTATATCTATCCCGTCTCCTTCTCTGCGTTACAAAGGAAGAACAAAGTGAATATACCCTTCGGGTGTATGGTATAATAAGGTGAAGTCAAGATGTTCATATGAAATTCTTTATTTAGTTCGAAGACCTGGCCAATATACTTTTCAGAGTATTCATATAAAACAGTACAAGTCTGCAAAGTTGGGAAATGAGCAAAGTTTTTTTTTCGTCGTTTAGCAAAGTTTTTTTGCCAATTGCTTAGAAGTACATGTCCCGAGAGATAGTACGCTACGTAGGAAAATGCAATTTATGCCAGCGCTACAAAATCAAGCAAAGAAAACCGGCAGGTGAGATGCTCACTAGAATTGTAGAAGAACTGTGGGGTTCTATTTGCGTAGATTTGGTTGGACCACTGCCAAGATCGAAGCGTGGCTATAACATGTTGTTGGTTATCATCGATAAGTTTAGCAAATATACCAATACGACAAGCCATGACATAGAACCTACAACATGCTATTAGTGAAAGGATTATACATGCTCCTCGTAGTTCTGCTCTATCTTGAACGGAGTGATGTGGCCTTCGGTAGCTTTTCTCGTTTTCTCGGACTGCTGGGGTTGTGTGCTACGTTCTTGACTGTCTGGTGGACATCCCATCTTGCTTGACGCTAATTGATCGAAGAAGCTCTGACTGTGGCTTCACGATTCCCTTGACTCACTTCGGGACGTTAGCTCTAATTTGCGACTATGATCTGTAGTTAGATGTTATTTTGCGGCGAGTGTCCAAAAGAAAAATGTCTTTAGCACGCCCATCCTGTTGACTAGTGTTAGCGAGAAAACATCGCCATGGCCATCTTTGTCGAACAATGATGTCTCTTATTTCTGTGGTGGTGCCGTACAAGGTGATCGCTCGGAGAAGCAACTTCGATGTACCGCTCGTATCTTGAAGTCCACGATCAAACTGAAGCTTCCATAGTTCTTGATGCCGTTGGTGGCTTATCTTATTTATTTTCTAATACTTATAGTACGAAATAATTTAACGAAATGTGTTATTTCATGAGTATCTTATGCTTGTTCCTTAATATTTATGCTGCAATAAATGCGAGTATATACATACTTATGACTATAGTATGTACAATTTGCGTGCGTATTCGACTATCAACTAAAATCAATACATTTATCGAGTGAAATCGTTAATCTTAGGTTAAAATTTTTTACACTTTTCGTTATGTGTCCTTAAAAATATTTTCCTAGTGCCTCTTATCTAGTTTCTCTTTTTTTTTATTCTCATTTCCTTTTCCTTTCATTTTAAAATTTTTGTACTCTATTTTCATACATTTTTCAGAATGTTTTTTCTTTCTTATTTTTTCTTCCTTTGTTTTATTTCTTTTTTTTCTCTCTGATATTTTTTTTTTGTTTTTTCCCCTCTTTTTTCCCTCTCTTCTCTCTTTTTCTTTCCTTTTCCTTTTACTCAAGAGTATTTTCCATTTTTTTCCCATGTGCAATTGCTTCAACTATTTTTCTCTTATTGCTATCCACAACTAACAGCTCTATTTAAATTAGTTTATGACTTCTATATTACCATTAAAATTATTTACTTTTACAATTATTTAATTTACTTAATTTAATTTAACTCTTTAGCAAGTTGAAAAGTAACCTTTAAATTCTATTTTACTTGCTCAGTTTACTTACAAATGTGACACCACACGCTTGTACTATATATCAATCGTATTCATTACACGTAGCGGTAGAGTGATCTGCGATGTCACATAATGCCATGGCGCCCTGACACCATATGACAAAACCGTATACGAATTATCTACCCCAGAATTATTACTACTTCGACTTCTGATAAATACAATTTGTCCCAAACAAGAATTGAATTAAAACTAAGTTTATATTGTTTCAACCATACGCATGCACTCGGAAACAATGTAAACAACATAATAAAACAATAAAACAACATAAAATGTAACAACATAAACTTAATATATTGCCTTAACCACGTCTAGATATATGGTTTAAACAAATTCTATAATTAATTAATACATTTTGTTAGTAAGTTAAGTTAGTGTTCGGTTAGTTAAAAGAAATTTCCCCTAAAACTATATACTGAAACCAAAACCATTTTGCGTTAATAAGGACATTCCTGACGTACTTACTTAAGCGCACAGAATATACTTTACCAGATGATTACCCTGAAAAATTTTTTGCGAAGTCACAGTTAATGGGATCCGGCCCCCCCTTTTTCGCCGTCCTGGCGAATACGACCGCCTTGAAATATACAAAAATATATCTAATTTACGTTCGTTATTTTTCCCTATTTACTAAATTTTTTTTGAATCAATTGTATGTGTTGATCGTGGTTTTCCGGTTCCGATTTACTGCATCCGTGGCTGTTCCTATTTTAATTGAATTGTTGTAATGTTTAAGCAAATTGTTATGGAATGGCTTATTCCTGTTCATAATTTTTATAATTGTCGTGACTGGGCTTCTAATACCTATCACCTCATATGGGCCTAACCATATCGGTGAAAATTTGTTTTTCCTAGTTTGATTTTTCAGCATTACTCTATCTACAGCTTTAAAAATTACTGGGTTTAGCCTGTCATCGTACTGTCTTTTGGCCGCTTCCTTCGCACGTTCCTGATTTTGCCGAACCATCTGGCCATGGGCCCTTTGTATTTGGAATTTCTGGACCTTGATGGGATCCTGCACCTCCTTTTTGTTCCTGGGGGGTTTTATATTCATGCTGTTTTAAATTCCTACCATAAACTACTATATCATCTAAATAAACGAAACAATCTATCCCTTGGATCCCAGTGAGAATATGATTCATTATTCTCTGAAACGTCGCTGGTGCCCCCGTTAAACCAAAAGGAATTCTGTTGAACTCGAACTGTCCTAGTCCTGAACTAAACGCGGTCTTTTCTTTGTCTTTTTCATCAACCAAAACCTGGTGATATCCACTAGCAAGATCTAATGTTGAAAAATACCTACTATGGGCTAACTGCTCTAAAATCTCCTCAATTCTGGGTATAGGGAAAACCTGTTTAATCGTAACGTCATTTAATTTCCTAAAGTCAACCACTAGCCGCCATTTTTTCTGACCGTCTTTCGCGGCTTTCTAATCCTAACTGGAACTGCTCTGATAGTTCTCGCCATTACTTTCTAGCTGTCATTATGTAAGATCTGATCTAATTCTTCCCTTGAACGCATAACCAGCGTCTCATATGTTTCTTATTCTCGTCGATAAATGTTACTTGTTTACTAAGTTTATAACTGACCGATTCCACAAATTGTCCCTACCAATTATGCCATCCGCTGGTACTCCCTGTTCAAGTGGCACTAATTGTAGCTTTAAACGAAGGTGATTCATACCGCTAGGTTTGATCACTACGGAAATCTTCGTTGTTACACATCCACCAAAAGCTCCATTAAAGGTTTTTACATCGTTAGTGTTTACCGTCAACGATCCACTCAACGCGCTCTCCTTTACCAGGCTCGTGTCTGCTCCAGTATCCACTAATAGGATGAGTTTTCCATTTTTTGCACCTTCACAGGATACATCAATGAACACGTCATCTATAGTGTCTGGGCGACCCTGCTGCCAGTTTAATCCTGAATTAATATGTCCCCTTCTTTCCGTTGTATTCCGTTTTATATTATCGCTTTTATTTGTACTACTTTATACCATTGAGAAAAAATTTTCTAACATTTTTGTTGCGTCTTTTTGCCATGAATTCAAGTTTGTTTTGTTGTTATTTAAAAATTGCTCAGTATAATTAAAAACTTTTATTTTCTTTTCTTTTACTACATCTTTTATTATACCCAGAGAAAATACTACCAAAACGAAAATTTGCGCAATGCTTGCACTTAAGCATGAAGTCAAAACTCCAAACGTACCCACTGACTCAACGGCTGTCGGCTTTACTGTTTGTTTGTTATTAACTGCTTGTTTAATTTCAATTTTGCTTACCTCCTCCTCCTTGTGGGAGTGATTCAATACTTTCAACGCTCCCGCCTGCACTATTGACTCGCCCGTGATCGATTTTTTCACAACGATCAGAGGAGGACGGATCAACAATCGTATGACTCGTCACTCCCATGATGTGTGGCCTCGAGTTACTTTTCTTTTCGGGTTCCCAGCTTAGTGGCCTTGGCTGGGCCCTCGATAGTTTCCCTGCGTTGTTCCCTGATATCTCATGACGGGGCAGTTTATTGCTATGTGTCTGTTTTCGCAACGGAAACACTTGATATTATCTCCCCTGAGTTTGTTTTCCTTATTATACGTATTCCAACTACCCTTATTAGCTTGTGGCTGCTGTCTACCACTACTCATGTGGTCGCTACTATTTCTTCTGTGATTACCTACCTGACGTTCGGCTAAATTTCCTCTCGTCGGCTGCCCCCGTGACTGACATCTCCAATTTAGTTCATGCCCATACATCATGCATGTCTCCCAGAATGGACTATTTTTTTTTCGAGACACTCGTCCCTAGTATGAGCTTTCCTTCCGCAGAAACTACATACTATTCGCGCTTTGGCACTGGCTTCCCCACCTTGTGGACGTCCCATCCTTTTTCCGTCCCGCGTGATACTCGGGTTTTGCATGAAGTTATCGCCATGCTGTGTATTTAGTTTCTTTGGGGCATCCATGGGTGTATGGCTTGCAGTCCTTTGGTTCACTACAGTCCAGACCGGATTCATGCTCGCTAAAAGGTTTGGTTTGGCTCCGAGAGATCTGCTGATGATCTCGTTTAGCTGTATTGCTTCTGCGATCAGCCTTTCCATTTCGATCACGTTGGTGCCCAACATCTTCATCCTTATCGTTGGGTCTCTTAACCCCAACACGAATGTCCTTGCTAATGATTTATTAATCTCAAGTCGCAGTCAATG
Source organism: Sicus ferrugineus (assembly GCA_922984085.1). Lineage (NCBI taxonomy): Eukaryota > Metazoa > Arthropoda > Insecta > Diptera > Conopidae > Sicus > Sicus ferrugineus. The sequence goes on along the minus strand of OV277348.1, from coordinate 28,881,732 downwards.
ATCCTGGGCCTCAGTATACTGGGATTTCGTAATGTCTTCTGCCTGTGTCTTAGATTTATTAACCTTTCTCCGAACTCCACTATTTCTTCTCCTGGGAGTTGGGACACTGTCTGTATTTCCGATATTATTGTATTTAAGGATCTACACTTCAGATAGGACAGCTTTAAGGTACTGTATAGCTTTCTTTTCTTTCCTCTAATTAACCCGTATGCGTTCCTATAAAATCTTTGTTTTATGCACGCTAAGAAGTCCCCTATTTCGGAATCCGATATCCCCTCCTTGCGAGTTTACATCCCTAGCAGGGTTTTATCTGCTAACAATTCTTCCTGTCGCAGGAGTCTATTTTCTTCTTTTAACTCCTCTATTCTTGTATGAGCCTCTTCTAAAGAGTCAAAGCTTTCCCTGCTTTTTTGGTTTAAAACTGTCGAGAGCAAATTTCCCGAAACTTCCTTTTTCTCAATCAACTTTCTCAATCTATTATTTTCCTCTTCCACTTCCTTTACTAAAATTGCCTCTAATTCTCTGTCCGTCAAGTAGTAGTCGTATCTGTTTTTTAAGGCGTGAAATGTAGCTTTCCACCTTTCTAATTCCTTTAGCGCACTTTTATTTTTATTTGATACAAAATTGAGCAATTCTTCTAAAATTGCATCCGCCTTCTCTACCTTGGAGAGATTACCTAGATCTTTAATCTTTTCCTTAATTAAAATTAAATTCTCCTTATTGTTTACAGTGGATGAAAGATTATCCCAAATTATTTCAATAAACCTGTCTAACTGTCCAACCAAATCTTTATAATCCCTTCCTAAATCCCTTAATCGCGCCTCCAAATCGAGCGAAATATCCATAAAGTAACAAAAAACAACAAAGACAAAAAGACAACGCTTGCAATTCTGCAAACACTTTGGGTCTGACGAGCAAATTAAGAAAAACAAACCAAACCTCAGCAATGTTTTGCGCTGAAATTCAACCTCCAGCGTAGGCGCCACTGCTACTCTCGAGTTTTGCGTCACTTTTTAATTACAGCCACACTTCGCGTATTTTCTTTCAAAATTTTTTTTTCCCTCGTAGCATTCGCAAAACTGCTAAATCTACTGTTTACAAATTATCAGAAAGTATTCAATTTTTCATTTGTTTCACTATTTTTAAATTTGCACTACAAATTATTATAATAATCCCCCCATAGCCAGACTCAGCCACAGGATTACGGGTAAGGGAGTCTTGCCCAGGATTATTTATGTGTGTTAGTATTAATATATATTCGCTACAATTTTATATTAACACAAACTCACCTGTGCGAACGATTTTCGGTTCGTAATAACCGGCTGCGCCAAATATGTTGGGGTTCTTTCAGAAGAATCCTGTCGTGGGCTTCTCCGAAGTCCTTCCTCCCACAGTCTGTCCGAATTGAAACTTCATTCTGAACACTTTATTGCGAATTACACTAGTTACACACGGTTTTTAAGCTCTGCTTCGCTGATCACTACTGACTGATCCCTCATCTACTACATTACAATCTTATTTATGTGTTTGAACGCGGAAGCTTAAACGTGGAAATAATAATAATACGCTGACTGTAGCGGAAAAGAGCCGCCTTACCAAATGAGCGCAAGAAAGTGGGTCACTAGTTCCACGGTCAGCGATATTTAATGGAAACGAAACCGCGGCCTCAGCGACCTGCGATCATTCGACGAATTGCTCTAGAAACAGCAATGCGGAATTAAACCAACAACCACAACGTGCAAAAAATGCTCAGTGCGATGTCACAATTTAAGTATCGCCTGAAAGTATGCCTAGCGGAACAACTGACTCACAACAGCTTTTAAGCGGACGCCAATCCCGAATCCAAGTAAATTCTTGTATCTCGTCGTGGCTGAGTGCTTTTAAGCGGACGAGAATTTACATGATTTCTAGTACCTCGTAGTGGCTGAAGCCGACAATCATAAAACCTCGTATTCTAGAACTCTCAGTGTGTATATAGATTTTGCAGTTATACGGACTGAGTGCTATGCAGCGGACGTCAGAATTAAACGAACTAGTTTAAAAAAATATTGTTAATTCGCCTAGTTAGTGTATAGCAATAGATAGCTAGTTAGTGTATAGCGATAAGAGACCTAAAAATAAAACTTTGAATAACGGTGAATAAATATTTTCGGTGAATAAATTTTCGGTGCTTTAATTATTTAGGAGTTTCGGTGCTTGAATTGTCAAAGTGGAAGAAGTATAACTTCCACTATGACTTCATGCTACCGAAATTCCAACAGAGTCTTGTATTGAACTATATGGATACAGATTCATTCATATATTCAATCAAGACTCTAGATTTTTATAGGGATATTCGAGATGATATCGAATCAAAATTCGATACATCCGAATATCTGGAGGATAATGTATATAATTTTCCCCTTAGTAATGCCAAAGTCCTCGGCATGATGAAGGATGAGTGTAAGGGGAAAATAATGAGGGAGTTCATAGGCCTCCGCTCAAAAATGTACTTCATAGCCACTGTAAATAGCAAAGAAATCAAAAAGGCTAAGTGTTAAATGAATATTTTAATGCAACCCTGCATATTTCTTCTGTTCTTTTTGTACTCATTCTTACACATTAAAAACTTTGTAGCCTTCTTTTAGTTCTGAATAAAACTCTGAATACAACAAGTTATGGGGCCAGGCCTCGTGCTTCTTTTTTTTTGTTTGGCGTGTGTCGCATATATATAAAAATTATTTGGTTAGCGTGTGTCGCATATATATAAAAAGATTGAAATGAATTCACTTTACCAAATAGAAAAACTGACAGAAAATAACTATGACACTTGGTGTGTACATATGCAATGTGTTTTGCGTCATTCCGAGCTTTGGCCAGTCGTAAGCGGAAAAATTATAAAGCCAACAGAAGCAGCTGAAATTCTAAAGTGGGAAAAGTTAAATGAAAAAGCACTAACGACAATATTGCTTTGTATAAAGCCATCGCACCTAAGTTATGTAAAAGCATGTGAAACCGCAGTGGATGCGTGGAAGAAGCTAGAAACTGTTTTTAAGCCGAGTGGACCGCTTCGAAAAGTTTGTCTTTACAAAAAACTGCTCTCTCTCCGTTTGTCGGACACAAGTACAATGACACAATACTTAAATACTTTTTTCTGATATTGCTGATAACTTAATCCAAGTCGGTATAACATTATCTGATGAGTTGCTGGTCATAATCTTGTTGTCCAGTCTACCGAAGGAATTTGAAAATTTTGTGATAGGAAACGAGGGATTGCATTGATGTACTCAAGGTTAAATTAGTAGAGGAAAGCGAACGGCGAAGTCAACTAGAAGAAAAAGGAGAAACGGTAACAACTCAACAAGCATTCGTTGCTAGGTCCAATGTGGAAACATAAAAATAACAACAAGTTTAAATGTTATAATTGCGGAAAACGAGGTCACTACGCAAAAAACTGTAGAAGTGCGACAACTAAGAACAACAAAGTGGATCAACAGCCGCATCGTTCATTTGCTTTTCTAAGAGCTGACAATAGTAACGAGTTGAACAATACTTCTTGGTGCCTTGACAGTGGTGCCACCTCACGCCACCTCATTTGTTGCGATCGTCAAAAGTTTCGTCGTTTGTAAATTGCAGAGAGAAAATAATGTTAGCATGTGATGAAAATATAGAAGCAAAGGGAAAAGGAGATGTAAAAATAGAAGCGCAAGAAGGTCAAATAATATTGAAAAATGTGCTTTATGTTCCTGAAATGTCTGTAAATTTTATTTCTGTGGCTACAAATTGTGGTTTAACTGTTGAATTCAAGAAAGAGTCTGCAATAATAAGAGACAAACTAGGTAAATGTATTCTGACTGCCAAAAATAATTTGAATTTGTTCATATTTTTAGAAAAGAGACCTGTAAAGCTATGTCTCTTAATCGATGAGACCGTACTTTGGCACAATAGATTTGGGCATCTCAATTATAGAACACTGCTCAATATGATGAAGAATCATGCAGTAGAAGGTGTGGGAACGAAAATTGTAGCAAGAGATGAATCTTGCAGAACATGTCTGCAGAGTAAAATATGTTCACAACCTTTTAAAGAAAGTGAAACGAAGTCAAAAGACTTACTGGAGTTAATTCACACGGATGTTTGCGGGCCTATTAGCAAATCGTCTATCAGCGTGAGCGTATTTTGTCCTTTTTATTGATGACAAGTCAAGAAGAATTTTTGTATATTTTATTAAAGAAAAAAGTGAAGTGAAAGAAAAATTCAAAGTATTCAAGAAACTTGTGAAAAATCAAACCGGACGCAAGATAAAAGCGCTGCGAAGCGACAATGGCACTGAGTATTTAAACCGCAAGTTCACTTCTCTTTTGGAAGAGTGTGGAATACAACGCCAGCTATCTGTACCATATACGCCACAACAGAATGGCATAGCAGAGCGTGCGAACAGAACTGTGGTTGAAATGGCTCGGAGTATGTTGTTACATGCTGAGGCAGATGAGTCACTATGGGCAGAAGCCGTAAACACAGCGGTTTATATACGGAACCTGAATATATATCTAGAGCCCTGCCTAATAAAACGCCGTACGAAATTTGGACCGGCAAGAAACCGAATGTTAGTCATTTTCGGATTTTTGGATTTTCGGTTCAGCTGTTTTTGCTTTGGATAAAACGCAAACCAGAAAGTTTTCTGCCAAAGGCAAAGAATATATTCTCGTGGGATATTCTCTGACTTCAAAAGCATACAGACTGTTTGATGCAAATGAAAGAAAAGTCGTAGAAAAGAGAGATGTTAAGTTCTGCGAAAATAAGTTTAACAAGGTTGACGTTTCTGGTTTTCCTGATTTTCCTTCAAGTACAGATTGCATTTGCTATGTTGACGAAAGCGGAGTAAAAGATGCAGAAATAAAAATAGTTGAAGAAAAGCAGAGCAGCGATGAGGTAAATTTCGAAAGTTGCAGCACAGACAGCGACCATAACGTAATGAAACAACAAGCAGAAGCGAGAGGACGTGGAAGACCCCGTTTAGTTCGCACAGGCACTGTAGGGCGACCAAAGAAAATATATCAGAAGCTGAACTTTGCAAAATGTGACGAAATACTAATTCCTCAAACTTTGGATGAGGCCCTTGGTAGTGAGAATAGCATCGAGTGGAAAGCAGCCATGTCACGTGAATATAAAGCGCTAGAGGAAAACGACACTTGGTCAGTAGAGCATCTTCCTGCTAATCAAAGTGTGATCGGTTGCAGGTGGGTTTTTTCATTAAAACTAGACGAAAGGGGAAACATTCAGCAGTTTAAAGCGCGGCTTGTAGCAAAAGGCTGCAGCCAACAGTATGGCGTTAATTACAGTGAAACTTTTTCGCATGTCATTCGGTATTCGACTATAAGGTTAGTTTTTGCATTAGATGCCGAACGAGGCTTGTACTTGCATTATGTTGATGTGTCAACAGCGTATTTAAATAGTCGATGAACTAGATGAAGAAATTTATATGAAATCACCTGAGGGATTTTGAATAATAAGAATTCAAAGCAAGTTTTAAAATTAAAAAAGGCGATTTATGGACTCAAACAATCGGGACGAGCTTGGAACACAACCCTAGATGCTGCTGTACACCAAATGGGATTTGAGCCATGTGCTAACGAAAGTTGCCTGTATAAAGCAACAAATGAAAGTAAGAGCAAGCATATAGATATCAAATATTTACATGTCCGAGATATCGTAAAGTCAAATGAAATCGAACTGCACTACACATCAACAGAGGATAACAGAGCAGATGTACTGACCAAAAATCTCACTAAAGCAAAACATGTAAAATGCATTACAGGTTTCGGCCTTAATTAACGTACTTGTCTTTGTAAATCCGATATGAATATTATATTATTTTTAAGAAAAATATGCATGTTTGAGAGGGCGTGTTAGAGTTAAATGAATATTTTAATGCAACCCTGCATATTTCTTCTGTTCTTTTTGTACTCATTCTTACACATTAAAAACTTTGTAACCTTCTTTAGTTCTGAATAAAACTCTGAATACAACACTAAGGGAGTAAAAAAATTAGTATTAGATAGGTTAAGTCTTAGTGGTTATAGAAATTGTCTAGTTAATAAGAATATAGTTTATGGTGATATGTATATATTTAGAAGTAAGATGCATAATATATATACGCAGTTAGTTCATAAGACAGCTTTAAGTTCTAGTGATGATAAGCGTTATGTTAGAAGTGATGGCATCCACACTTATGCGTGGGGCCATCACAAAATAGATTTAAAAATGCAACTAGGTATAGAGGATGATATTTTTAATAATTTAATATATTAATAATTAAATTTAATTTTTAATAATAAGTATAAAATAATTTCAAATTTAAACAAAATAATTTAATTTTATAAAAATATAAATAAAAAAAAGTGTAAATATGAACTTGTAAGAGGAATAATCTTAATAGCTGAGCATTTTGAAGCGAACAACAGCCATTATGGGAATGGCACATTCTTTGTAGTAAGTATGTATCTCGAAGAGTTTCAAAGTTGCTGCATCGGAATTCTTCAATGTTAAATACGGGCGCGTGTAAAAGTTCTTCAACCCATTTGGATTTTTTAGCTCTCTTGACGTATACGGGTATATTTTTAAGATTTAGCTTCACGAAATATGTTACACTACAATAGTCGATGAAGCCATCATTTCATGTGAAACCGTGATGATAACGATATAACCACTGTACTTGTTTTTAGCACTGACGTGTTAATTTGTTAAATCCATATGGCGGTTTTATAATAAAAAGTTCTGATACTCATTAAAGCTGAAGGTCAACTCTTTGACGATAAATTCATTAAAATTGCCTTGAAGCCCTGCACATCCAGAGTAATAAATTTGTCATTATCCATTTGCACTTAGACGACTTTTTAAATTTCACCAGTCGTTGGTGTATATTCAATTATTTTGTCGTGTATGAGTACGCAAAAGGCTGATGTGTTGGCTGGAATATTCTTTGCTGTCTTAAATTCTATTCTAATATCAATCGAACCACTTTTAATCGCTTCGTTTTGATGACTAATATCTACTACAATTAACGGTGCAGTATCTTTGAAATCTCCAGAAAGCAACAGAGGTTGAGATTCACGATTAAAATAGCTTTGTTGAAATTTATGAATACATATCATACAGCAGAGCATAACGATCACGATCGAAATTCAGATTGAGGTCATCATACGGATATGTATCAGAGTTTAAATGCACTATCAGACAAATGGCAATGTTGAAACTTGTCGTCTCTTCGAAGAGCAATCAGTATAAAGCGTGGTCTTTCATTCTGCGCAGATAAGTTAACGTTCCACAGGTGGTTGCTTCCTTGAGCAAGTGCTGGATTGAAATGACAATCCCAACTGCGGAATGCTATTGGTAAAGGTCGTCCGCTTTGAATTATTTGAAAGAGTTGTAGTCTAGAAAAATCAGCCAACTGCACATGAGGAATTTTCCATGTAATATTTGTAATAATCTGCTTTAATTTTTCGGTTGCAACACTTGAAGAAATAACATTTTCGTCTGATTTCGAACGCAGTAGTACAAGTTCATGTCTAGCATTTAAGATAATTTTATTAAAGTCTTCAGCAAAGCCCAGTAGCATTTTCAATGGTGTGCAAAAATTAAAATATCCATCCTTTATTTCAACTTCATTCTTTGCAAACCAACCAGCATTTATATAATAAGTATGTTAAACTCAGTCGGATTTAAAGAGACGTAATTTTTCACTGTTGTAGTTACGCCCAAGTGACGTGTACGATCAATCTCCAATCCATTAATCTCATAAAAAATTTAATCAAACATGAATGCCATAGAATTGTTTTTTAATTTTGCGCTTAAAGTTGCATTCCCATTTTCCAAGGTGACTCTTCCTTCAACATAAATCAAGCTCCCACTAGGTAAAACGTATAGATCTTCGTTTTGAACTGCAATCCTTATCTCATCATTGTTTTTATACGATTGTAGATAGTATTTTACTCTTTATTTTCGAATGTCAACTTTCTGCGTTGTAGAGCGTTAAGTGTTGTCTGCGGCTTCTGTGACCTTGTTACTTCAAATGACAAAGAAGAAGTAAATGAAGGTGCACCCATGTAAGCGCTTTTATTATAGATAATCATTGTTCTTGGGGTTTTAAATGCAACCTGAGGGTTATAGTTTCTCCACAAAAATTAATTAGCTTACCGCTTTGATTAACAATTTTTATTGTAATTGAACTTATCTCTCTAGTGTTTACTGGCACATAAATGACATTTTTCGGAATCTCATCTATTTTATACCCGGGGCTGACATTCAGTGCAAACATGTGAATTGTATGCGCCGGTGTGTTGTTAATATATGAACCGCTTATAATGTCACACTCAATGTGTATAACATTGATCTTTGTTATGGTCACAGGCAAGTCGGAAGTGTGCAGTGTTCCTGCTTCCAATACTTTTTTACTGAAGCCCAACAGTGAACCAATGCTTCGTTCTTTAATAAAGAAAATTTTATGTTCACTGGATCCTACGATTGCTTGCAGTGTATTTGGGTTGGCGGCTATTTCCAGTTTCTCATGCAGCTTCTCATGTGGCACTATATTAAAATATTTATTTTGAATGTACTCGGCAATATCGTCGAGCTCATATGAATCAACAGGCATTTCAATTGTATGGTCTCCGATGTGAAATAAATTATTTTCATGGTCAACGTTTGATATGGTGTTGTAGCTATGAAAGTCAACGAGACCGCATACATACTTCCCATCTAAATCTATAGGCGGAAAGTAATCAGCCGATAAAATGGATTTGTTTCCACTTAGGATAAGGGTTATTGACATCTTGAATGTTGGCCAACTAATGAAATAAAAACCACACAAAGGAATATTTTTATACAATAAAATTTATTTACAAAATTTCATTACTATCGATCCAAGAATTATGTTTATTGGAAAACCCTAGCCACTTGACAAAGACTTTATTCCCTTTAGTTTTTAAAACCTTTTTTACAAGGTATGTGCTGGGATATTTTGTTTTCCGGTCTATCCGGAACTTTGGCTTTCTAAATATTTTCAGATTGTTGTAGGCAGTCTTTAATAGCAACTTTTCATTAGACGGTTTCACATCAATGGGAGCCATATTTATTGTTCTATGCTTTTCCTTATTGTATCCGTTGATCAAATTTTTATAATTATCAATCCATCGATACGATCCATGGTAACTAAATTCCCTCCACATCATTTGTTTTAGTGTTCTATTGAAACGCTCAACAATTGACGCCTTCAAAACACTGTACGAAGAGTAATGTTTGACATGGAATTTTCTCATTAAATTTTGAAATTTTCGATTGAAGAATTCTTTACCGTCATCGGTTTGCAAATTTCTGGGTATCCGACCCAAATTGAATACGGTTTCCATGGCTTTGGTGATATCAGCAGATGTTTTTGATTTTAAAGGCATAGCCCAGGCTAATTTTGAAAATGTATCTATTACGATGAGAAGGAAGCGAAATCCGCTGTTATCTGTGGAATAGCTTCCCATTTCTACTATATCCGCTTGCCAGAGGTCGTCGATCCCTTTAGTAATTACACGTCTTCGTTTAAAATTTTTTCGAGCTTGAGTTCATCAACTAAACCCCGCTTTTTACTCATTTTGGCATTTCTTTTAGAATTTTGTTCTCCAATGCGGGTATTGATTTCTGTTTTTGTGCTTGTTGAAATAGATAGCTCTCAATTCGTTCAATTTCTTCACTAATATATTTTGTATAATCTTGAATATTATTGTACTGCTCTTTGTTGTTGTTGTTGTCTGTAAATCAAATTCCACGATGCCACTAAAGCTATTTGATGATTTTCAGTACTATTAATACTTATTTTAACACATGATCGTTATATTATAGCTATGATATATAAATACTGCATTTTCAGCTTTGGACATTTAGTCTCTGTGTAGTTGTGAATCGGTGTAGATAACTCGAAAAATTCACTAAATTATTTGTTTAAATAAATACAAAATAATAAGAATACAAAAATGAATCAAGTATACCTAGATGATTGCACGTCTCCCTCATTTACTGCTGTGAAGGACTTTAATGGAAAAAACTCTAATCAGAAAAATATTCTGTATGTCAAGGACATTGAACCCAGCAGATTTTATACAATAAAAAGTGTGCGCAGGACAAAAACCAAATATGGGGATCGATGGAATGGAGCTGGAAGATTGCGTAATATTTCTACGGCAGAAATTCAACGATATTTGTGATACGACTATAGCAGAGTTCAACAACGGAAATGATTACATAATAAAACTGATGGAGGAAGACGGAGAAGATTTTCGATTGGAGGTTCAGGTCGACTTTCCTCAATCGCAACCCCTGCTAGAAACATATACAAATTGTCAAAAAAATTTTAATAAAAAAATAAAGAAATAATTTAATTTTACAAATATGTCGTCTTTTATTTATAGGTTCTTGCATAAAATGATATCAATTTAATTATTCTGGAAATAGTTAAATTTATAGTGCAGCAGATGCAGGTGTCTGGTCCATCCACAGTCTCACTAGAAGCCCAGCAACATGTACTATAATGGCATCCATATCGTGATTCAATCGCAAAGGCATCTTTGTATTTGATTAGTTTTGTATAGCCTGTTAAAATGTAATCAAAATGCTCCTCCAGTATATTTTCCCTGTGAGTTACTAAAAACTCATGAACTCGAGTTAAAAATGTTGTTATGTTTACGTGATTCATCTTGTTTAGTTAATAGTTGATTGTTGACTGATTTCTATTTGTTCTTTTACATAATTTTATAAAGTGAAAAACTACGTTACGTTTTTATACCGTATTTTCCAAGAATTAATTAAGCTAATTCCAAGAATTAAGAAAACAATAAATTGTAAAATTTATATATGCATATTCATTTTCATACTCCCAGCTGAACCGCTTCTAAATTTAAAAAGACAAAAGAAACATGCCAACAAAAACGAAATTGAAATAAAGAAATGTGTATATGTTCAATCATGTTCGGCTCAGTTCCGCCTAATTTCATTGCATTCTTCGGAAATGTTTACATTACATTAATTCCGAGAAATTCGAGTCAAGCCACAGTTCGGTCCCAAGCAATTAAATAAACAACAACAACTACAACACTACTTCTGCTTAGGCAGCTTCCGCTTAGCAAAATTTCATTACATTTTGCGGAAAAAAATGTTTACATTAATTTAATTCCAGCAAATTCCAGCTGCCACCCGCGAGCACACATTCCCATAATCGCTGGGCTCATAAAAATCCTACCCTCATGCATTCACACTCACTCTTGTCACTTATGATCTTCCAGTACTCACATACCGTAACACACGTCTCTCCCCTCCCTCTCCCTTCTTCCACACCATCTCCCCTATCAACCAACTGATCGGCTGTCCGTCCGCAAGCCGCCAGCCGTCATCTCTGTCCGTCTGCCAGCCGCCAGCGTCCAGCCTTCAATTTTCTTTCTCACTCTTACACACACGCAGCGCCCCCTTAGGTGGTGGCACCGCCGAAATACACGGGTGGTGCCACTTGAATTAGAACGTACATATTCCTACTACTAATGTCTAATAATTCCTTTTATATAGTTAAGTATCTCTTCTCGGTGTCACTCAACGCTCTACTAGCGAAAGCTATCGGTCTATCTTCGCCAATTTCCCCTTGCGACAACACGGCTCCTAGAGCTTCGCCACTAGCATCGGTCATCAACAGAAAATCCCTGCTAAAATCTGGGTATGTCAATACCGGTGGTGAAATTATCGCTTGTTTTGTTTTGTTTTTTTTTTTTTATGACAGATGAAACCAAGCTCAGGGGATGCCCCCTATCCATGCACAGCATTTGTTGGTTCCGAAGGGATGACAGGTTAGTGGGAGGGGGGAGAGAGGGAGTAGTGACGGTTTACACTTCGCTTAAATGTTTCGACGCTGTAAGAGGGTGGGAAGACATTCGCAGGGAGATTATTCCACAATCTAACGACGCGACCGAAAAACGAACTCTCACGGTAATGCGTGGTTCGTTGGAACGGAATCGCGACATAAAAGGGGTGCACCGCTCTGGAAAGCCGAGTAGTTCTGCTAAATACCTGAACCGGAGGAATCAGGCTGGCTACTTCAGAGGAACATTTACCGTGAAAGTAGCGGTAAAATAGTGATACACACCCCACATCACGACGACGCTCCAAGGTTTCAATAGAGCTGGATACCCTACTGTCCCCTATAAGTTTTAACGCACGACATTGGACACGGTCGAGAAGCTGAAGATATGCCCGCGAAGCTCCCGACCATATATGCGAATTGTACTCCATTTTCGGACGGATATAAGTGGTGTAGATACAACGAAGATCGGTTGGAGTGAAGTACTTCTTGCACCGCTTTAAAAAGCCTAAGCACTTGGCTGCTTCTTTCGACACGTCAAAGATGTGATCGTTCCAGCGAAGATCGCATTGGATTGACATGTCCAGAACATCAAGAGCCTCCGACTCATTAATATCCACACCACCCATATTTAAAGGTGGGAAGTTGTCACCCGCCAAACGCTTGTGGGTTAACAAATAGCATTGGGTCTTCCGCGCATTAAAATCGACCCGATTCGCACGACCCCACTCCTGGATTTTATTGAGGTCGGATTGGAGTGTGTCATTCATAATTCTGCGTCTTCCAGTGATCTCCAGAATGGAAGGACGCCTGAAAAATGAATATGAATGACAAATGCTGCTGTCATCAGCAAACGAGTAGACGGGGTTTGATGTCAATGACAGAAGGTCATTGATGAAAATAAGAAAAAGTGTCGGAGACAGGACCGAACCCTGCGGAAGTCCAGCATTAATGGAGTGCTCTTCGGAAGCAGAGCCGTCTATCACAACCCGAATAGAACGGCCGCTGAGGAAACTCGATATCCATCGAGTGAAAGTATTACCGACACCATAAGCAGCCAGTTTAGACACGAGTGCTTTATGCCACACCCGGTCAAATGCCTTGGAGATATCCAGAGCAACAACCTTGCTCTCACCGAACCGGTGAATACAACTGCACCACCGTTCAGTGAGAAACGCCATCAGGTCGCCGGTGGAACGGTGAGCACGGAAGCCGTACTGGCGATCGCTGATCCACTCGTTGCTCTCTAGATACCTCATCAATTTAAAATTTACAATGCTCTCCATGACTTTAGAGAGCACTGAGCAGATTGCTATGGGCCGGTAATTTGCAGGATTCGTAGCCTCACCTTTTTTGGGAACTAGCTGCACATTGGCAATCTTCCAGGAAGCGGGAAAAACTCCTGAAGTAAAAGACAAATTAAAGAGATTGCGCAATGGGCGAGCCATTGTTGAGGCGCACTTTCTCAACACATGGGCTGAAATGCCATCCGGTCCCGAGGACTTATTGACATTGAGGTCTGCAAGCACTCTTTTAACAGCTCGCGTTCGAAAATGCATCTGAGGCATAGCATGAGATACATCATCGACCGCGGGCAGTGGTTGGCTACTCTCAGGAAGAGAGCAGTTTTCAGCAAACATTTTGGCTAATAAGTTTGCCTTATCAACCGAGTGAGTGAAGATCTGATCGTCCTTAAGGAGAGTTGGAATAGACGATTTCGTCTGATTTTTCACCCTCCCCACAAACGACCAAAAGTTCTTGCTACCCTTATGGTATTCAAGAACTCTGCGTCTAAGGCGCTGCTCATAAAGAACTTTTTCGCGCCTTAGAGTGGCATTGCACCTATTTCTGGCCTGATTGCGCAGCAGTTTAGTATCAGCAGTTTTATTTAAACGCCAATTCCTAAATGCTCCCTCTTTAGACCTGACTGCTTGTCTGCAAGTCGCATTAAACCAGGAATGGTCTTCTTTTATAGGGTATTCTCTTATTCATTATTCTTATTCTCATTCTTTTATAGGGTATGAAAGACCTCATACCAAATAAAATTATATTTTCTACCAATTTTGCTGCAGCATTTATGTTTCTATCTCTGAAACACAATTGCCAATTGAAACGGCTGAAAAAGCAGTTCAGCGCATCCCAATTAGCCTTCTCATAAAGCCACACTTTCCGCTTCGGAACTGTCTGGTGAGCGGATTGAAGACTAGAATATGGGAAGGTAGCAGAAATTGTAGCGTGGTCCGAATTACCAAGAGGTGCAAGAACATTCACATCATACTTGCTGTGATGTGAAGTTAGAAAAAGGTCCAGAATATTTTGGTTTTGCCCATCAACGCAGGGAAAGTGCGTTGGTTCCTTCACTAATTGAGTCAAATTATTAGACTCAGCAAATAACTCAACATACAAACCCTCAGGTGTCGTGTGACTCGAATGACGTAGCCAGTTGGAATTATGAACATTGAAATCACCAGCAACAACAATTTCACTGTTCAGATACGATTCCAGAATTTTAGAGATCGAATCAGAGAGACTGTCCAGTTTATCAAAAGTTGGCAGCCTCCCTAGACCCGGGCTTCTATAAATGAAGCAGAAGTGCAGGATGTGCGACTGGATTTTGAACTTAACCCACATGGAGCTAAATTCGGCATCCGACGTGCAAAGGTGTTGCTGACACTGGTACGCAACATCAATGCGAATGTATAAGGCGAGGCCTCTGTGAGGTAAAAATAATGGCAGTAGATGGTACCCCGGCATGTGAAAGTCCAGTGGATCTGCACCCTCAGACACCTGGGTCTCACCTAGTGCCACTATATGCGGTTGGTGAGTACAAATATGCGCATAGACCGCGAAGAAATTCGCCCTCAAGCCACGTACATTAGTGGAGTCTATGCGGAATTTTGTCATCGCCACCCACTGTAGCGAAGTGTAAGGTCAGCCGTACAAGCAGCCACGCGTACGACGCAAGCAAAGCAAAACGCGACAAGACAAGTGTTATGCCTTTATCTTGCCGCGCTTCAGCCCACGCAGCACTCACAGCCGCATGCACACCTAACGGGACCAGGAAGAAGGAGGAGGAGTGAAAGCAAACGAAATGCTGAGCTTTACTACGGAGAGCATAAAAAAGCCCCTCGCATGGTTCTCTGCGTTCCGTTTGATTGTGTATTATATGTTGTAATTGATAGAATTTTTATTTATTTTGTTGTTAAGTTGAGTTGCTAATAACTGCACTATTGTTTGTTTATGAAAAACTATTCTTTGGTGAAGTTTATTATTGTGTTAAAAGTGTTTCGCGGCGTGGGTTATTGTTTGCACTATTGTTTTCGGTTTTATTTGCGCGAACACTGATTAACAAGAAGTACTGGCGGGCAAACCATCCGCCTCCGTCCGCGGTCACATCACAACTTTATGTTATGTTGTTTGTTGTCCACTACTAGTCTCCACTTCTTTTTCCCGTTCTTACCACCTTTCTTGGGAATATATTGGCCTATATTGCCTCTGATTTATTGGAGCCTGTTCAGCACCCGTTGGAATTTTGTGTTTCAACACCGTTCTGAACGTTAAATTATCACCTGATAGCAAAAATATATCATGACACGTGGAAATGGTCCTTTCCATCGATTCCATTTCCTCCGGATTTAGGGTGGGGTCTAATATTATTTATTTCCTCAAGATCTCTAACCTTTGCTCCACATTTATACCTTCTATCTCTACCACTCTATTTATCATACTAGCACGGGATGTTTCCAACCCATTGAAACTAGAAAACCCTGGCCTAAAATCACTGTCTATTTCTATATTCTTTTCCGTTGAATTCAGTATCGGAACGTAAACTACGTCCTCCTTTACTTTCGCTAAAGTTTCCCCCTTATATACCGCCCAAAGAATTTCCTGTTTATGAACTGCTATTTCCGGAATATTGGTTCTAATCCTAACTGGAACTGCTCTAATAGTTTTCGCCATTACTTTCGAACTTCCATTATGTAAGATCTGATCCAGTTCTCCCCTTGAATGCATAACCAGCATCTCAATATGTTTCTTATTCTCATCCATAAATGTTACTCGTTTGCTAACTGTGTTTATAATCGACCTATTCTACAAATCCCTACCAATTATTCCATCCGCTGGCACTCCCTGTCCAAGTGGCACTATGTGTAGCGTTAAACAAAGGTGATTCATACCATTAGGTTCGATCACTACAGAACCCTTTGTGGTCATCCACCATCCAGCATCCAACAAAAGCTCCATTAAGGGCTTTTACGTCATTAGTGTTTACTGTCTCTGATCCACTCAACGCGCTCATCTTTACCAGGCTCGTGTATGCTCCAGTATCCACTAATAGGATGAGAATTCCACTTTTTGCACATTCACATGATACTTCAATGAAAACGTCATCTATAGTGTTTGGGCAACCCTCCTGCCAGTTCAATCCTGAATTAATATGCCCCCTTCTTCCCGTTGTATTTCATTTGATGTTAACGCCTTTTTTTATCCCCTTGGAGAAAAATTTTCTAACATCTTTGTTGCGTCTTTTTGCCATGAAACCAAGTTTGTCTTATTGCTATTTAAAGAATGCTCAGTACAATTTAAGACTTTTATTTTCTTTTCTTTAACTACATTTTTTATTGTACACAGAGACAATATGATTAAAATGAAAATTTGTGCAATGTTTGCACTTAAGCATGAAGTCAAAACTCCAAACGTATCCACTGACTCAACGGCCGTCGTCTTTACTGTTTGTTTGTTATCAACTGCTTGCTTAACTCAAATTTCGCTTTCCTTCTCACAGCCGTCAACTTCTTCAATGATTCAATACTTTCAACACACCCGCCTGCACTATCGATTCGCCGGTGATCGACTTCCTTGCAACGATCAGAGGAGGACGCTTCAACAATCGTTTTCGATGTATGATTCGTCACCCCCATGATGTGTGGCCTCGAGTTATTTATCTTTTCGGGTTCCCAGATTAGTGGCCTTGGCCCCGTGGCTGACATCTCCAATTTACTTCATGCCCATACATCATGCATTTTTCACAGAATGGCCTATTTTGCCGTCCAATGTTATACTCCGGTTTTGCATGGAGTTATCGTCATGCTGCGTATTTTGTTTCCCTGGGATGTCCATGGGTGTATGGCGTGCAGTCCTTTGGTTCATTTCTACCGTCCATACCGGATTCATGCTTGCTAAAAGGTTTGGCTGCGCTCCGAGAGACCTGCTGATGAGCTCGTTTAGCTGTATTGCTTCCACGATCAAACTCTGTATGTCGATCACGTTGGTACCCGATCTTCATCCTTATCGTTGGGTCTCTTAACCCCAACATGAATGTCCTCGCTAAGGATTTGTTAATTTCTATTCGCAGTCCATTATCCTGGGCCTCAGTATATTGGGATTTCGTAATATCTTCCGCCTGAGTCCTTAAAATTAATAACCTTTCTCGGAACTCCACTATTTCTTCCTCTGGGAGTTGGGATAATGTTTGTATTTCCGCGATTATCGTATCTAGCGATCTACACTCCAGAGAAGACAGCTTTAAAGCACTGTTCTACGCTCGTTATTTTCTTTCCCCGAATTAACCCGTAATCGTTTCCCATGAAACCTTTACTTTACACACGCTAAGAAGTCACCTATTTCGGAATCCGATATCTCCTCCTGGCGAGTTCAAATCACTCAATAAATTAATATACTTCATTCCCCAAATCAGGCGAACGGTACCTGAGAAAAATGGCATTAATCTGTTTACATTTTTTGCAATTCCTTCTATGCTCATTTTTAAGCCTGTTCTACTCCTGATGATTTTTAAACCTGTTGCAGGTACTGAAGGACGTCCAATCGGGTCTTTGTGCGGCAGGGTCTTATCTGCTAACAATTCTTCCTGTCGAAGAAGCCTATTTTCTTCTTTTAACTCCTCTATTCTCTTATGAGCCTCTTCTAAGGAGTCAAAGCTTTTCCTGCTTTTTTGGTTTAAAACTGTCGAGAGCAATTTTCCCGAAACTCACTTTTTCTCAATCAACCTTCTCAATTTAATATTTTCTCTTCTACCTACCTATTATTTAAAGCGCGAAATTCAGCTTTCCACCTCTCTAATTTTTTTAGCGCACTTTTATTTTTATGTGCTATAAAATTCAGCAACTCCTCTAAAATTGCATCCGCCTTCTCTACCTTGGAGAGACTACCTAGATCTTTAATCTTTTCTTTTATTTACACTAAATTCTCTTTATGGTTTACAGTGGACGAAAGATTATCCCAAATTTTTTCAATAAACCTGTCTAACTGCCACACCAAATCCTTATAATACCTTATTAAATCCCTTAATCGTGCCTCCAAATCGAACCAAATATCCATAAAGTAACAAAAAACAACAAAAAACAAATTAGTGTCTAACAAATTAGTGTCAAGAATTTAAAATTTATTGCTTGGGCCAAAGCGTGGCTAAAGTGTAGTAAAACTTAATGTAAACATAAAGTGAACGGATAGAACTGTGGCTTTGCGTGCATGCATGATCTGGAGCGTGGGGCTGTGTAAGCAGAGGTAGTGTTGTTGTTGTTCATTTAATTGCTTAGGCCAACGCGTGGCTAAGAGTTTAAAAAGGGACACGTGTGCAATTAGAGAGCAGTAAGCAATTAACTGTAAAACTTTGAAATAAGCATGATGTGTGCGGAAAACATCTCGCTGTTTTTAAATCGTGTTCACGAGTTTTTGGTACAACACAGAGAGAACATACTCGAGGAGCACTTCGACGAGATTTTAACAGACTATACAAAACTAACCAAATACAAGGATGCCTTTGCGATTGTCTCCAAACATGGTTATCATTATACTATATGTTGTTGGTCTTCTAGTAAAACTGTGGATGGACCAGACACCTGCGTCTGCTCAACTATAAATTTAACTATTACCAGAATAAATAAATTGATATCATTTTATGCAAGAATCTATAAATAAAAGGCGTATTTGTAAAATTAAATTATTTCTTTATTTTCTTTTCGAAATTGTTTTGACAATTTATAAAATATTTTTCGAGTAGGGGTTGCGATTGAGGAAAGTCGACTTGAACCTCCAATCGAAAATCTTCTCCATCTTCTTCCAAGAGTTTTATTAAATAATAGTTGCCGTTGCTGAATTCTGCTATAGTCGTATCACAAATATCGTTGAATTTTTGCGGTAGGAAAACAACGTAATTTTCCAGGTTCATTAGAATGCGATCTCCGTATTAATTTTTATCCTGCGCACATTTTGAATTGTGTAAAATCTGCTGAATATTTTTCTGGTTGTAGATTTCCCCATTAAAGTCCTTCACAGCAATAAACGGGGGAGATACACAATCGTCTTGGTACAGTTGATTCATTATACCCTACACCCGAAGGGAGTAGTTCACTCTGTTCTTCCGTTTGTAACGCAGAGAAGGAGACGAGATAGATATAGAAAAGTATATATATTCTTGCTCAGCGTCACCTCCTGAATCGATTTAGCCCTGTCCGTCCGTCTGTCTGTCTGTCTGTCTGTTTGTCTGTCTGTCTGTTGAAAGAGAGAGAACGAAAAGAGATATCGCGATGAAATTTGGCACAAATATTCTTTGTTATGTAGGGCTGTTTGGGAATGAAAAGGGGCGAGATCGGTAAACAGCCACGCCTACTTTACATACGGAATGTAAAGGCACCTCGTTTCAAAAAATGTTAAAATCTGAATATTTCATTAACCGTGTGAGCTATTAAGCTATAATTTGATTCCGGAACATATGGCGTCATTACTAAAACGTTTGAAAAACGTGCCACGCCCACTTATAGCAAAGTTGGCAATATCTAATGAACGGTACAAGGTATTGATATGTAATTTTATCAGGAAGCATAGGGAAGCAGTACCAATAAGCTTGCCAAAAATGCCACGCCTACTCATACGAAAGTTATCAATATCTTGTAAACGGTTTAAGGTATTAATACGAAATTTTATCACGAGGTATCTCCACGTATTACCAATATGTATACAAATAATATGCGTGGTTCGCCGACTTATACAAAAGTTGTTAATATCCCTTAAACGGTTCAAAATATTAATACCTTCGTAATTATATCTAGCAGTACCTAGAGACATTACAAAAACATTTTCCCGAAATAGACGTGGTCCGCCTACTTATACAAAAGTTGTTAAGTGGCGAAATTATAATTTTATCAGTTACTCGGGTGTAGGGTGTTTAGATTTCGGCCAGGCCGAAGACAACACTCTTACTTGTTTTTACTTTATTATTTATTTTTTATTTGTTTAATATTTTGTAAAAATTTTTTTTTGGGAATTTTTTCGTGGGATTTTTTCGAGGGGTGGAAACCCTGTTGGTCGAGTCATATGGCGAGTCTGGTGGCCTGGCATACGGACTGACTGTTGACGTTGGCGGCTAGCAGCTGGCAGCTGCCGGACGGCTTTTTAAACGCCGCGTCAGAAGTGTAGTGAATTTTAATGTAAACATTAAGGGAGCGGTTCGAGCTGTGACTTCGCATCCACGGTCTGAAGCGCGTAGTTGTTATTTTAAGGAATATGAAACTCGCCTTGTTGTTCATGTTGTTGTTGCTTATTGCTTGGTTTCGAATATGAAGCTCTCCTTGTTGTTATTGTTGTTGTTGTTGTTTATTGTCTGAAGTCGAATCTCTAGAAGGGAAAAACAAAAATTAAAGTACGGATTTCCTCATTATTTCAATTTCGCTTGGAACTGTGGCTTCGCATCCATGACCATGAAATTTGAAGATCCACCTTGTTGTTGTTTTGTCGTTTCTTATTGCTGGGTTTCAAAGTGTGGCTAGACTCGAATTTTCCAGGAATTAAATTAATGTAAACATTTTTGAACATGTACGTATCTCTTCGTTATCTCAACATGAATGAACATGTACGTATCTCTTCGTTATCTCATTTCTGCTTTTGTTGATATATTCCTTTTTATCTCATAAGATTTTCAGCTGGAGTATGAAAGGACTGAAATTTGCTGCCTTTTGATTTTACTCTCTGCCACGCCATTTCAGCTAATATTTTATCTGCTTCGTGACGCTTACTCAAGTCTCGAGTTTTATCATAAGCAATATCGTACTCTCTGCATGCGGCGTACACTGGATTGATTCACTTGTCGCCTCTTGCCAAGCGTTCTGTTAGTTCAGTTCCTGGATCCCGAACACTACTACTAACCCCAATTCAATTGAAAAATCAGTCTAAGGAAATCAGAAATCATCTTCCAACAGGATTGTCCTTTCCGATTAATCCAGAAGATCTTATAGAATTTTATAAAATTATGGATACCAAAGGCACCATAACGATCGATCATGTGTTTTTTATCATCACCATTCCACTGGTTGAGCTAGCATTTTATCAGTTATTCAACTTGATACCTATTCCGACAATAATAAATTATTCCATAGCTAAAATTATACCCAATACAGAAATCCTAGCCATTAACCCCCATCGTGACAGATATATACCCATGAACTGTCATGAACTCGAAAACTGTTGGCTAACATCAAGTCAATATATTTGCTCAAACACACAGATAACTTATGGCATTGAATCAGGAGCTTATAAATGCGAAATAAACCTCCTAAACACCAAAACTGCGTCAAGTTGCACAATTAATCTCTCCAAAACCAGGTTAGAATGGCTCCTTAAAAGCAAAAAAAAAACCAGTGGAATTTTGCTGTTATCAAGAAAATGGAAATGTCAGCTGTATGCGATGGAGAATCTATGCCAATCTATTTATTCAATTGCGGTATGCTGGAGTTAAATAATAGTTTCACCATTCGAAATGGCTTAATGAGCATTGACGGGCACTCATCAATACTATCAACTCTGCATTCATCCTACGCCCGGTTTGCGGAATTTCAACAATTATTGACAATAAATACGACAAAAGGTCATAGAAGAAACAGAAAAATAATCTCAGCTGAAAACAACAATTTAGGAAAATTTAATAATCGACTAAGGGACACAATTATTGACAATAAATACGACAAAAGGTCATAGAAGAAACAGAAAAATAATCTCAGCTGAAAACAACAATTTAAGAGAATTTAATAATCGACTAAGGGACACAACTCTTCCCGAAACGTTTCAAGACAATTTCAGACATCATCATATTGTTAGTTACAGTGCCTTGTTTGTGGGTTTATTAGCGGTTGTCTGGATATTATGTAATTTGCGAATCAAGAAACCTTGTTCCCGCTCTTCATCAACTCCGGAACGACGAAAAGCCCACCGAAGCCCCCTCGCACCAGTCAAGAGTCCTCATACTTCATCCACATATAAAGTCGAACATCATTCAACGGGCGGGAGGATGTAGTGTTTCAGTGTTTCAGTTTTATTATTCATAACAATTTTATGCACTAATCAGCACAATCAGTAAACGGACGACAACTTTCAATGTCATTGGCAATTATTTAACAAAAATTACGGTATCTGATTTCGAATGTTTGGTATAATGCGAGCCAACTATCGTTCACACGCTCTAGCCGTTGACATTATTCAATGCCAACGGTCAGCGGTCATTGCTCTGATTGCTGACTTTGCTGAATATGTGCTATTCACTACCTAAATTGTATTTGCTTACTGTCATAATTCATTATTTCATTATATAAAGCACCTCATTAAATTTTTTTTTTTCTTATTGAATATTAGCTTATAATTAAAATCATAAACTAACAGAAAGAAATAAAGCAAGAGCAACTGAGGCCTTCAGCTAAATATTAATATTATCTAGTGATATAGTAATAAATATTTAATAATAATTGGTTACAACTACTATATAACAAAGAAAATAAGTGGCTAATTACGATGGATGAAGATCATAATGTATATAATAGTAGTCTATGAGAACAAATTTCAAGATTTAAACTTAGTGGTAATATTACAGATCGTAGGCTTAGATTAAATTGTAGATTTCGGAACATTTGAGGAAGTCAATCATTTTTTTAAAATTTTCTTTGCTTGGTTTAGAGAGAAGAGAGGTAGGGACAATACTGCCGAATATTGTAGATCTGATGTTACTAAAGTGGGAGCAAAAATTGAGGATATGGTTAATAGTTATTATAGTGTTCGTGTCGCAGTAGGAACAATAACGAGAAAACTGATTGTCTAATAAATGTCGGTGGGTTAATAAAGAGTGGCCGAGTCTCAGTCGCTCGAATTTAATGAAGTCTCTTCTAGGAATGTTGTCGATCTGTATAGACTTGAAGATATTGCAAAGCTGAAGTTTGTCATGATTAATTTGTTGGTACCAATTAGATGTAAGGTTAAAAGAAAGTTTATGTTTTGAGGAGAAATACCTTTTCATGTAGCTTATAATGTTGTATTTGTTATAATTGTCAGTAAATATAAGTGGTGAGGAGACGGCGTTTTTTGCAATTTTATCCGCGAATTCATTACCGATAAATCCAGAATGCCCAGGTATCCATATCAACAAGATTTTTGGATAATTTTTGATTAAAATGTTTCTGATCTGAGTAGAATAATATTCAGAGTTATTGAGATTGGAGATAGCGGTTAATGAAGACAGAGAATCGGAACAAACTACAGATTTTTTTGAAGTTTTAGCCACATAGTTTACAGCTTCAAAGATGGCTATAATTTCAGCAGTATAGGCAGATGTGTAATTGGGTAAAAGAGAGGTTTTGATTACAGTATCTTCTGATGTGATGCTATAACTACAGTAAGTGTCTGATTTAGAGCCATCGGTGTATATAAAATTGTACGAATTTAGTGTTTCTTTAATATCTTTGAATTTTGAGTAAAAAACATGAGATGGTGTTGACGTTTTGTTGAAAGTATTTAAGTCAGTATTTATACAGGAATGTAAGAAATCCCATGGAGTAATTTTTGAGATAGGATTACTAAGAGGCTTAAAAGGAGAATTTAATTTGTGACAAGATTGTATTATTTTATAAACAAGAGAGGGTAATTTAGGTATACTATGACGCTTTAATACAGTTTTAGTGACTTTATTAAGTGGAGAGTCGTAACTATACAGAAGTGTTTTTTTTTTTTTTTTTTTTTTTTTTATGACAGATGAAACCAAGCTCAGGGGATGCCCCCTATCCATGCACAGCATTTGTTGGTTCCGAAGGGATGACAGGTTAGTGGGAAGGGGGAAAGAGGGAGTAGTGACGGTTTACACTTCGCTTAAATGTTTCGATGCTGTAAGTAGGCGGGAAGACATTCGCAGGGAGATTATTCCACAATCTAACGACGCGACCGAAAAACGAACTCTCACGGTAATGCGTGGTTCGTTGGAACGGAATCGTGACATAAAAGGGGTGCACCGCTCTGGAAAGCCGAGTAGTTCTGCTAAATACCTGAACCGGAGGAATCAGGCTGGCTACTTCAGAGGAACATTTACCGTGAAAGTAGCGGTAAAATAGTGCTACACACCCTACATCACGACGACGCTCCAAGGTTTCAATAGAGCTGGATACCCTACTGTCCCCTATAAGTTTTAACGCACGACATTGGACTCGGTCTAGGAGCTGAAGATATGTTCGCGAAGCTCCCGACCATATATGCGAATTGTACTCCATTTTCGGACGGATATAAGTGGTGTAGATACAACGAAGATCGGTTGGAGTGAAGTACTTCTTACACCGCTTAAGAAAGCCTAAGCACTTGGCTGCTTCTTTCGACACGTCAAAGATGTGATCGTTCCAGCGAAGATCACATTGGATTGACATGCCCAGAACATCAAGAGCCTCCGACTCATTAATATCCACACCACCCATATTTAGAGGTGGGAAGTTGTCACCCGCCAAACGCTTGTGGGTTAACAAACAGCATTGGGTCTTCCGCGCATTAAAATCGACCCGATTCGCTTGACCCCACTCCTGGATTTTGTTGAGGTCAGATTGGAGTGTGTCATTCATAGCTCTGCGTTTTCTATTGATCTCCAGAATAGAAGGACGCCTGGAGAATGAATATGAATGACAAATGCTGCTGTCATCAGCAAACGAGTAGACGGGGTTTGATGTCAATGACAGAAGGTCATTGATGAAAATAAGAAAAAGTGTCGGAGACAGGACCGAACCCTGCGGAACTCCAGCATTAATGGAGTGCTCTTCGGAAGCAAAGCCGTCTATCACAACCCGAATAGAACGGCCGCTGAGGAAACTCGATATCCATCGAGTGAAAGTATTACCGACACCATAAGCAGCCAGTTTAGACACGAGTGCTTTATGCCACACCCGGTCAAATGCCTTGGAGATATCCAGAGCAACAACCTTGCTCTCACCGAACCGGTGAATACAACTGCTCCACCGCTCAGTGAGAAACGCCATCAGATCGCCGGTGGAACGGTGAGCACGGAAGCCGTACTGGCGATCGCTGATCATTACGTTGCTCTCTAGATACCTCATCAATTTAAAATTTACAATGCTCTCCATGACTTTAGAGAGCACTGAGCAGATTGCTATGGGCCGGTAATTTGCAGGATTCGTAGCCTCACCTTTTTTGGGAACTGGCTGCACATTGGCAATCTTCCAGGAAGCTGGAAAAACTCCTGAAGTATAAGATAAATTAAAGAGATTGCGCAATGGGCGAGCCAGCGTTGAGGCGCACTTTCTCAACACATGGGCTGAGATGCCATCCGGTCCCGAGGACTTATTGACATTGAGGTCTGCAAGCACTCTTTTAACAGCTCGCGTTCGAAAATGCATCTGAGGCATAGCATGAGATACACCATCAACCGCGGGCAGTGGTTGACTACTCTCAGGAAGAGAGCAGTTTTCAGCAAACATTTTGGCTAATAAGTTTTAAATTGTTTTGAAACTAGAAAGTTAGCTCTGTCGACTATTGGCATCGTATTGGACTCATATAATATATTTTTTGTAGGTGTGGTACGAAATGCTCCAGTAACCAAGCGCAATGCTGAGTTAATTATTGATTGTATTTTTGATAAAAATGATTTTTGAACTTGACTATAAAGATATAAACCGTGGTCAATTTTTGAAATTAGAAGAGAATTGACGAGCGTAAGTAGGGAATAAGCGTGACAATTAAATTTACTGCTGGAGAGACATTTAATAACGTTAAGAGATTTAGACAAAGATGGAAGTAGATGCTCAATATGTGATTTCCACCTGTAATTTTTATCGAATAGAACTCCTAGTATTTTTAGGGTGCTAGTGTTATCAATAGTAAAATTTCTAGCTTGTATAGTGCATTTACAATCATGTTTTCGACAGATATGGAGGTGTTTACATTTCGGAAGAGAAAGTTGTGCCCCGGAGTAATCACACCAAGACAAAATATTATCAATGACATGATCGAAATTTATTGATAGGTTTTTTCTTTTGTCCAGTTTTTTTACTAAATAGAAATCATCTGCAAAAGCACAGAAATGAATGTCTTTAATCAATGAAATGGTGATTGATAGTTTGTTGTAACCTATAAGAAAAAGGATGACTGAAAGGGGAGATCCTTGTGGAATACCATTTGCTAGGGGAAGAACTTGAGAATAGCTGTTGGAGACGCGAACTATTATTTTGCGATTTGACATAAAATTTTTTACATAATTGATAATTTTGGGGCCAAGTTCCCATTCGATCAATTGATCTATAACCGTGTGAATGCCGATTTTGTCGAAAGCCTTAGAAAAGTCTAATGAGACTACTGACAGATGGTTTTTTGCCGAAAGAGATTTTGTGATCAGATAGTCTAGGTAAACTAGGGCATCAGATACTGACTTACCTCTTTTAAAACCAAATTGGTTGTCATGAATTAGTTTGTTATTAGTAGATAGATTATCTATTGGCAATGATCTTGTCCAATACCTTAGAGCAGCATGGGTTAAGTGAAATTGGTCGGTAAGAATTTATTATGCTTTTGTCTGTGTGTGGTTTGATAATAGGAATAACTAAACTGATTTTGTAAGTTTGTGGAATAAAGGTATTGAAAATTTTATTATAATTTTGTAAAAGGCGTTGTTTAACCGGATGCGGAAGATTTTTTATCATCGGGAAGGATATTCGATCTAAACCCGGCGTATGACCTTTAAGCTTGCTTAAAGCTATTGCTAGTTCTATATATTTAATATTATGCTCTAGTTGAACAGCTTTATCGCAAGTGTTTTGGCAGGAATAAGAAGTCAAAACGGAAGATTTGTTTAGATTAAATTTCCGGGTGAAATTAGAATCGGAGGCTTCGTTCGACCAAAATTTGCAAAATTCTATGGCAATTTTTTTACTATCTAAAATAGGTTGGCGTGTAGGACTTACTGCATGTATGCAGTGAATATTCTGTTGGCGATGTAGGCCACAAAAGGAACGTATACTGGACCATATTTTTGAAGATGGAGTGGAGGGGTTGATAGCTGATGTAAATTCTTTAATTGACTGCTTTTTAGCAATTTTTAGCTCGCGTTTAAACTTAGAATTTGCCTTTTTGTAGTTTAATATTGACTGAGTTGAAATATTGTTTTTTAGAGCTTTCCACAATTTATCTTTATCTGCTTTTAAGATCTGTAAGGTTGAATTCCACCATGGGAGCTGATATTTCTTTAGATTAGTAGAATTGGTGGGAATGGAAGAGTTTGCAGATTGTAAGATGATCCTGTGCAAATTTGCAGATTCCTTGTTCAGGTTATCACTAATTGGGCGAGCATTATGATATTCTGTAGCTAATTTTTTATAGTCTTCCCAATTGGCCTTGTTTAGAAGGAAACGAGGCCTAATTTTATGTAAAAGTATTATGTGTGCTAAAATGAGTAGGCGAACCATCGTTTAACAGAATAAAATTAGATCTGTCAATAAATTTTGATATAATGTTACCCTTTCTATTGTTATGAGGAGAGCCCCACTTGTGATGCCAACTATTGAAGTCTCCCATGATTATACAAGGAGTATGGAAGTTATTAAGAACTCTTTCCAAATTATTGAGAGAGAATGTTTTATTAGGAGATATATAAGCGGATAGAACGGTATATTTAATTTTTGAGGTAATCATGACTGCAATTGCATCAAAATCGTTATTGAGAGTAACCGTCTGATGTTGAAGAGAGTTATGAATTAAGAGAGAAGCACCACCGAATGAGTGGGAACTTGAATTAGTGGAATAAATGCAAAAATTAACCGGGATGGGAATGTTACAATGGTTTTTTAGATGAGTTTCTTGGAGGGAAATAATTTTAGGGTTGAATTTCTTAATTAGAAATTGGAGATCAATATAATTGTTTGTGTAACCTCTAATGTTCCATTGCAGTATTTTTAAAGCCATATTTAAAAAATTGGATAAGAAAGTTGGGAGTCAAGAATCTTATAATAAATTAAAAAATAAGTTAGTTGTGCTTGATTAGTAGTTTCAGGTGAGGAAATCCATTGATTCTTCTTGGCTATTGCCTTCTTGGCTATTGGCCTTGTTGTTTGCTGAACTATTATTTCTGAATGTTGAACTATTGGAGAGTTTTTTCGCCTTACTTTTCATCAATGTTATAGTTCTCTTCGGAGTATTTCGAGGAAGGATTTTAGTTTGTGATTGCTTCACTGTTGATTTTGAGTCATTGTCAGTGTCTGACAGTAAATCCGAGTATGATGTGATGTCGCGGCTTCGCGTGTATGGAATATCAGTAGTTTCAGCAAGTTTAACAGTTTTGTTGTCTAGAGTAGTCAAAGCGGGACGGACCGTAGGACTTGTGTTTGTTCGGATTTGTGTTTGTATAGGTAGTTGAGGGAGAGTAGATTGAGCAACTTCTGAATATAAATATTTATCGTGCTGATGGCGAGAGCTGTATATAAATAACATTGGCAGTTTTGTTGTTGACTTTCTCGATAGTTTTAATGGTTTGTAGTTCTTTTTGTTTTATGAAAATAGGGCACGATTTGTCAAGAGCAGAGTGTTGAAAAGAGAGGAGATTATTTGATTTACAGTTAATGCAGCTTTTTCTGAGTAAGCATTTTTCTGTTGTTTTGTCAATAATATGGTTTGGGTTTGAGCAATCTGGGCAGATGTTAATATTTTTACAATATTTGAGTAAATGACCGTATTGGAAACAATTATTACATCTCATTGGCATCGGGATGTATGGTCGTATGTTAATTTTTTCGTAACCGATGTTAATACTGTCTGGTAGCTTAATAGCATCAAAAGATAGAATTATTAGACCAGTTTCCACAAGAGAAGCTTCTGATTTTTTTAGGATTTTTTTGACTTCACTCACATTTTGCGATTTTAATTCGGCTAGGATTTCAAGTTCTGATATGCCTCTTAGATCATTAGAGTAACTCCTTTGGAGCAGTTTAGGGTCGTGTGTTCTGCCATGTCAACCTTTATTAAATTACTCAAAGCTGATAGTTTAATTAGTTTCGAGGCTTGCAGATGGTCTTTAGTTTTTATTAATATATTACCATTCCGGGTTTTTTTGCACAACTCCACTTCACTACCACAAGTATTGTCGATAACTTTTTTTATTAGAAATGGAGAGATTTTTGACAGGTCGTCGGAACTGTCAATTCTCGACATCACTAAGAATTTTGGCCCGTTTGTATTAGATTTTAATGATTTAGTTTTATTTAATTCTATCTGCGGCAGATTAGTCATTGTGGTATTTTTGTCGGGAGGTTTATTCATTGCAATGATTGGTAATGTTATAATATAACCGGTTGTTTTGTTACGTATATGGATAAATAAACTCGCGATTGAAAAAACCGAAAGCAGAGAAAAAGAGAGAGAGAGAGTTATCCTATGTACACAGATCGATGTTCACAGTCTATGACAGGTCTCCGAAACACGTGTGTTCTCGTCAAGATGTGACGATGTACTGACCTCATTAAATTATAAAGACAGATTCAATCAATCTCTTCACAAAAACAAACAAGTGTCTTTTCTTTGTATGTTAGTATAATTCGGTTCAAGGACCGAATTTACAACGCATGCTAAACTTGGTTCAAGTACCAAATTTAGCACCTTATTTTTTATTCAACATAATAACAAAACATCAGACTCGGTTCAAGTACCGACTTGAATACTTTGATTTGAATTATCAACATTTTTGGTGACCCCGACGTGATCCTGGAACAGGTCCTTTGAAGATAAATTATGGATTCATTTGCGCAATTAGCAGCAGCTCAATTGGAAGCTGGTGGTCAAATCCAGCAAATCATCAGAAACTACAAGAAGGATACTTTAAAGACCGTTTACAACGCCTGAGAGACATATGGGACCGTTTTGAAGCAACGAACAACAAAATTCGTATAATCAAGGACCCTCCAATGGATAACGAGTACATTTCAACAAGAAATAGTAAGGTTACAAGCGGAATCCTCCGATCAGAACACAGTGAAATCTGTATTGGAAGATCATGCAAGCAATGCTGCTGGTCAAGGTGTGCAGCAAAAGAAAAATAAGTGTGATGATGATCAAACAAAGGTCCTCCATAGTAGTGCAGACGGATTAGTAAGGAAGCTATGATGCCGAATGGCGTCTTTGGAACGATTAATCTCATCACTTCCCGTCAACATTGACAACCAACCGCGGCAATTTTAAACGAGGTCAAAATTAGAACAAGTAATCAAACATGGCAGCAAATTGAAGCACTGAATGACGAAATATGGGCTCAATTTAAAGATCCTACAACTATAGGCCACAATCTAGAAAATTATGCAGACTTAGAACAAAGGACACAACAATTACTCATCGACTTGGCTATCTTTGCATAACAACACGTGAATAACAGCCCCTCTAGGTCTTCTGCCTCAGCTGATTCAACTCTGCGAAATACCTTACATATGCGCAAGTTGACCACTCCCAAATTTGAAGGGAATTACCTCAATTGGCGTCAATTTTATGAATTCTTTTCACAATTAGTGGTCCGTTAACCACTACCAAACATCGAGAAGATGTTTTATCTGAAGTCAAATTTAACTGGAGAATCAGAGCGACTCATAAGTCATCTCGCTTCAACAGAAGAAAACTACAGTACCGCGTAGACAATGTTGCAAGAACGTTACAATAACAAAAGAATATTGGTATCTACATTAATAAATAAATTGTAGAACAGCCTTCAATAAGCTGTTCGGTAGCTGAGGTCAAAAGATTGAGAGATACAACACAAGAATGCCTCTTAGCCTTAAATAATCTTCAGGTTCACCTGGGATCCATTCACCTGGGATCCACTTTTGCTGCACCTACTGATAAAAAAGTTGGATAGACAGACACTCATCCGATATGAACAAAGCATCTCCAAACCGAAGAAGTTACAAGAAATCAAACAGTTCCTCAATTTCTTGGAAACTCATTTGCAATCGCTAGAAGTTATAGGGCACAAGGAGCGAATTCAAACGTCGCACAAGGCTGTACAGTTGCGTACAACTGCCTCTTCAACACAAGAAAATGGTACTTGCAATACATGCAAGGGTCTATATCATCCATTGTTCGCATGTCCAACATTCTTACAACAGCGAGAATCAGATCGTCTTAATCTCGTCCGAAGAGAAAAACTTTGCATCAATTGTTTAAAACCACGCCATATGGCAAGTCAATGCACTTCTCGAACCTGCAGCAAATGCAACAAAAAGCACAACACCTTACTGCATATAGAGAATACGCAAAAGATTTCTACGTCAAGGGAGAAAATTCAGTCAATCCTGCTACAATTTTTAAGGAAAATAGCTCACCAGCTACTGTAGCAGCTACTAACACTAATAATGCCCAGCAGAAACTTGTTGTATTGGGCACTGCCATGGTTCTCGCCACCGCAAATAATGGCAAAACCTATAAGTCTAAAGCAATTCTTGACTCCGGTTCACAGGTCAATATGGTATCTAAAGCAGTGGTAAAAAAATTGGGCCTATCTTCTGACAAGTCAATACTTCGCGTTGAAGGCATTGGAGGAAGGAAACAAAACACAATAGAGCGTGTCAATTTTAAGCTGCAAGCACTAATTGGAGGATTTTCTACTAGATTTGAGGCACGTGTCATATCCCAAATTGTGTCTCCGCAACCTGCACGGTCAATAGACGCAAGGAGTTGGCCACTACCAACTAATCTTAATCTGGCTGATCCAAAGTTTTATCAACCTTGCAAGATAGATATTCTCATTGGTGCAGATTTCTACTACGATCTAATTCAAACCAGAACAGCTTAGGATTAGTGACCGCTTGCCTACCCGCTTGCCTACCCGCTCTTGGGAAGGATTGTTTCCGGAAAAA
Organism: Sicus ferrugineus; assembly: GCA_922984085.1. NCBI lineage: Eukaryota > Metazoa > Arthropoda > Insecta > Diptera > Conopidae > Sicus > Sicus ferrugineus. Next base: position 28,849,716 of record OV277348.1, on the reverse strand, counting down.
TTGAGGAATCGAATTCTAACCTTGCCACTTGTGGAATTTTCAGTCAGGATGAGGAACCGATTAACGAACTTGTGGAGCGCTTTTGGAAATTAGAAAATTTAGAAGAACCAAGTAATCAAATGACCACCTCAGAAAAATTGTGTGAAAATTATTTTGCGCAAACTGTCTCAAGAGCAACGGATGGACGTTTTATAATATGTTTACCATTCTTAAAAGACGGAACTGCTTTAGGAGAATCAAAATAAATAGCATTGAAACGTTTTTATTCTCTTGAGAGGCGACTGAATAAGGACATTAATCTAAAGACAGCATACTGCATTTTTTTAAAGGAGTATTGGAGCTCAACCACATGGAGGAACTTGCAGCTGAACACATTACATCGCCGCATTATTTTATACCACACCATTCCGTCGTTAAACCTGATAGCACTACCACAAAATTTTGTGTTGTTTTTGATGCTTCTGCAAAATATTTAACCGGATTATCTTTGAACGACATTCTCCATACAGGACCAACAATCCAAGAAGAATTATTTTCAATTTTATTACGACTCCGTTCGCATAGATATGTATTCTCCACCGACGTAGCAAAAATGTATCGTCAAATATTAATGCATAAGGACGATCAAAGATATCAACTAATCATATGGAGAGAAGACATAACGCAAGAAATCAAATATTATCGGCTAAAGACAATAACATACGGCACCTCATCCGCGTCTTATCTAGCCACAAAATGTCTTCAACTATTAGCAGAGCAACATAACACTACATTTCCAGCAGGAGCTCAATCACTTCGTGAAGATTTCTATGTAGATGACTGTTTAAGTGTAGGAAAAATGGCCCATTTTTCCTACATCGGCATGAATCAGTTTGGCCAGCACTCTTTTCCAAAAATATCGCCATTGATTCTCCACTCGAAAAAAGATTGAAGCTCACACCAACAATATCAGCAGAAGTTTCAGCAGATGTAAAAGATGCCGAACAAATTATTTATAGAATAAATCACAGAAATTCGTTTAGAACTCTCCAAAAGGTAATCGCCTACATGCTATATGTTTGCCCAAAACGTTCGTACGTCTACAGGCTTACGTAACACGGAGATATCATTGTCCGTAGAGGAGCTTGAAAATGCATTAAGAATTATTATACGAACAATTCAAAGGTCAGATTTCAACAACGAAATTAAGCTGCTAACTAAACGGAAGCCCCTAAGTAAATACAGCTCTATAATCACCCTGTCACCATTTATAGACGAAAATGAGCTTATTCGCGTTGGTGGACGCTTAAAGGCGGCTAATCTAGCTTTCGACACAAAACACCCTTTCCTGTTGCCTTACAACGATCCCTTGGTTAAACTTTTACTGAAGGAATTACATGAAGACAACAACCATTGTGGTCCTCAAGCTCTTCTTGCTGCATCCAGGCAGCGGTATTGGATCATAAAAGGGAAAACGAAGACACGTAATATCGTTAAAAAATGTGTAAGATGCAATCGAGCAAGGCCTCACCTGTACAATCAGATAATGGGTAACCTGCCAGCAGATAGAATAACCCCAACTCGCCCCTTTTTAGTAACAGGAGTGGACGACTGCGGTCCTATTTGGATACACTTTAAAATTAGAGGCAAGAAACCTCATATCTATCTTTTGCTGCTTCTCAACTAAGGCGGTGCATCTTGAATTGGTTAGTGATTTAACAACGGAAGCATTATTGGTGCAATTAAAATATTCATCAGTCGAAGAGGACGATGTCAAACCATTTATTCCGATAACGCAACAGTAGTATGAATATGCGGGTTCTGGACCAAATGGCACCTCCTGTGTATTTCGGCGGTGCCACCTCCGAAGGGGGCGCTGTGTGTGTGTAAGAGTGAGAAAGAAGATTGAAGGCTAGCGGCTGGCGGCTAGCAGCTGGCGGACGGACAGACGATCAGTTGGTCGGTTGGTGAGATGTTGAGGAAGAAGGGAGAGGGGAGAGACGTGTGTTATGGTATGTGAGTATTGGGAGAGAAGCAGCGGTAAGATGCTTTTCGTAGGGAGAGGGTGGGGAGAGACGTGCTTTGTGGTATGTGAGTATTGGGGAGCGAAGCAGCGGCAAGGTGCTTGCCTTTGGAATTGTTGTTGTATGATATCATGTTAAGATTTTTATGAGTCAAGCGACTGTGGGAATGTGTGTGGTCGCGGGTGGCAGCTTGCTAAGCAGAGGCTGCGTAAGCAGAGGCAGCCTAAGCAGAGGCTGCCTAAGCAGAAGTGTGTTGTAGTTGTTATTTATTTAATTGCTTCGCTTTTGATTCGCCGCCTCAGAAGTGTAGTGAAATGTAATGTAAACATAAAGTGAACGGATCGAACTGAAGCTTCGCGTGATCTGGAGCGTGGGGCTGCCTAAGCAGAGGCTGCGTAAGCAGAAGTACTGTTGTAGTTGTTGTTGTTTATTTAATTGCTTGGGACCGAAGTGCGGCTTGACTGGAATTTTCTGGAATTAAAGTAATGTAAACATATCCGAAGAATGCAATGAAATTAGGCGGAACTGAGTCGAACATGATTGAACATATTCAGATTTTTGTTATTTCAATTTCGTTTCCTTGTTGGCATGCTTCTTCTTCTCTTTTTTTTTAATTTAGAAGGGTTCAGCCGGAGTATGCAAATGAATATACATGCATAAATTGTAAATTTTATTGTTTTTCCTAATTCTTGGAATTAGCTTAATTATAGTAATTCTTGGAAAATACGGTATACAACCGTAAGTAACATACGAGTTTTTTCACTTTATAAAATTATGTAATAGAACAAATAGAAGTCAGTCAACAATAAACTATTAACTAAACAAGATGAATCACGTAAACATGACAACATTTTTAATTCGAGTTCATGAGTTTTTAGTAACTCAAAGGGAAAATATACTGGAGGAGCATTTTGATTACATTTTAACATGCTATACAAAACTAATCAAATACAAAGATGCCTTGGCGATTATCTCCAAACATGGATGTCATTATAGTACATGTTGCTGGGCTTCTAGTGAAACTGTGGATGGACCAGACACCTGCATCTGCTGCACTATAAATTTAACTATTGTCAGAATAAATAAATTAATAACATTTTATACAAGAATCTATAAATAAAAGACGACATATTTGTAAAATTAAATTATTTCTTTTTTTTTTTATTAAAATTTTTTTGACAATTTGTATAATATGTTTCGAGCAGGGGTTGCGATTGGGCCAAGTCGACCTGAACCTCCAATCGAAAATCTTCTCCATCATCCGTTGTTGAACTCTGCTATAGTCGCATCACAAATATCATTGAATTTCTGAGGTAGAAAAATTACGCAATCTTCCAGCTCCATTAGAATTTGATCCCCATATTTGGTTTTTGTCCTGTGCACACTTTTTATTGTATAAAATCTGCTGGGTTCCATGTCCTTGACATACAGAATATTTTTCTGATTAAAGTTTTTTCCATCAGTCCTTCACAGCAGTAAATGAGGAAGACGTGCAATCATCTTGGTACAGTTGATTCATTTTTGTATTCTTATTATTTTTGTATTTATTTAAACAAATAATTTAGTGAATTTTTCGAGTTGTCTACACCGATTCAAAACTACACAGAGACTAAATGTTCAAAGCTGAAAATGCAGTATTTATATATCCTAGCTATAACGAACATGTGTTAAAATAAGTACTAATAGTGGTGAAAATCATCAAAAAGCTTTAGTCACATCTTGGAATTTGAATTACAAAGACAACAACAACAATAACAAAGAGCAGTACAATGGATAAGAAAAAGACATCGAAATGAAAGAATCGTGGTCAAAGAAGTTGCAGTATACAGTGATGAAAAACCCATTCAAGTTGGATAATGAGTGGAAAAGCTCATCCTCCTCATCATCTTCACCTTCATCATCAACTTCAGCATCATCGAAATCCAACATAGAATATAAAAAATTTAAATAATGTTTATATTAAAAGTTCAATAAAAATTCAATACTATTACTTTTTAAAACTATATTTATTGTTTATTTTGTTTAAATTATAAAGAAATTTTAGACATAAACTACCACAATTGTATGAATTATATTCTTGGTGTTGGGTGTAGTTGTAATTTACGTCATCTCCCAAATAATTTATTATTTCATGCGGTGGTTGCAAGTTTCCAAAACTATCAAAATATTCCTTGCATTGCCTGTCTTTGTAATACGCTACCCAATGAGTACCAGGGCCCTTTGATGTATCTAGATTAACGATTCCACATTCTTGCTGACGAGGTCGTTTCGGGAGACTGTCTGGCATAAAAATACCTCTGAAATGCGGTAGATTCTTTGCATGTTTCATCAAGTCGACGTCTGTGAGGGTTCTTTTGGGTAGATTCTTTAAATGTTTTTTGGTTACGGACCATAATACAAGCCTAATCCTTTTCTGTATGGCTTCAGGTATAACCCTTTTCCCATAGCGATTGCTTCCATAGTTTTATTATGTCGATTTGCTTCTTCCAATTGTTGACGTGCGGCTTTTGTTTCATTAATTGCTTTTGCGATTGCAGCTCCTCCAGATGCTAAGCCTCCAACAGCTCCCAGAGCAGTTAAAATCGGTACTAATGGTAGAAACCCTCCTGTCTTAGGAACGGGTATAACGCGTGGAATGTCAATCGTGGATTTCTTCCGTCCGAAAGAATTTTATACAACCTTTTGCGCGATTTTTATAGCACTGGGAATACCTTCGGGTTTTCGTTGTTTAATAATTTTCAGAGCGCTTTTAACTGCTTTAGTGAATATTTTCTTGGCACATTTCTTTTTGACTTTTCTTCTTAAGAGTTTTACTCATCGTGCTCCCCATACCGAATTTTACTTTAGCTTTCATTGCGTTTGTTACTAATCGTGCGTTTATTCGCTCACTCAATTTGCTGTCTTTTGACTTTACTCTTTGCCACGCCCTTTCAATTAATATTTTATCTGCTTCGTGGCGCTTATTCAAGTCTCGTGTTTTATCATAAGCTATATCGTGCTCTCTACATGCGGCGTCCAGGGGATTGATTCCTTTATCGCCTCTTGCGAAGCGTTGGTTTAGTTTAGTTCCTGGTCCACAAAACTGATAACCCGGTAAATGAAGTTCAATTGGTAGAGAATTTATTACACCATTTAATAAACCTCTTCCGGTTACTGACTGATTATTACTGACATGTTTCTTGTAAATTATAGCCATTTTATATCTTTTCACCTACTCGTACTGAATGAAAATTAATATAAAGGTGTGGTTATTGTATATTTATATTAATTGCTAAAATGCGTTTCGTTAAGCAAGACAAAAATATTATTGTTAAAAATCTGGATTCTGTTACTGACAACATATCGAAATCCCGACACGGCTCCCTACTGCCGAATTCAATAAGATGCCTTATTGTCGGGCCTTCAAATTGTGGAAATACCAACGTCATGCTGAGTTTAATAGAAAGTCCTAATGGACTAAAATTCGCAAATATATACTTATATTCAAAGTCATTGTATCAACCAAAATATGAATATTTAAAGAAATTAATAAATCCAATTCAAAATATTGGATTATTTACATTTTCGAAGAACGAACAAGTCCTCAAACCAGAGCAAGCAAAAACCAACTCCATTATGATATTCGATGATGTTGGTTGTGAGAAGCAAAACAATACTTTTGTATGGGTCGACACAAATGCATCGATTGCTTTTATTTATGTCAAACATATACACGCATCCCCAAGTATTTAGTACGCGATAATGCCAACATGATAATTATGTTTAAGCAGACAGACATGACTTTTGGAAAATTTCTAAATATATGTAGAGAGTGTTGAAAAGACAAGTATGGATTTCTAGTAATCAGCAAAGACGACCCGATTGATGATGGGCGTTATAGAAAAGGTTTTGACATTTACATTCAACTATAAATAAAAGCATCCCCGATACTTTCATACTAGTATGAAAACAGCCTTTGACTGATCTGATAGCTGTTGCACCTGATCTAATAGCTGATACACCTGATCTGTTAGCTGATACACCTGATCTGATCTGTTAGCTGTTTAAGCAGATGTTAAGAATGAATGAAAAAGTATTAAAAGACCTGGTAAAAACCAGACGTATTTTGAAACAGAAATTTCGCAACCAAAAACTGAGTAAAGCAGATGTAGAAAATCAAATAGAAGAGTCACTTAAGCCAATCACAAAACCTCTAAAGGAATTGGTTCGAAACACTACAATACCAACAACATCAACAAATAACAAGAATGTTCTAGATTTTACGCATGACGAGATGCCACTCAAACTAAAAACACGTACACCACATAAAACAAAGAAAGAGATCGATTTTACAGACGATACTCTTGCCAATAGTAATGAAGACGGCGCCTTTTTCTCTCAAATAAATAATACAGAGGAAGCTGTAAACAAATCAACTAAAGTCATGGATTTATCTGAGCTGGAAAAACAAAATGAGCTGGATACTGCATATGGACTGCATAGAGGAACAGATGGTGAATGGAGATTTGGAAACAGTGCTTTCACAATACAAAACGGCGAAATATTATTATCCGACAAACCGTTTGACACTTCATCCCCCACTTCTTTCAACCTTACACCCGGTCTCTTTCAGTTATTGTTCCACAAGACACCATCAAATTATAACGAAGCAGATCTACAAGTTTACAAAACAATTTTAAACAATACTAGTGCTCACAAACGTAATTACGATGAAAATGAGCAAATGAAGGGGACCAAGGCTTACAAGTATATTAACATCATAAAGGGATTATTTAGTGATAAATCTTCATCGACATCTACACCATATAAACGTAAAAAAGGAACCGGTTTGATGAGAGTCAATCCACAAAAACCTAATTACATTTACTGGGATGATCCGAATGAATTAGTTGATAGATCACGACTTTTATTATCCTCACAGTCAGCTGGACACAACAATCACAACAATGAAATTATTTCCATCATTGAGGAGTTGAGAGAAGCTAATATAATTGTATAAATATGCTGTATTAATAGAGTTGTAAGCCTAATTGACAATGAGCGTCGATAAGTTCGGTCGTCATTCCATGCGAGAAGCATCAAATAATAAATTAAAAATAAATGTTTCCAAAGTGTTGGGATTTAATTTGGATAATGATAACCATTTAGATCTGCACTGGAAGCGTTTAAAAAGTGTTGGTGAGCCTGTTGAAAATAATGATGCTGCAACAAAATCTTTTGTGAAAAATTATATGAATCAAATTACCACAGAATTTAAAAAAGAAAGGCAAATACTAAAGGAAAGAATAGAAGGTGACATTGAAGTAGTCTACACAAAACTTCAAGAGACTAAAGAATACGTTGACAGTAATATTCAAGATTTCACAAAATATATTAGTGAACAAATTGAACGAATTGAAAGCTATCTATTTCAACAAGCACAAAAACCCAAATCAATAGCCGCATTGGAGGACAAAATTCTAAAAGAAATGCCAAAATGAGTAAAAAGCGGGGTTTAGTTGATGAACTGCACACTCAAGCTCGAAAAAATTTTAAACGAAGACGTGTAATTACTAAAGGGATCGACGACCTCTGGCAAGCGGATTTAGTAGAAATGGGAAGCTATTCCACAGATAACAGCGGATTTCGCTTCCTTCTCACCGTAATAGATACATTTTCAAAATTTGCCTGGGCTGTACCTATAAAATCGAAAACATCTGCTGATGTCATCAAAGCCATGGAAACCGTATTCAATTTGGGTCGGATACCCAGAAATTTACAAACTGATGACGGTAAAGAATTCTTTAATCGACAATTTCAAAATTTAATGAGGAAATTTCATGTCAACCATTATTCTTCGTACAGTGTTTTGAAGGCATCAATTGTTGAGCGTTTCAATAGAACAGTAAAACAAATGATGTGGAGGGAGTTTAGTTTAGTTATCGATCCATCGATACCATGGATCGTATCGATGGATTGATAATTATAAAAATTTTATCGATAAATACAATAAGAAAAAGCATAGAACAATAAATATGGCTCCCATTGATGTGAAGCCGTCTAATGAAAAGTTGCTATTAAATACAGCTTACAACAATCTGAAAATATTTAGAAAGCCAAAGTTCCGGATAGGAGACTATGTTCGCATCAGTAAACATAAACACATTTTTGAAAAAGGATACACACCTAATTGGACTACAGAAATTTTTAAAGTTAAAAATATAAGAATTACAAACCCACCAACGTATGTTCTTGAAGACTACCAGGGAAACACAATTGGAGGAGGATTTTACGAAAGCGAACTATTGAAAACAAAATATCCCAGCACATACCTTGTAGAAAAAGTTTTAAAAACTTCTAAGGAAAAAATATTTTTTTCCTCACAACTCCGGGTGTAGAACTTGGCCTGCATCCCAACCGAGCCCGTTTTTAGTAAACGTAAACTGAAAACGCGGTGACCTGGGTTGTGCGGACCCAACTTCAGGTGGAATAAATTCTATCAACAACAATAAAACGAAAAAAGGCAACGTAGCAAAGGCGAAAATATGCAAAACTAACAATAACAACAACAACCACATTAACTCGCTTGGTAACAAAGGGATTAAAAAACCACAGTCACACAGAATACATGAACCACATACTTTTTACAACAATTACAACACAGACCGAGACGCCAAATCAGCAAGCAAAAATTAAAGCAGAGCCTTGGGAAATTACTAATAAAATCAGGTGGAATACTGTTTACAACAACTGCAACACAGACTGAGACGCGAAACAAGCAAGCGAAAATTAAATTAGAGCGTGGGAAGCTACCAACAAAATCACAAGAATTTATTTCTAGAAATAACCACAACAACAACAAGTACGTTGTGTGCCGCTATGCAGATTAGAAAATTCTGGAATGTGAACAAGAACTACCAACAAAATCACAAGAAATATTTCTCGAAATTAGCACAACAACAACAAGTACATTGTGTGCCGCTATGCACATTAGAAAATTCCAGAATGTGCACAAGAACAACGACTGCAGCGGAGTTGTTTTGATCGGTGTATAAAAGGGCCCACCGCGCTGAATTCGCTCTCTTTTGGAATCTCGTGCTCCAAGTGGTAAGTCGTCAAACCTTGAACCTCTAGTACCTCGTAGTGGCTGAGTGCTCTTAAGCGGACGCCAATCCCAATTCCCAGTAAATTTTAGTACCTCGTCCTGGCTGAGTGCTCTTAAGCGGACGCCAATCCCAATTCCAAGTAAATTTTAGTACCTCGTCCTGGCTGAGTGCTCTTAAGCGGACGCCAATCCCAATTCCAAGTAAATTTTAGTACCTCGTCCTGGCTGAGTGCTCTTAAGCGGACGCCAATCCCAATTCCAAGTAAATTTTAGTACCTCGTCCTGGCTGAGTGCTCTTAAGCGGACGCCAATCCCGATTCCAAGTAAATTTTAGTACCTCGTCCTGGCTGAGTGCTCTTAAGCGAACGCCAATCCCAATTCCAAGTAAATTTTAGTACCTCGTCCTGGCTGAGTGCTCTTAAGCGGACGCCAATCCCGATTCCAAGTAAATTTTAGTACCTCGTCCTGGCTGAGTGCCCTTAAGCGGACGCCAATCCCGATTCCAAGTAAATTTTAGTACCTCGTCCTGGCTGAGTGCTCTTAAGCGGACGCCAATCCAAATTCCAAGTAAATTTTAGTACCTCGTCCTGGCTGAGTGCTCTTAAGCGGACGCTAATCCCAATTCCAAGTAAATTTTAGTACCTCGTCCTGGCTGAGTGCTCTTAAGCGAACGCCAATCCCAATTCCAAGTAAATTTTAGTACCTCGTCCTGGCTGAGTGCTCTTAAGCGGACGCCAATCCCGATTCCAAGTAAATTTTAGTACCTCGTCCTGGCTGAGTGCTTTTAAGCGGACGCCAATCCCGATTCCAAGTAAATTTCATTAGTACCTCGTCGTGGCCGAGTGCTTTTAAGCGGACGCCAATCCCGAATCCAAGTAAATTTTAGTACCTCGTCGTGGCCGAGTGCTTTTAAGCGGACACCAAACCTGAATCAAAGTAAATTCTAGTACCTCGTAGTGGCTGACGCCGACAATCGTATTCTAGAACTCGTATTCTAGAACTCTGTGTTTATATAGTATTTTACGGACTGAGTGCTATTCAGCGGACATTAGAATTAAAGGAACTAGTTTTAAGAAATACTGTTAGCAATAAAATACCGAAAAATTAAACTTTGAATTACGGTAAATAAATAGTTGAAAAACTGTGAAAAGAAAACCGAAAGCTTTTTATTTAAGTGTTCGGTACGGGACTCTGGCGAGACTGAGTATACCCCGGCAAGAAACAAAATGGCGCCCGAGCAGGGACAATAGTTTCCGAGAAAAATCAAGAACTATAGTGCTGAATCGCGAAAATTTAGGAAAAAAACGGTATTATAAACAGTTACGCGAAGCGAACGGTAAATCGAACAAATAATTGAACGCTAAACTGTGCTAACGGCGAATTAAAAAAAAAAAAACAAAGATTGTGCAAAAAAAATAACGCGGAAACTGTTACACGAAATAAACGGAAAATCGAAATGGGTAAACGGTGGATTTATAATGTTCCAAAAGAGAATCTGCAGGAGATTCTACGCGAATTCGGTGTGGAATCAAAAGGCACGATCGACGAACTTCGTAAAGTGCTCTCCGGGTTTATGATGTCGCCTGATCTGACCGACGAGGTGATCGACAGGTTACGCGAACTTGAAGTACAGTGGAATCGCGGTGTTTCTCCAAGTGCGCGACCGGCGACGCCATCATTGCAAGGTGCGGTTCCGGAACACAGCGAACAGAGCGAGGTGGACGTACGGGTCAAAATGGCCGACGGCACCGTGCGTGCCGTGAAGGAAGCCGTCGAAGTCTGCGTGCGTTTGGGGACTGCAGAGTGTAAGCTCCCACTTCTGATTCTACAGGATGTGACAGACCATGTGATCCTGGGTTTGGACTTCCTGACAAGCATAGGAGCTTCTATTAGCTGTGGTGGTGAGACGATTACGCTGGGAGGCTCGAAAGCCGAACGAGCGACTTGCTCGACAGTTCACACGGATTACGCCCAAGTTCCTGAGGCAAAACCATTGGAGAAGACTGATGTGGAGAACGAACAACACTCTGAACCAGGCGTAGAAACCAACAACTCGCGAAAAGAAGACCAACACATCATCAAGGAATTCCTAAAAACAGAGCATGAGAAATTCGAGATGCTGGAAGGACCTTCCAACATAACGACCCATAAAATCGTCATGAGAGATGATAGGCCAATAAAGCAGAGGTATTACGCTAAGAACCCTGCAATGCAAGCGATAATTAACAAGGAGATAGACGAGCTGCTGGAAAAAGGCTGTATCGAGCCCTCTCATAGCCCTTACAGTGCACCAATTGTTCTTGTTAAAAAGAAGAATGGGCAATGGAGACTTTGCGTGGATTATCGTCAGCTAAATCAAGATCAGTGCCTGACGTATACCCACTTCCGAGGATACAACATATTCTAGATCGACTCCGCGACGCGCAATACATTAGTACACTTGATCTCAAGAACGGTTACTGGCAAATACCCATGAGTCCAGAAAGCAAGCAATACACCGCGTTCACAGTACCAGGAAGGGGACTCTTTCAATGGAAAGTTATGCCGTTCGGCCTACATTCGGCACCCGCGACGTTCCAAAGGTCATTGGACCAAGTCATTGGACCGGAGATGGAACCACACGCGTTTGCTTACCTGGGCGACATCATCGTAATAGGAAAGACGCTGAAACAACACATGAACAATTTACAGGAAGTATTTCGACGTTTAAGAGCGGCTAATTTAAAAATCAACAAGGAGAAGTGCGAGTTTTTCCAGCAAGATTTGAAATATTTAGGTCACGTCGTGAGCTGCAGAGGAATTCACACAGATCCAGACAAGGTAGCGGCTATTCAGGAACTGGCGGCCCCAACAAATGTCAGAGGCGTTGGGCGATTCCTCGGGATAGCATCCTGGTACCGGCGGTTTGTACCGGACTCCGCCAAATTGGTGGTCCCACTCACCAGCCTTCTTAAGAAGGGCAAACGCTGGCAATGGAGCGACGAGCAACAGCAGGCGTTCGAGAACCTCAAGGAAAAGCTCACGAAGGCACCGGTACTGGCGTGCCCAGATTTTTCCAAACCATTTACGCTGCAGACTGACGCGAGCAACCACGGGTTAGGAACGGTTCTCACGCAAGAAACCGATGAGGGAGAGAAGGTCATCGCCTACGCCAGCCGGCATTTAAACAAGGCCGAAATTAACTACTCAGCGACAGAGAAGGAGCGCCTCGCTATCGTTTGGGGAATCAGGAAAATGCGACCGTATTTAGAAGGCTACAGGTTCTGCGTCGTCACAGACCACCTCTCACTGAAGTGGTTGAACTCTTTGGAAAATCCTTCAGGGCGTATAGCAAGATGGGCGCTTGAGTTACAACAGTACATGTTCGACGTGAAATACCGCAAGGGCAATTGGAACGTGGTCGCAGACGCACTTTCCAGACAGCCAGTAGAAAAACTGAACACGGTTACGACTAACGGGGAAAAGTGCAACTGGATAGAAACCAAGATAGCAGAAATTAAGAGGAATCCAGAGATGTTTGCCGATTATACTATGGAAAACGGTCAACTGTATCGACATATCCCAGGGCAGGTAAACGACGATGATTGTGCCGCATGGAAGCTCTGTGTTCCGAGGTATCTTCGTGCCCGAGTTCTTAAGGAAAACCACGATGACCCCAGCGCTGGACATCCAGGCATTAGAAAAACCGTCACCAGGATAGCCAACAGGTACTACTGGCCAGGCATGTTCAGGGATATAAGGAAACACGTGCGCTGCTGTGAATCATGTCAGCGATATAAACCTTTGCAGAGCAAAGCCGCCGGGAAAATGCTGACACAGTTACCAGAGGAGCCTTGGTCAGTCGTCTGTGCCGACTTCGTTGGACCATTACCCCGAAGCAAGCACGGCAACACGATGATTCTAGTTTTCTTTGACAAATTCTCCAAGTGGACCGAAATCGTACCACTGAGACAAGCAACCGCAGACAGTGTGAAGAAGGCGTTTCGAGAAAGGATTCTAGCGAGGTATGGAGTTCCAAAAGTTCTCGTCACGGACAACGGAGTTCAATTCAACAGTAGGACACTGCAGCGATTTCTTCAAGATTTAGGAATCCGACAACAGTTTACAGCACCTTATACCCCCCAGGAGAACCCAACAGAAAGAGCCAACCGAAACGTGAAAAGAATTCTTGCACAAGTGGCCGATAATAGGCAAACCCAATGGGATGAATTGATCCCAGAAATTTCTTTGGCAATCAACAGCATGGCATCGGAGACGACAGGTTTCAGCCCCGCTTTCCTTATACAGGGACGAGAACTGCGGCTTCCAGGATCGCTTTTCGATGAGGTTACCATAGGTACAGGGTCAGCACCACAGAGTCCCGAACACAAGTGTAACCGGCTGCAGGAGATATTCAACATCGTGAGGAGGAACATCGAACGAGCATCCAAGGACCAAGCCCGACACTATAAACTTCGGCGAAGACAATGGAACCCGGCAGTAGGAACGTGGGTATTATTGAGAAGTCACCCCCTATCGAAAGCAGTAGACAAGTTTACCGCCAAGCTGGCTCCAAAATACGACGGGCCATACCAGATCCAGAGATATATATCACCAGTTATCGTCGAGCTCAACTCCCAGGGAAATACGAAAACTCGCACGGCTCACATTGGGGAGCTCAAAGAATACCACCATGCAACCGAAGTATCGCGTGACGCTGACCCCTAAACGGATCACTGTCCAGCTGTCCGAAAGAAAGGGGGGAGTGTAAGGAAAAAATATTTTTTTCCTCACAACTCCGGGTGTAGAACTTGGCTTGCATCCCAACCGAGCCCGTTTTTAGTAAACGTAAACCGAAAACGCGGTGACCTGGGTTGTGCGGACTCAACTTCAGGTGGAATAAATTCTATCAACAACAATAAAACGAAAAAAGGCAACGTAGCAAAGCCGAAAATATGCAAAACTAACAATAACAACAACAACCACATTAACTCGCTTGCTAACAAAGGGATTAAAAAACCACAGTCACACAGAATACATGAACCACATACTTTTTACAACAATTACAACACAGACCGAGACGCCAAATCAGCAAGCAAAAATTAAAGCAGAGCCTTGGGAAATTACTAATAAAATCAGGTGGAATACTGTTTACAACAACTACAACACAGACTGAGACGCGAAACAAGCAAGCAAAAATTAAATTAGAGCGTGGGAAGCTACCAACAAAATCACAAGAATTTATTTCTAGAAATAACCACAACAACAACAAGTACGTTGTGTGCCGCTATGCAGATTAGAAAATTCTGGAATGTGAACAAGAACTACCAACAAAATCACAAGAAATATTTATCGAAATTAGCACAACAACAACAAGTACATTGTGTGCCGCTATGCACATTAGAAAATTCCAGAATGTGCACAAGAACAACGACTGCAGCGGAGTTGTTTTGATCGGTATAAAAGGGCCCACCGCGCTGAATTCGCTCTCTTTTGGAATCTCGTGCTCCAAGTGGTAAGTCGTCAAACCTTGAACCTCTAGTACCTCGTAGTGGCTGAGTGCTCTTAAGCGGACGCCAATCCCAATTCCCAGTAAATTTTAGTACCTCGTCCTGGCTGAGTGCTCTTAAGCGGACGCCAATCCCAATTCCAAGTAAATTTTAGTACCTCGTCCTGGCTGAGTGCTCTTAAGCGGACGCCAATCCCGATTCCAAGTAAATTTTAGTACCTTGTCCTGGCTGAGTGCTCTTAAGCGGACGCCAATCCCAATTCCAAGTAAATTTTAGTACCTTGTCCTGGCTGAGTGCTCTTAAGCGGACGCCAATCCCAATTCCAAGTAAATTTTAGTACCCCGTCCTGGCTGAGTGCTCTTAAGCGGACGCCAATCCCGATTCCAAGTAAATTTTAGTACGTCGTCCTGGCTGAGTGCTCTTAAGCGGACGCCAATCCCGATTCCAAGTAACTTTTAGTACCTCGTCCTGGCTGAGTGCCCTTAAGCGGACGCCAATCCCGATTCCAAGTAAATTTTAGTACCTAGACCTGGATGAGTGCTCTTAAGCGGACGCCAATCCCGATTCCAAGTAAATTTTAGTACGTCGTCCTGGCTGAGTGCTCTTAAGCGGACGCCAATCCCGATTCCAAGTAAATTTTAGTACTTAGTCCTGGCTGAGTGCTCTTAAGCGGACGCCAATCCCGATTCCAAGTAAGTTTTAGTACCTCGTCCAGGCTGAGTGCTCTTAAGCGGTCGCCAATCCCGATTCCAAGTAAATTTTAGTACCTTGTCCTGGCTGAGTGCTCTTAAGCGGACGCCAATCCCAATTCCAAGTAAATTTTAGTACCTTGTCCTGGCTGAGTGCTCTTAAGCGGACGCCAATCCCGATTCCAAGTAAATTTTAGTACCTCGTCCTGGCTGAGTGCTCTTAAGCGGACGCCAATCCCGATTCCAAGTAAATTTTAGTACGTCGTCCTGGCTGAGTGCTCTTAAGCGGACGCCAATCCCGATTCCAAGTAAATTTTAGTACCTCGTCCTGGCTGAGTGCTCTTAAGCGGACGCCAATCCCGATTCCAAGTAAATTTTAGTACCTAGACCTGGCTGAGTGCTCTTAAGCGGACGCCAATCCCGAATCCAAGTAAATTTTGGTACCTCGTCGTGGCCGAGTGCTTTTAAGCGGACGCCAAACCTGAATCAAAGTAAATTCTAGTACCTTGTAGTGGCTGACGCCGACAATCATAAAACCTCGTATTCTAGAACTCTGTGTTTATATAGATTTTGTATTTTACGGACTGAGTGCTATTCAGCGGACATTAGAATTAAAGGAACTAGTTTTAAGAAATACTGTTAGCAATAAAATACCGAAAAATTAAACTTTGAATTACGGTAAATAAATAGTCGAAAAACTGTGAAAAGAAAACCGAAAGCTTTTTATTTAAGTGTTCGGTACGGGTCTCTGGCGAGACTGAGTATACCCCGGCAAGAAACTTCGTTACAAACTAAAGAGAACAAAGTCTTTGTCAAATGGCTAGGATTTTCCAATAAACATAATTCTTGGATCGATAGTAATGAAATTTTGTAAATAAATTTTCCTGTATAAAAAGATTCCTTTGTGTGTTTTTTATTTCATTAGTTGGCCAACATTCAAGATGTCAATAACCCTTACCCTAAGTGGAAACAAATCCATTTTATCGGCTGATTACTTTCCGCCTATAGATTTAGATGTGAAGTATGTATGCGGTCTCGTTGACTTTCATAGCTACAACACCATACCAAACGTTGACCATGAAAATAATTTATTTCACATCGGAGACCATACAATTGAATTGTTGGTTCATATGAGCTCGACGATATTGCCGAGTACATTCAAAATAAATATTTTAGTATAGTGCCACATGAGAAGCTGCATGAGAAACTGGAAATAGCCGCCAACCCAAATACACTGCAAGCAATCGTAGGGTCCAGTAAACATAAAATTTTCTTTAATAAAGAACGAAGCATTGGTTCACTGTTGGGCTTCAGTAAAAATGTATTGGAAGCAGGAAAAATGCACACCTCCGACTTGCCTGTGACCATAACAAAGATCAATGTTATACACATTGAGTGTGACATTATAAGCGGTTCATATATTAACAACACACCGGCGCATACAATTCACATGTTTGCACTGAATGTCAGCCCCGGGTATAAAATAGATGAGATTCCGAAAAATGTCATTTATTTGCCAGTAAACACTAGACAGATAAGTTCAATTACAATAAAAATTGTTGATCAAAGCGGTAACCTAATTAATTTTTGTGGAGAAACTATAACCCTCAGGCTGCATTTAAAACCCCAAGAACAATGATTATCTATAATAAAAGCGCTTACATGGGTGTACCTGCATTCACTTCTACTTTGCCATTTGAAGTAACAAGGTCACAGACAACACCTAACGCTCTACAACGCAAAAAGTTGACATTTGCCAATAAAGAGTTTCTAAAATCTTTGGGTTTTCAACTAAAAAGAAACTAAATTAAAATGAGTCAAATACTTGATGTTGTACAAAAACCACTATATGATGAAAGCATCATTAAAAAGGAATACCATAGCTACTCGTCATATCTACAATCGTATAAAAGCAATGATGAGATAAGGATTGCAGTTCAAAACCAAGATCTATACGTTTTACCCAGTGAGAGTTTAATTTATATTGAAGGTAGAGTCAACTTTAAAAATGGAGATGCAACTTCAAACGCAAAATTAAAAAACAATTGTATGGCATTCATGTTTGATGAAATTCGCTATGAGATGAATGGATTGGATATTGATCGTACACGTCACTTGGGTGTAACTACAATACTGAAAAATTACGTCTCTTTGAGTCCGACTGAGAATAATACACTGAAAAATTCTGGTTGGTTTACAAAGAATGAAGTTGAAATAAAGGATGGATATTTTAATTTTTGTACACCATTGAAAATGCTACTGGGATTTGCTGAAGACTTTAATAAAATTATCCTAAATTCTAAACATGAACTTGTACTACTGCGTTCGAAATCAGACGAAAAGGCTATTTCTTCAAGTGTTGCAACCGAAAAATTAAAGCTGAGTATAACAAATATTACATGGAAAATTCCTCATGTGCAGTTGGCTGATTTTGCTAGACTACAACTCTTTCAAATAATTCAAAGCGGAAAACCTTTATCAATAGCATTCCGCAGTTGGGATTGTCATTTCAATCCATCACTTGCTTAAGGAAGCAACCACCTGTGGAACGTTAAATTATCTGCGCAGAATGAAAGACCACGCTTTATACTGATTGCTTTTCGAAGAGACAACAAGTTTCAACATTGCCATTTGTCTGATGTTAAAGTGCATTTAAACTCTGATATATAATCATATGATGACCTCAATCTGAATTTCGATCGTAATCGTTATGCTCTGCTGTATGATATGTACATAAAATTTCAACAAAGCTATTTTAATCGTGAATCTCAACCTCTGTTGCTTCCTGGAGATTTCCAAGATACTGCACCGATAATTGTAGTGGAGTTAGTCATCAAAACGAAGCGATTAAAAGTGGTCCGATTGATGTTAGAATTGAATTTAAGACATCAAAGAATATTCCAGCCAACACATCAGCCTATTGTGTACTCATACACGACAAAATAATTGAATATACACCAACGACTGGTGAAATTAAAAAAGTCGTCTAAGTGCAAATGGAGAATGACAAATTTATTACTCTGGATGTGCAGGGCTTCAAAGGCAATTTTAATGAATTTATCGTCAAAGAGTTGGCAGTTACCTTCAGCTTTAATGAGTATCAGAATTTTATTATAAAACCGCCATATGGATTTAACAAATTAACACGTCAGTCCCAAAAGTTACAGTGGTTATATCGTAATCATCATGGTTTCACATGGAATGATGGCTTCATCGACTATTGTAGTGTAAAACATTTCGTGAAGCAAAATCTTAAAAATATACCCGTGTACGTTAAGGGAGCTGAAAAATCTAAATGGCTTGAAGAACTTTTAGACGCGCCCGTATTTAACATTGAAGAGATCGGATGCAGCAACTTTGAAACTCTTCGAGATACATACTACAAAGGATGTGCCATTCCCATAATGGCTGTTGTGCGCTTCAAAATGCTCTGCTATTAAGAAAATTCCTAAATTCCGTTAATAAATAAAGAAGATAATGTTTACAAGTTTATATTCACACTTTTTTTATTCATAAAATTTCTTAACCTAACAATTGTACACTTAATGTCTATATTTACAATATTTACAATATACATTAATAAAAATTGTTTATAACATTAAATTTGAAATTACAATATATTTTTATTAAAATTAAATTTAATTATCAATAGTTTAAATTATCAAAAATATCATTGTCTATATCTAATTCCATTTATAATTCTATATTGTGATGGCCCATCACTTCTAATGATGCCATCACTTCTAATATACCGCTTATCATCACTAGAACTTAAAGCTATCTTATGAACTAACTGAGTATATATTTCATGCATCTTACTTCTAAATATATACATGTCTCCATATACAAAATTCTTATTAACTAGACAATTTCTATAATCGCTAAGACTTAACCTATTTAATACTAATCTTTTGACTCCCATAGCCTTTTTGATTTCTTTGCTATTTTCAATGGCTATGGAGTACATTTTTGAGCGGAGGCCTATGAACTCCCTCATTATTTTCCCCTTACACTCATCCTTCATCATGCCGAGGACTTTGGCATTCCTAAGGGGAAAATTATATGTATTGTCCTCCGGATATTCGGATGTATCGAATTTTGATTCGATATCATCTCGAATATCCCTATAAAAATCCAGAGTCTTGATTGAATATATGAATGAATCTGTATCCATATAATTCAACGCAAGACTCTGTTGGAATTTCGGTAGCATGAAGTCATAGTGAAAGTTATACATCTTCCACTTTGACAATTCAAGCACCGAAAATCCTAAATAAATAGGCTTGTTGTAAACGGTGCGAATCCTACTCATTTGAATCGCAATCATGTCTTCTGTGAATTGTGCAGAGCTGTGAAAATTGGGTTTAGCAATTAGTGCGTGAACTCCTAATCGCTTTCCTCGACTTTCCCAGCTATTCACAATTTTGACATCTTTCCGTTTATCAACATTTTCCATTGTTTTCCCGTACACCGCATTGTTTAGCAGTTTAAAGAAATTCTTTTCAAAAGTATTTCTGGCTAAACTGCTGTGATGGGTATTTAAGTCGATATATTGTTTTAACCAACAAGACTGCTTAAACTTCAATGTCTTGTGGACTTTCTTTAAAATTAAGCCATTTTGAAGGCATTGTTGTAAATTTTTGTAATGAATTACATAATTAGTCTTGTTGGTTAAATCAACTATCAACTTTGTACACTTGGAGCTACCCACAGTTTTATTTTCCGCGCAAAATGGTAAATCATTATGAGCGTCATGTAAACTCTGAGGGTAGTCCAAGTCTACTTCAAAAATAAACCCAGTGGATTAATCCTCTGGCATTGAAAGAATGCTGCTGACGCAAAAATTATTAACGTCAGCAACCCATTCAAATCCCCCATACGGTAAATATTGCGACATTGCCCAACCGTATAGGTTATTGGCATCCAAATACATTAAGTATTCTGACGGCTTACTTGTATCGTAATCCGTCATATACTTATTATTTGCATTTGAATGCCTCTTGCTACATTGAACAATGCCGCCCCGTATGCCTTTCGGTACGAAAAGATACATATCAACGTCAGTAAGCAGCTCCAGTTCTATGTTGGTTGTTTTCAACATTGCGCCCCAAGACAAACCTGGAGCCGTGTAGTAATGACAGGGATCCAGATTGTAAATATTTTTGCACACGTTTCTGAAATTTTCAAAAACGTCTGCCAAAATAAGTACATCTGTTTTCAGATAGAGGATCATGTAATCATTCAGTGTTTGACAATTGAAAACTTGCCAAACTCTTTGAGCATGCTCATAATCCTCCACTGCACATTCTGTACCAGTCAATCGACTGAAGAAATCAGCCCGAGTAGGAAGGCTGGTTTCTTGCATGCGATCAACTGAATTGATGTATTCATATGGGAATACACCTTTCTTCTTGAGAAGATTAAATTCTTCATCATTTGGATACATTCGGCGCACTGCATGAAAATCATTAGGTGTAAGATTCATATGGGAATACACCTTTCCTCCTGAGAAGATTAAATTCTTCATAATTTGGATACATTCGGCGCACTGCATGAAAATCATTAGGTGTAAGATTTTGCGCCAATGTATCCAAACTGGAAGCCATAAAGCGAAAAGAATCCAAGAACCTGAGTTCAATGGTCTTCTTTTCGCTTACGCGTATCCTCTTCGACAGGGATACGTACAACTCTTTATTTAGGGGGATAACATTTATATCCCCCTCAAACAAATTGAGTTCCTTAATAAATAAGTGGCAGCATAGAGCTTATAAGATATAGAGTTCGCATCCAGTGTAAAATTTTGTGTCAATTTTTTGTCTGCTTAGGACGTACTAATACGTCCTAGTATCTAAACATTGTTTATCAACATGGGTTGCTAAGAAAAAAAGAATCCAAACATGAAATATTTGTATCCAACATGTTTCGATGGCAGTGAGGAGCATATGTGAATATGAATGTGTGCAGTTGGTCACAAACTGATGTTCGCACGTTTTTGTTGTTGGATGTTTTGCAAGGCAGCTAGTTTTTATTTTGGTTCCTTTTTAGCTTAAGCAACGACGTCACGCTTGTACAATATATTGACAACTGAATCGACATTGATGAATGGGAGTTGTAGGGTAAAATAAACGATATGCAAAAACAAAAATTAATTTCAAAGCCGGCAAGAAAGTGCCCTACAACAATAAATGATAAATAATATAAATGTTTGAATTTTTATTCATTTACCAGGTCAATTTAATATAATATTTGAATCTTTGGATTTTTACTATTTGATCTTTTTTTTGTTTGCTAGGAACAATGCAGAAATAGCAACATAAATTCTAAATTTTTGATTCTGTGAGCAAAACATTTAATATAATGCAGATGCATTGGTTTCGCGAATATATTTCAACTTTATAGTCGTTTTAAAGTTTCTTATCTCTTTCAATTTTGGGGAAAAAATTATGGAAGTTAATAGAAATGTATTTTGCATAAATTATAAAAATAATCGCCTGCTGCGTAGATTTTTCCAAAATCTCCTTTTTGTGAAAAATTTTTTGCAAATATAAAAACTTCGGATATTTGTCCGACTTCTCTTAATAAAAAATTACGACAATTTTGACTGTTATTTCCTTTTGGAATTTTTAGTGTTATTTATTTTTACTTCTATTTATTTTTTTGGGCTTTCTTAGATTTTATTATATTTTATCCCACACTATTTTTGCAAACTTTTTTGCTGTAGGGCATTTAAAGTTCGGCTTTGAACTCAGTTTTTGTTTTTGCATTCTGTATATTTTACCCTACAATTACGATTCAGCGGAATCGATTCAGATCTCACTATACAAGAGGGACGACTTTGCTTAAGCTAAAAAGAAGCCAAAATTTTAGGCTGCCTTGCAAAAAAACCAACAACAAAAACGTGTGGTCATCAAAATGTAGATCAGATCAGAATGTACACTAACAACGACTTGGAAAACCGGTTTTTGCCCTCATGCAAATTAAGAAATAGGAAAAACAAAAACAAAACAAAGCAAATTCTCATAGCAGAAAATATACATATTCTGTATGTATCGTATATCTGATTGTGTATTCTTTGCTCATACTCGCCTTGGTCACATGATGCGTAATGTTGCGTAATTTCATGTTAAGGTTCTTTTCTGTTCTCTGCAACATGCTGCATCCTTTTTTTATATACATGTTTATAAGAATTGAAAATAAAAGTGGCGCAAAAACATGTACTGGATGCGAACTCTATATCTTATAACCTCTATGGTGGCAGTCATAGCCAGAAAAATTGTGAAAAAATATAGAGATAAAATGTGCAATTTGATATTTCAAATTGCACTCACAGTGTGCTGGACCCCTATATTTTCCCGTTAAATGGCAATGATCTGTCACCCTATCTGCACCCAATGTCTGTTCACAAATGTGACAGACATTGTACTCAGACTGATGTCTGAGTTCTCCCAAACCCAAGGGAGCCATAGGCCTCACGACACTCAAATAATTATTATAAATTTCTATACAATCCCCCACCAAACTTTGAATAAATTTAGTGGGGGCATCCTCACCCGTATACACAACGAACTTATTTAAATTACTATTATACTTACAAACTATCTAATAACTAAAAGCTATTGGTATATGTGTATTTACATTCTTACTACTACTATTTAAACTTACATCTACACTACTATCTGCATTTCTTAAAATACACTCAAAGTCACTGTAAACTACAAAGGGTACATCTAACTTACGTTCTAAATTCTTAAAACTAAGTGATGCCTCCTCCTGTTGGGGCATCACCGTCACCACCTTTTTACATATTTCCTTGTGCTGCTCTGCAGTAGTCGCATTGTGCGAGTACTGCAGGCAGCTGTTGCAGAAATACGCTCTACCTTTATGAGCCGTTTGCTGACTCATCAATAATCTGTAAAGAAAAAAGAGTAAAAACACAAAATTAGTGTTATGAAAATCATTAATCATTAGTTTTAATTTAAATTACATTGACATGCTCTTTATCCACACGTAGTGGGACCGCTCCTCCTCCTGAACCAGCAGAAGGTTTATGTGGGAGGACTTCTCCTGCTTGGTGGAGTAATAAGGTCCCACGATGCTCCCGATCTCCTCATCATATCCAAACACATTTATACTGATGTTTGAATTTATTGCTTCGAATCGGGAGACTTGATTTAACGGTATTGGAAACGTTAGTGCGTTGAAATTTAACGACACACCATTCTCCAATATTATTACAGGCTCTTCAATATTATTAATATGATAGTTGGAAGGTCTATCCGTGTGATGTGTTGAGGGACTTATGGCCGATATTATTGCCCACTTGAAGCAGAATGCGTCGTCATTTTTGACATTGACACACGCATGCTTCTCCTGCAGCTTCTTCGGGAGTGGGATGTACGACGATCCCTTCAGAGGCCGATATTGGTTAACATTAACCTCCAAGTGGCATATTTTAATCAACGACCAGCCACTGTCCCTTTCCTGGAACTCGGACATTTTCTACCGTAGCTGGTCGTGCATATCATTATATATGTTTGCCAACTCTTCGGCCTGGTTAACCACTATAATTTTGATTGAAATGATTTAATTTCAACAATCATTTCATCATCATTAGTTATTTTCACATACTCAGCATATATCTCCATATGGAATTTATATGCTGAGTGTTTCATTAATAACTTTCGCAGAGCAGCCAAAACTGCCTCCTCAGCCTTTTTAAAAAACAGCTCCGGTATTAGCAAACCCTCATCATCATTCTCCAACACATATGTTTCAATTCTGCCATTAAAGGCAGACTTTATTATTTTTAGATGACCGTTTATTGGGACCCAACAATTCTTTTTATGTTTATTGGTCCGAACATGATGGGCCCAATCTTTTTGTGAGACATTTTCGTTGCAGTTGGGGCAACGAATATGAGTTGGTAATAATGATGATGCTGTTGATCTTGAAGACTGAGGATTGGTTGAATACGCTGCTGTTGCTGCTGACGATGATGATGAATGAGAGTGAAATTTTGTATTATGCCTCTGAAGGTTGTCACGTCGTTCAAATTTTGTACCACATTCGCTGCAATCGAATGTCTGCTTCTCTTGTTTCGACTCAATGTGTCGTTTTAAGCTGCGCTTTTCAGAAAACATCTGACCACATTCGATACAAATAGAGCCTTTCATAATATTGGAAATGGTGGTGTTGTTGATGCTGTTGTTGCTGTTGTCGTTGGCAGCCATGGTAGTAGTGGTGGTGGCGGTGACGGTGGAGGCGATGTTGATGTTGTTGTTGTTGTTTCTTCTGTTGTTTATGTTGTTGTTGATGTTATTGTTGTATTGATTCTGTTTGTTGTATTGATTCTGTAAATTAAAGGAATATATTAAATAATATTATACAAATCTACAGACTACAGAAAAAGAAAATATTAAATATATTCGTATAATATTATTTTATATTTTTAACAATTTTTGTATTATTAATATAAGTATAATTATACTTGTAAATACTTTCAACTATTAATTAATATTTTTTAGAGACTTTTATTATAGGTATTTTATATAAATTTACTTACCTCGAAAATAATCTGGTTTTTCTTATTTGTAGTTGTTATTGGTGTTGTAGTTGTTGTTGTTGGTGTTGTAGTTGTTGTTG
The DNA here is from genome assembly GCA_922984085.1 of Sicus ferrugineus. Lineage (NCBI taxonomy): Eukaryota > Metazoa > Arthropoda > Insecta > Diptera > Conopidae > Sicus > Sicus ferrugineus. The sequence continues at coordinate 28,824,809 of OV277348.1, read as the reverse complement.
GTGTTGTAGTTGTTGTTGAAGTCTTTTATTTAAAGATCTTTTATTTAAAGACTTCAACAAGAGTTTTAGAGTTTTATTTCGCTTTTTAAATTGTTTTTAACTTTATTAAGTTGTTTTTCCAAGTTTTTCACTTTCAAAATATTGTCTTGACTTCCAAAATGTTTTTTCAAGTTTTTCACTTTCAAGATATTGTCTTGACTTTCAAAATGTTGCGTGCACTTTTTAATTTTAAAAGTTTTGTACTTTTTTTCAAATCTTTTTAATCTTACTTTAATTTTTGATAAAAAATCAAATATTTTCTTTTTTTATTACTGCACAATTTTATTAGACACAAGTAAAAGCACAAGCGACTTCACACTTCAATATCCAAATACTGAATGAAGTCTGATTATAAATTTTAAGTCCTTAATACTCCCAGCTGAACCCTTCTAATTTAAAAAAAAAAGAAAAGAAGAAGCATGCCAACAAGAAAATGAAATTGAAATAAAAAAATCTGAATATGTTCAATCATGTTCGACTCAGTTCCGCCTAATTTCATTGCATTCTTCGGAAATGGTTACATTACTTTAATTCCAGAAAATTCCAGTCAAGCCGCACTTCGGTCCCAAGCAATTAAATAAACAACAACAACTACAACAGTACTTCTGCTTACGCAGCCTCTGCTTAGGCAGCCCCACGCTCCAGATCACGCGAAGCTTCAGTTCGATCCGTTCACTTTATGTATACATTACATTTCACTACACTTCTGAGGCGGCGAATCAAAAGCGAAGAAATTAAATAAATAACAACTACAACACACTTCTGCTTAGGCAGCCTCTCAATACTCACATACCACAAAGCACGTCTCTCCCCACCCTCTCCCTACGAAAAGCATCTTACCGCTGCTGCTCTCCCAATACTCACATACCATAACACACGTCTCTCCCCTCCCCCTTCTTCCTAACCATCTCCCCTATCAACCAAATGATCGTCTGTCCGTCCGCCAGCTGCTAGCCGCCAGCCGCTAGCCTTCAATCTTCTTTCTCACTCTTACACACACACAGCGCCCCCTTCGAAGGTGGCACCGCCGAAATACACAGGAGGTGCCATTTGGTCCAGAACCCGCATATTCATACTACTCGCAACTAACTTCGTCGGTGCCAAGAATCTTTTATGCGAATTGCGAGACTCAGTTTTCTCACATAACTCGCAACAGAAAATCATGAGCTCTTGCAGTGCAAAAGGAATCGATTCATTCCACCTAGAGCACCTCATTTCGGAGGGCTATGGGAAGCCGCTGTAAAATCAGCCAAACACTTGTCACTTAGAAGCGTATCTACAGCCTCGCTGACTTATGAAGAGTTAGAAACTGTTATAGTTGAAATTGAGGGTATTCTCAATTCTCGACCGATCACTCCAATGTCAACAGATCCTAATGATTTAACTGCACTTACGCCTGGGCACTTTCTCATCGGCGAACCCTTAACAGCACAAGTGGACAGGACAGTGTCCAATTTTAGAGGAACTGCACTAAAAAGGTGGAACCTTGTATCGCAACTGAAACATGATTTCTGGAAACGCTGGAGCTCCGAATATTTAACATCATTGCAGCAAAGGCCACAGTGGAGAAATCAGAATCCTTCCCAAAGGAAGGAACACTTGTAATAATGAAGGAGGATAATACGCCTCCACTACACTGGCCTTTGGGAAAAATAACAAAATTATTCAAGGGTGATGACGGAGCAGTTCGAGTTGTCGATTTAAAAACAACATCTGGAATCTGTCGTCGACCAATACATCGATTAGCTCCATTGTTTCATGATGAGCCGCAGGAACCATCCGATGATTCTGTGCCTTCAACATCTAAAAAGCTTAGAATTACAACTGAACATGCAGACACTCCATTTAGAAAAATTAAAGGAACTTCACGTGCTGCTCTGATATTCAACTGTTTACTCGCATTACTAATGCTACCGATTGTTGTTGCTGGCCCCATAAATATAACGAAATTTGACAATTTAGGAATCTACTTCGAAGGTATAGGAACTACAAGAATTTCCACTACAAATTGGAAATTAGTGGCATATTATGACTTGAAACCCGTCCGTGACGAAATGGAAACATTTAAGAACGGCACTATTATGCTGCAACATGTATGCACAAACATCAAAACACATAATGCTTGTCGGGCTTCTTTTCCATTCTTAAAGAATTACAATTTGACAACGAAATCCTAACTAGCACCCGTCATAAGAGATCAGCTCTTGAAATCGTGGGCAATGTGACCCGCTCATCATTGGGGTACTTGATAATGAGTACACAAAAGAAATGTCCACAGCCCTAAACAAGGTAGAAAATAATGAGAGCTTCCTACTCAACTTAATATAAAATCGAACGTCAATAGTGGACTCAACGCTGAACATTATAAAAAGAGAGCAACACGATAGCAGAGTATATGTCGATCGAATGCAGACTCAAATAGGCGAAATACTAAGGGAAGTGGATCAGCACAAGATATTCCAGTGGTACATTACACTCTCAACATAATTAACAACAGTAGCAACAAGGCTCCGAAAAATACACACCGACATTCTTGACGTGCTCACCGTTGCTGATCATGGAAGAATTAGTCCACTACTACTAACCCCAATTCAATTGAAAAATCAAACTAAGGAAATCAGAAATCATCTTCCAACAGGATTGTCCTTTCCGATTAATCCAGAAGATCTTCTAGAATTTTATAAAATGATGGATACCAAGGGCACCATAACGATCGATCATGTGATTTTTGTCATCACCATTCCACTGGTTGAGCTAGAATTTTATCAGTTATTCAACTTTATACTCAACTTCAACTTTTCCGACAATAATAAATAATTCCATAGCTAAAATTATACCCAATACAGAAATCCTAGCCATTAACCCCCATCGTGACAGATATATACCCATGAACTGACATGAACTCGAAAACTGTGTTTTGCTAACATCAAGTCAATATATTTGCTCAAACACACAGATAACTTATGGTATTGAATCAGGAGTTTATAAATGTGAAATAAACGTCCTAACCAACAAAACTGCATCAAGTTGCACAATTAATTTCTCCAAAACCAGTTTAGAATGGCTCCCTACAAGCAAAAAAAAACCAGTGGATTTTTGCTGTTATCAAGAAAATGGAAATGTCAGCTGTATGGGATGGAGAATCTATGCCAATCTATTTATTCAATTGCGGTATGCTGGAGTTAAATAATAGTTGCACCATTCAAAATGGCTTAATGAGCATTGACGGGCACTCATCAATACTATCAACTCTGCATACATTCTACGCCCGGTTTGCGGAATTTCAACAATTAATGACAATAAATACGACAAGAGGTCATAGAAGAAACAGAAAAATAATCTCAGCTGAAAACAACAATTTAAGAGAATTTAATAATCGACTAAGGGACACGACTCTTCCCGAAACGTTTCAAGACAATTCCACACATCATCATATTGTTAGTTACAGTGCCTTGTTTGTGGGTTTATTAGCGGTTGTCTGGATATTATGTAATTTGCGAATCAAGAAACCTTGTTCCCGCTCTTCATCAACTCCGGAACGACGAGAAGCCCACCGAAGCCCCCTCGCCCCCTCGTGTTCAGTGTTTCAGTTTTATTATTCATAAAAATTTTATGCACTAATCAGCACAATCAGTAAATGGACGACAACTTTCAATGCCATTGGCAATTATTTAACAAAAATTAAGGTATCTGATTTCGAATGTTTGGCATAATGCGAGCCATCTATCGTTCACACGCTCTAGCCGTTGACATTATTCAATGCCAACGGTCAGCGGTCATTGCTCTGATTGCTGACTTTGCTGAATATGTGCTATTCACTACCTAAATTGTATTTGCTTACTGTCATAATTCATTATTTCATTATATAAAGCACCTCATTAATTAATAAAGACAGATTCAATCAATCTCTGCACAAAAACAAACAAGTGTCTTTTCTTTGCATGTTAGTATAATTCGGTTCAAGGACCGAATTTACAACGCATGCTAAACTCGGTTCAAGTACAAAATTTAGCACCTTATTTTTTATTCAACATAATAACAAAACATTAGACTCGGTTCAAGTACCGAGTTGAATATTTTGATTTGAATTATCATTGAAGGCGTCAATTGTTATGTAGAGCTGTTGGGATTGAAAATGGGCGAGATCGGTAAACAGCCACGCATACTTTACATACGGAATGTAAGTGCACCTCATTTCAAAAAATGTTATAATCTGAATATTTCATTAACCGTGTGAGATTTTAATGCATAATTTTATTCCGGAACATATAGCGCCATTACTAACATTCTTGGGCGTGCCACGCCCACTCATAACGAAGACTCGCCCACTAACGCCCACTCCACGCCAACTTATACAATACTGGTCCATATCTTGTGAACGGTATAAGATATTAACACGTAATTTTATCACAAGGTATCTGCAGGTATGCACAAAAAATGGGCGTGGTCCGCCCACTTATACAAAAGTTGTCAATATCCCATAAACGGTTCAAAATATTAATACGTAATTCTATCTAGCAGTATCTAGAGACATTACAAAAACATTTGGCCGAAATGGGCGTGGTCCGCCTACTTATACAAAAGTTGTTAAGTGGCGAAATTATATATTAATTTTTTCAGTTACTTGGGTGTAGGATATTCAGATTTCGGCCAGGCCGAAGACAAAACTTTTACTTGTTTTAGTATTCTTATTATTTTATTGACTTTATTTTATTCGCGTTGTCTGCACTGTTTCAAAACTAAACAGAGACTAAATGTCCAAAGCTCAAATTCAGTATTTATATATCATAGATATAACGATCATGTGTTAAAATGAGTACTAATAGTGGTGAAAATCATCAAAAAGCTTTAGTCGCATCTTGGAATTTGAATTACAAAGACAACAACAACAAAGAGCAGTAAAATGGATAAGAAGAAAGACATCGAAATAAAAGAATTATGGACAAAGAAGTTGCAGTATACAATGATGAAAAACCCGTTCAAGTTGGATAAGTAATGGAAAAGCTCATCCTCATCATCATCTTCACCTTCATCATCAACTTCAGCTTCATCGAAATCCAACATAGAATATAAAAAATTTAAATAATGTTTGTATTAAAAGTTCAATAAAAAGTCAATACTATTACTTTTCAAAACTATATTTATTGTTTATTTTGTTTACATTATAAAGAAATTTTAGACATAAATGACCATAGTTGTATGAATTATAGTCTTGGTGTTGGGTGTAGTTGTAATTTACGTCATCTCCCAAATAATTTATTATTTCATCCAGTGGTTGCAAGTTTCCAAAACTATCAAAATATTCTTTGCAGTCATGTGCTACCCACTGAGTACCAGGACCCTTTGATGTATCCAGATTAACGATTCCACATTCTTGCTGACGAGGTGGTTTCGGGAGACTGTCTCGCATAAAAATACCTCTGAAATGCGGTAGATTCTTTGCATGTTTCATCAAGTCGACATCTGTGAGGGTTCTTTTGGGTAGATTCTTTAAATGTTTTTTGGTTACGGACCATAATATAGACCCAATCCTTTTTTGTATGGTTTCAGGTATAAGCCTTTTCCCATAGCGATTGCTTTCATAGCTTTATTATGTCGATTTGCTTCTTCCAATTGTTGACGTGCGGCTTTTGTTTCATTAATTGATTTTAGTGTTTTATCATAATTGAATTAGTGTTTTATCATAAGCTATGTCGAGCTCTCTACATGCGGCGTCCAGGGGATTGATTCCTTTATCGCCTCTTGTCAAGCGTTGGTTGATAGCAGAGGTAGGGCTGCGGTTATTGTTGATGATGTGAATGTTGAGTGCATGCTGGTTATTTGTAGTGATCGGGGTGTGTGTGTAAGTGTGGAGGGCGTTTTTGGCAGAATGCTCCTCTCGAGTATTTATTGTAAATTCTCTGAGGATTTGGAGCTGTATCTGCCACTTCTTGATAGGATTTTTGCGCTTGCAAATGGTTGCCCGCTCGTTTTCGGGCTGGATGCGAATGCAGTCTCTTCTTTGTGGTTCAGCAAGATGACTGGCCACACGTCTGAATATAGAAGCAGGCATAGGGGTCAGCTGTTGTGTGAATGGGTAATGTCAAAGAGCGTCCATATTATATATAAACCGAGTGAGTGGTCCACTTTTGATGGTCCGTGTGGGTGTAGTGATATTGATGTAACCTTTGTGAATGAATCTGAAATCTGAAGTAATGAGTAATAAGCGTTGGTGCACAAATGGAGCGTGATGGATGAGGATATGCGTGTTGATGATCAAGTTGCATGGTTGAATGAGTTGATTTGGAGGGTGATTGGCGAAATGTTTAAAAGGTGTCGAAAATCAAATAGAAAGAAGGTTAAATGGTGGACGCCAGAATTAAGTGAAAAACGTAGCTCAGTCCGTCGTTTTAGGAAAAGATTTCAAAGAGCTCGGGCAACCAATGCTGGAAACTTGGCAGAATTAAGGGTTGAGTATAGGCGTTCTCTGGCTGAATACAAGCGCGTGCTTGTAAGTGTTAAGGAGAGTGAATGGCGTTTGTTTGCTGGGAAGAGTAGATGACCACAAGGGTCATCTCTACCGTGTGTGTAATTCTAGAAAGAGGAAAATGGATATATGTGGTCTACGAGATGTGGTTTTCCCAGTGCGCGTGAGCAATTGGCATCCTCCTACCTTGAGAGGGGAGATGATGCTCTTGATTTTGGTCTTGGCGCGATCGCTTATGCGATTTCTTCGGTCAGGTCTATGAGGTCGCCGGGCATCGATGGGTTGGCTGGAGAGATGGTGAAAGCCATCTGGAAAACTATCCCTGAGTATCTGGTGGCCTTGTTTAACAAGTGCTTGGATGAAAGCTACTTCCCGAGCGAGTGGAAGAGGGCAAAAGTGTTCGTCCTTCTCAAGTATCCTGATAGAGACAGGTCTAATCTTCGATCTTCTGGAGAGTAAGACTGAGCCTTTGTGTGCCTTGCAGATTGGATTTAGAAGTGGTATGTGTGTAGAGTATGCATGGATGCATGTTAGAACTTGTGTGGATGGAAGTAATTCTAAATATGTTTTAGGCATTTTTTTTTTTTGATTTTAAGGGTGCTTTCGACTATTTAGATTGGGTGGCTGTCTTGAATAGGTTGAGTCAGGTTGGATGTCAGGGTTTGTGGAGAAGTTATTTCTTTAGTAGGAAGGCATGCGTTTTGAGCGTAAATGAATGCTCCATATGTGGTGCATTCATTTGGAATCTAATGATGGATCCGTTGCTGCGGCGGCTCAGTGAACTTTGTAGGTGCTGCGCGTATGCAGATGATTTGCTCCACCTCATGGAATGTCAGTCCCGTGCTGAACTGGAAAGGATTGGAGAGCGGACCATGCAAGTTGTGCATGAGTAGGGTCAGTCTGTTGGCGTAGATATTTCGCAGGGGAAAACCTCGTCATTGAATAATGACTGGGCCTCTTTGGCGTCTGTCAGCTCTCTTGCGAGAATGGAGCAGAAAGGTAGGCTGCATGATTGCGTACGTTCCGACGTGAGGTCAAACTTTGATTTTTCACTATACTTGGGGGTTTCTTTTGACTGGGCATGGTTCCCTTAATGCTTTTCTGAATAAAAGGAATCTTTCCGACAGTCCGGCATGTCCTTGTGGTGCGCCAGTGGAAGATTGGATGCATGTGTTTTGCGAATGTCCACTGTAATCGGACATTCGGAATCTGGATGAATTTATGATCAGCCGTGTGAACGATAGTTGGGACTTCAGTCAGGTAATCGGACATTCGGAATCTGGATGAATTTATGATCAGCCGTGTGAACGATAGTTGGGACTTCAGTCAGGTCGTGTTTAGTCTTGGAAGGGTGAATAACTTCGCTCGCGAAGCTTTTAAAAGACGACGCGTTATAGTTAGCGGTTCAAATGTAGGTAGTTTTTAGATAAAGTTAAATTGGGGTTTTAAAGCCACCGGTCTTGGGTTGTAAGGGACCCCACTGGTAGTAACTCTGCTATTGGTTACGAAGCCTGACCAGAGGCTACATTCTGATACCACGGGTGATCAGGAGGCCCTGAATGTATTCGCTCACATTCAGCCTGATCTTTTGAGGTTGGCGCCCTTGTGGGAGCATCGTGGGGGCTGTGGTAACCCAAAGATACGCGGGTAGAGCGCGTAGCTCGGTGTGGAGTTGCATTGCAACCGGGTGCCGTGACCCATAGAACGGCAGAGGTGTTAGAAAGGCCTCGACCCATTACCATAGGGAAAGCTCATGCCTTACACGTGACTTCGAAATGGTACAGGTTGGATTACATTCACCCGATGGGCGCTGGTCAACGCATTGTATTGACCCCATGTGTGATGGCACACCGTGAGGTTAAGCCTACTCGGCAGGAACTCACGTAAAAGAAAATTCGGAATCTGTCAAGCGTTGGTTTAGTTTAGTTCCTGGTCCACAAAACTGATAACCAGATAAATGAAGTTCAATTGGTAGAGAATTATTATTACACCATTTAACAAACCTATTCCGGTTACTGACTGATTATTACTGACATTTTCTTGTAAATTATAGCCATTTTATATCTTTTCACCTACTCGTACTGAATGTAAATTAATACAAAGGTGTGGTTATTGTATATTTATATTAATTGCTAAAATGCGTTTCGTTAAACAAGACAAAAATATTATTTTTTAAAATCTGGATTCTGTTACTGACAATGTATCGACATCCCGACACGGCTCTCTGCAGCCGAATTGAATAAGATGTCTTATTGTCGGGCCTTCAAATTGTGGAAAGACCAACTTCATGTTGAGTTTAATAGAAAGTCATAATGGACTGAATTTTGCAAACATACTATATACATATATTTAAAGTCGTTTTATCAACCGAAATATGAATATTTAAAACAATTAATGAAAACAATTCAAAATATGGGACTATTTACATTTTCCGACAACGAACAAGTTCTCAAACCAGATGAAGTAAAAACCAGCTCAATAATGGTATTCGATGATGTTGCTTGTGAGAAGCAAAATAACATCAAAGAATACATTTGTATGGGCAGACACAAATGCATCGATTGCTTTTATTTATGTCAAACATATACACGCATCCCCAAGTATTTAGTACGCGATAATGCCAACATTATAATTATGTTTAAGCAAGATGAGATGAACATGAAGCACATATACAAAGATCATGTAGGAACAGACATGACTTTTGGAAAATTTCTAAATATATGTAGAGAGTGTTGAAAAGACAAGTATGTATTTCTGGTAATCAGCAAACCCGACCCGATTGATGATGGGCGTTATAGAAAAGGTTTTGACACTTACATCCAACTATAGTATAAATAAAAGCATACCCGATTCTTTCATACTAGTATGAAAACAGCCTTTGAACTGATCTGATAGCTGTTGCACCTGATCTGATAGCTGATATACCTGATCTGATCTGATAGCTGATACACTTGATCTGATCTGATAGCTGATACACCTGATCTGCTCTGATATACCTGATCTGATCTGTTAGCTGTTTAAGCAGATGCTAAGAATGAATGAAAAAATATTAAAAGACCTGGTAAAAACCAGACGTATTTTGAGACAGAAATTTCGGAACCTAAAAATGAGTAAAGCAGATGTAGAAAATCAAATAGAAGAATCACCTACACCACGCCAATCACAAAACCTCTAAAGGAATTGGTTCGAAACACTACAACATCAACAAATAACAAGAATGCTTTAGATTTTACGCATAATGAGATGACCCTCAAACTAAAAACAAGTACACCACATAAAGCAAAAAAAGAGATCGATTTTACAGACGATACTCTTGCCAATAGTAATGAAGACGGCGCCTTTTTCTCTCAAATAAATGATACAGAGGAAGATGTAGACAAATCAACTAAAGTCATGGACTTATCTAAGCTGGAACAACAAAATGAGCTGGATGCTGCATATGGACTGCATAGAGGAACAGATGGTGAATGGAGATTTGGAAACAGTGCTTTCAAAACTATATTCATTTTGTTCTTCGTTTGTAACGCAGAGAAGGAGACGAGATAGATATAGAAAAGTATATATATTCTTGCTCAGCGTCACCTCCTGAATCGAATTAGCCCTGTTCGTCCGTCCGTCTGTCTGTCTGTCTGTCTGTCTGTCTGTTGTAATCACGATTACGAGAGAACGAAAAGAGATATCGCGATTAAATTTGGCACAAATATTCTTTGTTATGTAGGGCTGTTGGAATTGAAAATGGGCGAGATCGGTAAACAGCCACGCCTAGTTTACATACGGAATGTAAAGGCACGTCTTTTCAAAAAATGTTATCTGAATATTTCATAAACCGTGTGAGATATTAAGGTATAATTTTATTCCGAAACACATAGCGTCATTACTAAAACGTTTGAAAATAGGGGCGTGCCACTGATAACAAATTTGGCAATATCTAATGAACGGTATAAGATATTAATATGTAATTTTATCAGGATATATAGGGAAGCATTACCAATAAGCTTGCAAAAAATGCAAAAGTTATCAATATCTTGTAAACGGTATAAGGTACTAATACGAAATTTATCACGAGGTATCTACACGTATTACCAATTTGTATACAAAAACATCTGCTGATGCAACCAAAGCCGCGGAAACCATATTCAATTCGGGTCATATACCGATAAATTTACAAACCGATGACGGCAAAGAATTCTTCAATCGACAATTTCAAAATTTATTTAAAAAACATCACATCAATCATTATTCTTCGTATAGTGTTTTTAAGGCGTCATTTGTTGAGCGTTTCAATAGGACACTAAAGCAGATGATGTAGAAAGAATTTAGTTAACATGGATCAAATCGATGGATTGACAGTTATAAAAACTTGATCAAGGAATACAATAAGAATAAAGCGTAGAACAATAAATATGCCTCCCATTTATGTGAAGCCGTCTAATGAAAGGTTATTAAAACTTGCCTACAACAATCTGAAAATATTAAAAAAGCCACAAATTTTATTTCACATCATAGATCAGTAGTATATATATGGCGTTTCTGGACTACAACAACAGGTAAAAGCATACATCCTCATGAGGAGTATGAGGATTAATCCTTACTGAGTTGCTCGATCAAATATTTTGTAGACAAAGTGGCCAGAGCGAAGACTTTTATTATTTTTAATTTTTTATTTTTTTATATTTTTGCTTTTTTCTGTTTTTGTATCCTACATCCGAAGGTAGTAGGGTATATTCACTTTGTTCTTCCGTTTGTAACGCAGAGAAGGAGACTAGATAGATATAGAAAAGTATGTATATTCTTGCTCAGCGTCACCTCCTGAATCGATTCCCTGTCCGTCCGTCTGTCTGTCTGTTTGTCTGTCTGTTGAAATCACGGTTACGAGAGAACGAAAAGAGATGTCGCGATGAAATTTTTTACATTACAAAAACATTTGACCGAAATGGGCGTGCTCCGCCTAATTATACAAAAGCTGTTAAGTGGCGAAATTATAATTTTTTTCAGTTACTCGGGTGTAGGATATTTAGATTTCGGCCAGGCCGAAGACAACACTCTTACTTGTTTTTCATTCTTCTTAGCATCTGCTTAAACAGCTAACAGATCAGATCAGGTATACCAGATCAGATCAGGTGTACCAGATCTGATCAGGTGCAACAGCTGATCAGGTCAGTTCAGATCATATCAGGTATATCAGATCAGATTAGATGCAACAGCTATCAGATCAGTTCAAAAGCTGTTTTCATACTAGTATGAAAGTATCGGGAAGTGCCCGTGAGGGTACTCAATCGAATGCTCCGGTGGTTGCCACCGCTGTCTCTGGGTCGTTCGGTGAGCGGCTCAAGGCAGTCACGGGTGCCCTCATTGGGGTCCTTTATGAGGGTGACGGTGTCAGCCGATTGCTGACCCGTCGCATTTTAGATGTAGCGGGGGGGTATGAGCGAATGCTCATCGAGCTTGCTGGGGAGAACGAGCGTCTGAAAGGACGCTTGGAGGAACAAGGAGCCGCCAGTAGCGGGTTCGTGGCGCCGGTGGGTGCTGGTGGCAGCACCGTTGTGGCAGCTCGTGAACGCTTGCCTCCTCTCTCTATCTTCACACTTAACCTTTTCACTTTTTTTTCTTATCTCTTATCTTTCACGCCCTATAATACTAGTTAATTAATATAATTTAATTTAATTATTAATAGTTTAGTTTATAAATTCATTTATTATACAGTATACGTTTAATGTCATATTTTTTTATCGTACTATTAAAGAGCTGGACTCTTCTTGTACATCCTGATTTAATTTGTACATCTTGATTTAATTGATTTAATTTTTAATAAAGAATAAAGAATAAAGAATATTTTGAATTAATGAAACATCAAGAACATTTTGGTGAGATTGAATCTTCTTGTACATCCGGATTTAATTGATTTAATTTTTAATAAAGAATAAAGAATATAGAATATTTGGAATTAATGAAACATCAAGAACATTTTGGCTTTCTTTTGCAGTTTCCCTTTGTTCTGCGATTACATTTTAATTGTAATGTCTACGTAAAATATGACGCTTGTAACTGTGGGGATTAGTAAAACACTGGGCACAAGGAGCTTCCAAAACATCTGAGGGTGTCATTGGGTTTTAAACCATGTTTTTTTCCAAATGATTAATAAAATTATTAACTACAGGAAACTTTAAACGACATATAAAACACTTCATTTTTTATTGTACTTTTATCTATATTTAGTTATGCATATAAATAAATTTAGATATATAATTTTTTGGATTAGCTATTTAATATTCTTCACATGTACGAAAATAGTATACATGTACGAAAACGGGTAGAGTTTCAAAATGATGAACGTGGTTGTTAATATGAACATCGCGGTTGTCAATATGAAGAAAGCAATGATAAATATGAAGAACGAAAAGAAAATTTTTAATAAAGACAAGTAGAAGTGTTGTCTTCGGCTAGGCCGAAGTCTAAGTACCCCAGACACGAGTAGCTAAAAAAATTATAATTTCGCCACTTAGCAACTTATGTATAAGGACCACGCCCATTTTTGGCAAATATTTTTGTAATGTCTCTAGATACTGCTGGATAGAATCACGTATTAATATTTTGAACCGTTTATGGGATATTGACAACTTTTGTATAAGTACCACACCCATTTTAGGTATAAAAGTTGGTAATAATTGGTAATATTCTTATACCGTTTACATGATATTCACACCTTTTGTATGAGTTAGCGTGGCACACCCATTTTTGGCAAATATATATATATTTGGTTTTTACATTACTTCTAAAATAGCCGTTATTTTCGAGGCCATCAATAAGGTCTAATTTCCATTATATTTTAATTCTAATCGTAGGGACATCAAAATTCTGATCCTGGATATCTCATCAAAAACCAAAATGACAAAATTATATTATATTATATCGCAAATATTCATTTTGCTTAAGCAATGGTGCACATTTCGTACTATAAAAAGTAACGTTTTTGATTTGTTTTTCACAATTTTTGCAAAAAACATCTAGGTCACTTGAATTACCTATTTCAGGTGAATCAAGTGTACCGATATCATCATATTTGGTATTGATAAAATAAATACGTATATAACGCCGCGCTTTAAAAACGTTTTCTCCAATATCGGAAGCTGCAAAATGTTTGTCGCATATTTTTAGTAGTTAGGGCCAAATTTGCCCTAAGGTTTGATCTGGAGGAAATTTAAAAAATTTTGCATCGTTGTCATTTCGCCGAGACCGACGACATGAAGTGATGCACCATACATCATGATTATAATTTTTCCTCGGTGACATCTTATCGATTCGCAATTCGCAATCATAATTTGCCTTTGATAATGAAGGCTCCAAAAAGGAAAACAGCAATTTGCACTTGTAACCAGAGCATGTGTACTTCTCACTATCTGAAAAGAGAGAGAGAGGGGAGAGACGCAGGTCTTTTGAGAACACAAGCACACAAGATCGTGAATGCATGCGTATGTACATACATATGTTTGTGCCGTGAAATTGCGTGGGGTTACGGGAATTGTTTTAAAGTTTTCAGTGGATTTTTATGTTTACAGTATGAAATGAAATTAAACTTCAATTAAAATTAAACAAATTTTTTTAAAATAATAGTTTAAAATAAATTAGAAAATAATAAAAAGGTCAAAACAACATGTGTAGATTTATTCATGCAAACATATGCATGTACATTGTACACACACAATTGCCGATTATCTGCTTGAGCGATGCCTCTTTTTGCAAGAAGCCACTCGTTCTCTACTTTCTTTGCAAAAAGAGAACGAGTGTTTTGTTCGCATCACCTTCCCGACCGCCAGCATCTATGTTGCCGAATGAGTAACTTGTGCTGATTCGGACTCTTGTTATTCTTACTCTATGCTTCCACACTTACTACCATGCAGACTGTGCTGGTTGCTAACTTGGCTTTCGAGAGCTTTGCCCGAAGCTTTAATTATCTAGCAATTAGCTCCCACACTTGCTACCATGCAGAGTGCAATGGTTGCTAGCTTGGCTTTCGAGCTTCCCAAACAAAGTGCTTTGCTTTTTTTTTTTTTTTTTTTTTTTTTTATGACAGATGAAACCAAGCTCAGGGGATGCCCCTATCCATGCACAGCATTTGTTGGTTCCGAAGGGATGACAGGTTAGTGGGAAGGGGGAAAGAGGGAGTAGTGACGGTTTACACTTCGCTTAAATGTTTCGACGCTGTAAGTGGGCGGGAAGACATTCGCAGGGAGATTATTCCACAATCTAACGACGCGACCGAAAAACGAACTCTCAGGTTAATGCGTGGTTCGTTGGAACGGAATCGCGACATAAAAGGGGTGCACCGCTCTGGAAAGCCGAGTAGTTCTGCTAAATACCTGAACCGGAGGAATCAGGCTGGCTACTTCAGAGGAACATTTACCGTGAAAATAGCGGTAAAATAGTGCTACACACCCTACATCACGACGACGCTCCAAGGTTTCAATAGAGCTGGATACCCTACTGTCCCCTATAAGTTTTAACGCACGACATTGGACTCGGTCTAGGAGCTGAAGATATGCCCGCGAAGCTCCCGACCATATATGCGAATTGTACTCCATTTTCGGACGGATATAAGTGGTGTAGATACAACGAAGATCGGTTGGAGTGAAGTACTTCTTACACCGCTTAAGAAAGCCTAAGCACTTGGCTGCTTCTTTCGACACGTCAAAGATGTGATCGTTCCAGCGAAGATCGCATTGGATTGACATGCCCAGAACATCAAGAGCCTCCGACTCATTAATATCCACACCACCCATATTTAAAGGTGGAAAGTTGTCGCCCGCCAGACGCTTGTGGGTCAACAAACAGCATTGGATCTTCCGCGCATTAAAATCGACCCGATTCGCTTGACCCCACTCCTGGATTTTGTTGAGGTCAGATTGGAGTGTGTCATTCATAATTCTGCGCTTTCTATTGATCTCCAGAATAGAAGGACGCTTGGAGAATGAATATGAATGACAAATGCTGCTGTCATCAGCAAACGAGTAGACGGGGTTTGATGTCAATGACAGAAGGTCATTGATGAAAATAAGAAAAAGTGTCGGAGACAGGACCGAACTCTGCGGAACTCCAGCATTAATGGAGTGCTCTTCGGAAGCAAAGCCGTCTATCACAACCCGAATAGAACGGCCGCTGAGGAAACTCGATATCCATCGAGTGAAAGTATTACCGACACCATAAGCAGCCAGTTTAGACACGAGTGCTTTATGCCACACCCGGTCAAATGCCTTGGAGATATCCAGAGCAACAACCTTGCTCTCACCGAACCGGTGAATGCAACTGCTCCACCGTTCTGTGAGAAACGCCATCAGGTCGCCGGTGGAACGGTGAGCACGGAAGCCGTACTGGCGATCACTGATCAACTCGTTGCTCTCTAGATACCTCATCAATTTAAAATTTACAATGCTCTCCATGACTTTAGAGAGCACTGAGCAGATTGCTATGGGCCGGTAATTTGCAGGATTCGTAGCCTCACCTTTTTTGGGAACTGGCTGCACATTGGCAATCTTCCAGGAAGCGGGAAAAACTCCTGAAGTAAAAGATAAATTAAAGAGATTGCGCAATGGGCGAGCCAGTGTTGAGGCACACTTTCTCAACACATGGGCTGAAATGCCATCCGGTCCCGAGGACTTATTGACATTGAGGTCTGCAAGCACTCTTTTAACAGCTCGCGTTCGAAAATGCATCTGAGGCATAGCATGAGATACACCATCAACCGCGGGCAGTGGTTGACTACTCTCAGGAAGAGAGCAGTTTTCAGCAAACATTTTGGCTAATAAGTTTGCTTTATCAACCGAGTGAGTGAAGGTCTGATCGTCCTTAAGGAGAGTTGGAATAGACGATTTCGTCTGATTTTTCACCCTCCCCACAAACGACCAAAAGTTCTTGCTACCCTTATGGTATTCAAGAACTCTGCGTCTAAGGCGCTGCTCGTAAAGAACTTTTTCGCGCCTTAGAGTGGCATTGCACCTATTTCTGGCCTGATTGCGCAGCAGTTTAGTATCAGCAGTTTTATTTAAACGCCAATTCCTAAATGCTTCCTCTTTAGACCTGACTGCTTGTCTGCAAGTCGCATTAAACCAGGAATGGTCTTTTGGTTTAATGGAAATTCTTTTATAAGGTATGAAAGACCTCATACCAAATAAAATTATATTTTCTACCAATTTTGCTGCAGCATTTATGTTTCTATCTCTGAAACACAATTGCCAATTGAAACGGCTGAAAAAGCAGTTCAGCGCATCCCAATTAGCCTTCTCATAAAGCCACACTTTCCGCTTCGGAGCTGTCTGGTGAGCGGATTGAAGACTAGTATATGGGAAGGTAGCAGAAATTGTAGCGTGGTCCGAATTACCAAGAGGTGCAAGAACATTCACATCATACTTGCTGTGATGTGAAGTTAGAAAAAGATCCAGAATATTTTGGTTTTGCCCATCAACGCAGGGAAAGTGCGTTGGTTCCTTCACTAATTGAGTCAAATTATTAGACTCAGCAAATAACTCAACATACAAACCCTCGGGTGTCGTGTGACTCGAATGACGTAGCCAATTGGAATTATGAACATTGAAATCACCAGCAACAACAATTTCACTGTTCGGATACGATTCCAGAATTTTAGAGATCGAATCAGAGAGACTGTCCAGTTTATCAAAAGTTGGCAGCCTCCCTAGACCCGGGCTTCTATAAACGAAGCAAAAGTGCAGGATGTGCGACTGGATTTTGAACTTAACCCACATGGAGCTAAATTCGGCATCCGTGCAAAGGTGTTGCTGACACTGGTACGCAACATCACTGCGAATGTATAAGGCGAGGCCTCTGTGAGGTAAAAATAATGGCAGTAGATGGTACCCCGGCATGTGAAAGTCCAGTGGACCCTCAGACACCTGGGTCTCACCCAGTGCCATTATATGCGGTTGGTGAGTACAAATATGCGCATAGACCGCGAAGAAATTCGCCCTCAAGCCACGTACATTAGTGGAGTCTATGCGGAATTTTGTCATCGCCGCCCACTGTAGCGAAGTGTAAGGTCAGCCGTACAAGCAGCCACGCGTACGACGCAAGCAAAGCAAAACGCGACAAGACAAGTGTTATGCCTTTATCTTGCCGCGCTTCAGCCCACGCAGCACTCACAGCCGCATGCACACCTAACGGGACCAGGAAGAAGGAGGAGGAGTGAAAGCAAACGAAATGCTGGTTCTCTGCGTTCTCTCTGCTGGCTCGCATGGTTCTCTGCGTTCCGTTTGATTGTGTATTATTTGTTGTAATTGATAGAATTTTTATTTATTTTGTTGTTAAGCTGAGTTGCTAATAAGTGCACTATTGTTTGTTTATGGAAAACTGTTGTTTGGTGAAGTTTATTATTGTAATAAAAGTGTTTCGCGGCGTGGGTAATTGTTTGCACTATTGTTTTCGGTTTTATTTGCGCGAACACTAATTAACAACAAGTACTGGCGGGCACACCATCCGCCTCCGTCCGCGGTCACATCACAACTGCATTAAAAGGCTGCTTGCATTAAAAGGCTGAACTTGGCCTTGACTCACTAACTGAGTTATTAATAAGTGCCAATGTTCTTGAAGTATGAATGCGACATACAACACCGCTATATGATAAAAGCATCATTAAAAAGGAACACTATAGGTACTCGTCATATCTACAGTCGTATAAAAACAATGATGAGATAAGGATTGCAGTTCAAAACCAAGATCTATACGTTTTACCCAGTGAGACCTTGATTTATATTGAAGGAAGAGTCACCTTCGAAAATGGGAATGCAACTTCAAGCGCAAAATTAAAATGCAATTGTATGGCATTCATGTTTGATGAAATTCGTTATGAGATTAATGGATTGGAGATTGATCGTTAGTATATAACAGTAGTATATACATGGCGTTTCTGGACCACAACAACAACAGGTAAAATCATAGCTCCACATGTGGAGAATGTGGAGCAAATGTGGAGCACAACAACAACAACAACAACAACAACAGCAACCTCACAGAGTGGCCAGATCGATTTTTTTCAAATTTTTTTTTTTTAATTTTTTTTTTAATTTTTTTTCTATTTTTTTTTAATTTAATTTTAAACGTTTTTTTAAACTTTTTTTTAACTTTTTTTTTAAACTTTTTTTTGTAAACTTTTTTTTTGTAAACTTTTTTTTTCAAAAAATTTTTTTTTAAACCTTTTTTTGTTTAAACTTTTTTTTAAACCTTTTTTTTAAACTTTTTTTTTAAACTTTTTGTTAACTTTTTTTTAACTTTTTTTTAAACTTTTTTTTCAAAATTTTTTTTTTAAACTTTTTTTTTTAAAAAAAATTTTTTTTTATTAAACTTTTTTTGTGTGGCAACCCTGGTGATCGAGTCAGGTGGCAACCCTGGTGGTCTGGCGGACGGACAGACGGCTAACGGACTGACGGCTGGCGGCTGACGGTCGCGGTGGCAGCACGCTAAGCAGAGGATTCCTAAGCAGAAGCTGGGTAAGCAGAAGTAGTTGTTGTTTATTTCTGCTTTGAGACGCTGCCCAGAAGTATAGTAAAACTTAATGTAAACATTGAGGGAGCGGTTCAAGCTGTGGCTCGCATCCACGGTCTGAAGCGCGGAGTTGTTATTTTAAGAAATATGAAACTCGCCTTATTGTTCTTGTTGTTGTTGTTGTAGTTTTTATTTAATTGCTTGGTTTCGAATTGTGTCTTGACTCGAATTTGTCAGGAATTAAATTAATGTAAACATTTTCGAAGAATGTGAGAAAATTATGCGGAACTGAACCGAACATGATCGAACACAGAGACGGATCTCTTCGTTATCTCCATTTCAGTTTTGCTGATATGTTCTTTTTTTTCTTTTATCTTATAAGGGTTTCCGCTGGAATATGAAAGATCTGAAATTTATAATCAAACTTCATTCCGTATCTGAATGTAGCAGTGGACAGTTGTTAAATTTTAGAGTAAAAATTTTGACAAAATATTTTAAAAGAGTCTAAAACTTAAATATAAAAAGGAAGGTTTTAAAAAGCGAAAACATTATAAAAAAGTGAAAACATTTTAAAAAATTGTCAACAAAAAGTGTAAAACTTAAATATAAAACTTAAATAAAGTTTTAAAAAGTTGAGAGAAAGTGTGCTGAACATTATAAAAGCAAAAACATTTTAAAAATTGAACAAAAAACAGTAAATATAGAAAATATTTACAAAAAAAATAGAAAAAACTTTAATAAAAAAGTTTAAAAAGTGTGCAGAACATTATAAAGTGAAAAAATTTTAAATTATTATAAAAAAAACAACAACAAGAACAACAACAACAGCAATAGCAACCAAAACAAACTTTCTCTATAGCCCTGCTCGTCCGTCTGTCTGTCTGTTTGTCTGTCTGTTGAAATCACGGTTACGAGAGAACGAAAAGAGATGTCGCGATGAAATTTGGCACAAATATTCTTTGTTATGTAGGGCTGTTTGGTATTGAAAACGGGCGTGATCGGTAAACAGCCACGCCTACTTTACATACGAAATATAAAGGCACCTCGTTTCAAAAAATGTTATAATCTGAATAATGCATAAACCTTGTGAGATATTAAGGTGTAATTTTATTCCGAAACATATAGCGTCATTACTAAAACGCTTGAAAAAATAGGCGTGCCACGCACACTGATAACAAAGTTGGCAATATCTTGTAAACGGTATAAGATATTAACACGAAATTTTGTCACGAAGTATCTATAAGTATTACCAATTTGTATATTCGCGTGGTTCGCCCACTTATACAAAAGTTGTCAATATCCCATAAACGGTTATATTAATACCTTCGTAATTCTATTTAACAGTACCTATAGACATTACAAAAACATTTGACCGAAATGGGCGTGCTCCGCCTAATTATACAAAAGCTGTTAAGTGGCGAAATTATAATTTTTTTCAGTTACTCGGGTGTAGGATATTTAGATTTCGGCCAGGCCGAAGACAACACTCTTACTTGTTTTTCATTCTTCTTAGCATCTGCTTAAACAGCTAACAGATCAGATCAGGTATACCAGATCAGATCAGGTGTACCAGATCTGATCAGGTGCAACAGCTGATCAGGTCAGTTCAGATCATATCAGGTATATCAGATCAGATTAGATGCAACAGCTATCAGATCAGTTCAAAAGCTGTTTTCATACTAGTATGAAAGTATCGGGAAGTGCCCGTGAGGGTACTCAATCGAATGCTCCGGTGGTTGCCACCGCTGCCTCTGGGTCGTTCGGTGAGCGGCTCAAGGCAGTCACGGGTGCCCTCATTGGGGTCCTTTATGAGGGTGACGGTGTCACCCGATTGCTGACCCGTCGCATTTTAGATGTAGCCGGGGGGTATGAGCGAATGCTCATCGAGCTTGCTGGGGAGAACGAGCGTCTGAAAGGACGCTTGGAGGAACGAGGAGCCGCCAGTAGCGGGTTCGTGGCGCCGGTGGGTGCTGGTGGCAGCACCGTTGTGGCAGCTCGTGAACGCTTGCCTCCTCTCTCTATCTTCACACTTAACCTTTTCACTTTTTTTCTTATCTCTTATCTTTCACGCCCTATAATACTAGTTAATTAATATAATTTAATTTAATTATTAATAGGTTAGTTTATAAATTCATTTATTATACAGTATACGTTTAATGTCAAATTTTTTTATCGTACTATTAAAGAGCTTGACTCTTCTTGTACATCCGGATTTAATTGATTTAATTTTTAATAAAGAATAAAGAATAAAGAATATTTGGAATTAATGAAACATCAAGAACATTTTGGCTTTCTTTTGCAGTTTCCCTTTGTTCTGCGATTACATTTTAATTGTAATGTCTACGTAAAATATGACGCTTGTAACTGTGGGGATTAGTAAAACACTGGGCACAAGGAGCTTCCAAAACATCTGAGGGTGTCATTGGGTTTTAAACCATGTTTTTTTCCAAATGATTAATAAAATTATTAACTACAGGAAACTTTAAACGACATATAAAACACTTCATTTTTTATTGTACTTTTATCTATATTTAGTTATGCATATAAATAAATTTAGATATATAATTTTTTGGATTAGCTATTTAATATTCTTCACATGTACGAAAATAGTATACATGTACGAAAACGGGTAGAGTTTCAAAATGATGAACGTGGTTGTTAATATGAACATCGCGGTTGTCAATATGAAGAAAGCAATGATAAATATGAAGAACGAAAAGAAAATTTTTAATAAAGACAAGTAGAAGTGTTGTCTTCGGCTAGGCCGAAGTCTAAGTACCCCAGACACGAGTAGCTAAAAAAATTATAATTTCGCCACTTAGCAACTTATGTATAAGGACCACGCCCATTTTTGGCAAATATTTTTGTAATGTCTCTAGATACTGCTGGATAGAATCACGTATTAATATTTTGAACCGTTTATGGGATATTGACAACTTTTGTATAAGTACCACACCCATTTTAGGTATAAAAGTTGGTAATAATTGGTAATATTCTTATACCTTTATTCACACCTTTTGTATGAGTTAGCGTGGCACACCCATTTTTGGCAAATATATATATATTTGGTTTTTACATTACTTCTAAAATAGCCGTTATTTTCGAGGCCATCAATAAGGTCTAATTTCCATTATATTTTAATTCTAATCGTAGGGACATCAAAATTCTGATCCTGGATATCTCATCAAAAACCAAAATGACAAAATTATATTATATTATATCGCAAATATTCATTTTGCTTAAGCAATGGTGCACATTTCGTACTATAAAAAGTAACGTTTTTGATTTGTTTTTCACAATTTTTGCAAAAAACATCTAAGTCACTTGAATTACCTATTTCAGGTGAATCAAGTGTACCGATATCATCATATTTGGTATTGATAAAATAAATACGTATATAACGCCGCGCTTTAAAAACGTTTTCTCCAATATCGGAAGCTGCAAAATGTTTGTCGCATATTTTTAGTAGTTAGGGCCAAATTTGCCCTAAGGTTTGATCTGGAGGAAATTTAAAAAATTTTGCATCGTTGTCATTTCGCCGAGACCGACGACATGAAGTGATGCACCATACATCATGATTATAATTTTTCCTCGGTGACATCTTATCGATTCGCAATTCGCAATCATAATTTGCCTTTGATAATGAAGGCTCCAAAAAGGAAAACAGCAATTTGCACTTGTAACCAGAGCATGTGTACTTCTCACTATCTGAAAAGAGAGAGAGAGAGAGGGGAGAGACGCAGGTCTTTTGAGAACACAAGCACACAAGATCGTGAATGCATGCGTATGTACATACATATGTTTGTGCCGTGAAATTGCGTGGGGTTACGGGAATTGTTTTAAAGTTTTCAGTGGATTTTTATGTTTACAGTATGAAATGAAATTAAACTTCAATTAAAATTAAACACATTTTTTTAAAATAATAGTTTAAAATAAATTAGAAAATAATAAAAAGGTGAAAACAACATGTGTAGATTTATTCATGCAAACATATGCATGTACATTGTACACACAATTGCCGATCATCTGCTTGAGCGATGCCTCTTTTCGCGAGAAGCCACTCGTTCTCTACTTTCTTTGCAAAAAGAGAACGAGTGTTTTGTTCGCATCACCTTCCCGACCGCCAGCATCTATGTTGCCGAATGAGTAACTTGTGCTGATTCGGACTCTTGTTATTCTTACTCTATGCTTCCACACTTACTACCATGCAAACTGTGCTGGTTGCTAACTTGGCTTTCGAGAGCTTTGCCCGGAGCTTATAATTATCTAGCAATCAGCTCCCACACTTGCTACCATGCAGAGTGCAATGGTTGCTAGCTTGGCTTTCGAGCTTCCCAAACAAAGTGCTTTGCTTGCATTAAAAGGCTGAACTTGACCTTGACTCACTAACTGAGTTATTAATAAGTGCAAATGTTCTTGCCTTGACGGTTCCGATTACTCGGAACTTGAAGTATGAATGCGACATACAACACCGCTATATGATAAAAGCATCATTAAAAAGGAACACTATAGGTACTCGTCATATCTACAGTCGTATAAAAACAATGATGAGATAAGGATTGCAGTTCAAAACCAAGATCTATACGTTTTACCCAGTGAGACCTTGATTTATATTGAAGGAAGAGTCACCTTCGAAAATGGGAATGCAACTTCAAGTGCAAAATTAAAATGCAATTGTATGGCATTCATGTTTGATGAAATTCGTTATGAGATTAATGGATTGGAGATTGATCGTTCACGTCACTTGGGCGTATATATATGGCGTTTCTGGACCACAACAACAACAGGTAAAATCATAGCTCCACATGTGGAGAATGTGGAGCAAATGTGGAGCACAACAACAACAACAACAACAGCAACCTCACAGAGTGGCCAGATCGATTTTTTTCAAATTTTTTTTTAATTTTTTTTTAATTTTTTTTCTATTTTTTTTTTAATTTTTTTTAAACGTTTTTTTAAACTTTTTTTTAACTTTTTTTTAAACTTTTTTTTTGTAAACTTTTTTTTTTCAAAAAATTTTTTTTTAAACTTTTTTTTTAAACCTTTTTTGTTTAAACTTTTTTTTAAACCTTTTTTTTAAACTTTTTTTTAAAACTTTTTTTTAACTTTTTTTTTACTTTTTTTTAAACTTTTTTTCAAAATTTTTTTTTTAAACTTTTTTTTTTTTAAAATTTTTTTTTTATTAAACTTTTTTTTGTGTGGCAACCCTGGTGATCGAGTCAGGTGGCAACCCTGGTGGTCTGGCGGACGGACAGACGGCTAACGGACTGACGGCTGGCGGCTGACGGTCGCGGTGGCAGCACGCTAAGCAGAGGATTCCTAAGCAGAAGCTGGGTAAGCAGAAGTAGTTGTTGTTTATTTCTGCTTTGAGACGCTGCCCAGAAGTATAGTAAAACTTAATGTAAACATTGAGGGAGCGGTTCAAGCTGTGGCTCGCATCCACGGTCTGAAGCGCGGAGTTGTTATTTTAAGAAATATGAAACTCGCCTTATTGTTCTTATTGTTGTTGTTGTAGTTTTTATTTAATTGCTTGGTTTCGAATTGTGTCTTGACTCGAATTTGTCAGGAATTAAATTAATGTAAACATTTTCGAAGAATGTGAGAAAATTATGCGGAACTGAACCGAACATGATCGAACACAGAGACGGATCTCTTCGTTATCTCCATTTCAGTTTTGCTGATATGTTCTTTTTTTTCTTTTATCTTATAAGGGTTTCCGCTGGAATATGAAAGATCTGAAATTTATAATCAAACTTCATTCCGTATCTGAATGTAGCAGTGGACAGTTGTTAAATTTTAGAGTAAAAATTTTGACAAAATATTTTAAAAGAGTCTAAAACTTAAATATAAAAAGGAAGGTTTTAAAAAGCGAAAACATTATAAAAAAGTGAAAACATTTTAAAAAATTGTCAACAAAAAGTGTAAAACTTAAATATAAAACTTAAATAAAGTTTTAAAAAGTTGAGAGAAAGTGTGCTGAACATTATAAAAGCAAAAACATTTTAAAAATTGAACAAAAAACAGTAAATATAGAAAATATTTACAAAAAAAATAGAAAAAACTTTAATAAAAAAGTTTAAAAAGTGTGCAGAACATTATAAAGTGAAAAAATTTTAAATTATTATAAAAAAAACAACAACAAGAACAACAACAACAGCAATAGCAACCAAAACAAACTTTCTCTATAGCCCTGCTCGTCCGTCTGTCTGTCTGTTTGTCTGTCTGTTGAAATCACGGTTACGAGAGAACGAAAAGAGATGTCGCGATGAAATTTGGCACAAATATTCTTTGTTATGTAGGGCTGTTTGGTATTGAAAACGGGCGTGATCGGTAAACAGCCACGCCTACTTTACATACGAAATATAAAGGCACCTCGTTTCAAAAAATGTTATAATCTGAATAATGCATAAACCTTGTGAGATATTAAGGTGTAATTTTATTCCGAAACATATAGCGTCATTACTAAAACGCTTGAAAAAAATAGGCGTGCCACGCACACTGATAACAAAGTTGGCAATATCTTGTAAACGGTATAAGATATTAACACGAAATTTTGTCACGAAGTATCTATAAGTATTACCAATTTGTATATTCGCGTGGTTCGCCCACTTATACAAAAGTTGTCAATATCCCATAAACGGTTATATTAATACCTTCGTAATTCTATTTAACAGTACCTATAGACATTACAAAAACATTTGACCGAAATGGGCGTGTTCCGCCTAATTATACAAAAGCTGTTAAGTGGCGAAATTATAATTTTTTTCAGTTACTCGGGTGTAGGATATTTAGATTTCGGCCAGGCCGAAGACAACACTCTTACTTGTTTTTCATTCTTCTTAGCATCTGCTTAAACAGCTAACAGATCAGATCAGGTATACCAGATCAGATCAGGTGTACCAGATCTGATCAGGTGCAACAGCTGATCAGGTCAGTTCAGATCATATCAGGTATATCAGATCAGATTAGATGCAACAGCTATCAGATCAGTTCAAAAGCTGTTTTCATACTAGTATGAAAGTATCGGGAAGTGCCCGTGAGGGTACTCAATCGAATGCTCCGGTGGTTGCCACCGCTGCCTCTGGGTCGTTCGGTGAGCGGCTCAAGGCAGTCACGGGTGCCCTCATTGGGGTCCTTTATGAGGGTGACGGTGTCACCCGATTGCTGACCCGTCGCATTTTAGATGTAGCCGGGGGGTATGAGCGAATGCTCATCGAGCTTGCTGGGGAGAACGAGCGTCTGAAAGGACGCTTGGAGGAACGAGGAGCCGCCAGTAGCGGGTTCGTGGCGCCGGTGGGTGCTGGTGGCAGCACCGTTGTGGCAGCTCGTGAACGCTTGCCTCCTCTCTCTATCTTCACACTTAACCTTTTCACTTTTTTTCTTATCTCTTATCTTTCACGCCCTATAATACTAGTTAATTAATATAATTTAATTTAATTATTAATAGTTTAGTTTATAAATTCATTTATTATACAGTATACGTTTAATGTCATATTTTTTTATCGTACTATTAAAGAGCTTGACTCTTCTTGTACATCCGGATTTAATTGATTTAATTTTTAATAAAGAATAAAGAATAAAGAATATTTGGAATTAATGAAACATCAAGAACATTTTGGCTTTCTTTTGCAGTTTCCCTTTGTTCTGCGATTACATTTTAATTGTAATGTCTACGTAAAATATGACGCTTGTAACTGTGGGGATTAGTAAAACACTGGGCACAAGGAGCTTCCAAAACATCTGAGGGTGTCATTGGGTTTTAAACCATGTTTTTTTCCAAATGATTAATAAAATTATTAACTACAGGAAACTTTAAACGACATATAAAACACTTCATTTTTTATTGTACTTTTATCTATATTTAGTTATGCATATAAATAAATTTAGATATATAATTTTTTGGATTAGCTATTTAATATTCTTCACATGTACGAAAATAGTATACATGTACGAAAACGGGTAGAGTTTCAAAATGATGAACGTGGTTGTTAATATGAACATCGCGGTTGTCAATATGAAGAAAGCAATGATAAATATGAAGAACGAAAAGAAAATTTTTAATAAAGACAAGTAGAAGTGTTGTCTTCGGCTAGGCCGAAGTCTAAGTACCCCAGACACGAGTAGCTAAAAAAATTATAATTTCGCCACTTAGCAACTTATGTATAAGGACCACGCCCATTTTTGGCAAATATTTTTGTAATGTCTCTAGATACTGCTGGATAGAATCACGTATTAATATTTTGAACCGTTTATGGGATATTGACAACTTTTGTATAAGTACCACACCCATTTTAGGTATAAAAGTTGGTAATAATTGGTAATATTCTTATACCGTTTACATGATATTCACACCTTTTGTATGAGTTAGCGTGGCACACCCATTTTTGGCAAATATATATATATTTGGTTTTTACATTACTTCTAAAATAGCCGTTATTTTCGAGGCCATCAATAAGGTCTAATTTCCATTATATTTTAATTCTAATCGTAGGGACATCAAAATTCTGATCCTGGATATCTCATCAAAAACCAAAATGACAAAATTATATTATATTATATCGCAAATATTCATTTTGCTTAAGCAATGGTGCACATTTCGTACTATAAAAAGTAACGTTTTTGATTTGTTTTTCACAATTTTTGCAAAAAACATCTAAGTCACTTGAATTACCTATTTCAGGTGAATCAAGTGTACCGATATCATCATATTTGGTATTGATAAAATAAATACGTATATAACGCCGCGCTTTAAAAACGTTTTCTCCAATATCGGAAGCTGCAAAATGTTTGTCGCATATTTTTAGTAGTTAGGGCCAAATTTGCCCTAAGGTTTGATCTGGAGGAAATTTAAAAAATTTTGCATCGTTGTCATTTCGCCGAGACCGACGACATGAAGTGATGCACCATACATCATGATTATAATTTTTCCTCGGTGACATCTTATCGATTCGCAATTCGCAATCATAATTTGCCTTTGATAATGAAGGCTCCAAAAAGGAAAACAGCAATTTGCACTTGTAACCAGAGCATGTGTACTTCTCACTATCTGAAAAGAGAGAGAGAGAGGGGAGAGACGCAGGTCTTTTGAGAACACAAGCACACAAGATCGTGAATGCATGCGTATGTACATACATATGTTTGTGCCGTGAAATTGCGTGGGGTTACGGGAATTGTTTTAAAGTTTTCAGTGGATTTTTATGTTTACAGTATGAAATGAAATTAAACTTCAATTAAAATTAAACACATTTTTTTAAAATAATAGTTTAAAATAAATTAGAAAATAATAAAAAGGTCAAAACAACATGTGTAGATTTATTCATGCAAACATATGCATGTACATTGTACACACAATTGCCGATCATCTGCTTGAGCGATGCCTCTTTTCGCGAGAAGCCACTCGTTCTCTACTTTCTTTGCAAAAAGAGAACGAGTGTTTTGTTCGCATCACCTTCCCGACCGCCAGCATCTATGTTGCCGAATGAGTAACTTGTGCTGATTCGGACTCTTGTTATTCTTACTCTATGCTTCCACACTTACTACCATGCAGACTGTGCTGATTGCTAACTTGGCTTTCGAGAGCTTTGCCCGGAGCTTATAATTATCTAGCAATCAGCTCCCACACTTGCTACCATGCAGAGTGCAATGGTTGCTAGCTTGGCTTTCGAGCTTCCCAAACAAAGTGCTTTGCTTGCATTAAAAGGCTGAACTTGACCTTGACTCACTAACTGAGTTATTAATAAGTGCAAATGTTCTTGCCTTGACGGTTCCGATTACTCGGAACTTGAAGTATGAATGCGACATACAACACCGCTATATGATAAAAGCATCATTAAAAAGGAACACTATAGGTACTCGTCATATCTACAGTCGTATAAAAACAATGATGAGATAAGGATTGCAGTTCAAAACCAAGATCTATACGTTTTACCCAGTGAGACCTTGATTTATATTGAAGGAAGAGTCACCTTCGAAAATGGGAATGCAACTTCAAGTGCAAAATTAAAATGCAATTGTATGGCATTCATGTTTGATGAAATTCGTTATGAGATTAATGGATTGGAGATTGATCGTTCACGTCACTTGGGCGTATATATATGGCGTTTCTGGACCGCAACAACAACAGGTAAAATCATAGCTCCACATGTGGAGAATGTGAAGCAAATGTGGAGCACAACAACAACAGCAACCTCACAGAGTGGCCAGATCGATTTTTTTCAAATTTTTTTTTAATTTTTTTTTAATTTTTTTTCTATTTTTTTTTAATTTTTTTTAAACGTTTTTTTAAACTTTTTTTTAACTTTTTTTTAAACTTTTTTTTAAACCTTTTTTGTTTAAACTTTTTTTAAACCTTTTTTTTAAACTTTTTTTTTAAACTTTTTTTTAACTTTTTTTTAACTTTTTTTTAAACTTTTTTTCAAAATTTTTTTTTTAAACTTTTTTTTTTTAAAAAATTTTTTTTTTATTAAACTTTTTTTGTGTGGCAACCCTGGTGATCGAGTCAGGTGGCAACCCTGGTGGTCTGGCGGACGGACAGACGGCTAACGGACTGACGGCTGGCGGCTGACGGTCGCGGTGGCAGCACGCTAAGCAGAGGATTCCTAAGCAGAAGCTGGGTAAGCAGAAGTAGTTGTTGTTTATTTCTGCTTTGAGACGCTGCCCAGAAGTATAGTAAAACTTAATGTAAACATTGAGGGAGCGGTTCAAGCTGTGGCTCGCATCCACGGTCTGAAGCGCGGAGTTGTTATTTTAAGAAATATGAAACTCGCCTTATTGTTCTTGTTGTTGTTGTTGTAGTTTTTATTTAATTGCTTGGTTTCGAATTGTGTCTTGACTCGAATTTGTCAGGAATTAAATTAATGTAAACATTTTCGAAGAATGTGAGAAAATTATGCGGAACTGAACCGAACATGATCGAACACAGAGACGGATCTCTTCGTTATCTCCATTTCAGTTTTGCTGATATGTTCTTTTTTTTCTTTTATCTTATAAGGGTTTCCGCTGGAATATGAAAGATCTGAAATTTATAATCAAACTTCATTCCGTATCTGAATGTAGCAGTGGACAGTTGTTAAATTTTAGAGTAAAAATTTTGACAAAATATTTTAAAAGAGTCTAAAACTTAAATATAAAAAGGAAGGTTTTAAAAAGCGAAAACATTATAAAAAAGTGAAAACATTTTAAAAAATTGTCAACAAAAAGTGTAAAACTTAAATATAAAACTTAAATAAAGTTTTAAAAAGTTGAGAGAAAGTGTGCTGAACATTATAAAAGCAAAAACATTTTAAAAATTGAACAAAAAACAGTAAATATAGAAAATATTTACAAAAAAAATAGAAAAAACTTTAATAAAAAAGTTTAAAAAGAAGAAGAAGAAAAGGAGAAGTTGAAGAGCCGGGCACCAAAAGCGAAAGCAGACGCGGTTATTATTAAACCAGCTGAGGGCTGCACTTATGCAGAAGTTCTAAAAAGCCTGCGAAACAACGCTCAGCTAGAAGCTTCAGCAAATGTGCGATGTATTCGCAAAACAAAAACAGGAGCCTTACTAATGGAACTCGACAAGGGAGAGGAGGTCAGGCCCGAGCTTTACGAGAAGCTAAAGGAAACGCTGAAAGAGTCTGCTGAAGTTATCAGCGTTAAGCCTACAGTTACAGTAGAGATTCGGGATCTTGATGCACTCACCGTCGACAGGGAGGTTATTAAGGCAGTCAAGGAACTTCTTCCAAACGAAGAAGAACAACTGACGGTTTCCATCACTAAACCAAATAGTAGAGAACAGGTACGGGCTTACGTAACTCTGTCGCAAAAAAGTTCGGAAATACTCCTAAAAGCCGGAAATATAAAAATAGGCTTGATAAGAGCCAAAATGCGAGTACACATCAGAGCCAAGAGATGCTACAGGTGCTTTGGAATCGGACATCAGCAATGGGATTGCAAAGGGCCAGACAGGAAAGGGAAAGGCCTCTGCATTCGATGCGGGGAACCCGGGCATAAAATGAAGAACTGCATCAAGACTCCGAGTTGCTGCCTATGCACCGAGGCAGGGTACAGCCCGGTGGACCACCTCCCGGGATCTGGCAAATGCGCGACAGCTAAAAACGTTGCTGACAGAAGGAAATGAAAATTCTCCAAGCAAACATGCACAGGAGCAAAACAGCGGACTCACTAATGGCTCAACTCGTTATGGAGAAAGAAGCTGACGCCGTAATAATAAGCGAGCAGTACAGGAAAATAGACAACGGTACCTGGGTGGAAGACGAGACCGGCACGGCGGCAATTTGGCTACCCCCATCCAGACTTCCTTTTACAACGAGCCAAGGATCTGGAAACAGTTATGCTTGGGTTAAGGGTCATCACTTTACACTAATGAGCTGTTACTTGACGCCTAGTGACAACATAGAAGAATTTCAAAAAAAGTTAAATACGATTGAAGACAAAGCTTCGGAAATCGGAGGAGCTCTGATAATTGCGGGGGACTTCAACGCCAGAGCTTCAGAATGGGGTATGCCCGTAACCGATTCACGCGGTAGAAGAATACTGGACATGGCAGCTAGACTTGGGCTTGCGATAGCCAACATAGGAGCCACTCCAACTTTCAGAAGGCCTGGATGCGAAGGCACCATCCCAGATATAACTCTGGTATCGGACAGTATAGCTGGATCACTTACAAACTGGAGCGTGATTGAGGACTACACTGGTAGCGACCATCAGTACATATGGTACAGAGTCGAACGGACAACTAGACACTCTCCAGAAAGCACACGACAAAGTACCCGCAAATGGAATGTGTCAAGGCTAGACACCACTCTGCTACTTGTCACCCTAGACCACGCAAACAATTGTAGAAATTATGGAGGTAACGCTAACTGCCAAAACGAAAGCGAACAGGTTATGCACGACATCAGGAAGGCATGTGATGCAGCTATGCCAAAACTAGGAAGAAACCCAAAAAGGAAAGCCGTATATTGGTGGACCCGAGAAATAGCAGAGCTCAGAAGAAATTGTCTACAGAAAAGACGCAAATTTACCAGAACTAGAAGCAGAGGGCCAGCCACAAACGAAGAAGTCGAATACAAAGCTGCTAAGAAAGAGCTTAAGTCTGCTATTGCACGCAGCAAAAAGAGGAAATGGGAAGAGCTTCGAAGCGACGTAAACACCAACCCATGGGGCATGGGGTATAAGATTGTGATGAAGAAGTTAGGGGCAAAACCAGCGCCGCCCTCTCTTGACAGCGAAAAAATGGAAGAGATAGTGAACACACTCTTTCCGACACAAGAGACGCCCTTGTACAGAGAGGAGTCACATAGAGGAGAAACACCCCAACTTTTCACCGAGGAAGAGCTTAGAAGAGCCGCAAACACTTTGAAGAAGAATAAAGCTCCAGGGCCAGATGGGATCCCGTCCGAAGTACTCAAAGTCATGGCGAACGAACGCCCCCAAACTCTGCTAAGAATGTATAACGCCTGCCTGGTAGAAGGCACATTTCCAACACCATGGAAACGGCAACAACTGATATTGATTGACAAAGGCAAAGGAAACCGACAGAGCGCGGAAGCATACCGCCCATTGTGTTTACTAGATACGGCTGGAAAGCTGCTGGAAAGACTGATCAAACCAAGACTAACTGCCGCGATTGACGAGGCTGGCGGCCTGTCGACCAGACAATACGGTTTCAGACCAGGCAGATCTACATTGGGAGCCATACAAGATGTCATAGACAGTGTTGAGGCCACGCGTAGAGAAAACCCGTACTCCAGACACCTGGTTTTACTAGTAACGCTAGATGTGAGAAATACATTCAACAGCGTCAATTGGACTGACATCATAAATACCTTAAAAAAATAGATTCAAGATACCCCAGTACTTGATGAGAATGATCCGGAGTTATTTCCAGGACCGCGTGCTCCTATATGACACCACAGACGGACCAAGAAGGAAACAAATAACTTCAGGCGCGGCGCAAGGGTCAATACTAGGACCTGACTTGTGGAACGTCAATTATAACGGAATCCTCGAGATCGGCATGCCCGATGACACCCACCTGGTGGCATATGCTGACGATATTGCAGCAGTTATAACCGCCCGCAATACGGAAGATCTACAACGCAAGTTAAACCAGGTTATGAGGCGGACGAAGTCGTGGCTAGACGTGCACGGGCTGAAGCTAGCTACGGAGAAAACAGAAATACTCCTTCTAACAAGGCGTCATATCCCCCTCGAGATCGAGATGCAAGTTTTTGGGACACCGATCATCACACAGAGAGTAGTGAAGTATCTAGGAATGAGACTGGACTCCAAGCTGAACTACTGGGAGCAAATAAAGCACGCGATGAAGAAAGCCGGCCAAGCAACAGCCTCCCTCAGTAGATTGATGGCAAATGTAGGCGGCCCAAAACTAAGTAAGAGAAACCTCCTAATGGCAACCACGAACACAATTTTGCTACACGGTTGTGAGCTATGGGCAGACGCACTAAATGCGGAATGTCGTAGAAAGTTGCTGTCTTCAGTACAAAGGACAGCATCACTTAGGGTAACCTCAGCGTATCGGACAGTCTCCGAGGCAGCAGTATCCGTTATTAGCGGAAATATTCCTATCGATCTCCTAGCAGAAGAGCGAAAGGAACGATGGCACGCAAGTGGGATAAGTAATCAAAAAGAACTTAGAAAACAGACATATCAGAAATGGCAACACAGGTGGAATGCCGAGTATCGAGGCAGATGGACTAGAAAGCTGATTCCACAGATCGAAGCATACACGAATAGAAGCTTTGGGGAAGTGAACTATTATCTCACTCAAATGCTATCAGGGCACGGGTATTTCAGCAGATACCTCTATGTAATCGGCAAGTCAGCGGAGCCCCACTGTATTTACGGAGATGCAGACGAAGATGATGCAGAACACACCATGTTTAAGTGCACAAGATGGCATGCAGAACGTGCTAGAATCGAACAAAGCATCGGCTCCATATCACCGGAGAACATTGTGGAAAAAATGCTAAGAAGCGAAGAAACTTGGCAAATCATAGCTAGATATGCGGAAGAGATCCTCAGAAAGAAAAAAAGGGAATGGTATAGTCATACAAAAGAAAACCGAAAGCTTTTTATTTAAGTGTTCGGTACGGGACTCTGGCGAGACTGAGTATACCCCGGCAAGAAACTTCGTTACAACACATTTTCTTTTTATTTATTGAAGGAAATTAGAAAATTTCTTAACAGCATAGCATTTTGAAGCGCACAACTTCGTTACAACACATTTTCTTTTTATTTATTGAAGGAAATTAGAAAATTTCTTAACAGCATAGCATTTTGAAGCGCATCCATTATGGGAATGGCACATTCTTTGCAGTAAGTATGTATGTTGTAAAATTTCAAAGTTGCTGCAGCCCAATTCTTCCACGTTAATTACGGGCACGTTGAAAATTTCTTCAACCCATTTGGATTTTTCAGCTCCCTTAACATATACGGGTGTGTTTTTAAGATTTTGCTTCACGAAATATTTTACACTGCTAAAGTCGATGAAGCCATCATTCCATGTGAAACCATGATGATTACGATTTAACCACTGTACTTATTTTTGAGACTGACGTGTTAATTTGTTAAATCCATATGGCGGTCTTATAATAAAATTCTGGTACTCATTAAAGCTGAAGGTAATTGTCAACTCTTTGACGATAGATTCATTAAAATTTCCTTTGAAGCCCTGCACATCCAGAGTAATAAATTTTTCATTCTCCTTTTGCACTTAGACGACTTTTTGAATTTCACCAGTCGTTTGTGTATATTCAATTATTTTCTCGTGTATGAGTACGCAATAGGCTGATGTGTTGGCTGGAATATTCTTTGATGTCTTAAATTTAATTCTAATATCACTTGGCCCACTTTATTCGCTTCGTTTTGATGACTAACATCCACTACAATTATCGGTTCAGTATCTTTGAAATCTCCAGGCAGCAACAGAGGTTGAGATTCACGATTAAAATAGCTTTGTTGAAATTTATGAATACATATCATACAGCAGAGCATAACGATCACGGTCGAAATTCAGTTTAAGGTCATCATACGGATATATATCAGAGTTTAAGTGCACTTTAACATCAGTCAAATGGCAATGTTGAAACTTGTTGTCCCGTCGAAAAGTAATCAGTATAAAGCATGGTCTTTCATTCTGCGTAGATAATTTAACGTTCCACAGGTGGTTGCTTCCTTAAGCAAGTGATATATTGAAATGGCAATCGCAACTGCGGAATGCTATTGATAAAAATCATCGGCTTTTAATTATTTGAAAGAGTTGTAGTCTAGAAAAATCAGCCAACTGCACATGAGGAATTTTCCATGTAATATTTGTAATAATCTGCTTTAATTTTTCGGTTGCAACACTTGAAGAAATAACATTTTCGTCTGATTTCGTACGCAGTAGTACAAGTTCATGTCTAGCATTTAAGATAATTTTATTAAAGTCTTCAGCAAATCCCAGTAGCATTTTCAATGGTGTGCAAAAATTAAAATATCCATCCTTTATTTAAACTTCATTCTTTGCAAACCAACCAGCATTTATAAGTATGTTACACTCAGTCGGATTTAAAGAGACGTAAGTTTTCACTGTTGTAAGTAGTATATACTATATAGTACTATATGGCGTTTCTGGACCACAACAACAGGTAAAATCATAGCTTCACATGAGGAGAATGTGGAGCAAATGTGGAGCACAACAACAACAACAACAACCTCACAGAGTGGCCAGATCGAGGATTTTGGTGGACACAGTGGCCGGATCGATTATTTAAATTTTTTTTTTAAATTTTTTTTTCTAAACTTTTTGTTTTAACTTTTTTTTTAAACTTTTTTTTAAACTTTTTTTTAAACTTTTTTTAACCTTTTTTTAAACTTTTTTTTTAACTTTTTTTTAAACTTCTTTTAAACTTTTTTAACTTTTTTTTTAAAATTTTTTTTTTTTTTAATTTTTTTTTAAACTTTTTTTTTTAACTTTTTTTTGAAATTTTTTTTTTACTTTTTTTTTAAAATTTTTTTTATTAAACTTTTTTTTTTGGGTGGCAACCCTGGTGGTCGAGTCAGGTGGCAACCCTGGTGGTCTGGCGGACGGACAGACGGCTAGCGGCTGAGGGTCGCGGTGGCAGCATGCTAAGCAGAGGCTTCCTAAGCAGAAGCTGCGTAAGCAGAAGTAGTTGTTGTTTATTTCTGCTTTGTTTTTGAGACGCTGCCCCAGAAGTATAGTAAAACTTAATGTAAACATTGAGGGAGCAGTTCAAGCTGTGGCTCGCATCCACGGTCTGAAGCGCGGAGTTGTTATTTTAAGAAATATGAAACTCGCCTTATTGTTCTTGTTGTTGTTGTTGTAGTTTTTATTTAATTGCTTGGTTTCGAATTGTGTCTTCACTCGAATTTGTCAGGAATTAAATTAATGTAAACATTTTCGAAGTATGTGAGAAAATAATGCGGAACTGAACCGAACATGATCGAACACAGAGACGGATCTCTTCGTTATCTCAATTTCAGTTTTGCTGATATGTTCTTTTTTTTCTTTTATCTTATAAGGGTTTCAGCTGAAGTATATAAATGAATGTGTACTCTTAAATTTTACATCTTATTGTTTTCTTAATTCTTGGAATTAGCTTAATTGAAAAATACGGTATACAACCGTAACATGCGAGTTTTTTTCCCATTTTATAAAATAATGTAATAGAACAAATAGAATTCAGTCAGCAATCAACTATTAACTAAACAAGATGAACCACGTAAACATGTCAACATTTTTAACTCGAGTTCATGAGTTTTTAGTAACTCACAGAGAAAATATACTGGAGGAGCATTTTGATTACATTTTAACAGGCTATACAAAACTAACCAAATACAAAGATGCCTTTGCGATTGTCTCCAAATATGGATGTCATTATACTACATGTTGCTGGTCTTCTAGTGAAACTGTGGATGGACCAGACACCTGCGTTTGCTGCACTATAAATTTAACTATTACCAGAATAAATAAATTGTTATCATTTTATACAAGACTCTATAAATAAAAGGCGACATATTTATAAAATTATTTTATTTATTTATTTATTTTTATTAAAATCTTTTTGACAATTTGTAAAATATGTTTCGAGTAGTGGTTGCGATTGAGGAAAGTCGACCTGAACCTCCAAGCGAAAAACTTTTTCCAACAGTTTTATTAAATAATAGTTGCCATTGCTGAATTCTGCTATGGTCGCATCACCTATATGGTTGAATTTTTGTGGTAGGAAAACAACGCAATCTTCCACCTCCATTAGTATGCGATCCCCAAACTTTGTTGTTGTTCTGCGAACATTTTTTATGATGTAGAATCTGTTGGGTTCCATATCCTTGACATGAAGGATATTTTTCTGGTTGGAGTTCTTTTGATTGAAGTCCTTCACAGCAGCGAACGAGAGAGGAAAGTCACTTTGTTGGAGCTGATTCATGTTACTAATATTATTTTAACTTTTTATAACAAATTATTTTATCAAATTTTTTTTTAACGTTGACTGCACCTGACTAAAGTTACACAAAGACTGAATATCTGGAACTAAAATGTAGTATTAATATAACGACTACATAGACAGCGTGGAATATTGTTTACATAAGTGCAGTACTCTTAGAAGTATATAAAAAATATTTGAGAAAATTATCTTCACCACCATCAACATATTTTCAATATCGTTCAAATTCAACACACCATATAAACACTTATTTTTTCCTATTAAAAGGTTTAATAAAAAGTATATAGTATATATATATATTTCTTTTTTATTTATTATTTAACATATAAAGAAATTTTAGACATAGATGACCTCAGTTATATGAATTATAGTCTTGATGTTGAGTGTAGTTGTAACGTACTCCTTCTCCCAAATAATTTATTATTTCATGTGGTGGTTGCAAGTTTCCAAAACTATCAAAATATTCTTTGCAGTGCCTATCTTTGTAATATGCTACCCAATGAGTACCAGGGCCCTTTGATGTATCCAGATTAACGATTCCACATTCTTGTTGACGAGGTTGTTTCGGGAGACTGTCTCGCATAAAAATACTTCTGAAATGCGGTAGATTCTTTGCATGTTTCATCAAGTCGACGTCTGTGAGGGCTCTTTTGGGTAGATTCTTTAAAAGTTTTTTGGTTGTGGACTATAATATAAACCCAATCCTTTTCTGTATGGTTTCAAGTATAAGCCTTTTCCCATGGCGATGGCTTCATGGCCTTATTATGTCGATTCGCTTCCTCCAATTGTTGTCGAGCGGTTTTTGTATCATTAATTGCTTTTGCGATTGAAGCTCCTCCAGATGCTAAGCCTCCAACAGCTCCCAGAGCAGTTAAAATGGGTACTAATGATAGAAACCCTCCTACTTTAGGAACGGGTATAACGCGTGGAATGTTAACCATCGACTTCTTCCGTCCGAAAGAATTTTTTACAAAGTTTTACTTTTGTGCGAATTTTCTAGCACTGGGAATATGAGTAAATATTTTCTTGCTACATTTCTTTTTAACTTTTCTCTTAATTTTCTTAAGTGTTTTATTCATCGTGTTCCCCATGCTGAATTTTACTTTACCTTTCATCGCGTTTGTAACTAAGTATGCGTTTATTCGCTCACTAAATTTGCTGTCTTTTGATTTTACTCTCTGCCACGCCCTTTCAGCTAATATTTTATCTGCTTCGTGACGCTTATTCAAGTCTCGAGTTTTATCATAAGCAATATCGTGCTCTCTTCATGCAGCGTCCAGTGGAATACTTCTCTTATCGCCTCTTGCCAAGTGTTCTGTTAGTTTAGTTCCTGGACCACAAAATTGATAATTCGGTAAATGAAGTTCAATTGGAAGAGAATTTATAACACTATTTAATAAACCTCTTCCGGTTACTGATTGTTTAGAACTGATATGTTTCTTATAAATTATACCCATTTTATATCTTTTCATCTACTCGTACTGAATGAAAATGTATATAAATGTGTGGTTATTACATACTTATATTAATTGTTAAAATGCGTTTCATTAAACAAGACAGAAATATAATAATAAAGAATATGGATCTAGTAACTAATAATGTTTCCAAATCAAGACACAGTTTCCTGTTACCAAATTCAATAAAATGTCTCATTGTTGGACCTTCGAATTGTGGAAAGACCAACGTTATGTTAAGTTTAATAGAAAGTCCGAATGGACTAAAATTCGCAAGTATATACTTATACTCAAAGTCATTGTATCAACCAAAATATGAATATTTAAAGCAATTAATAAATCCAATTCAAAATGTTGGATTATTTACATTTTCGGAAAACGAACAAGTCCTCAAACCAGATGAAACAAAAACCAACTCCATTATGATATTCGATGATGTTGCTTGTGAGAAGCAAAACAACATTCGCGAATACTTTTGTATGGGTCGACACAAATGCATCGATTGTTTTTATTGAGGTCAAACATATACACGAATTCCTAAGCATTTAGTACGTGATAATGCTAACATGATTATTATATTCAAACAAGATGAAATGAATTTGAAACACATATACAATGATCATGTGGGAACATACATGACTCTTGGAAAGTTTTTAAATATATGTAGAGAATGTTGGAAAGATAAATATGGAGTTCTGGTAATCAGCAAAGATGAAGCGATTGATGAAGGACGTTATAGAAAAGGCTTTGATATTTACATCCAACTATAAATAAAAGCACTCCCGATAATTTCATACTAGTATGCAAACAGTCTTTGAACTGATCTAATAGCTGATACACCTGATCTGATCTGATGGCTGATATAACCGATTATAAGAATGAATGAAAAAATATTAAAAGACTTGGTAAAAACCAGACTTA
Source organism: Sicus ferrugineus (assembly GCA_922984085.1). NCBI lineage: Eukaryota > Metazoa > Arthropoda > Insecta > Diptera > Conopidae > Sicus > Sicus ferrugineus. Next base: position 28,784,970 of record OV277348.1, on the reverse strand, counting down.
TTTTGAAACAGAAATTTCGGAACTTAAAACTGACTAAAGCAGATGTAGAAAATCAAATAGAAGAGTCACTTAAGCCAATCACAAAACCTCTAAAGGTTTGTTAATGAGATACCACTCAGACTAAAAACAAGTACCCCACACAAAGCAAAGAAAGAGATTGATTTTACGGACGAAACTCTTACCAAGAGTAATGAAGACGATACCTTTTTCTCTCAAATGGATGATACAGATGATGCAAACAAATCAACAAAATTCCATCAACAAATTCTATCACAATTAGAGGAACAAAATGGGCTGGACACCGCATATGGACCGAACAGAGGATCGAATGGTGAATGGAGGTTCGGAAATAGTGCTTTGGAAATGCGTGATGATAAAATATTCATCTCAAACAAACTTTTTGGAACCTCACCCCTACTTCTTTCAACCTTACACCCGGTCTCTTTGAATTATTGTTTTACAAGACACCATCAAAGTATGACGAAGCAGATCTACAAGTTTACAAAACAATTCTAATCAATACTAATGCTCACAAACGTAACTATAATGAAAATGAACAAATTAAGGGAACCAAGGCTTTCAAGTACACCAACATCATAAAAGGATTAATCAGTGATAAATCTTTGCTGTCCACACCACTTCAACATAGAAAAGGAACCGGATTGATGAAAGTAAATCCTCAAAAGCTTAATTATATTTTTTGGAATGATCCGAAAGAATTAGTAGATTGAGACTTTTATTATCATCACAATCAGCTGGGCATAACAATCACACCAACGAAATTATTTCCATCATTGAGGATGGAATCTCATCTCTCAATTCCTCAATGATGGAAATAATTTCGTTGGTGTGATTGTTATGCCCAGCTGATTGTGATGATAATAAAAGTCTCAATCTACTAATTCTTTCGGATCATTCCAAAAAATATAATTAAGCTTTTGAGGATTTACTTTCATCAATCCGGTTCCTTTTCTATGTTGAAGTGGTGTGGACAGCAAAGATTTATCACTGATTAATCCTTTTATGATGTTGGTGTACTTGAAAGCCTTGGTTCCCTTAATTTGTTCATTTTCATTATAGTTACGTTTGTGAGCATTAGTATTGATTAGAATTGTTTTGTAAACTTGTAGATCTGCTTCGTCATACTTTGATGGTGTCTTGTAAAACAATAATTCAAAGAGACCGGGTGTAAGGTTGAAAGAAGTAGGGGTGAGGTTCCAAAAAGTTTGTTTGAGATGAATATTTTATCATCACGCATTTCCAAAGCACTATTTCCGAACCTCCATTCACCATTCGATCCTCTGTTCGGTCCATATGCGGTGTCCAGCCCATTTTGTTCCTCTAATTGTGATAGAATTTGTTGATGTAATTTTGTTGATTTGTTTGCATCATCTGTATCATCCATTTGAGAGAAAAAGGTATCGTCTTCATTACTCTTGGTAAGAGTTTCGTCCGTAAAATCAATCTCTTTCTTTGCTTTGTGTGGGGTACTTGTTTTTAGTCTGAGTGGTATCTCATTAACAAACCTTTAGAGGTTTTGTGATTGGCTTAAGTGACTCTTCTATTTGATTTTCTACATCTGCTTTAGTCAGTTTTAAGTTCCGAAATTTCTGTTTCAAAATAAGTCTGGTTTTTACCAAGTCTTTTAATATTTTTTCATTCATTCTTATAATCGGTTATATCAGCCATCAGATCAGATCAGGTGTATCAGCTATCAGATCAGTTCAAAGACTGTTTGCATACTAGTATGAAATTATCGGGAGTGCTTTTATTTATAGTTGGATGTAAATATCAAAGCCTTTTCTATAACGTCCTTCATCAATCGCTTCATCTTTGCTGATTACCAGAACTCCATATTTATCTTTCCAACATTCTCTACATATATTTAAAAACTTTCCAAGAGTCATGTATGTTCCCACATGATCATTGTATATGTGTTTCAAATTCATTTCATCTTGTTTGAATATAATAATCATGTTAGCATTATCACGTACTAAATGCTTAGGAATTCGTGTATATGTTTGACCTCAATAAAAACAATCGATGCATTTGTGTCGACCCATACAAAAGTATTCGCGAATGTTGTTTTGCTTCTCACAAGCAACATCATCGAATATCATAATGGAGTTGGTTTTTGTTTCATCTGGTTTGAGGACTTGTTCGTTTTCCGAAAATGTAAATAATCCAACATTTTGAATTGGATTTATTAATTGCTTTAAATATTCATATTTTGGTTGATACAATGACTTTGAGTATAAGTATATACTTGCGAATTTTAGTCCATTCGGACTTTCTATTAAACTTAACATAACGTTGGTCTTTCCACAATTCGAAGGTCCAACAATGAGACATTTTATTGAATTTGGTAACAGGAAACTGTGTCTTGATTTGGAAACATTATTAGTTACTAGATCCATATTCTTTATTATTATATTTCTGTCTTGTTTAATGAAACGCATTTTAACAATTAATATAAGTATGTAATAACCACACATTTATATACATTTTCATTCAGTACGAGTAGATGAAAAGATATAAAATGGGTATAATTTATAAGAAACATATCAGTTCTAAACAATCAGTAACCGGAAGAGGTTTATTAAATAGTGTTATAAATTCTCTGCCAATTGAACTTCATTTACCGAATTATCAATTTTGTGGTCCAGGAACTAAACTAACAGAACACTTGGCAAGAGGCGATAAGAGAAGTAATCCACTGGACGCTGCATGAAGAGAGCACGATATTGCTTATGATAAAACTCGAGACTTGAATAAGCGTCACGAAGCAGATAAAATATTAGCTGAAAGGGCGTGGCAGAGAGTAAAATCAAAAGACAGCAAATTTAGTGAGCGAATAAACGCATACTTAGTTACAAACGCGATGAAAGGTAAAGTAAAATTCAGCATGGGGAACACGATGAATAAAACACTTAAGAAAATTAAGAGAAAAGTTAAAAAGAAATGTAGCAAGAAAATATTTACTCATATTCCCAGTGCTAGAAAATTCGCACAAAAGTAAAACTTTGTAAAAAATTCTTTCGGACGGAAGAAGTCGATGGTTAACATTCCACGCGTTATACCCGTTCCTAAAGTAGGAGGGTTTCTATCATTAGTACCCATTTTAACTGCTCTGGGAGCTGTTGGAGGCTTAGCATCTGGAGGAGCTTCAATCGCAAAAGCAATTAATGATACAAAAACCGCTCGACAACAATTGGAGGAAGCGAATCGACATAATAAGGCCATGAAGCCATCGCCATGGGAAAAGGCTTATACTTGAAACCATACAGAAAAGGATTGGGTTTATATTATAGTCCACAACCAAAAAACTTTTAAAGAATCTACCCAAAAGAGCCCTCACAGACGTCGACTTGATGAAACATGCAAAGAATCTACCGCATTTCAGAAGTATTTTTATGCGAGACAGTCTCCCGAAACAACCTCGTCAACAAGAATGTGGAATCGTTAATCTGGATACATCAAAGGGCCCTGGTACTCATTGGGTAGCATATTACAAAGATAGGCACTGCAAAGAATATTTTGATAGTTTTGGAAACTTGCAACCACCACATGAAATAATAAATTATTTGGGAGAAGGAGTACGTTACAACTACACTCAACATCAAGACTATAATTCATATAACTGAGGTCATCTATGTCTAAAATTTCTTTATATGTTAAATAATAAATAAAAAAGAAATATATATATATACTATATACTTTTTATTAAACCTTTTAATAGGAAAAAATAAGTGTTTATATGGTGTGTTGAATTTGAACGATATTGAAAATATGTTGATGGTGGTGAAGATAATTTTCTCAAATATTTTTTATATACTTCTAAGAGTACTGCACTTATGTAAACAATATTCCACGCTGTCTATGTAGTCGTTATATTAATACTACATTTTAGTTCCAGATATTCAGTCTTTGTGTAACTTTAGTCAGGTGCAGTCAACGTTAAAAAAAAATTTGATAAAATAATTTGTTATAAAAAGTTAAAATAATATTAGTAACATGAATCAGCTCCAACAAAGTGACTTTCCTCTCTCGTTCGCTGCTGTGAAGGACTTCAATCAAAAGAACTCCAACCAGAAAAATATCCTTCATGTCAAGGATATGGAACCCAACAGATTCTACATCATAAAAAATGTTCGCAGAACAACAACAAAGTTTGGGGATCGCATACTAATGGAGGTGGAAGATTGCGTTGTTTTCCTACCACAAAAATTCAACCATATAGGTGATGCGACCATAGCAGAATTCAGCAATGGCAACTATTATTTAATAAAACTGTTGGAAAAAGTTTTTCGCTTGGAGGTTCAGGTCGACTTTCCTCAATCGCAACCACTACTCGAAACATATTTTACAAATTGTCAAAAAGATTTTAATAAAAATAAATAAATAAATAAAATAATTTTATAAATATGTCGCCTTTTATTTATAGAGTCTTGTATAAAATGATAACAATTTATTTATTCTGGTAATAGTTAAATTTATAGTGCAGCAAACGCAGGTGTCTGGTCCATCCACAGTTTCACTAGAAGACCAGCAACATGTAGTATAATGACATCCATATTTGGAGACAATCGCAAAGGCATCTTTGTATTTGGTTAGTTTTGTATAGCCTGTTAAAATGTAATCAAAATGCTCCTCCAGTATATTTTCTCTGTGAGTTACTAAAAACTCATGAACTCGAGTTAAAAATGTTGACATGTTTACGTGGTTCATCTTGTTTAGTTAATAGTTGATTGCTGACTGAATTCTATTTGTTCTATTACATTATTTTATAAAATGGGAAAAAAACTCGCATGTTACGGTTGTATACCGTATTTTTCAATTAAGCTAATTCCAAGAATTAAGAAAACAATAAGATGTAAAATTTAAGAGTACACATTCATTTATATACTTCAGCTGAAACCCTTATAAGATAAAAGAAAAAAAAGAACATATCAGCAAAACTGAAATTGAGATAACGAAGAGATCCGTCTCTGTGTTCGATCATGTTCGGTTCAGTTCCGCATTATTTTCTCACATACTTCGAAAATGTTTACATTAATTTAATTCCTGACAAATTCGAGTGAAGACACAATTCGAAACCAAGCAATTAAATAAAAACTACAACAACAACAACAAGAACAATAAGGCGAGTTTCATATTTCTTAAAATAACAACTCCGCGCTTCAGACCGTGGATGCGAGCCACAGCTTGAACTGCTCCCTCAATGTTTACATTAAGTTTTACTATACTTCTGGGGCAGCGTCTCAAAAACAAAGCAGAAATAAACAACAACTACTTCTGCTTACGCAGCTTCTGCTTAGGAAGCCTCTGCTTAGCATGCTGCCACCGCGACCCTCAGCCGCTAGCCGTCTGTCCGTCCGCCAGACCACCAGGGTTGCCACCTGACTCGACCACCAGGGTTGCCACCCAAAAAAAAAAGTTTAATAAAAAAAATTTAAAAAAAAAAGTAAAAAAAAAATTTCAAAAAAAAGATAAAAAAAAAGTTTAAAAAAAAATTAAAAAAAAAAAAATTTTAAAAAAAAAGTTAAAAAAAGTTTAAAAGAAGTTTAAAAAAAAGTTAAAAAAAAAGTTTAAAAAAAGGTTAAAAAAAGTTTAAAAAAAAGTTTAAAAAAAAGTTTAAAAAAAAGTTTAAAAAAAAAGTTAAAACAAAAAGTTTAGAAAAAAAAATTTAAAAAAAAAATTTAAATAATCGATCCGGCCACTGTGTCCACCAAAATCCTCGATCTGGCCACTCTGTGAGGTTGTTGTTGTTGTTGTTGTGCTCCACATTTGCTCCACATTCTCCTCATGTGAAGCTATGATTTTACCTGTTGTTGTGGTCCAGAAACGCCATATAGTACTATATAGTATATACTACTTACAACAGTGAAAACTTACGTCTCTTTAAATCCGACTGAGTGTAACATACTTATAAATGCTGGTTGGTTTGCAAAGAATGAAGTTTAAATAAAGGATGGATATTTTAATTTTTGCACACCATTGAAAATGCTACTGGGATTTGCTGAAGACTTTAATAAAATTATCTTAAATGCTAGACATGAACTTGTACTACTGCGTACGAAATCAGACGAAAATGTTATTTCTTCAAGTGTTGCAACCGAAAAATTAAAGCAGATTATTACAAATATTACATGGAAAATTCCTCATGTGCAGTTGGCTGATTTTTCTAGACTACAACTCTTTCAAATAATTAAAAGCCGATGATTTTTATCAATAGCATTCCGCAGTTGCGATTGCCATTTCAATATATCACTTGCTTAAGGAAGCAACCACCTGTGGAACGTTAAATTATCTACGCAGAATGAAAGACCATGCTTTATACTGATTACTTTTCGACGGGACAACAAGTTTCAACATTGCCATTTGACTGATGTTAAAGTGCACTTAAACTCTGATATATATCCGTATGATGACCTTAAACTGAATTTCGACCGTGATCGTTATGCTCTGCTGTATGATATGTATTCATAAATTTCAACAAAGCTATTTTAATCGTGAATCTCAACCTCTGTTGCTGCCTGGAGATTTCAAAGATACTGAACCGATAATTGTAGTGGATGTTAGTCATCAAAACGAAGCGAATAAAGTGGGCCAAGTGATATTAGAATTAAATTTAAGACATCAAAGAATATTCCAGCCAACACATCAGCCTATTGCGTACTCATACACGAGAAAATAATTGAATATACACAAACGACTGGTGAAATTCAAAAAGTCGTCTAAGTGCAAAAGGAGAATGAAAAATTTATTACTCTGGATGTGCAGGGCTTCAAAGGAAATTTTAATGAATCTATCGTCAAAGAGTTGACAATTACCTTCAGCTTTAATGAGTACCAGAATTTTATTATAAGACCGCCATATGGATTTAACAAATTAACACGTCAGTCTCAAAAATAAGTACAGTGGTTAAATCGTAATCATCATGGTTTCACATGGAATGATGGCTTCATCGACTTTAGCAGTGTAAAATATTTCGTGAAGCAAAATCTTAAAAACACACCCGTATATGTTAAGGGAGCTGAAAAATCCAAATGGGTTGAAGAAATTTTCAACGTGCCCGTAATTAACGTGGAAGAATTGGGCTGCAGCAACTTTGAAATTTTACAACATACATACTTACTGCAAAGAATGTGCCATTCCCATAATGGATGCGCTTCAAAATGCTATGCTGTTAAGAAATTTTCTAATTTCCTTCAATAAATAAAAAGAAAATGTGTTGTAACGAAGTTGTGCGCTTCAAAATGCTATGCTGTTAAGAAATTTTCTAATTTCCTTCAATAAATAAAAAGAAAATGTGTTGTAACGAAGTTTCTTGCCGGGGTATACTCAGTCTCGCCAGAGTCCCGTACCGAACACTTAAATAAAAAGCTTTCGGTTTTCTTTTGTATGACTATACCATTCCCTTTTTTTCTTTCTGAGGATCTCTTCCGCATATCTAGCTATGATTTGCCAAGTTTCTTCGCTTCTTAGCATTTTTTCCACAATGTTCTCCGGTGATATGGAGCCGATGCTTTGTTCGATTCTAGCACGTTCTGCATGCCATCTTGTGCACTTAAACATGGTGTGTTCTGCATCATCTTCGTCTGCATCTCCGTAAATACAGTGGGGCTCCGCTGACTTGCCGATTACATAGAGGTATCTGCTGAAATACCCGTGCCCTGATAGCATTTGAGTGAGATAATAGTTCACTTCCCCAAAGCTTCTATTCGTGTATGCTTCGATCTGTGGAATCAGCTTTCTAGTCCATCTGCCTCGATACTCGGCATTCCACCTGTGTTGCCATTTCTGATATGTCTGTTTTCTAAGTTCTTTTTGATTACTTATCCCACTTGCGTGCCATCGTTCCTTTCGCTCTTCTGCTAGGAGATCGATAGGAATATTTCCGCTAATAACGGATACTGCTGCCTCGGAGACTGTCCGATACGCTGAGGTTACCCTAAGTGATGCTGTCCTTTGTACTGAAGACAGCAACTTTCTACGACATTCCGCATTTAGTGCGTCTGCCCATAGCTCACAACCGTGTAGCAAAATTGTGTTCGTGGTTGCCATTAGGAGGTTTCTCTTACTTAGTTTTGGGCCGCCTACATTTGCCATCAATCTACTGAGGGAGGCTGTTGCTTGGCCGGCTTTCTTCATCGCGTGCTTTATTTGCTCCCAGTAGTTCAGCTTGGAGTCCAGTCTCATTCCTAGATACTTCACTACTCTCTGTGTGATGATCGGTGTCCCAAAAACTTGCATCTCGATCTCGAGGGGGATATGACGCCTTGTTAGAAGGAGTATTTCTGTTTTCTCCGTAGCTAGCTTCAGCCCGTGCACGTCTAGCCACGACTTCGTCCGCCTCATAACCTGGTTTAACTTGCGTTGTAGATCTTCCGTATTGCGGGCGGTTATAACTGCTGCAATATCGTCAGCATATGCCACCAGGTGGGTGTCATCGGGCATGCCGATCTCGAGGATTCCGTTATAATTGACGTTCCACAAGTCAGGTCCTAGTATTGACCCTTGCGCCGCGCCTGAAGTTATTTGTTTCCTTCTTGGTCCGTCAGTGGTGTCATATAGGAGCACGCGGTCCTGGAAATAACTCCGGATCATTCTCATCAAGTACTGGGGTATCTTGAATCTAGAGCAGGACCCATGGGGTAAGGGCTATAAGCTGGTGATGGGTAAGCTCTGCTCGCCCGCACCAGACTTGGAACAGAGAAAAGTTCTGAGCATCATAGATGCCCTGTTCCCGACCCATCCCGATGTATCTGACGCTCGTGCGTTTGCTGGGGAGGAGGACATTCCATTGTTTGGGGTGGATGAGCTAATTACGGCAGAGCGCAGCATGAAGTCTGGTAAGGCTCCGGGCCCCGACGGTGTGCCGGCGGAGGCCATCAAAGCCGTTGCCCGTAACCGTCCGGATCTCTTGCTTAACATGTACAACGTGTGTCTTAGGGCGGGTGTATTTCCAGCTTGCTGGAAAAAGGCGCGTTTGGCTTTGATCCCAAAGGGCAAAGGTGATGCCAATTCTCCATCATCGTATCGACCACTGTGCATGTTAAACACGGCGGGAAAGATGATGGAGGCCTTGCTTAAAATGCGGCTGGGGGCTGCCATTGAGCAGGCTGGTGGTCTCTCCAACCGGCAGCATGGCTTTAGAAAGGGGCACTCTGCGATTGATGCAATCAGCGAAGTGACCCAAGCTGTGAAACGGGCCGAAACTGCATGCCACCAGGCAAGGCCGATAGTGCTCCTCGTGACCCTCGATGTGAGGAACGCGTTTAACTCGGCAGGGTGGAGTGACATGTTTCACGCGCTCGAGCAGACCTTCAGAGTACCAGCATATCTCTCGGCTATACTGAGGGACTATCTGAACGACCGCTGGCTTCTCTACGTGACGACACAGGGAACGGGTCAAAGGCGGGTGACTGCTGGAGTGGCACAGGGATCGGTGCTTGGGCCTGAGCTGTGGAATGTCACGTACGATGGCCTGCTGCGCCTGGAAATGCCGGCTGATGCTTTCCTTGTTGCGTTTGCCGATGATGTCGCCGCCGTCATAACAGCACGCAGTCCTGAACTGGCTCAACTTGTGCTTAATCAAGTGATGCGCAGGGTTAGCGGGTGGATGGGCGACCACGGTCTCCAGTTGGCTGTAGCCAAAACGGAGATCGTGATTCTTACGAAGAGGCGAGTCCCCACTTCGTTGACTATGATGGTTGGAGCCCAACCGGTGAAAACAAGCAGGTTCGCGAGATATTTAGGAGTAAAGTTGGACAACCGACTCACATACTGGGACCATATCCGCGGGGTCTGTGACGGGGTTGCCCAGAAGACGGCGGCGCTGAGCCGGTTAATGGCGAATGTAGGTGGGGCGAGGCAGCATACGAGGAGGCTCCTGCTCGTCTCCGTACAGTCAGCCCTACTCTATGGTGCGGAAATATGGGCGGACGCCCTTCGAGTTAAAAAATATAAGACAAGGATGGCCGCCGTCCAGCGTCGCGGGGCATTGCGGGTTAGCTCGGCGTACCGTACTGTGTCCGCAGATGCAGCACTTGTTGTGGCCGGCTGTATTCCAATAGAGCTGCTTGCTCAGGAGCGGAAAGAAATCTATCTGCAAAGCTCTACAATAGGACGGGCGGCCGCCGCGGAGCAAGCGCGTGAGGGCGCACTTGTTTCTTGGCAACGAAGATGGGACGCTAGTACTAGGGGACAGTGGACTCGGAGAATCATACGCGATGTGCGCGAGTGGTATGGGCGACGACATGGTGAGGTGAGTTTTTATCTGACACAGTTCCTTACTGGACATGGATACTTCCGTAAGTATCTGCACAGGATGGGAAAGGTGGGCTCACCGTGCTGCGTGCTGTGTGACTGCGAGGAGGACGATGTCTGGCATACCTTCTTCGCCTGCGAGTTTTTTGCCGAAGAGCGGAGGCTGACTGAGAACTCAGTGGGTATCGGTTACACGGCAAACATCACTGCGGAAAACATCATAGCCGTGATGTTACGGTCAGAGCACGACTGGGACCTGGTGGCGAAGTACGTCGAAGTTATACTCCGCCGCAAGCGTAGTATGGGGTGCCTCCAGTAGGTACGCTTGACCCGTGCTGCGTCCACTGCGGCGAAGATGGCACAGCTTCGAAGCTGTGAAAAGCGGGGCCTGGACGCAGGCACTACGAGGGAGGTCCGGTGGGATCTGATGGGAGCCCCACCCCGAAGTAATGCGAAAGCGGTTCCGGGGTGGAGTCGGGTTCCGTCAAAGAGGGGGACGTTTTAGTGCTTGAAAGCGGCACATACAGGGGTTTGTGACGACAGCCCTGAGATGCGGTACGCATTTTTACCTCCTCTCCTGCGAAAAAAAAAAAAAAAAAAAAAAAAAAATAATAATAATAATAATAATAATAATAATAATAATAATAATAATAATAATAATAATAATAATAATAATAATAATAATAATAATAATAATAATAATAATAATAATAATAATAATAATAATAATAATAATAATAATAATAATAATAATAATAATAATAATAATAATAATAATAATAATAATAATAATAATAATAATAATAATAATAATAATAATAATAATAATAATAATAATAATAATAATAATAATAATAATAATAATAATATGGAGATAAAAAATGGTCTCAGCGTGTTGGAGGCGGCCATCGACGCCATACAGCATCATAGGCGCAGTGACCAAAAAATAAAAGGGACCGGGTCCTCGACGACAGAAAATGCGAAGGAAGCCGGGGCCGCTGTTGCCACTTCTCGGAAGAGGGACATGGGCGCTTTAACTATCCCAAGCAGCAAAAACCCAGAGCAGACGCCGCGGGAACGGCTGAAGAATCAAGAAGGCTCTATACCCTGGAGCGTGGTCGTGCGCAAAAAATCCTCTTCGCGCAAGGATCCGCCCAACGAAGGGGGAATCCCTTCGGGAGAAGGGGACTCAACCCCAATTCGTAAGGCGACACAGGAAATCCAGGCACAGGGAAAAAGAGCGAAGAGGGAAAGGACTCAACGCGCGAGACGGAGTGCCGTCGTCGTAAAGCCGAAAGAAGGCACCACATATGCCGAAATCCTCCGAGCGATTCGTGCAAATGTGCGCCTGGAGGACACGGACACAGTGGTACGCGCGGCTCGAAAGACCAAAGGTGGCGCTGTTCTCCTTGAGCTAGATCAGTGTGGCGACCGAGTAGCGCTGCAAAACTCTATAAAAGAGACTGTGGGGCAGACTGCTGAGACCAGAATCCTTGCCAGTAGGACCCGGCTGGAGGTCCTGGGTATGGACTGTCTCACAACAGCTTCAGAGGTAGAGGACGCAGTACGCCGTGAGCTCTCAAACGACTATAGCGGAGAGCTTAAAGTAGTGGTTTCTGCCACAAATGCCCGAGAACAGCGCATGGCAGTCGTTGAGTTAGAGCACAAACATGCGGGCAAACTCCTCAATGTAGGGAGGATACGAGTGGGCTGGATAAGATGTCGCATCAGGCAACGCATTGATGTACAGCGGTGCTTCAGGTGTCTGGATTACGGTCACCGGAGGCAAAAATGCACGGGACCGGATAGAAGTGGCCTCTGTTCGCGATGCGGGCAGAAAGGACACAAGGCCGCGTCATGCTCCTCAAAACCGCAATGTTACCTGTGTACTGCTGACAACGAGGGTCCAAAGTCTTTGGAACATGTCCCTGGCTCTGGAGCCTGCAAAGCGTTTCGGGTGGCCCTGGACAACGCGAAAGGACGGAGACAATGATTACCGTCCTACAGGGTAATCTGAACGGTAGTCGGGTCGCTGATGAACTGCTATCTCAATTCATCCATGAATACGGGGTGGGCATGGCGGTCATCAGCGAGCCTTACCGAATCAGGAAGCACTGGCTGGTGGATGACTCTGGCGCGGCGGCTCTCTGGGTTGCGGATCCCAGTATACAGATCACGAGCAGCGGGGCTGGAGGTAGTTATGTCTGGGCAAAAACAGAGTCGGCCACTTTCGTGAGCTGTTACTTCTCTCCCAACGACGCCATGGGTGTGTACAGGTCTAAAATTGAAGCCCTGGAGGACGACCTGCGCTGCATTACTGGCGGCCTCGTGATTGCTGGGGACTTTAATGCGCGAGCCATAGAGTGGGGTATGCCACAAACCAACGCAAGAGGCCGGTTTTTATTGGAGATGGCAGCCCGGCTGGGACTAGTTGTCCTTAATGAAGGTACAACCCCGACATACCGCCGGCCCGGCTTTGGGTACTCGATTCCAGACCTTGCCTTGGTGTCGGAGACTCTAGCCCGAAGGACGGTGAACTGGAGGGTGATGGAGGACCTTACAGGAAGCGACCACCAGTACATAACCTTCCGGCTTATGGACGCAGGGCAAAAACAGGTACCTGTACGAGTACATCGACCACTCGGCTGGAACGCCACCAGAATGGATGAGAGCAAATTTGTTGCAGGCCTGATTGAGGGGGCTCGGCACATCCCAACGCTCCCTAGAAATGCCTGCGAGGCGGGCGTAGTGGTCTCCTGCGTGGAGTCTACCATGAATGTGATTCGAGGCGCCTGCAATGCGTCCATGCCCCGAAAGAGGCCGTGGAGAGGTAAGACACAGGTGTACTGGTGGAATGACCAAATAGACGAACTCCGGAGATTTTGCCACAAAATGCGCCGACTGGCGCAACGTGCCGCTGGCCGAACGCAGATGACGGAGAAGGTGGCAGCTTATAAAGCCGCTAAAAAGGCATTGGGCAAGGCTATCCGAGAAAGCAAGGTGCGCTGCTGGAAGGAGCTTTGCGACGGGGTAGAGCAGGACCCATGGGGTAAGGGCTATAAGCTGGTGATGGGTAAGCTCTGCTCGCCCGCACCAGACTTGGAACAGAGAAAAGTTCTGAGCATCATAGATGCCCTGTTCCCGACCCATCCCGATGTATCTGACGCTCGTGCGTTTGCTGGGGAGGAGGACATTCCATTGTTTGGGGTGGATGAGCTAATTACGGCAGAGCGCAGCATGAAGTCTGGTAAGGCTCCGGGCCCCGACGGTGTGCCGGCGGAGGCCATCAAAGCCGTTGCCCGTAACCGTCCGGATCTCTTGCTTAACATGTACAACGTGTGTCTTAGGGCGGGTGTATTTCCAGCTTGCTGGAAAAAGGCGCGTTTGGCTTTGATCCCAAAGGGCAAAGGTGATGCCAATTCTCCATCATCGTATCGACCACTGTGCATGTTAAACACGGCGGGAAAGATGATGGAGGCCTTGCTTAAAATGCGGCTGGGGGCTGCCATTGAGCAGGCTGGTGGTCTCTCCAACCGGCAGCATGGCTTTAGAAAGGGGCACTCTGCGATTGATGCAATCAGCGAAGTGACCCAAGCTGTGAAACGGGCCGAAAGTGCATGCCACCAGGCAAGGCCGATAGTGCTCCTCGTGACCCTCGATGTGAGGAACGCGTTTAACTCGGCAGGGTGGAGTGACATGTTTCACGCGCTCGAGCAGACCTTCAGAGTACCAGCATATCTCTCGGCTATAGTGAGGGACTATCTGAACGACCGCTGGCTTCTCTACGTGACGACACAGGGAACGGGTCAAAGGCGGGTGACTGCTGGAGTGGCACAGGGATCGGTGCTTGGGCCTGAGCTGTGGAATGTCACGTACGATGGCCTGCTGCGCCTGGAAATGCCGGCTGACGCTTTCCTTGTTGCGTTTGCCGATGATGTCGCCGCAGTCATAACAGCACGCAGTCCTGAACTGGCTCAACTTGTGCTTAATCAAGTGATGCGCAGGGTTAGCGGATGGATGGGCGACCACGGTCTCCAGTTGGCTGTAGCCAAAACAGAGATCGTGATTCTTACGAAGAGGCGAGTCCCCATTTCGTTGACTATGATGGTTGGAGCCCAACCGGTGAAAACAAGCAGGTTCGCGAGATATTTAGGAGTAAAGTTGGACAACCGACTCACATACTGGGACCATATTCGCGGGGTCTGTGACGGGGTTGCCCAGAAGACGGCGGCGCTGAGTCGGTTAATGGCGAATGTAGGTGGGGCGAGGCAGCATACGCTCCTCGGTGGGGCGAGGCAGCATACGCTCCTGCTCGTCTCCGTACAGTCAGCCCTACTCTATGGTGCGGAAATATGGGCGGACGCCCTTCGAGTTAAAAAATATAAGACAAGGATGGCCGCCGTCCAGCATCGCGGGCATTGCGGGTTAGCTCGGCGTACCGTACTGTGTCCGCAGATGCAGCACTTGTTGTGGCCGGCTGTATTCCAATAGAGCTGCTTGCTCAGGAGCGGAAAGAAATCTATCTGCAAAGCTCTACAATGGGACGGGCGGCCGCCGCGGAGCAAGCGCGTGAGGGCGCACTTATTTCTTGGCAACGAAGATGGGACGCTAGTACTAGGGGACAGTGGACTCGGAGAATCATACGCGATGTGCGCGAGTGGTATGGGCGACGACATGGTGAGGTGAGTTTTTACCTGACACAGTTCCAGACTGGACATGGATACTTCCGTAAGTATCTGCACAGGATGGGAAAGGTGGGCTCACCGTGCTGCGTGCTGTGTGACTGCGAGGAGGACGATGCCTGGCATACCTTCTTCGCCTGCGAGTTTTTTGCCGAAGAGCGGAGGCTGACTGAGAACTCAGTGGGTATCGGTTACACGGCAAACATCACTGCGGAAAACATCATAGCCGTGATGTTACGGTCAGAGCACGACTGGGACCTGGTGGCGAAGTACGTCGAAGTTATACTCCGCCGCAAGCGTAGTATGGGGTGCCTCCAGTAGGTACGCTTGACCCGTGCTGCGTCCACTGCGGCGAAGATGGCACAGCTTCGAAGCTGTGAAAAGCGGGGCCTGGACGCAGGCACTACGAGGGAGGTCCGGTGGGATCTGATGGGAGCCCCACCCCGAAGTAATGCGAAAGCGGTTCCGGGGTGGAGTCGGGTTCCGTCAAAGAGGGGGACGTTTTAGTGCTTGAAAGCGGCACATACAGGGGTTTGTGACGACAGCCCTGAGATGCGGTACGCATTTTTACCTCCTCTCCTGCGAAAAAAAAAAAAAAAAAAAAAAAAAAAAAATAATAATAATAATAATAATAATAATAATAATAATAATAATAATAGTAGGATTAGATCTAAAACTTAACATCATAAATGTAATGCAAAAGGCTGTGATCATTGATACCTGTAATATAACGAGAAACTTCATGAATATTTGTTAAATAAAATAGCACATAAGATATATTTTGTATTAGGCTAAGGTCTCCAAAATATATTACTATTACCCATTAAGGAGAAAAACAAAGATAATAATAGTAATAATAGTAATAATACATATAATAATGCTAGAATTTGCAGCGAAAAATAAAATGCACGTCTGTTCAACTTGGTGACTTTATTCAAGTGACGAGTAATAATGAGAAGAATAAGAGTAAGTAGAAATAAGTATGTACAGTTATGAGAATTTGGATTGTACAGTATTATACAGGGGCATGCAATAATTCAACATACTCCGCCTCAAACCAAATTTGTTACTTTATACATATATGTATATATACAATTAATCTTTATGTGAACTTATGTTTAACATTTTGCAATAATTAATATCTTTTTCTTTACTCAAATTTTTAGTAAACAAGTCCGCAACATTTTCTGATGATGGCACATATTTGATTACAATTTCATTTGCTTCGTATTTCTCACGTATATAATGGAACTTGATATCGATGTGCTTGTTTTTTTATGTGCGTTGGGATTTTTCACGAGAAATTGTTCTCCCTGATTGTCACAGCATAAAGTTGTCGGTTTAATTAAGTACTCGGGAAGATTAATTTCTCTTATCAAACTTCGAAGAACAACTACTTCTTTCGTACCGTGGCTCATGTCAATGTATTCAGCTTCCATCGAACTGAGGGTTACAACTCCTTGTTGGATCTTGGATTCCCAAGCAATCGCTCCGTCAGCTAGAAATATTGCATATCCGCTATATGAATTGCTATCAATGGAATCAGATCCCCAGTCGGCATCTGTGTAACAAATTAAACCGTCATTACAATACTTGTAACTTATTGAAAATTTTGTTGTATTCTTTATGTATCTTAATATATGCTTTCCGGCAATGAAATTATCCTTGTGAGCATGAGTGTTGAACTGGGATAGATATGAAGTTACGTGAGCAATATCTGGTCTAGAAAAGGTTGACAAATACGTTATGGCTCCGATTAATGACTGGTAATCCTTGACATCTGAAGTACAGTTCTTCTTGTCACATTTATGTAAAATTGTTCCACTTGCAAACGGAGTTTGCGCCGGCTTGCATTCCGAAATATTCCACTGCTTTAAAATTTCTAACGTGTACTTATTTTGATGTATTAATATTTCACCTCGATCGCCGTCTCTCTCAATCTCCATTCCTAAATAGTACGAAATTGGTCCTCGATCGATTGCATCTACTTTCACGTTTTGATTAAAAATTATTTCCATCACCGTCTCCTTGGAAGATATAAGGCTAATATATTGAATTCATTTAGTCTAATCATGACATACACACAATTATCAGTTAAACATATTTTGAAACCAATACTTAAAAAGACCTCATTTGCCATTTTGTTCCACTCAAGTCCTGCCTGTTGTAATCCGTACAATGTTTCGACGAATGAAACGGGCTGCCTCATATACACTTCTTCCATTAAGATAGGCGGCCACAACATCAATGTGATTTACTAGAAGACCGCGTTGAACGGCAATCGACAAAATAAATCGAATAGTTGTGTGTCGTACTACCCGTGTATACGTTTCAAAATAGTCTACATTGTATTTTTGTCCACATCCTTGGGCAACAAGACGCGCCTTGAGTTTTCTATTGAGTCATCTGATATGTACTTTGTTGTAAAAACCCATCTGCAGCCAATGATGTTTTTTGATTCCGGTTTTTCAACAAGTTCTCAAGTGTTGTTTCTAATTAAAGAATCGTATTCTGCCTGCATAGCTACCTTCCATTTCTTAGAATTATCAGAGTTTAAAGCATCTGACACTGATTTGGGTCGCATTTTGAAACTATTAACTCATGCAACACTTCCGGTGTTGTATTTTCCGCATACTGTTTTCTCGGTCTTCCGGGCTTTCCAGTCCTCACAATCCTCGGTCTGCCTTTTTTTCTCTGCTTTGCATCAGCCATGGTAGAAGGAGATTTCTCACTCGAGTTATCAGTGATGCTTTCAGGATTGGGTTTATCGCTAATATATACATTATCATTTTCAGGAGTGATATAACCATCACTATCCTCCTCATCGGGAGCATTATCCCCTTTTTTAACAACTATAGCCGTTTGGCTCTTAACCTCTCCTTTGAACGAATTTTCAAAAAAATATAACGTCTCTTCCTATATTGATTGTTCCTTTCACTTTATCATACAGTCTGAAAGCTTTCGATTGGTCGGAGTAACCAACAAATGTTAACATGTCGCCCTTTGGCTGAAATTTTGAAGGTTTTTTTGCTTTATCCAGAAGAACAGCATTGCAACCAAAAACCCTCAAATGAAACACTGCAGGTTTCCGTCCAAACCAACATTCGTAAGGTGTCTTGCCTCCGAGAACCTTAGTAGGGGAACGATTTCTTAAATAGGTTGCCGTGTTTATGGCTTCTGACCACATACTTTGTGGGAATGTCGATCCAGCAAGCATGCACCGAGCCATTCGACTAAAGTTCTGTTTACTCTTTCGGCTATTCCATTCTGTTGAAGACTGTATCCTACAGTCGTTTGCCGCCTAATACCATTACTTTCCAGAAACTTATCAAATTCAGTATTGATATATTCCCGCCCATTGTCACTGCGCAACGTCTTTAATGTAAAACCTGTTTGTTTTTCACACTTTATTTTAAAATTTTTAAATGCTTCTAGAGCTTCGGACTTTTTCTTCAAGAAATATGTTGTAATATAACGTGAATGGTCATCTATGAAACACATAAAATACATTGACCCACCTTGCGATGTAACTCTCATTGGCCCACATATTATATATCATTGTGAATTAGTTCAAGTGGACTCTTACTAATAACATAAGGATAGCTTTTATAAGGCTTGGAAGATATTTTAAATAACGAGCAGGTAACAGAAGAAAAATTTTCGGCATGTTAACTTTCAAGCCGCGAACCATATCTTTATTAGACAAGGAACATAAATCGTGAATATTAAGATGACCAAAACGCTTATGCCATAATTTATGATCCAAATCTTTAGATTCCAACATTACATGGATTTCATTAGTTTGAAAATTAGTTCGAAAAATTCCATTATGCAAAATGGCTACGAAAAGTTCTTTATTGTCTTTGTCATTTACATATGCTTGGTTTTTTGTGAATTTTACGCTTTTCTCATTCGCAATGATTTTGCTCACTGATAAAAAATTTGATGTTAAGTCGGGCACAAACAAAACTTCGCAATGTTAATATAAGCAGATTTTACAAGAATTTTTCTCTTACCTTGAGCTAATACGCTCTCACCAGTTGCTAATAAGATTCTTTGCTTGCATTTTTCTAACAATGAAAACCGGTTTTTTCGTGGCACATATGTGAGGAGCTGTCCAAAATCCAATCCTCCTTGTTTTTTGGATTGAGTACTCCATCAGTGCTCAGCACAACTTCGAATTCCCTGTTTCGGCTATTTCTGCACTGTGATCTAATATGCCCACGTAAGCGACAAGTAAAACACCTGATATTTTTATATCTGTTCGCATAATTTCCGCGTTCTCCTTTGCGTCTCTCACTATATGCTCTTTCTTCGTTAGACGATTTAGCAACAAGAACATGCTTTCCAACCGATCCAAATTTTTCACCCCGTCTCTGCTCTTCCTCGAAAATTTTGACCTTCAGTTGTTCCAGTGGCGGTAATTTATCTCGGCTTTCAATCGCTACCACGAAATTTTCCATTTCTCCAGGCAAGCTGCATAATAACAATAACAAAGAAGATCGTCTTGCATAACGACATCGATTTTT
Source organism: Sicus ferrugineus (assembly GCA_922984085.1). Classification (NCBI taxonomy): domain Eukaryota; kingdom Metazoa; phylum Arthropoda; class Insecta; order Diptera; family Conopidae; genus Sicus; species Sicus ferrugineus. The sequence continues at coordinate 28,765,487 of OV277348.1, read as the reverse complement.
TTTTTAAAGAGATCCCTTAAGAGGTCAATCTCTGTTTTCATGATTGGCTACTGGTGGAATGGGTGACAGAGGAAGAGGAAGGGAAAGGGAACTTTTCGCATTCTACTAATTCGACTCCGGCAAGTGTTGCGAAGCAAAGCTTTCTAAGAACAGCTATTTCGCTTTATTATTGCAAACACTGCCGGAGTCAACGAATGGTTCTTAATTTCACAACTAGCGCTAGGCGAGGCTTTAAGTACGCATTAGAATTTGAGACGTCACGATGAGAAAAGTTAACACCCATGCGCAAGGCGGGACTCGAACCCACGTCCCCGGAAAATCGATGGCTAGTGTGCCACACACCACCACCGAGCCACCGAGAACCGCAATTCTTTAAGATTATCAACTATACTTGAAAAATTATTAACTTGCACTCCAAATTTTTCATCATACTTAAACTGGAATTTAACCAGCTGCTTAAACAACTTTACCTTCCTAGCAGAACCCTTGTCGTGGTACATCTCATGCAATTTGGACCACGCTTCCTTGGCCGATGTACAATTTTTCAGATTTATTATTAATTCTGACGACTTGACGCTCAACAGTATGGCTGCCAAAGCCTTTCGATCGATTACCTTCCAAGCTTCCTTTTCATTGGCTTCAGCATTAGCTGAAGCTAATATAGCTTTGTTGAAAAAAAAGCTAAAATAGCTTTGTTGAAATTTTGTGTACATATCATACAGCAGAGCATAACGATTACGATCAAAATTCAGGTTGAGGTCATCATACGGATATGTATCAGAAGTTAAGTGCACTTAAACATCAGTTAAGTGACAATGTTGAAACTTGTTGTCCTTTCGAAAAACAATCAGTATAAAACGTGGTCTTTCATTTTGTGAAGACAATTTAACGTTCCACAGATGGTTGGTTCCTTGAGTAAGTAGCGAATTGAAATGACAATCCCAACTGCGGAATGCTATTGATATAGGTTGACCGCTTTGGATTATTTAGAAGAGTTGTAGTTTTGCAAAATCAGCTAATTGTACATGCGGAACTTTCCATATAATATTAGTTATATTCAGTTTTAATTTTTCGTTTGCAAAGGTTGAATAAACAGCATTTTCATCCGAATTTGAAAGTGGTAGTACAAGTTCATGTTTAGCATTTAAGATAATTTTACTAAAGTCTTCAGCAAATCCTAGTAGCATTTTTAGTGGTATACAAAAATTAAAATATCCATCCTTTATTTCAAGTTCATTCTTCGAAAACCAAGCAGCATTTTTCAGTATATTACTTTCGGTCGGATTCAAAGAGACATAATTTTTCACTGTTGTAGTTACACCCAAGTGACGGGTACGATCAATTTCCAGTCCATTAATCTCATAGCGAATTTCATCAAAACAATTTTGCATTGGAAGTCACATTTCCATTCTCCAAGATGACCCTACCTTCAATATAAATTATACTTTCACTGGGTAAAAAGAATAGATCTTGATTTTGAATGGCTATCCTTATCTCATCGTTGATTTTAAATGATTGTAAATACGGTGAGTAGTTATGGTATTCTTTTTTAATGATACTATCATCATATAGTGGTTTTTGTAGAACATCAAGTATTTGACTAATTTTAATTTAGTTTTTCTTTAGTTTGAAACCCAAAGATTTTAAAAACTCTTTATTGGTAAATGTCAACTTTTTGCGTTGTTGAGTGTTATGTGTAGTCTGTGGCTTCTGTGACCTTGTTACTTCAAATGGCAAAGTAGAAGTGAATGCAGGTACATCCATGTAAGCGCTTTTATTATAGATAATCATTATTCTTGCGGTTTTAAATGTAGTCTGAGGGTTATAGTTTCTCCACAAAAATTAATTAGGTTACCGCTTTGATCAACAATTTTTACTGTAATCGAACTTATCTGTCTGGTGTTTAATGGTAAATAGATAACATTTTTCGGAATCTCATCTATTTTATACCCAGGACTGACACTCAATGCAAAGATATGTATTGTATGCGCCGGTGCATTATTAATATATGAACCGGTAACTATATCACACTCAATGTGTATTGCATTGATCTTTGTTATATTCACAGGCAAGTCCGATGTATGTAGTTTTCCTGCTTTCAATATTCTTTTACTGAATCCTAAGAGCGGACCAATGCTTCGATCTTTAATAAAGAAAATGTCATGTTTACAGGATCCTACGATAGCTTGCAGTGTATTAGGGTTGGCTGCTATTTCCAATTTTTCGTGCAGCTTTTTATGTGACTCTATACTTAAATATCTACTTTGAATGTACTCGGCAATATCATCAAGCTAATATGAACCAACAGGAATTTCAATTGCATTGTCTCCAATATGAAATAAATTATTTTCATAGTCGACGTTTGGTATGGTGTTGTAACTATGAAAGTCGACCAGACCACACACGTACTTATTATCTAAATCTATAGGTGGAAAGTAATCAGCTGATAAAATGGATTTGTTTCCACTTAAAGTAAGAGTTATTGACATCTTGAATGTTGATTAACTAACGAAATGAAAACACACACAAACAATCTTTTTATACTAAAAAATTTATTTACATTGTAACGAGTTTTTATTTCCAGCTGGGGTAGCGTCAGTCGCCCCAGGGTCCATTTGGGGGGATCTCGTAACACTCAAAATTCCAACCACCGCGACGGTCAAGAATTGCACACGATTTGCTGTGAAGTAAATGTATCACTGAAATTTCAGCTCGGACGTATGCGGTTTGGTGTTCGTTTTTTTCCTTTATTTAATATTTTATTTACTTCTCGAACGTTTTACAAACTTATTATCTACGCCACTGGTTACAATCGGTCTGTCAGGTAAAGTGCCTAGCGGCAGAGGGTCGCGTACAATAATTTATAGGTACAGAAGACGGAGGAGCCGAGTGCTCCCTTGCAGAAGGCCGCTTATAAAGATGGTGAATACAGTGTCGGAGGAGCTGAGTGCTCCGCGGCAGAGGGCCGCTCACAATGCGGGTGAAAGCTTCGAAGAACTGATTGACCTAATCCTTGAAATTCCCGAAGGAATGATTCCGGCCAAAGCCTTGAAATTCCCGAAGGAACGATTGCGGCCGAAGCCTTGAAATTCCCGGAGGAATGATTCCGGGCGATACCTTGAAATTCCCGGAGAAATGATGCCGGCCGAAGCCTTGAAATTCCCGAAGGAATGATTCCGGATAGTCCTAAATACGCACAAAGATACTCCTAAAATACGCTTAGGATACGCCGGCAGCTACTTCTACTCTACTTAATGTATTACGAGTTGATCAACCCTTTCCAAATATGAGCCACTCGTTATACGATAGTTGGGGCTGTCGAACCAGGGGGTCAACTGCAGAAGGCTGACAGCTTGCACGAACTATTCGTTAAATGCACATGCTGATGAAAACACAGTAGGAATCATATGCAGCGTGTGCGCGGCGAAAGAATATATGTGTGAGCTGAATGCTTGATTCTATTTTTAGATCAGCGGCAGCGAAAGCGCAAAGAAAAAGAGAAAGTGAAAATAAGCTGGTCGCATGATTCTATTTTTAGAATTGCCGCTGCTCTATTTGTGCGTATGTCTTATTCTCTGAGCGTATGTATATACTATCGTGTGTTTTCGGGGCTTAATATGTTTTTACAATTTCCTGGTTCAATTCTTTTTTGTTGTTCTTGTTAGTTAATTCTGGTTTGTTGTTGTTTAAGTTTATTCTTTCTTGCGTATTCCTTATACGAGAACTTATTTTAATGTTATTAATTCGCTTGCCTATTTTTATTATTATTATTTTCGATACTAACTTATTACTAATTTAAATGCTAATAATTATTCTTAATCTAGCTATATTTTAGTTTAAGCAAAAATAAAATATATATGACATTTGTAGCAATCCGTTGGTTCGCTACATTCTACCCTGGCAACGGGATAGAACAAAACAAAAAATGTATAGACACCGCAGCTCCGGTGGTAATCTTGGGACAGGACTTATGCACGTCTGCTCGAGAGCAGACTATTTACTGACCAGATCTGATCTGGTTCAGCTCGGTCGTCCACGAATAAGTTTACTATTTTGTTGTTGTTTTTTTTTCCTACGTTATAATCCATAATGTATTAATCCAATGTAAAAATCCATAAATAACAATGTAACGAAAAATAATTCATAATGTAATAATGTAAAAAAAGAATAATGTAACAAAAATAATTCATAATGAGATTTCTTTTTTTCTTCTTACAAAGCAAACTAGAGTTCACACGAAGTCCGTTGGGGGATCCGGTGTGTGCTGGTTACTGGTGGTTATTATTTTTTTTGTGGGTTCCCTGCTCCAGCTTGGCCCAGCCATCCTCAACCAGCCAACCTTAATGGATCCCCAGGGCTTCTGGATGCGGAACCGTCGTCTTTCCGGACCCCATTGCACCGGAATTTTTATGCCTATAAAGGGGCCGGTCAGGTCGGCACAGTGGCTGGTCTCCGCTTCGGATTTGCGGCTCAGTTTGTGTTGTTTCCTAGCTGGTGGAGTGGGTAGGCTCCGTTTTTAGCGGTTACCGTATTATTTTTGGTTGCTGGTTGCCTGGGCCTGGGGATGGTTTAACCCTCTCAGTCGGATTGCACTGAGGCGCGTAGGCCGCGGTAAATTGATTTCGAATGCCAAATTTGTTGGTGAGCTCTTTCACTCCATTATTAGCGTATGGAGTTCCATTGCCGCTGATGAGAACTTCGGGACAACCAAAGCGGAAAACTACTCTCTCCTTTAAATAATGTTGGACGGCACTGCTGGTTGCTTGACGCGGGGGGACAAGTTCAACCCATTTCGTGAATTTGTCTAAAAATACTAAGAGCACAGTATTTCCTTTGCGTGAACTGTGTAGCGGTCCTATGAAATCCGAAGAGACGACCTCCCAGGGTCGGTGAGCGGCAGTAGTTTTAATTAGTCCGGTGGGAGGTTGGTTTTTTGCCTTATATTGCGCGCAGGTCAGACATGAGTGGACGTGGCGTAGTATGTCGCGATGCATGTAGGGCCAGTAGTACCGCTCTCTGGCTCGTCGGAGAGTTTTGTAGTAGCCGAGATTCATTGCCTGTTATGAACTTCTTCCCGGTCTGTTATGAACTTCTTGTATAACGTCTGGTCGTTGATTGGTGGGTACGCAGAGAGTCCATTCGTTGCCGTTGGTTTTCTGTTTCAAATTTTCCTTGTACAGCTTCTGGTCGATGATTTTGTAACCGGTATGTTTGGTAGAATTATCTTGTACTTTCTTGAACTGGTGCTGATACCAGTGGTGTACAGTAACTGGTGGGTGTCTGGTAGGGGTTGATGTGACAATGAGTCTTCGACGACATTAAGTGTTCCTTTTCGATACTCAATGTTGAAGTCGTATTGTTGTAATTCCAATGCCCACCGGGCTAATCTGCCTGATGGGTTTTGTAGGGTATGCAACCAGTGTAGTGAATGATGATCGGTTATGACTGTAAACTGGTCGCCTTTCACGTAAGGCCGGAGTTTTCATATGCCAAACAGTGCTGCAAGACACTCCTTTTCAGTGGTGGAGTATTTTTTTCTAATTCGGTCAGTGCACGGCTAGCATACGCTATCACCACCTCGTGTTCTTCTGCTTTCTGAGTCAACACTACTCCTAGACCGATGTTACTCGCATCAGTTTAAAGAGTGAACAGCTGGGTGAAGTCGGGGCAGCGCAGCTCCGGGTGTGAGGGCGTGTTTTAGGTTTTTAAATGCGGTGTCCTGCTCTTCACCCCATTGCCAACGTGCCTTCTTCTTAAGTAACTGCGTGAGAGGGGCGGTGATATTTGCGAACTCTTTAACAAACCGGCGATACCAAGACGCGATTCCAAGTACCTGGCGTAGTTCCTTAATATTTTGCGGAGCTGGTAGCTCTTGTATGGCTTTTACTTTTTCAGGATCGGTGTGAATGCCGTCAGCGGTTATCAGGTGCCCTAAATAGCGTAGTTCGTTTTTGCAAAAATTGGTTTTTTCAAAGTTAACCCTCAACTTTGCGTTTCTAAGCCTCTGGAATACGGTTTGAAGATTTGTCATGTGTTCTTCGAATGTTTTTCCCAGTACGATGATATCATAAAGGTATGCGAATGCGAACGGTTCTAACTCCGGACCAATTACAGTGTCCAGCACTCTCTGGCAAGTAGCGGGAGCGGAATGTTGACCGAATGGCATGACCGTCCATTGGTAGAGTTCGCGGCCGGGAACAGTGAAAGCTGTATATTTTCGCGAGGCTTTCTCTAGCGGAATCTGCCAGTATCCTTGCTTTAAGTCGATGGTGGTGATATATTTCACCTCTCTCAGCTTGTCCAATATAGCTTGTATTTGTGGTAGGGGGTATGCGTCGCGGACAGAGATTTAATTCAATTGGCGGTAGTCAGCACAGAGTCGCCATGTTCCCTGTTTCTTTTTAACTAATACAATTGGCGAACTATATGGACTTTTTGATGGTTCAATTTTGCCGTCGGCTAGTAGTTGATCGATCTCTTAATTAATTACTTGTTGCATTGCGGGGTTTCGTGGATAATATCTCTGTATGAATGGGACTTCTGTTGTGACTCGAATGGAGTGGCGACTCACGGTACACAGTCCTGTCGTGGTGGCCATGATAGTCTTTTCACGGTGCTCCAATTTTTTGATGATACAACTTTCTCCGGAGGCCAAACTTGTTATGATATGTGCTTGTGGAGTGCCCAGAAATCCCACAGTGGTCTGTTCCTCTCCATCAATGATTAATTTGCAGCTAAGCTTGTTTAGCAAATCCATGCCTACAATGAACTTTTTTTAGCCCTGGTAAGTAATATACACGGTGGTTGAATCGTTGTTGATTCTTCTGAATTGTAGCCTGATAAATCTGGTGTATGCATATTTTCTTGCCGTTGGCGAGAGCCAGCCATTGTTCTTCTTTTATAAGGTGGGCGTGTTTTCGTAAATAGTCGTAAATTTTTGCTCCCACGAAGGACAGTGTAGCCTCGGTGTCTACCAATGCCGTTGTCTGGCGACCATTGCACATGATGTTCATTTGGTAGCGGGGTTCAGGTGTGCTGGTCTCGGATTGCGGGGTATTTTCAACGACTGTGATTGTTTTCGGGCAAGAACAAGACCGTGTGAGGGTGTTGGGCTTGCCGCAATATGAACAGAAGATTAATCGCTTCCCACGGGCAGTTTCTGCGTGTGTGGCCTGGTTTTTTTGCACGCCCAACAGTGGGTGGAGCGTAAATTTTTTTTTATGACAGATGAAACCAAGCTTAGGGGATGCCCCCTATCCATGCACAGCATTTGTTGGTTCCACAATCTAGTGACGCGACCGAAAAACGAATTCCCACGGTAATGCGCGGTTCGTTGGAACGGAATCGCGACATAAAAGGGGTGCACCGCTCTGGAAAGCCGAGTAGTTCTGCTAAAAACCTGAACTGGAGGAATCAGGCTGGCTACTTCAGAGGAACGTTTACCATGAAAGTAAGGGTAAAATAGTGATACACACCCTACATCACGACGACGGTCCAAGGTTTCAATAGAGCTGGATACCCTACTGTCCCCTATAAGTTTTATCGCACGACCTTGTATACGGTCCAGAAGCTGAAGATATGTTTTCGAAGCTCCCGACCAAATATGCGAATTGTACTCCATTTTCTATATCCGTCCGAAAATGGAGTACAATTCGCATATTGGTGGTGTAGATACAACGAAGATCGGTTGGAGTGAGGTATTTCTTACACCGCTTAAGAAAGCCTAAGCACTTGGCTGCTCCTTTCGACACGTCAAAAATGTGATCGTTCCAACGAAGAGCGCATTGGATTGACATGCCCAGAACATCAAGAGCCTCTGACTCATTAATATCCACACCACCCATATTTAGAGGTGGAAAGTTGTCACCCGCTAAACGCTTGTGTGTCAACAGACAGCATTGGGTTTTACGCGCATTAAAATCGACCCGATTCGCTCGAACCCACTCTTGGGTTTTATTGAGGTCAGATTGGAGTGTGTCATTCATAATTCTGCGTTTTTCAATGATCTCCAGAATAGAAGGACTCCTGGAGAATGAATATGAATGACATATGCTGCTGTCATCAGCAAACGAGTAGACGGGGTTTGATGTCAATGACAGAAGGTCATTGATGAAAATAAGAAAAAGTGTCGGAGACAGGACCGAACGCAGCGGAACTGCAGCATTGATGGAGTGCTCTTCGGAAGCAGAGCCGTCTATCACAACCCGAATAGAACGGCCGCTGAGGAAACTCGATATCCATCGAGTGAATGTATTACCGACACCATAAGCAGCCAGTTTAGACACGAGTGCTTTATGCCACACTCGGTCAAATGCCTTGGAGATATCCAAAGCAACCTTACTCTCACCGAATTGGTTAACACAGCTGTTCCACCGCTCATTGAGGAACGCCATCAAATCGCCTGTGGACCGGTGAGCACGGAAACCGTACTGGCGATCACTGACCAACTGGTTGCTCTCCAGATACCTCATCAAGTTAAAATTTATAACGCTCTCCATAACTTTGGAGAGCATTGAACAGATTGCCATGGGCCGGTAATTGGCAGGATTCGTAGCCTCACCTTTTTTGGGAACTGGCTGCACATTGGCAATCTTCCGGGAAGTAGGAAAAACTCCTGACAAACGATAAATTAAAGAGATTGCGCAATGTGTGAGCCAGTGTTGAGGCGCACTTTCTCAACACGTGGGCTGAAATGCCATCCGGTGCCGAAGATTTATTTACGTTGAGGTTTACAAGCACTCTTTTAACAGCCCGCGTTCGAAAGCGCATCTTAGGCATAATATGAGACACACCGTCGATCACGGGTAGTGGTTGGCTACTCTCAGAAAGAGAGCAGTTTTCAGCAAACATTTTGGCTAATAAGTTTGCCTTATCAACCGAGTGAGTGAAGATGTGATCATCCTTGAGGAGAGTTGGAATAGACGATCACGTCTGATTCTTCACTTTCCCCACGAACGACCAAAAGTTCTTGCTACCCTTATGGTATTCAAGAACTCTGCGTCTAAGGCGCTGTTCGTAAAGAACTTTTTCGCGCTTTAGAGTGGCATTGCACCTATTTCTGGCCTGATTGCGCAGCAGTTTAGTATCAGCAGTTTTACTTAAACGCCAATTCCTAAATGCTTCCTCTTTAGACCTGACTGCTTGTCTGCAAGTCGCATTAAACCAGGAATGGTCTTTTGGTTTAATGGAAATTCTTTTATAAGATATGAAAGACCTCATACCAAATAAAATTATATTTTCTACCAATTTTGCTGCAGCATTTATGTTTCTATCTCTGAAACACAATTGCCAATTGAAACGGCTGAAAAAGGAGTTCAGCGCATCCCAATTAGCCTTCTCATAAAGCCACACTGTCCGCTTCGGAGCTAGCTGGTGAGCGGATTGAAGACTAGAATATGGGAAGGTAGCAGAAATTGTAGCGTGGTTCGAATTACCAAGAGGTGCAAGAACATTCACATCATACTTGCTGTGATGTGAAGTTAGAAAAAGGTCCAGAATATTTTGGTTTTGCCCATCAACGCAGGGAAAGTGCGTTGGTTCCTTCACTAATTGAGTCAAATTATTAGACTCAGCAAATAACTCAACATACAAACCCTCAGGTGTCGTGTGACTCGAATGACGTAGCCAGTTGGAATTATGAACATTGAAATCACCAGCAACAACAATTTCACTGTTCGGATACGATTCCAGAATTTTAGAAATCGAATCAGAGACACTGTCCAGTTTATCAAAAGTTGGCGGCCTCCCTAGACCCGGGCTTTTATAAATGAAGCAAAAGTGCAGGATGTGCGACTGGATTTTGAACTTAACCCATATGGAGTTAAATTCGGCATCCGTCGTGCAAAGGAGTTGCTGACACTGGTACGCAACATCACTGCGAATATATAAGGCGAGGCCTCTGTGTGATAAAAACAATGGCAGTAAGTGGTACCCAGGCAGTAAGTGGTACTCAGACACCTGGGTCTCACTTAGTGCCATTGCATGCGGTTGGTGGGTACAAATATGCGCATGGACCGCGAAAAAAATCGCCCTCTATTCGCGAAATTCTGTCATCGCCTCCCACCGTAAGGAAGTGTAACATCAGCCCTACAAGCGGCCACGCGTACGTCGCAAGCAAAGCAAAACACGACAAGACAAGTGTTATGCCTTTATCTTGCCGCGCTTCATTCACACGAAGAATTTTCCACTCTTCTGAGTAAGATCTTAAAATATTGTTGAATGAAAAAATATTTTTCAATCAATTTTACAGAATATCCCTGCATCTTCCGAGACACCTCAAGCCAAAAAAAGAGAGAGATCTCCCATCAGCCAGGAGGTATCCCAAATAGAAGATGTGAATCTTCAACGAGACGTTCAAAAGCTGCCAGATATTAGGCTCAACATTGTGCTATGTCGTCGCGTTTCAGCTTCAAGACGAGAATCTTCCGTATTTGAATCCAGCCAGACTGGTTTTTAAAGAAACATTGGTTGAGTCCCTATTCCCTGAGCGTATAGATTGTTTTTTCGGGAGTGAGAGTCTTAATTCACGCCCCCTAACTGCTTCCTCCCAGTTAGAAGACCCAACCGTGATGGAAGCCATCAAACCCCCTCCCCCCCATTTTCTAATTGTTGGGCCCTTACTCGCCCCAGCCGAACTCGAACGACTTAGGCCGGGTTACAGCTGTCCACCGCGGACAAGACAACCGCGTACGCGTGGCTGACCTCTTAACCGAAAGGGGTCACGCGTCCCATTACGAAGCTAGTGCCCTTACCCTGTGTATGACAGCCTATTAGTAACCCCTTCTTTTCTCATTACAGGATCATCATGTATCTGATCCGCCGGCAATATGCGCGGACCCGCAGAGGACGACTGCTAGCAGAGGGCGACTGCTGCCCATCTGCGCCGCCTTCACCGCCGCGCCGCCCATTGCTGCCCACCGGGAGCCGTCCCCAATCGCCGGCGTCCTGGTGCTCGACGTCTCGGCCGAGGAGGCACAGGCGATCGCCACGGCACGGCGATCGCCCACCCCGCCGACCCGAGCTGTCCGGAGCTTCTTCGTCCGGTTCGAGGAAGCCTCCTCCGATCCGGCCCCATCACCGAGGCCCCTCTATTGCGACGACCTCCGAATACGTGGAAGTCTGCGTGTTGTTGTGTCTGCGCGATGTCGGTGCGACATCCGCCGCGCCACTTGCAGCATGCACCACCAGAGCCGGCCCAGAGACGTGCGGCCTCACCACCAGAGCCGTCCCAGAGACGTGCGGCCTCACCACCCACGCCGGCCCCGAGACGTCTGCGGCCCGCCACCCCAGAACCGGCGCCGCGACGTGTACCACCAACACCGCCGACCCCACGACATGCGCCTCCAGGTCGTCCGGCTCCACGACGCGTGCCAATGATGGCGCCCGCCCAGCGGCTTCCTACGGAGGGCCGCGAGCACAAGCTGTGCTGTCCCCTGTGTGCGGGGCGGCATGTGCTGAGCCGTTGTCGGCTGTTTCTGCGGCAAACCACAGCGCAGCGGAATTTGACGGCATCCGCAAGGCACATGTGCCGCAACTGTTTGGCGCGGTCGCACCGATTGGCTGAGTGCCGGAACCCCATGCGCTGCCGCAAGTGCGGGGAGGCGCACCACACGCTCCTCCACTATGCCGGCGAAGAGGCTCGGCGCCAGTTGTCGGGGTTTGGTGGTTTGCAGTCCTGCAAGGCGGGCGGTATGTTAACGCCAACTGCCGCTCGCCAGAGGTGCTCTCTCATCGATCGGTAGGGTGTCAGGAGTGAACACTCCAGTCTCTCTCCTGTCAGCCTGCCGGTCACGAGATGCGCCTCTCTCGTGAGAGTAAGCTCGGTTGCGGGCTCTCCCCGCGGCAACTGGCGAAGACTGACCGGCCTCCAGCGATCGTCGCTGGACCCACACCGGCACTTCTCTTTGTGCTGGCAGCTCGACAGTGACGCGTAGGAGTAAACGTTGACGCTTTGTGAAATTGAAATTGAATATAAATTGTGAAATTGAAATTGAATATAGATTGTGAAATAAATAGAAATTTGTGAATCTGAGCTAAACAGTATGTATGAAAACTGAAATACAGTATACATGAAAACTGGACATTGAGACATGAACTGGACATTGAAATCTCCGCTTCCTCACACGATTCCTCCTGCTTTAGTAATTTACGCTGTAATTCTTTCTGGTTGCACATCTGTATGTTGTTTGCGCGTTTCTTCAAAGCCTGAGTGCGCTGATGAATGGTCTTCATTTGCTTTTTATTTCTCATCAGTTTTTCTTTTTATTTGGGCACATAATTCGGTGGATACTGAATTTAGATTAAGCAATTAAAAGAACATAATTATTGTTGGTTTCATTGTATCAGTAAGTCGATTTATTATTGCAGCAACACGTTTTTAGAAGTCAGTAATTAGTGGCTGCTGATGAAGTCAATTTTCATTAATTTATTGTATCTTCTATTTAACACTTTTTTTAACCGCAAGCAGAATAATTTGCTCCTTTTTTTGCAATTTAATTAGCGTATACATTTTATTTATCACTTAAATGTTCTTTTAATGTTCAGTTGTGTCTGATTGAATTAGCAATTTCTACACATCACAAAATCCAGAAATGAAAATTCTGCAGGCAACCAAGCCACAAAAAACCCAACACTCCGAACTGCGGCTCCAAAGCGACCTTTTCAAATCAGACTCCCGTATCGACTAATTCAAGGTACACTTCTTCTCGGCTTCGCCACCGAAAGGCAGGCATCGCCGTCTCACTCCCCCTCATCATGATCGGCACTCTAAGCAAGTCCCGCAGGGTGGAGTGATGCAAAGGTCATATAAAAAAACCTTCTAGAACTTTCGATCACGCCACGCTACGGGACCCGCTCTCTCATCCACATGGTGGGGAGAGGCAGACACCGATATCTGCATTACGGCACGGCGAAATGGAACGCGTGTAAATCAGAATCATAGGGTGACCCCACAGCGTTTAAATCAGAATCACAGGGTGACCTCACAAAACAGGTGGTGTTCATCACCTTGAGCCGGAACAACAGCTGGGAAAGGCCACCAACCAGGTTCTACCTCAACCACTATCACATATCTTTGGCGTGAAACACCCCCCCTTCGGGGCGCCCGACAAGGTTTCTAACCGATAACAGGAGTTCCCCAACACGTCGACTACTCTAGCCGGTACACCCGTTGGTGCCAACTTAGCGCAGAAGTGGGTTGCCTGATTACTAAAAAATTTCGGAAAATTTCGACGGGTCACCTTTTGACCAACCTTGAAAGACCGAACCTTCGACCTGAGATTATATATTCGGGTGTTTATCGTAAGAGTGTCCTGTATTCGTTTTCTAACTGACTCGTGAATTTTCTCTCGCTCATCGGAGCGATTCCACCTAACTGAGCCGTCGTTTATTTTTCCCAACTCCCTCAAGACATCGAACTCTTTACCGTGAGTAACCATGTGTTGCCCAAAAAGCACAAAGTAAGGCGCATAGCCAATTGAATGGTGGAGACTGTTTCTTAGCGCGCAGTTGATGCTACTGAGATATTCGTCCCATAACCTCTGGTCTGATCTCACATAAGAGCGGATGCGCTTCGTTAATCGATCGATTATCCCTCTCTGAGGTATTAGCCTGAGGGGAATACACGGCAGTAAAAACATGTTTGACCCCAAAATTATCAAAAAACTTGGCCATGTCCTTACTTATGAACTGACGTCTATTGTCAGTCATAATGGTCTGTGGTACGCCGAGACAGTAGAAGATGTGGTCCCGCAGAAATTGCAGGATGGGAGTGGTAGTAAACTTACGCAGCGGCTTCAGGAAGGTAAACTTGGAAAAGTGATCTATTACAATAAGAATACCAACATTCCCGCGCTTTGTACGAGGAAATGGACCTATGAGATCCATATACAAGCGTTGGAACGGGCGTTCGGTAATTTTCAACGCTCCCATGGGAGGGCGCAATATTTGAGGTGGCACTTTTGAGGTGCGGCATAACTCGCAGTTTGAAATATATATGCACACCTGCGCTCTAAGGCCAGGCCAATACATATGACGACGAATCTTTTCCAACGTTTTAGCCATTCCGGCATGGGCGGACGTAGGGATATCGTGAGCTGCTCGGATTACTGTATCTCTAAGCTCCAACGGAACATACAACTTCCACCCTAGATCGTCAGCATTGTCATCACCAGTGGAGGATTCGGTGCGGTGGTAAAGGTAGCCATTCACCACTTGAAAGTCGGGATATTGTTCACCAGCGAACTTCTCCTTCAATTTGTTGTACTCAGTCGAGTTGAAGGCCGGAGACGACAAATCTATGGCCGGCTCGCAGTCGAGCTCAAGGGACGACAACTCCACCAGGGGATCGTCTTCCATCGACCTCGACAACGCGTCCTCCACGACGTTGGCTGCACCTTTTCGGTGTTCGGTGGTGAAGTCAAAACCTTGATATTTTAATGACCACCGGGCTAATCGTCCCGTTAAGTCCCTCTGACTCATCAGCCATTTCAGACAAGAGTGATCGGTGACCACCTTAAATTCATGCCCTTCGATGTACATCCTGAATTTTCTAATCGCCAATATCACTGCCAAACATTCGAGGTCAGAGACTGTATAGTTCCGCTGGGCTTTATTCAATTTTTGCGACATATACGCGATAGGTCGTTCGTGTCAGTTTTTGTCGCATTACGCCAATACAGCTCCAACCCCCAGTTGACTGGCGTCACACTGCACAATGAATGGTTTGGAGTAATCAGGGTGGGTCAGGAACGGAGCTTCTGTAAGAAATTGTTTGATGGTGTCAAGGCCTGTTGAGCCAGAGGTTCCCACACGAAATTTTTGCTCTTCGTGAGCAACTCGGTCAGATAGAACGGGACTGTCGAGAAATTTGTAATGAACTTGCGGTACCATCCCACCATGCCTTGAAAGCGGCTCACTTTTTTTTTGTTGTTTTCTGAGCAGGATATTCCCTGATTGGTTTGACCTTATCAGGGTCAGTACGTAACGTGCCGTTACATACTGACCCGTTACTACATAACCCAAGTAGTTCACTTCAGACAGACAAAATACACTTTTCGACACGTTAGTGGTCACACCGTCCTTGCGTAGACAACTCGTCACTTCTGCCAGATTAACTAAATGCTCGTCGAATGAGCTTTACAAAATCAGCAGGTCATCAAGATACACGAATACTCTGGATTTCAAAGTATAAAGGATCACATGATCCATTATCCTACACATGGTCTAGGGTGCATTGCACAACCCGAAGGGCATTCGCGTAAATTGATAATGAGGTCGGTTCGGTACCGGTACTTTACGGCAAATCCGGTACTTTTCAAGGCAAATCTGCCAAAATGCGTCCTTCAAATCCACTTTCGAAATGAAGTTCATGGAAGGTAGTCTACTCAATATGGCATATTTGGTAGTCCTTAACAGTGACTTAATTAAGCTTGCGGGAATCCAGACAGAAACGCACTTTACCAGGACTGACTATCAAAACTCCAGGCGACGACCAAGCCGATCCGCTTGATTCCCCTATCACGTCCATCGACAACATCCGATCAAACTCTTCACAGAGCAGTTTTTCCCGTGCGGGCGAAATCGGATAGTACCGTTGTTTCTGCGTCCGTGTCAATCACGTGCTCGACCAAAGTAGTTTTTCCCGGTCCCTCCCGTTCCGAGGACGGGAACGACTGGACGAGACTACTCAACCGTGTGTTCTGAGCATCCGTCAATCCCAGAAATCACATCGGACTTAATGGATGGAATAATTAAAAGACTTTGCACGGTCATTAAAATGCACTAACGCAGAAAAGTAACCTGCCACGGATTGTACTTGTCCATCAGCTGTTTTTATCTTCCCGGTAAACTTCTCAAGCGAACAAGACTCTTTTGGAACCGCTTCAGCTAAAGTGTTTCCTACTACGCTCACATTCGCATCACTGTCTAGCAACGCTAGATATACGTTGCCATTTAACGACAAATTAATATAGGGCCGTGAGTCGTGAGGTTTGGATACTAACGAGGAAATCACCATTTTTCTAAACGCTTCACTTGGTTCCAAAAGCTACGAAGACGTAAGGTTTTACGTTGACGTCGTAATTCCGTGAAGAAAATTTCAGCCCGCCTACGTTGACATTTGGCGAGTCGAATGTGGTACGGCACAAGCTCGCGACTGGGAGGAGATCCGGTCAATGGACGAGACGAAACAGGACGTTGCGGGTCAGGCGGTCGTTGGGCAATAGTAAAAACCGGAGTTACGGAGGTTATTGTTGGTGGTGCGGACGACGGCGATGCGGGAGGGCTCCGGTCGTCCTTGCTTGAGCTCCCGCCCTCGAGTTTTCAGATTGAGAAAGACAGGCTGGACAATTGGGTCTATAAATGTTTAGCGCCCCACAGCCATAGCAAAAGACTCTACGAGTTAATACTTCGCAATCTTGAAATTGGTGGCCCTCCGCATCACAAATTCAACACTTCGAGTTTTGCCGGTCTCTCATCGCGCACAGGTCTTGTGGCGCGTCATGTACCGCCAAGCCATTCCCCATGCGCCCGATTCCATTACGGCCAACTGTCGCCTACCTGGAACAAATCGTGAGGGGGTCGAATAACCTTCCCTCATAAAGTTTTCGTGCATATGGCAGTCGCGCCTTAAATCGTTTAAGTCAAATATCCCAACATGTAATAACTCATGTCACAAAACTGGGGTCAGGTTATGCGTCAGGATTTCTAGCAGTGCAGGGTCGCTCAACGGCGCTCCCATTCGATCATTCATCGAAAGCACATCGTCTAGAAAATCGTCAAACTTCTCACCCGATCTTTGATTCCGTCTACGGATGTTTTCGCTCAACTCGTAATCTGTTAAATAATTTCAGAATTTGATTCGAATTTGGTCGCATAATACATGCCAGGCCAATCGGCTTACTTGGCGATGATGTCACCAGAACCAGTCTTCTGCCTTTCCTCCGAAGAGCAAATAAGCATGTTGACAGAGAGATGAGAAATCGTTATTTAGACATTGAGACGTCATGGCATTTACGCTATAAATGAACTCATCGACGTTCATTCTTCCAGCGTCTCCCATAAATTTTAATCGCCACTCAGAGATGAGCGATGAAAGTCTGCCCTAGTTTCCTCGGTGAACAAATGGCGCGGGGCTAATTGGCTTGTACCAACTGTATTACCGTGTTGATCAGCTGTCGGATTCTAGTTAGTTGGGCGGGTGTTCGCGGGTGCTGTCGGAGCATCAGGAATTGTTATATTGTTGGTGGCTGTCAACGCAAGCGAACGACGTGCGCTCCCTAGCGCCTCCCTACACTCTGCGGCAATCACCGTCGACAACTCCTCCTTCACTCGCTGAACGGCCTGAGACAACATTTATTTTATGGAAGCCTCAGTTAACCTAGGTGAGAGGAGTTACCCGGAGAAGTAAACCCTAACAGGTCTGCTGTAGGAGTGTCTTTTCAGTTGCTTTCCTGCTGTGGTGGCGACTGGTTGTGTTTTCTCGGTGTCCTACTTAGGTAGGCCTGTTTTTCGGTTTTGGCGGTTTTTTTGGTGTTCTTGTGCTGCGATACCTTCGGTCGGTGTGGGCAGTCAGTGCTAGCGCGTTTTGGAACAATATTTGTTAATAATTTATTATTGACAAATATTTTATATATATATATAATTGGTAATATTCTTATACCGTTTACATGATATTCATACCTTTTGTATGAGTTAGCGTGGCACGCCCATTTTTGGCAACTATATATATAGTTATATATATAGTTTTATATACGCCACGCTAACTCATACAAAAGGTGTGAATATCATGTAAACGGTATAAGAATATTACCAATTACCAATTTTTATACCTATATATATATTATTCTTATACCGTATATATATGTGGGATTGATTAAATCCAAAAGTAGTTGGTAACCCTGACTTTAACTACAAAGAAGACGAAGATGGACGATTGAGAAGAATCGAGCAATTGAAGTTTAGACCAGTGGTGTCCAAACACATACTATCACAATTGATCGTGTGTTGGAAATTTTTGTCACTCAGCACTGAGAAAAATAGATGCGCTGAAACACAAATCATGGATTTTTTTTGGATTTATGTTTCTTTGCACACTACATTTTTGGATTATTGCAACAGATAAATCAGAAAAGCTTTTTTCCCGTTCTTTCCCGGAATACAAAATATAGTCAGAACGCATACTATAATAGTGTCTTTTCAAAGAATATCTATTTGTTTTGATAAGTGAAGTAAAGCAAACCATGCATTGTGCTTCATTGAAAGCATTACAAATACATAAAAATTCGAGTTGGTATTTTAAATCAATTATTTTATTTTTTATTAAATAATATAATTTTTTGGGTGTAGCAAAATCAAATGAGGGTAGCATACGGTCCTAGCTCATTGATGGTTTGATGGGTACTGACGTAATTTCGGCAAATACACTCAATGTATACATATTATGCCACTCAAAAATTGAGTGCCCAAATGGCTGCTCTTGGACATCACTGGTATAGATATATCAGCTAACATACATAGACGATATAATTATATCAGCCTAAAATGAACATGATGCTTTGTGTAATTTAAAAATAGTGTTGAATCAATGTAAAGACGATGGACTTACGTTAAACTTAAAAAAATGTCATTTTTTGAGAAAGCAAGTAGAATTTCTTGGGCACGTGATTGAAAGCCGGAAAATTTCCCCTTCACTTGCAGAGTTTCTTAGGTCTTGCGGGATACTTCAGAAAATATGTACCCTCGTTTTCGGTGATCGCAAACCCATTGACTAATTTGACTAAGCAAGGAAAAAAGTTCGCAATAGGAGAAGAACAAATTTCAGCATTCAATACACTTAAAAAAACATTGAGCGAAAAACCAGTGTTAGGTGTTTTTAATCAGAGATATGAAACCGAAGTTCATACTGACGCTTCCATTAACGGTTATGGTGCCGTACTTTTTCAAAAATTTCCTGACGATAACCAGTTACATCCCATATACTACATGAGTAAGAAGACTTCCGATGCTGAACGAAAATACTCAAGTTACGAATTAGTTTTTTGAAAAAGTTTCAAGTATATTTACTGGGGCTGCATTTTAAGCTTGTTAGGGATTGTAACGCCTTCACGAAAACGTTGGAAAAAAGATTTAAGTACGAGGGTAGCTCGTTGGATACTATTTCTTCAAGAATATGATTATCAAGTGGAGCAACGGAGTAGTCTCCGAATGAAGCATGTCGATGCGTTAAGTCCTTATCCAATTATGATGGTGGGTGATGCAAATTTCTTGACTTCCTTACGTCATGCTCAACAGCAAGACGAAGATTTAAAAGCTATTACTGAAATTATAAAAGAAAAGCAGACGTACAATAATCACTTCGAAAAAGGTTCTTCACAAGGTGGTTCACGACATCGAGTTAGTTGTAGTACCAAAGTGCATGCAGCGAGACGTAATTAGACATGCACATAAAATAGGTCATTTTGGTGTGAAGAGGACAAAAGAATTGATTTGCCGAGAATTGTTTGTTCCAAAATTTGAAGAAAAAATACGAACGCATATTACCAACAGTGTTGCATATATTGTCTCAAACCGAAAGTGGGCAAACAAGAAGGAAAATTGCATCCGATACATAAGGAGGCAATGCCGCTTCATACGTACCACATAGATTTTCTTGGCCCTCTTGAATCTACGAATAAATTATATAAACACATATTCGCCGTAATCGATTACTGTAGCAAATTCGCGTGGTTATATCCAACAAAAACCACATCAGCGCAAGAAACAGTCAACCGTTTAAAATTGCCAAGCACAACGTTCGGTAATCCAGTTCAGATTATCTCTGATCGTGGTTCCGCCTTTACATCTGACGAATTTCAACACTACTGTGAAGAAGAAAACATTAAACACTTGAAAATAACCACTGGTCTACCTCGTGTCAATGGACAAGTAGAGTGGTTAAATGGTATTATTGCTGGCATTTTAACAAAGCTGAGTAAGAGGTTTCCATCGAAATGGTATAAATACGTTAATATAGTTCAACAAATCATTAACTCTACATACAGTAGAAGTATCAATATGACACCTTTTAAGTTGCTGATAGGCGTAAAAATGCGAACAATTGACGACTTTAACATTAAAATTCTTATAGAAGAAGAAATACGACTACAATATAAAGAGCAAAGAGATGAGTTGAGACAACACGCAAACAGCAAATTTTGAAAATACAAGGTGAAAACAAAAAGACTTACAATCTTAGACGGAAAGAAGCTAACAAATACGATCTCGATGAATTAGTTGCTATAAAACGCACACAATTTGGCGGAGGGCTCAAATTAAAGCAAAATATTTGGGTCCTTACCGTATCGTTAAGATAAACCCGAACGATTCTTACGACGTTGCAAAATCTGGCGAAGGTGAAGGCCTTAGGCTTAGGACGTACTAATACGTCCTAGTATCTAAACATTGTTTATCAACATGGGTTGCTAAGAATAAAAAAGCAACCAAACATGAAATATTTGTTTCCAACATGTTTCGATGGCAGTGAGGAGAATATGAGAATATGAATGTGTGCAGTTGGTCACAACTGATGTTCGCACGTTTTTGTTGTTGGATGTTTTGCAAGGCAGCTAGAATTTATTTTGGCTCCTTTTTAGCTTAAGCAACGTCGTCACTCTTGTACAATATATTGAGATCTGAATCGATATTGATGAATGGGAGTTGTAGGGTAAAATAAACGATATGCAAAAACAAAAATTAATTTCAAAGCCGGCAAGAAAGTGCCCTACAGCAATAAATGATAAATAATACAAATGTTTGAATTTTATTTCATTTACCAGGTCAAGTTAATAAAAATATTGGAATCTTTGGATTTTTACTATTTGAGCTTTTATTTGTTTGCCAGGAACAATGCAGAATTAGCAACATAAATTCTAAATTTTTGATTCTGTGAGCAAAACATTTAATATAATGCAGATGCATTGGTTTCGCGAATATATTTCAACTTTATGGTCGTTTTAAAGTTTCTTATCTCTTTGAATTTTGGGGGGAAAATTATGGAAGTTAATAGAAATGTATTTTGCATAAATTATAAAAATAATCGCTTGCTGCATAGAGTTTTCCAAAACCTCCTTTTTGTGAAAAATTTTTTGCAAATATAAAAACTTCGGATATTTGTCCGACTTCTCTTAATAAATAATATATATATATATATATATATATATATATAGCCGTTCTCAAGTGAATGTATGTATCACCATCACTGACCAGTTTTCCGATCGATTTTCTCATAATTTTCTTTCATAAAAACCTTGTCCTGACAATTACGAACACAACAAAATAACAATCAGTCAAATCGGCCCAGCCGTTCTCAAGTGAATGTATGTATCACCATCACTTGAGAACGGCTGGGCCGATTTGACTGATTGTTATTTTGTTGTGTTCGTAATTGTCAGGACAAGGTTTTTATGAAAGAAAATTATGAGAAAATCGATCGGAAAACTGGTCAATTGGTATTTTTAATTTATATGAAACTAACATTTTAGTAAAAAAATATTAGAAAAAAACATTTTACATCAGTTGTTTGCTGTCACATCAAATTTTAGAAAAATAATAATTAAAATGAAAAAAAAATATGAGAATAAAAAAAGATCATTTTTGAAAAGATATAAAAAAATAATGATGGTAATCTATCTTTCTGGCATACATAGTATCTTGATAAAAGTTGATAATAATTATTATCAGTGATCAGTGCGTGATAATTTTGTGTTTTTGTTTACTGTGGTCATATAAGTTCGTGATAATTTAATATTTTGATTTTTGGTATGCGGTTTAAAATGCCTCCAATTAGACTTCCAAATATCGGTCGACATGCGCGTAACTCAGCTCGATCAAGTAACAATCGTGTGAATGAGACAGATGAAGAACGCAGACACCGTTTGGAAGAAAATCGTGTAAGAATTTCACAAATTTTATTACTTATATTTGTAGGTCAAGAATCAAACAAAAAGCTCAGCTCAATGAACTTTTATGCATATCGATGATTCGTCGAAACGAAGACAATCACATATTGAAATGCCGATGATTGTTTCATCAGTTCGCGGTTGATATGTATGTAAAAATAGAAACGGAACATCTTATGTATATACGCTTCAATCAGAACAAATTAAGTACAGAAGAATACATTCATCTGCGTGCTGCTATCAATGTAGATGGAAATGCAAGGAATGTCGGCCGTTGGAAGCCCGAGGCACATGCACGAATATGCACAAGATGCAATGACATACGTGCGAAAATACGGTCGACCAGACACATTTACTTGCAACCCGAAATGGATTGAAATCATTCAGCTGCTACTACCCAGCCAATCATAAAGCGATCGCCACGACATTACTACACGAGTATTGTCTGCCTATTGAACTTAATTTACCGAATTATTAATTTTTTGGTCCAGGAACTAAACTAACAGAACGCTTGGCAAGAGGCGATAAGGGAATCAATCCACTTGACGCTGCATGCAGAGAGCACGATATTGCTTATTATAAAACTCGAGACTTGAATAAGCGTCACGGAGAAGATAAAATAATAGCTGAAAGGGCGTTGCAGAGAGTAAAATAAAAAGTCAGCAAATTTAGTGAGCGAATAAACGCATACTTAGTTACAAACGCGATGGAAGCTAAAGTAAAATTCGGCAAGGGGAACACGATGAATAAAACACTTAAGAAAATTAAGAGAAAAGTTAAAAAGAAATGTAGCAAGAAAATATTTACTCAAGCGGTTAAGGATGCATTGAAATTAATTAAACACGAAAACCAGAAGATATTCCCAGTGCTATAAAAATCGCACAAAAGGTTGTAAAAAACTCTTTCGGACGGAAGAAGTCGATGGTTAACATTCCACGCGTTATACCCGTTCCTAAAGTAGGAGGGTTTCTACCATTAGAACCCATTTTAACTGCTCTGGAAGCTGTTGGAGGCGTAGCATCTGGAGGAGCTTCAATCGCAAAAGCAATTAATGATACAAAAGCCGCTCGACAACAATTGGAGCGAATCGACATAATAAGACCATGGAAGCCATTGCCATTGGGAAAGGCTTATACTTGAAACCATACAGAAAAGGATTGGGTTTATATTATAGTCCACAACCAAAAAACTTTTAAAGATTCTACCCAAAAGAGCCCTCACAGACGTCGACTTGATGAAATATGCAAAGAATCTACCGCATTTCAGAAGTATTTTTATGCGAGACAGTCTCCCGAAACAACCTCGTCAACAAGAATGTGGAATCGTTACTCTGGAAATATCAAAGGGTCCCGGTACTCATTGGGAAGCATATTATAAAGACAAGAACTGCAAAGAATATTTTGATAGCTTTGAAAACTTGCAACCACCACATGAAATAATAAATTATTTGGGAGAAGGAGTACGTTACAACTACACTCAACATCAAGACTGTAATTCATGCAACTGTGGTCATCTATAGTATGCCTAAAATTTCTTTATATGTTAAATAATAAATAAAAAATAAAAATATATATTATATACTTTTTAGTAAACCTTTTAATAGGAATAAATAAGTATTTATATGGTGTGTTGAATTTAGCCGATATTGATAATATGTTCATAGTGGTGAAGATAAATTTCTTAAGTATTTTTTATATACTTTAAGAGTACTGTACTTATGTAAACAACATATTCCACGCTGCTTATGTAATCGTTATATAAATACTACATTATAGTTCCAGACATTCAGTCTTTGTGTAACTTTGGTCAGGTGCAGTCAACGTTAAAAAAAAATTTGATAAAATAATTTGTTATAAAAAGTTAAAATAATATTAGTAACATGAATCAGCTCCAACAAAGTGACTTTTCTCTCTCGTTCGCTGCTGTGAAGGACTTCAATCAAAATAACTCCAACCAGAAAAATATTCTCCATGTCAAGGACATGGAACCCAGCAGATTCTACACCATAAAAAATGTTCGCAGAACAACAACAAAGTTTGATCGCATACTAATGGAGCTGGAAGATTGCGTTGTTTTCCTACCACAAAAATTCAACGATATAATATATGTGATGCGACCATAGCAAAATTCGGCAATGGCAACTATTATTTAATAAAACTGTTGGAAGAAGATGGAGAAAATTTTCGCTTCGAGGTTCAGGTCGACTTTCCTCAATCGTAACCACTACTCGAAACATATTTTACAAATTGTCAAAAAGATTTTAATAAAAAAATAAATAAATAAAATAATTTTATAAATATGTCGCCTTTTATTTATAGATTCTTGCATAAAATGATATTAATTTAATGGTATCATTTTAAAAAAATTTTTTAAAAAAAATAAAATTTAAAAAAAAATTTTTAAAAAATTAAAAAAAAAATTTTTTTTTAAATATTTTAAATATTTAATTTAAATAATTAAAAAAAAAATTTTAAAAAATTAAAAAAAATTTTTTTTAAATATTTAAAAAAAATTAAAAAAAATCCTCGATCTGGCCACTCTGTCCACCAAATTCCTCGATCTGGCCACTCTGCCCACCAAAACCCTCGATCTAGCCACTCTGGTTGTTGTTGTGGTTGTTGTTGTGTGGATGTATGCTTTTACCTGTTGTTGTTGTTGTGGTTGTTGGTGTTGTGGTTGTTGGTGTTGTTGTTGTGAGGATGTATGCTTTTACGTGTTGCTGTTGTTGTTTTTGTTGTTGTTGTGAGGATTTATACTTTTGCCTGTTGTTGTTGTTGTTGTTGTTGTGAGGATGTATGCTTTTGCCTGTTGTTGTTGTGAGCCAGAACCGGCCTTTATAGTATATAATACTAACAAACTCTAACAGAGACTTGGCATAACAGTCAGCATTCAAGAGATTATATTCAGGTCACCACAAACAATAAAATAAGTATAGTCGATTATTACTCTTGAAAGATGGTCAAAGTATTCTTCAAGCGGAAACAGTTTATCCGGATTGTAGACACAGAACACAAACAGTTTTGAATTATGATCAGAAATACATATGTTTAAATACTCAACATTGCTTGCAGGCAAAGAAATACCATCCACCCTGGTATCTAAGTCTTTACGTGTATAGATTGCGACACCACCGCCCCTACGACCACATTTATCATTCCTATATAAATTATAATTGTAATGGAATATAAATTGTCACTAATCTCACCATAAAAAGTTTCAGAGACATATACAACGTCAACAGTCGAATCCTCAAAAACATATTTGATATAATCCAGTTTACCAGCATTTAAGATTCTTG
Organism: Sicus ferrugineus; assembly: GCA_922984085.1. Taxonomy (NCBI): domain Eukaryota; kingdom Metazoa; phylum Arthropoda; class Insecta; order Diptera; family Conopidae; genus Sicus; species Sicus ferrugineus. The sequence continues at coordinate 28,740,254 of OV277348.1, read as the reverse complement.
CATTAAAATGAACAACATTGAACCAAGACTGCCTCTTGCATAACACATCAGGCAGAACCCTTCCATCAGCGCTACCAACAGGACTCATAAAGTAGCAGAAACAGGCAGGAGCAAGAATTCAGGCAAAAAGCTAAAGAACATATCCAGGGAAATAAATAAAAGCAACAAAAGAGTAAGAATAATAAATATAATATAAACATAAACATAAACAAATTTTTACATAAATTCAAATTAAATTTTGAAATTGTTTCCAATTCCTGGTAAATTCGAATCAAGTCACAGTTTGAACCCAAACAATAAGCAACAACAAGAGCATCAATGTACCCTTCAAATTTTTGTAAAAACCATCATCATGCTAAGCCAATTTAGTTCCTTCCAAATTCGAGCCAAGCCATAGTTCAAAGCCGGGCAATAAGCAACAACATCAACAACACAACGTCAACAACACTAATGTTTACATTAAATACCTGAGGCAGTGTCTAAAAAGCGAAGCAATTAAATAAACAACAACTCTACGTCTCCTTAGGCAGCCACTGCTTACGCAGTTTCTGCTTAGCAGCCTCTGCTTAAGCTTCCGCCACCTGCGCTTGCACTCATTCCCACAGCTCTATATCCTACGTGCAAAACTTTAAAACTACAACAAAAACAACAACAACTACAACATCCTAAATTTCCTAAATTTCCTAAAAATAACCCTGGCAAATTCGAGTCAAGCCACAATTCGAACCCCAAGGAATAAGTAAAAACAACAAGTACAACAAGGTGACCTTGAAATTTCTGTAAACATAGTCATGGTTTGTGACGAAGACACAGTTCCATGCGAAATTGAAATAATGAAGAAATCCCTACTTTAATTTTTGTTTTTCCCTTCTGTAGATTCGACTCCAGATAATAAACAACTACAACAACAATAACAACAATAACAACAAGGTGAGCTTCATATTCGATCCCACGCAATTAAATAAAAACTACAACAACAACAACTACAACACTACCTCTGCTTACGCAGCCTCACGCTCCAGATCATGCATTTCCGCCAAACCACAGTTCGATAACTTCACTTTATGTTTATATTAAGTTTTACTACACATCTGGGGCAGCGTCTCAAAAGCGAAGCAATTAAATAAACAAGAACAACAACTACCCTCAACACATTCCCTCAGCTCTGTATCCTACATGCAAACATTAAAATTACAACAACAACAAAAACTACAACAGCATACTTCCTCAATTTCCTAAAAAATAACTCTACTCACCAACCATATGTGCGGCGCAAGCCACAGTTCGCCTTCTCCAATAAGCAAAACGAACAAAGGCCACCATTTTTCACACTCACTCTTGCTACTTATGGTCTCCCAATACTCACACATCATAACGCACGTCTCCACTTCTCCCGCTCCCTGCTTCCCTCACCATCTTCTCAACCGACCGTCGGTCCAACCGACCGACTGATCGTCTGTCCATCCGCCAGCCGCCAGCCCTCAGCTTCCAACCTTCAATCCTCTTTCTCACTCTTCCACACGCTACGCCCACTGTCTCGCTCTTAAACATACAGCGCCCCTTTGGAGGATTAACCCTCCGAAATACACGGGAGGAGCTATGGTCCAGAAACCCCACATTTATACTACTGACTCCCATAGTGTTTGGACTTAATAGGATGGAAATGTATGTTTGGCTTTATAACATGAAAATGTATTCATATTATTTGATTTGTGAAAACCACAATTATTTACATATAGTACCTTTGGAGCTTTATTTAATTCAGTTCAATTTAATTAAAATTATTAAACGCAATGAATATAAAAGACCAATATCACCCAAATAGATACTGCAATCGAACTGAAGGAAAACGAGGAATAAAGGAAAACTTTCAATGTGCTTGTACGCGAACCAACAACAAAATAATGCAAGTTCAGGACCAAAGAACCGAGTAGTGCTTAAATAAAGGAACAGATGTTTTTCGCGCGAGTTCAATACTAACTTAATGATCGAATCTACGACAGCTACGCAGTAGACTCAACCAACAGCGAACACGGCTGCTACTATTATAATCATAATGTACATTTATCAATTATAACAAATGGTGTATTCCTGGAGAGTAATGCCCATAAGGGCGTTCCTAAACCTTTAATTTTAAATATTTGATAGCACCTTATAACTAATTCAATTTAAATCCTTAAAACAATTCGTATAAGGAAAATGTAATATTAAAACTCTTTTCTTTCAGAAAAAGTCAAGGTTGAGGCCAGAGGTACATATTTAAAGGACTCAATTCTAATATGAATTAATATATGCAATGTTCTCCGAATTTTTAGATGAAAATAATCCGATATGTAAAATTATTCCAAATAGACCCATAAATTTAAATCGTTTTCTTAAATTATGTGAATTGCGGCGAAAATCTCCAGTATTATATAAATTGGAATTTCAGGTAAGTAAATAATCCTATACTATTATGAACATTATTTGTATATATATTATAAATATATTTAGACTGCGGTTAGAAGTCTGAATAATACTTGCAGACACGCAATGAAGAAAACTAATTTGTGCAAAAATTCCAACCTAAACTGCATTCCGTACGATTTCAATCGTGTAGTGTTACACAAGGAGAATGGAATCCCTGGTTCAGATTATATAAATGCATCTTATATTGATGTAAGTCTTTAAAGCTTATTAATATGTAATTATATTAATTTTGAGCGTATACTTTAAAAAATAAACAAGTGAGAGTGTTTACTTCGGCCTGGCCGAAATTACAGTTGAATTCTAATAACACAAGTATACACGGTTTTGGACCTGAGCAACCAAAAGTTGCCTCTAAGGCGTTTTTAAGATTCTGCAAATGAGATAAGATAAAATGAAGCGTTCTTTACGATTGGTTTTAGTTTTCGAGATATTCAACAGATTGATTTTTTACAATTTTTGCCAATTTAAGACTATTTTATTAAATTAAATGTGATAAATCATAAATGAAGACCATTTAAGATCAGTTTATCTTCTCATTTAAGTCTTGCTCATTTAAGACCATTTTATTCAATTGAATATGATAAATCAGAAATGTCGCTGTAGATCAGACTATTCACTGACGAGGTCTGATCTGGTTCAGCGTGGTCCGCCCACTTATACAAAAGTTGTCAATATCCCATAAACGGTACAAAATATTAATACGTAATTCTATCTAGCAGTATCTAGAGACATTACAAAAACATTTGCCCGAAATGGGCGTGGTACGCCTACTTATACAAAAGGTGCTAAGTGGCGAAATTATAATTTTTTCAGTTACTATATGTATATGTATATGTATATACTATATGTATAAGTTGGCGGAGCAAGCCCATTTATGGTATAAAAATTTGTAATACCTGCAGATACTTCGTAATAAAATTACGTGGTAATATCTTATACCGTTTACAAGATATTGACAAGTTTTACGCTGTTGCGTTATGTTTATAACGCAGATAAGGAGAGGAGATAGATATAGAAAAGTAGATATGTTCTTGCTCAGCGTCACCTCCTGAATCGATTTAGCCTTGTCCGTCCGTCCGTCTGTCTGTCTGTCTGTCTGGATGTTGAAATCACGATTACAGGAGAACGAAAAGAGATATCGCGATGAAATTAGGCACAAATATTCCTTGTTATGTAGGGCAGTTTGGGATTGAAAATGCGAGATAACAAGCGCGCCTATTTTACATACGGAAGGTAAAGGCACCTCGTTTCAAAAAATGTTATTTTGTGAACATCTCATAAACCGCGTGATATGTTGAGGTATAATTTTATTCTAGAACATATACCGCCATTATCGATATTTTTCCAAAAATGGGCGTGCTGCGCCCACTCACAACACAGTTAGCAATATCTGATTAACAGTATAAGATATATTGAGACGTAAGCTTATCACGATGAATCCGAAAGCATTAGCAATCAGCTCGTCAAAAATGGGCGTGCCACGCCCACTCTTACAAAAGTTGTCAATATCTTGTAAACGATATAAGACATTACACGTAAACGGTATAAGATTTTAACACGAGGCATCTACAGGTATTACAGATTTGTATACAAACAAGTAAGAGTGTTGTCTTCGGCCTGGCCGAAATCTAAATACCCTACACCCAAGTAACTGAAAAAATATAATTTCGCCACTTAACAACTTTTGTATAAGTAGGCGGACCACGCCCATTTCTGGAAAATGTTTTTGTAATGTCTCTAGGTACTGCTAGATATAATTACGAAGGTATTAATATTTTGAACCGTTTATGGGATATTGACAACTTTTGTATAAGTGGGTGTAGATACCTCGTGATAATCGTATTAATATCTTATACCGTTTACAAGATATTGATAACTTTCGAATCAGTGGGCGTGGCCCGCCCATTTTTGGAAAGCTTATTGGTACTGCTTCCCTATGCTTCCTGAATTACATACCAATATCTTGTACCGCTCATTAGATATTGCCAACTTTGTTATAAGTGGGCGTGGCACGTCAATTTTTTCAAACATTTTAGTAATGACGCTATATGTTCAGGAATCAAATTATACCTTAATATCTCACACAGTTTATGAAATATTCAGATTTTAACATTTTTTGAAACGAAGTGCCTTTATATTCCGTATGTAAAGTAGACGTGGCTGCTTACCGATCTCGCCCATTTTCAATCCCACACAGCCCTACATAACAAAAAATATTTGTGCCAAATTTCATAGCGATATCTCTTTTCGTTCTCTCGTAATCGTGATTTCAACAGACAGACAGACAGACAGACAGACGGACGGACAGGGTTAAATCGATTAAGTAGTTGACGCTGAGCAAGAATATATATACTTTTCTATATCCATCTCGTCTCCTTCTCTGCGTTACAAACGGAAGAACAAAGTGAATATACCCTACTCCTTTCGGGTGTAGGGTATAATAAATAATCCAATTCTGTACAAACTTAATATCGTCAAATAGTTAAATAATAAAATCGGCAGGGGATTTGCCGTATGCTCATTGCCAGTGGTCACCACTTTGGTATGGGATCCTAATTGCAGTCATGCTGGCCCAGGATGGCCCAGCCGTGACTTTGATGCTCTCTCATTTACTTTCTATGCGGAACTGGTTCCTTGTCTGGGTGTGTCGAGACTGGAGCTGCTCGCTGGACTGCTCGTTAATGATCCAACTTCTCCTAGACGTTGCTTCAGGTGGTGGCTGATAGGGAAGCGGTGGTTCTGCGAGTTGGGCCACAGCCTTTGGTGGCATTTCCGGTCGGCGTGGTCGTGTGGTCACTCGTTGCGTGTTCATGGTTGACCGATTTGATCTTTATGATTAAGTCCCATTTTTATTAAATTTTTATGTGAGGGTGGCCATCGGGTTGGACGTTCTCTGAGTGCGGACAGAATTCTTTGAGATCGTTAACTTTGACTCGTTTATTTGGTTGACTTTCATCGTATAATATGACGATGTTGGGTGAGACGAAAACTTTGACCTGGAAGGGGCCGACATATTTTGGTGCTAACTTCCCGGAGAAATCTTTGGAAGCGGAGGATAAAACGTGATTCCTCTTTAACGCTTGGCAGCCAATGGTTGGTCTCCATGGTCGACGTCGTAAGTCATATAAGTGCTTTTGTTTTTGCGTTGCCTGACGGTTTCGTAGGAGAGCCGTTTGGAAGAGTTCTTTTAAGTCTGGTGTAGTATGGTGTTCTCCAACTAATGACTGGCCGGCGATGCACTGGGGAGGATAGATGTTTCGTCCCAAGTTTAATTCGGTAGGGCTTAGCTGAGTGGAGTCATGTACAGCGGTTTCGATTGCAAACATGATTTCTAGTATTCGAGCGTCCCAATCTCGATGATCTTCCTTAGAATAATTTGCCATTATCGTTTTGATGACGCGGTTGGCTCTCTCAGTCGGAATGTATTGAGGTGCGTAGGCTGCGGTAAATTAGTGTCGGATGCAATATTCGCTCGTGAGCTTTTGCACTCCATTCCAATCTAGCGGGAGGTTGATTTTTCGCCTTATATTGAGCGCAGTTGCGTCGTATGTCACGGTGCATGTGGGGCCAATAATACCACTATCTGGCTCTTCGGATAGTTTTGTGGTAGCCGAAGTGCACTGCAGTTGTTCTGTCGCGAATGTTGCGTCGTATGTCACGGTGCATGTGGGGCCAATAATACCACTATCTGGCTCTTCGGATAGTTTTGTGGTAGCCGAAGTGCACTGCAGTTGTTCTGTCATGAATTTCGTGCAAAACGTTTGGTCGTTGACTGGTGGGCACGCAAAGAGTCCATTCCTTGTCGTGGATTTTCTGCTTCGGGTTTTCTTTGTAGAACTTCTGGTCGATGATTTTGTAATCGGAGTATTTGGTAGAATTTTCTTGCACTTCCTTTAACTGGTGCTGATACCAATCGGTTGCTTTGGTATACAATAACTGATGGGTGTCTGGTAGGGGTTGGCGTGATAATGAGTCTGCGACTACATTACGTGCTCCTTTTCGGTATTCAATGTTGAAGTCGTATTGTTGTAATTCTAACGCCCAGCGGGCTAATTTGCATGACGAGTTTTGTATAGTATGCAGCTTAGTAATGAATGATGATCGGTTATGACTGTGAACTGTGGTATCCTTATAAGTATGGACGGAGTTTACGTATTCCAAACAGTACCGCAAGACATTCCTTTTCAGTGGTGGAGTATTTCTTCCCGAGTTCAGTCAGTGTACGGCTAGCATATGCTACTACCACCTCATGTTCTTCTGCTTTTGGCTCAGAACTACTCCTACACCGATGTTACTCGCGTCAGTTTGTCGAGTGAACAATCAAGTGAGTCGGGGCAGCGCAGAACTGGAGCGATAGTGAGCGCGTGTGTCAGATTTCTAAAAGCGGCATACTGCTCTTCATTCCATTGCCAAGGTCCCTACTTAAATAACTGCGTGAGAGTGGCGGTGATATTTGCAAATTCTTTAACGAAGTGGCGATATCAAGATGCTATTCCGAACACCTGGCGTAGTTTCTTAATATTTTGCGGGGCTGGCAGCTCTTGTGTGGCTTTTATTTTTTTAGGATAGGTGTGAATGCCATCAGGGGTAATCAGGTGCCCTAAATAACGCAGTTCGTTTTGGCAGATTCTTAGATGTTTTCGATAAAGTCAAGGATGGAGAGAGTGCCGTTGAAGTGTAAAGCCAATTTTCTCACAGTATTCATGATCTCGCACTCAGCTGGCAGGTGGCTGGTTGTTGTTAAGTGCCTTACGAACATGTCAAGTACAAGTGTACTGGTACTGGCGGCCTTGGAACTCCATTTATTTGAGGGGTATATAAATGTTATCCCTTCTGCTTAGGCATCACTGTCACCACCCTTTTACAATTTAATTTGTGCTGCTCTGCAGTAATCGCATTGTGCGAATACTGCAGGCAGCTGAGTAGTAGGAATATGCGGGTTCTAAAACATAGAATCACCCGTGTAATTCGGTGGTGGCACCACCTGAGGGGTGTTGTGTGTAAGAGCGAGACAGTGGGCGTAGCGTGTTTAAGAGTGTGAAAGACTAAGTATATGAGTGGCAACTGGACCGACGGTTGGTTGGCGAGCGAAGACAGGGAGGGGAGAGACGTGCGTTATGGTATGTGAGTATAGGAAGACCAGCAGCGGCAAGATGCTTGCCTTAGGAATTGTTGTTGTAGGATATCATATTAAGATTTTTTACTGCTGAGGTGTAAATGGATGAGGGTAGGATTTTTATGAGTCAAGCTTGTGTGTCCCATAGGGTTGGTGAGTGGAGTTATTTTAGAAAATATATAGTACGCTGTAGTTGTAGTTGTTGTAGTTCAATTCTTGTTGGATACAGAGCTGTCGGAACGAGTACGGGCGTGCGTAGCGGCTGCGTAAGCAGAGGTTGTGTTGTTAGTGGGAAGTGTCAATTTTATTGTGTAGCGGAGGAGTTCGAGATTGAGCACGTCCGATATTATAAATCAGTAGAGAATTGACTTTGAAATAAGCATGACGTGTGCGGTAGACACTCGCTGTTTTTAAATCGTGTTGACGAGTTTTTGGACCAACACAGATAGAACATTCTGGAAGAGCACTTCGGCGAGATTTTAACAGACTATACAAAACTAACCAAATACAAGGATGCCTTTGCGATTGTCTCCAAACATGGTTATCATTATACTACATGTTGTTGGTCTTCTAGTGAAACTGTGGATGGACCAGACACATGCGTCAGCTGCACTATAAATTTAACTATTACCAGAATAAATCAATAAAGGAGGGAGATACTGCACCTTTTCAAAACTAAACAGGCTAAATGTCCAATGCTGAAATTCAGTATTTATATATTATAGCTATAACGATCATGTGCTAAAATTAGTATTAATAGTGGTGAAAATCATCAAAAAGATTTAGTCGCATCTTGGAATTTGAATTGCAAAGACAACAACGATAAAAAGAGGTACAATGGATAAGAAGAAAGACATCGAAATGAAAGAATCATGTACAAAGAAGATGCAGTATACAATGATGAAAAACCCGTTCAAGTCGGATAAGTAATGGAAAAGCTCATCGTCATCATCATCTTCACCTTCATCATCAACTTCAGCATCATCGAAATCCAACATAGAATATAGAAAAATTTAAATAATGTTTATATTAAAAGTTCAGTAAAAAGTCAATACTATTACTTTTCAAAACTATATTTATTGTTTATTTTTCTTAAATTATAAAGGAATTTTAGACATAAACTACCACAGTTGTATGAATATAGTCTTAGTGTTGAGTGTAGTTGTAACGTACTCCTTCTCCCAAATAATTTATTATTTCATGTGGTGGTTGCAAGTTTCCAAAGCTATTAAAATATTCTTTGCAGTTCTTGTCTTTATAATATGCTACCCAATGAGTACCGGGACCCTTTGATGTTTCAGAGTAACGATTCCACATTCTTGTTGACGAGGTCGTTTCGGGAGACTGTCTCGCATAAAAATACCTCTGAAATGCGGTAGATTCTTTGCATGTTTCATCAAGTCGACGTCTGTGAGGGCTGTTTTGGGAAGTTTCTTTAAAAGTTTTTTGGTTGCGGGCTATAATACAGGCCCAATCCTTTTTTGTATGGTTACAGGTATAAGCCTTCTTCCATAGCGATTGCTTCCATAGTCTTATTATGTCGATTTGCTTCTTACAATTGTTGTCGTGCGGCTTTTGTTTCATTAATTGCCTTTGCGATTGCAGCTCCTCCAGATGCTAAGCCTCCAAAAACTCCCAGAGCAGTTAAAATCGGTACTAATGGTAAAAACCCTCCTGTCTTAGGAACGGGTATAACGCGTGGAATATCAATCGTGGCTTTCTTCCGTCCGAAAGAATTTTTCACAACCTTTTGCGCGATTTTTATAGCACTGGGAATATCTTCGGGTTTTTATTACTTAATAATTTTCAGAGCACTTTTAAACGCTTTAGTGAATATTTTCTTGGCACAGTTCTTTTTAACTTTTCTCTTAATTTTCTTAAGAGTTTTACTCATCGTGCTCCCCATACCGAATTTTACTTTAGCTTTCATTGCGTTTGTTACTAATCGTGCGTTTATTCGCTCACTCAATTTGCTGTCTTTTGATTTTACTCTTTGCCACGCCCTTTCAATTAATATTTTACCTGCTTCGTGGCGCTTATTCAAGCCTCGTGTTTTATCATAAGCTATGTCATGCTCTCTACATGCGGCGTCCAAAGGATTGATTCCTTTATCGCCTCTTGCCAAGGGTTGGTTTAGTTTAGTTCCTGGTTACTGACTGTTTATTACTGTCATGTTTCTTATCAATTATACCCATTTTATATCTTTTCACATACTCGTACTGAATGGAAATGAATATAAAGGTGTGGTTATTGTATATTTATATTAATAGCTAAAATGCGTTTCTTTAAACAAGACAAAAATATTATTATTAAAAATCTTGATTCTGTTACTGACAACGTATCGAAATCCCGACAGGGCTCCCTGCTGCCGAATTCTATAAGATCTCTTATTGTCGGGCCTTTAAATTGTGGAAAGACCAACGTCATGTTGAGTTCAATAGAAAGTCCTAATGGACTGAATTTTGCAAATATATACTTATACTCAGAGTCGTTGTATCAACCGAAAAGTGAATATTTAAAACACTTAATGAAACCAAATAAATTTATGGGATGGGACAACAAACCAGATGAAGCAAAAACCAATTCAATAATGATATTCAAAGATGTGGCTTGTGAGCAGCAAAATAACATTAGAGCAAAATAACCTTTTGTATGGGCAGACACAAATGCATCGATTGCTTTTATTTATGTCAAACGTATACACGCATCCACAAGCATTTAGTACGCGATAATGCCAACATGATTATTATGTTTAAGCAAGACGAGATGAACATGAAGCACATATACAATGATCATGTAGGAACAGACATGACATTTGGAAAATTTCTAAATATATGGAGAGAGTGTTGGAAAGACAAGTACGGATTTCTGGTAATCAGCAAAGACGATCCGATTGATGATGGGCGTTATAGAAAAGGCTTTGACATTTACATCCAACTATAAATGAAAGTACTCGATGCTTTTATAACAGTATGCAAACTGCCTTTGAACTGATGATTAGATGTTACAATTGATCTGACAGCTTATACACCTGATCTGACATGATATACCTGATCTGATCTGTTAGCTGTTACAACTGATCTGACAGCTGTTGAAGCAGATGCTAAGAATGAATGAAAAAATATTCAAAGACCTGGTAAAAACCACACGTATTTTGAAACAGAAATTTCGAAATCTAAAACTGACTAAAGCAGACGAAGAAAATCAAATAGAAGAGTCCCTTAAGCAAATCACAAAACCTCTAAAGGAATTGGTTCGAAAAACTACATCGTCAACAACAACAACAAATACTAACATGGATGAATCAGATTTAACAGACGATGATATGCCACTCAAACTAAAAACAAGTACCCCACACAAAACAAAGAAAGAGATGGATTTTGCAGACAAAACTCTTAACAAGAGTAATGAAGACGGTATTTTTTCTCTCAAATAAATGATACACATGATGCAAAGAAATCAACTGAAGCCATGGATTTATCTGAGCTGGAACAACAAAATCAGCTGGATACCGCATACGGACTGCATAAAGAAACAGATGGTGAATGGAGATTCGGAAACAGTGCTTTCAAAATACAAAACGGCGAAATATTCATGTCAAACAAACCTTTTGGCACTTCACCACCTATTACCTTTAACCTTACACACGGTCTCTTTCAGCTATTATTCCACAAGACACCATCAAATTACAACGAAGCAGATCTACAAGTGTACAAAACAATCTTAATCAATAATAGTGCTCGCAAAAGTAATTATGATGAAAATTAAGCAAATTAAAGGGAGCAAGGCTTCCAAGTACACCAACTTCATAAAGGGATTATTTAATGATAAATCTTCATCGAAAACTATACCATACAAATGTAAAAAAGGAACCGGTTTGATGAGAGCCAATCCGCAAAAGCCTAATTACATCTACTGGGATGATCCGAATGAGTTTGTCGTTAGATTACGACTTTTATTATCCTCACAGTCAGCTGGTCATAACAATAACATCAACGAAACTGTTTCCATCATTGAGAAGTTGAGAGAAGCTAATATATTTGTATAAATATGCTGTATTAATAGAGTTGAAAGCCTAATTGACAATGAGTCTACAAGTTCGGTCGTTATTCCATGCGAGAAGCATCAACAAATAAATTAAAGAGAATTTTTTCAAAAATGCTGGGATTTAATTTGGATAATGATAACCATTTAGATCTGCGCTGGAAGCATTTAAAAAGTGTTGGTGAGCCTGTTGAAATTAATGATGCTGCAACAAAATCTTTTGTGAAAAATTGTATGAATCAAATTACCACAGAATTTAAAAAAGAAAGGCAAATTTTAAAGGAAAGGAAAAGAGGGTGACATTGAAGTAGTCTACACAAAACTTCCAGACACTAAAGAGTACGTCGACAATAATATTCAAGATTATACAAAATATATTAGTGAAGAAATTGAACGAATTGCGAGCTATCTATTTCAACAAGCACAAAAACCGAAATCAATAGGAGGACAAAATTCTAAAAAAAATTTCAAAATGAGTAAAAAGCGGGTTTTAGTAGATGAACTGCACACTCAAGCTTGTAAAAATTTTAAACGAAGACGTGTAATTACTAAAGTGATCGATGACCTCTGGCAAGCGGATTTAGTAGAAATGGGAAGCTATTCCACGGAGGAGGATTTTACGAAAGCGAACTACTGAAAACAATATCCCAGCACATACCTTGTAGAAAAAGTTTTAAAAACTAAAAAGAATAAAGTCTTTGTCAAGAGGCTAGGGTTTTTTAATTTTGCGCTTGAAGTTGCATTCCCATTTTCCAAGGACTATTCCTTCAATATAAATCAAGCTCCCACTGGGTAAAACGTATAGATCTTGGTTTTGAACTGCAATCCTTATCTCATCATTGTTTTTATACGATTGTAGATCGTATTTTACTCTTTATTTTCGAATGTCAACTTTTTGCGTTGTAGAGCGTTAAGTGTTGTCTGCGGCTTCTGTGACCTTGTTACTTCAAATGACAAAGAAGAAGTAAATGAAGGTGCACCCATGTAAGCGCTTTTATTATAGATAATCATTGTTCTTGGAGTTTTAAATGCAGCCTGAGGGTTATAGTTTCTCCACAAAATTTAATTAGGTTACCGCTTTGATCAACAATTTTTATTGTTATCGAACTTATCTGTCTAGTGTTTACTGACAAATTAACAGATTTTTTCGGAATCTCATCTATTTGATAACCGGGGCTGACATTCAGTGCAAATATGTGATTTATATGTGCCGGTGTGTTATTAATATATGAACCGCTTATAATGTCACACTCTATAATGTGCGTAGGCTGCGGTAAATTAGTGTCGGATGCAATATTCGCTCGTGAGCTTTTGCACTCCATTCCAATCTAGCGGGAGGTTGATTTTTCGCCTTATATTGAGCGCAGGTCAGGCACGAGCGAATGTTGCGTCGTATGTCACGGTGCATGTGGGGCCAATAATACCACTATCTGGCTCTTCGGATAGTTTTGTGGTAGCCGAAGTGCACTGCAGTTGTTCTGTCATGAATTTCGTGCAAAACGTTTGGTCGTTGACTGGTGGGCACGCAAAGAGTCCATTCCTTGTCGTGGATTTTCTGCTTCGGGTTTTCTTTGTAGAACTTCTGGTCGATGATTTTGTAATCGGAGTATTTGGTAGAATTTTCTTGTACTTCCTTTAACTGGTGCTGATACCAATCGGTTGCTTTGGTATACAATAACTGATGGGTGTCTGGTAGGGGTTGGCGTGATAATGAGTCTGCGACTACATTACGTGCTCCTTTTCGGTATTCAATGTTGAAGTCGTATTGTTGTAATTCTAACGCCCAGCGGGCTAATTTGCATGACGAGTTTTGTATAGTATGCAGCTATAGTAATGAATGATGATCGGTTATGACTGTGAACTGTGGTAGCCTTATAAGTATGGACGGAGTTTACGTATTCCAAACAGTACCGCAAGACATTCCTTTTCAGTGGTGGAGTATTTCTTCCCGAGTTCAGTCAGTGTACGGCTAGCATATGCTACTACCACCTCATGTTCTTCTGCTTTTGGCTCAGAACTACTCCTACACCGATGTTACTCGCGTCAGTTTGTCGAGTGAACAATCAAGTGAGTCGGGGCAGCGCAGAACTGGAGCGATAGTGAGCGCGTGTGTCAGATTTCTAAAAGCGGCATACTGCTCTTCATTCCATTGCCAAGGTCCCTACTTAAATAACTGCGTTAGAGTGGCGGTGATATTTGCAAATTCTTTAACGAAGTGGCGATATCAAGATGCTATTCCGAACACCTGGCGTAGTTTCTTAATATTTTGCGGGGCTGGCAGCTCTTGTGTGGCTTTTATTTTTTTAGGATAGGTGTGAATGCCATCAGGGGTAATCAGGTGCCCTAAATAACGCAGTTCGTTTTTGGCAGATTCTTAGATGTTTTCGATAAAGTCAAGGATGGAGAGAGTGCCGTTGAAGTGTAAAGCCCATTTTCTCACAGTATTCATGATCTCGCACTCAGCTGGCAGGTGGCTGGTTGTTGTTAAGTGCCTTACGAACATGTCAAGTACGAGTGTACTGGTACTGGCGGCCTTGGAACTCCATTTATTTGAGGGGTATATAAATGTTATCCCTTCTGCTTAGGCATCACTGTCACCACCCTTTTACAATTTAATTTGTGCTGCTCTGCAGTAATCGCATTGTGCGAATACTGCAGGCAGCTGAGTAGTAGGAATATGCGGGTTCTAAAACATAGAATCACCCGTGTAATTCGGTGGTGGCACCACCTAAGGGGTGTTGTGTGTAAGAGCGAGACAGTGGGCGTAGCGTGTTTAAGAGTGTGAAAGACTAAGTATATGAGTGGCAACTGGACCGACGGTTGGTTGGCGAGCGAAGAGAGGGAGGGGAGAGACGTGCGTTATGGTATGTGAGTATAGGAAGACCAGCAGCGGCAAGATGCTTGCCTTAGGAATTGTTGTTGTAGGATATCATATTAAGATTTTTTACTGCTGAGGTGTAAATGGATGAGGGTAGGATTTTTATGAGTCAAGCTTGTGTGTCGCATAGGGTTGGTGAGTGGAGTTATTTTAGAAAATATATAGTACGCTGTAGTTGTAGTTGTTGTAGTTCAATTCTTGTTGGATACAGAGCTGTCGGAACGAGTACGGGCGTGCGTAGCGGCTGCGTAAGCAGAGGTTGTGTTGTTAGTGGGAAGTGTCAATTTTATTGTGTAGCGGAGGAGTTCGAGATTGAGCACGTCCGATATTATAAATCAGTAGAGAATTGACTTTGAAATAAGCATGACGTGTGCGGTAGACACTCGTTGTTTTTAAATCGTGTTGACGAGTTTTTGGACCAACACAGATAGAACATACTGGAAGAGCACTTTGGCGAGATTTCAACAGACTATACAAAACTAACCAAATACAAGGATGCCTTTGCGATTGTCTCCAAACATGGTTATCATTATACTACATGTTGTTGGTCTTCTAGTGAAACTGTGGATGGACCAGACACATGCGTCAGCTGCACTATAAATTTAACTATTACCAGAATAAATCAATAAAGGAGGGAGATACTGCACCTTTTCAAAACTAAACAGGCTAAATGTCCAATGCTGAAATTCAGTATTTATATATTATAGCTATAACGATCATGTGCTAAAATTAGTATTAATAGTGGTGAAAATCATCAAAAAGATTTAGTCGCATCTTGGAATTTGAATTGCAAAGACAACAACGATAAAAAGAGGTACAATGGATAAGAAGAAAGACATCGAAATGAAAGAATCATGTACAAAGAAGATGCAGTATACAATGATGAAAAACCCGTTCAAGTCGGATAAGTAATGGAAAAGCTCATCGTCATCATCATCTTCACCTTCATCATCAACTTCAGCATCATCGAAATCCAACATAGAATATAGAAAAATTTAAATAATGTTTATATTAAAAGTTCAGTAAAAAGTCAATACTATTACTTTTCAAAACTATATTTATTGTTTATTTTTCTTAAATTATAAAGGAATTTTAGACATAAACTACCACAGTTGTATGAATATAGTCTTAGTGTTGAGTGTAGTTGTAACGTACTCCTTCTCCCAAATAATTTATTATTTCATGTGGTGGTTGCAAGTTTCCAAAGCTATTAAAATATTCTTTGCAGTTCTTGTCTTTATAATATGCTACCCAATGAGTACCGGGACCCTTTGATGTTTCCAGAGTAACGATTCCACATTCTTGTTGACGAGGTCGTTTCGGGAGACTGTCTCGCATAAAAATACCTCTGAAATGCGGTAGATTCTTTGCATGTTTCATCAAGTCGACGTCTGTGAGGGCTGTTTTGGGAAGTTTCTTTAAAAGTTTTTTGGTTGCGGGCTATAATACAGGCCCAATCCTTTTTTGTATGGTTACAGGTATAAGCCTTCTTCCATAGCGATTGCTTCCATAGTCTTATTATGTCGATTTGCTTCTTACAATTGTTGTCGTGCGGCTTTTGTTTCATTAATTGCCTTTGCGATTGCAGCTCCTCCAGATGCTAAGCCTCCAACAACTCCCAGAGCAGTTAAAATCGGTACTAATGGTAAAAACCCTCCTGTCTTAGGAACGGGTATAACGCGTGGAATATCAATCGTGGCTTTCTTCCGTCCGAAAGAATTTTTCACAACCTTTTGCGCGATTTTTATAGCACTGGGAATATCTTCGGGTTTTTATTACTTAATAATTTTCAGAGCACTTTTAAACGCTTTAGTGAATATTTTCTTGGCACATTCCTTTTTAACTTTTCTCTTAATTTTCTTAAGAGTTTTACTCATCGTGCTCCCCATACCGAATTTTACTTTAGCTTTCATTGCGTTTGTTACTAATCGTGCGTTTATTCGCTCACTCAATTTGCTGTCTTTTGATTTTACTCTTTGCCACGCCCTTTCAATTAATATTTTACCTGCTTCGTGGCGCTTATTCAAGCCCCGTGTTTTATCATAAGCTATGTCATGCTCTCTACATGCGGCGTCCAAAGGATTGATTCCTTTATCGCCTCTTGCCAAGGGTTGGTTTAGTTTAGTTCCTGGTTACTGACTGTTTATTACTGTCATGTTTCTTATCAATTATACCCATTTTATATCTTTTCACATACTCGTACTGAATGGAAATGAATATAAAGGTGTGGTTATTGTATATTTATATTAATAGCTAAAATGCGTTTCTTTAAACAAGACAAAAATATTATTATTAAAAATCTTGATTCTGTTACTGACAACGTATCGAAATCCCGACACGGCTCCCTGCTGCCGAATTCTATAAGATCTCTTATTGTCGGGCCTTCAAATTGTGGAAAGGCCAACGTCATGTTGAGTTCAATAGAAAGTCCTAATGAACTGAATTTTGCAAATATATACTTATACTCAGAGTCGTTGTATCAACCGAAAAGTGAATATTTAAAACACTTAATGAAACCAAATAAATTTATGGGATGGGACAACAAACAAATTCTCAAACCAGATGAAGCAAAAACCAATTCAATAATGATATTCAATGATGTGGCTTGTGAGCAGCAAAATAACATTAGAGCAAAATAACCTTTTGTATGGGCAGACACAAATGCATCGATTGCTTTTATTTATGTCAAACATATACACGCATCCACAAGCATTTAGTACGCGATAATGCCAACATGATTATTATGTTTAAGCAAGACGAGATGAACATGAAGCACATATACAATGATCATGTAGGAACAGAAATGACATTTGGAAAATTTCTAAATATATGCAGAGAGTGTTGGAAAGACAAGTACGGATTTCTGGTAATCAGCAAAGACGATCCGATTGATGATGGGCGTTATAGAAAAGGCTTTGACATTTACATCCAACTATAAATGAAAGTACTCGATGCTTTTATAACAGTATGCAAACTGCCTTTGAACTGATGATTAGATGTTACAATTGATCTGACAGCTTATACACCTGATCTGACATGATATACCTGATCTGATCTGTTAGCTGTTACAACTGATCTGACAGCTGTTGAAGCAGATGCTAAGAATGAATGAAAAAATATTCAAAGACCTGGTAAAAACCACACGTATTTTGAAACAGAAATTTCGAAATCTAAAACTGACTAAAGCAGACGAAGAAAATCAAATAGAAGAGTCCCTTAAGCAAATCACAAAACCTCTAAAGGAATTGGTTCGAAAAACTACATCGTCAACAACAACAACAAATACTAACATGGATGAATCAGATTTAACAGACGATGATATGCCACTCAAACTAAAAACCAGTACCCCACACAAAACAAAGAAAGAGATGGATTTTGCAGACAAAACTCTTAACAAGAGTAATGAAGACGGTATTTTTTCTCTCAAATAAATGATACACATGATGCAAAGAAATCAACTGAAGCCATGGATTTATCTGAGCTGGAACAACAAAATCAGCTGGATACCGCATACGGACTGCATAAAGAAACAGATGGTGAATGGAGATTCGGAAACAGTGCTTTCAAAATACAAAACGGCGAAATATTTATGTCAAACAAACCTTTTGGCACTTCACCACCTATTACCTTCAACCTTACACACGGTCTCCTTCAGCTATTATTCCACAAGACACCATCAAATTACAACGAAGCAGATCTACAAGTGTACAAAACGCAAAAGTAATTATGATGAAAATTAAGCAAATTAAAGGGAGCAAGGCTTCCAAGTACACCAACTTCATAAAGGGATTATTTAATGATAAATCTTCATCGAAAACTATACCATACAAATGTAAAAAAGGAACCGGTTTGATGAGAGCCAATCCGCAAAAGCCTAATTACATCTACTGGGATGATCCGAATGAGTTTGTCGTTAGATTACGACTTTTATTATCCTCACAGTCAGCTGGTCATAACAATAACATCAACGAAACTGTTTCCATCATTGAGAAGTTGAGAGAAGCTAATATATTTGTATAAATATGCTGTATTAATAGAGTTGAAAGCCTAATTGACAATGAGTCTACAAGTTCGGTCGTTATTCCATGCGAGAAGCATCAACAAATAAATTAAAGAGAAATTTTTCAAAAATGCTGGGATTTAATTTGGATAATGATAACCATTTAGATCTGCGCTGGAAGCATTTAAAAAGTGTTGGTGAGCCTGTTGAAATTAATGATGCTGCAACAAAATCTTTTGTGAAAAATTGTATGAATCAAATTACCACAGAATTTAAAAAAGAAAGGCAAATTTTAAAGGAAAGGAAAAGAGGGTGACATTGAAGTAGTCTACACAAAACTTTCAGACACTAAAGAGTACGTCGACAATAATATTCAAGATTATACAAAATATATTAGTGAAGAAATTGAACGAATTGCGAGCTATCTATTTCAACAAGCACAAAAACCGAAATCAATAGGAGGACAAAATTCTAAAAAAAATTTCAAAATGAGTAAAAAGCGGGTTTTAGTAGATGAACTGCACACTCAAGCTTGTAAAAATTTTAAACGAAGACGTGTAATTACTAAAGTGATCGATGACCTCTGGCAAGCGGATTTTGTAGAAATGGGAAGCAATTCCACGGAGGAGGATTTTACGAAAGCGAACTACTGAAAACAATATCCCAGCACATACCTTGTAGAAAAAGTTTTAAAAACTAAAAAGAATAAAGTCTTTGTCAAGAGGCTAGGGTCTTTTAATTTTGCGCTTGAAGTTGCATTCCCATTTTCCAAGGACTATTCCTTCAATATAAATCAAGCTCCCACTGGGTAAAACGTATAGATCTTGGTTTTGAACTGCAATCCTTATCTCATCATTGTTTTTATACGATTGTAGATCGTATTTTACTCTTTATTTTCGAATGTCAACTTTTTGCGTTGTAGAGCGTTAAGTGTTGTCTGCGGCTTCTGTGACCTTGTTACTTCAAATGACAGAGAAAAAGTAAATGAAGGTGCACCCATGTAAGCGCTTTTATTATAGATAATCATTGTTCTTGGAGTTTTAAATGCAGCCTGAGGGTTATAGTTTCTCCACAAAATTTAATTAGGTTACCGCTTTGATCAACAATTTTTATTGTTATCGAACTTATCTGTCTAGTGTTTACTGACAAATTAACAGATTTTTTCGGAATCTCATCTATTTGATAACCGGGGCTGACATTCAGTGCAAATATGTGATTTATATGTGCCGGTGTGTTATTAATATATGAACCGCTTATAATGTCACACTCTATAATGTGCGTAGGCTGCGGTAAATTAGTGTCGGATGCAATATTCGCTCGTGAGCTTTTGCACTCCATTCCAATCTAGCGGGAGGTTGATTTTTCGCCTTATATTGAGCGCAGGTCAGGCACGAGCGAATGTTGCGTCGTATGTCACGGTGCATGTGGGGCCAATAATACCACTATCTGGCTCTTCGGATAGTTTTGTGGTAGCCGAAGTGCACTGCAGTTGTTCTGTCATGAATTTCGTGCAAAACGTTTGGTCGTTGACTGGTGGGCACGCAAAGAGTCCATTCCTTGTCGTGGATTTTCTGCTTCGGGTTTTCTTTGTAGAACTTCTGGTCGATGATTTTGTAATCGGAGTATTTGGTAGAATTTTCTTGTACTTCCTTTAACTGGTGCTGATACCAATCGGTTGCTTTGGTATACAATAACTGATGGGTGTCTGGTAGGGGTTGGCGTGATAATGAGTCTGCGACTACATTACGTGCTCCTTTTCGGTATTCAATGTTGAAGTCGTATTGTTGTAATTCTAACGCCCAGCGGGCTAATTTGCATGACGAGTTTTGTATAGTATGCAGCTATAGTAATGAATGATGATCGGTTATGACTGTGAACTGTGGTAGCCTTATAAGTATGGACGGAGTTTACGTATTCCAAACAGTACCGCAAGACATTCCTTTTCAGTGGTGGAGTATTTCTTCCCGAGTTCAGTCAGTGTACGGCTAGCATATGCTACTACCACCTCATGTTCTTCTGCTTTTGGCTCAGAACTACTCCTACACCGATGTTACTCGCGTCAGTTTGTCAAGTGAACAATCAAGTGAGTCGGGGCAGCGCAGAACTGGAGCGATAGTGAGCGCGTGTGTCAGATTTCTAAAAGCGGCATACTGCTCTTCATTCCATTGCCAAGGTCCCTACTTAAATAACTGCGTTAGAGTGGCGGTGATATTTGCAAATTCTTTAACGAAGTGGCGATATCAAGATGCTATTCCGAACACCTGGCGTAGTTTCTTAATATTTTGCGGGGCTGGCAGCTCTTGTGTGGCTTTTATTTTTTTAGGATAGGTGTGAATGCCATCAGGGGTAATCAGGTGGCCTAAATAACGCAGTTCGTTTTTGGCAGATTCTTAGATGTTTTCGATAAAGTCAAGGATGGAGAGAGTGCCGTTGAAGTGTAAAGCCCATTTTCTCACAGTATTCATGATCTCGCACTCAGCTGGCAGGTGGCTGGTTGTTGTTAAGTGCCTTACGAACATGTCAAGTACGAGTGTACTGGTACTGGCGGCCTTGGAACTCCATTTATTTGAGGGGTATATAAATGTTATCCCTTCTGCTTAGGCATCACTGTCACCACCCTTTTACAATTTAATTTGTGCTGCTCTGCAGTAATCGCATTGTGCGAATACTGCAGGCAGCTGAGTAGTAGGAATATGCGGGTTCTAAAACATAGAATCACCCGTGTAATTCGGTGGTGGCACCACCTAAGGGGTGTTGTGTGTAAGAGCGAGACAGTGGGCGTAGCGTGTTTAAGAGTGTGAAAGACTAAGTATATGAGTGGCAACTGGACCGACGGTTGGTTGGCGAGCGAAGAGAGGGAGGGGAGAGACGTGCGTTATGGTATGTGAGTATAGGAAGACCAGCAGCGGCAAGATGCTTGCCTTAGGAATTGTTGTTGTAGGATATCATATTAAGATTTTTTACTGCTGAGGTGTAAATGGATGAGGGTAGGATTTTTATGAGTCAAGCTTGTGTGTCGCATAGGGTTGGTGAGTGGAGTTATTTTAGAATATATATAGTACGCTGTAGTTGTAGTTGTTGTAGTTCAATTCTTGTTGGATACAGAGCTGTCGGAACGAGTACGGGCGTGCGTAGCGGCTGCGTAAGCAGAGGTTGTGTTGTTAGTGGGAAGTGTCAATTTTATTGTGTAGCGGAGGAGTTCGAGATTGAGCACGTCCGATATTATAAATCAGTAGAGAATTGACTTTGAAATAAGCATGACGTGTGCGGTAGACACTCGCTGTTTTTAAATCGTGTTGACGAGTTTTTGGACCAACACAGATAGAACATACTGGAAGAGCACTTTGGCGAGATTTTAACAGACTATACAAAACTAACCAAATACAAGGATGCCTTTGCGATTGTCTCCAAACATGGTTATCATTATACTACATGTTGTTGGTCTTCTAGTGAAACTGTGGATGGACCAGACACATGCGTCAGCTGCACTATAAATTTAACTATTACCAGAATAAATCAATAAAGGAGGGAGATACTGCACCTTTTCAAAACTAAACAGGCTAAATGTCCAATGCTGAAATTCAGTATTTATATATTATAGCTGTAACGATCATGTGCTAAAATTAGTATTAATAGTGGTGAAAATCATCAAAAAGATTTAGTCGCATCTTGGAATTTGAATTGCAAAGACAACAACGATAAAAAGAGGTACAATGGATAAGAAGAAAGACATCGAAATGAAAGAATCATGTACAAAGAAGATGCAGTATACAATGATGAAAAACCCGTTCAAGTCGGATAAGTAATGGAAAAGCTCATCGTCATCATCATCTTCACCTTCATCATCAACTTCAGCATCATCGAAATCCAACATAGAATATAGAAAAATTTAAATAATGTTTATATTAAAAGTTCAGTAAAAAGTCAATACTATTACTTTTCAAAACTATATTTATTGTTTATTTTTCTTAAATTATAAAGGAATTTTAGACATAAACTACCACAGTTGTATGAATATAGTCTTAGTGTTGAGTGTAGTTGTAACGTACTCCTTCTCCCAAATAATTTATTATTTCATGTGGTAGTTGCAAGTTTCCAAAGCTATTAAAATATTCTTTGCAGTTCTTGTCTTTATAATATGCTACCCAATGAGTACCGGGACCCTTTGATGTTTCAGAGTAACGATTCCACATTCTTGTTGACGAGGTCGTTTCGGGAGACTGTCTCGCATAAAAATACCTCTGAAATGCGGTAGATTCTTTGCATGTTTCATCAAGTCGACGTCTGTGAGGGCTGTTTTGGGAAGTTTCTTTAAAAGTTTTTTGGTTGCGGGCTATAATACAGGCCCAATCCTTTTTTGTATGGTTACAGGTATAAGCCTTATCCCATGGCGATTGCTTCCATAGTCTTATTATGTCGATTTGCTTCTTACAATTGTTGTCGTGCGGCTTTTGTTTCATTAATTGCCTTTGCGATTGCAGCTCCTCCAGATGCTAAGCCTCCAACAACTCCCAGAGCAGTTAAAATCGGTACTAATGGTAAAAACCCTCCTGTCTTAGGAACGGGTATAACGCGTGGAATATCAATCGTGGCTTTCTTCCGTCCGAAAGAATTTTTCACAACCTCTTGCGCGATTTTTATAGCACTGGGAATATCTTCGGGTTTTTGTTACTTAATAATTTTCAGAGCACTTTTAACCGCTTTAGTGAATATTTTCTTGGCACATTTCTTTTTGACTTTTCTTCTTAAGAGTTGTACTCATCGTGCTCCCCATACCGAATTTTACTTTAGCTTTCATTGCGTTTGTTACTAATCGTGCGTTTATTCGCTCACTCAATTTGCTGTCTTTTGATTTTACTCTTTGCCACGCCCTTTCAATTAATATTTTATCTGCTTCGTGGCGCTTATTCAAGCCTCGTGTTTTATCATAAGCTATGTCATGCTCTCTACATGCGGCGTCCAAAGGATTGATTCCTTTATCGCCT
Organism: Sicus ferrugineus; assembly: GCA_922984085.1. Lineage (NCBI taxonomy): Eukaryota > Metazoa > Arthropoda > Insecta > Diptera > Conopidae > Sicus > Sicus ferrugineus. The sequence goes on along the minus strand of OV277348.1, from coordinate 28,716,762 downwards.
CTTGCCAAGGGTTGGTATAGTTTAGTTCCTGGTTACTGACTGTTTATTACTGTCATGTTTCTTATCAATTATACCCATTTTATACATTTTCACATACTCGTACTGAATGAAAATGAATATAAAGGTGTGGTTATTGTATATTTATATTAATAGCTAAAATGCGTTTCGTTAAACAAGACAAAAATATTATTATTAAAAATCTGGATTCTGTTACTGACAACGTATTGAAATCCCGACACGGCTCCCAGCTGCCGAATTATATAAGATGTCTTATTGTCGGGCCTTCAAATTGTGGAAAGACCAACGTCATGTTGAGTTTAATAGAAAGTCCTAATGGACTGAATTTTGCAAATAAATACTTATACTCAAAGTCGTTGTATCAACCGAAATATGAATATTTAAAACACTTAATGGAACCATATAAATTTATGGGATTATTTACATTTTCCGACAACGAACAAATTCTCAAACCAGATGAAGCAAAAACCAACTCAATAATGATATTCAATGATGTGGCTTGTGAGCAGCAAAATAACATTAGAGAATACTTTTGTATGGGCAGACACAAATGCATCGATTGCTTTTATTTATGACAAACATATACACGCATCCACAAGCATTTAGTACACGATAATGCCAACATGATTATTATGTTTAAGCAAGACGAGATGAACATGAAGCACATATACAATGATCATGTAGGAACAGACATGACATTTGGAAAATTTCTAAATATATGCAGAGAGTGTTGGAAAGACAAGTACGGATTTCTGGTAATCAGCAAAGACGGACCGATTGATGATGGGCGTTATAGAAAAGGCTTTGACATTTACATCCAACTATAAATGAAAGTACTCGATGCTTTTATAACAGTATGCAAACTGCCTTTGAACTGATGATTAGATGTTACAAATTATCTGACAGCTTATACACCTGATCTGACATGATATACCTGATCTGATCTGTTAGCTGTTACAACTGATCTGACAGCTGTTGAAGCAGATGCTAAGAATGAATGAAAAAATATGCAAAGACCAGGTAAAAACCAGACGTATTTTGAAACAGAAATTTCGAAATCTAAAACTGACTAAAGCAGACGTAGAAAATCAAATAGAAGAGTCCCCCACACAAACAAAGAAAGAGATGGATTTTGCAGACAAAACTCTTAACAAGAGTAATGAAGACGGTATTTTTTCTCTTAAATAAATGATACTCATGATGCAAACAAATCAACTGAAGCCATGGATTTATCTGAGCTGGAACAACAAAATCAGCTGGATACCGCATACGGACTGCATAAAGAAACAGATGGTGAATGGAGATTCGGAAACAGTGCTTTCAAAATACAAAACGGCGAAATATTCATGTCAAACAAACCTTTTGGCACTTCACCACCTATTACCTTCAACCTTACACACGGTCTCTTTCAGCTATTATTCCACAAGACACCATCAAATTACAACGAAGCAGATCTACAAGTGTACAAAACAATCTTAATCAATAATAGTGCTCGCAAAAGTAATTATGATGAAAATTAAGCAAATTAAAGGGAGCAAGGCTTCCAAGTACACCAACTTCATAAAGGGATTATTTAATGATAAATCTTCATCGACAACTATACCATACAAATGTAAAAAAGGAACCGGTTTGATGAGAGCCAATCCGCAAAAGCCTAATTACATCTACTGGGATGATCCGAATGAGTTTGTCGTTAGAGTACGACTTTTATTATCCTCACAGTCAGCTGGTCATAACAATAACATCAACGAAACTGTTTCCATCATTGAGAAGTTGAGAGAAGCTAATATATTTGTATAAATATGCTGTATTAATAGAGTTGAAAGCCTAATTGACAATGAGTCTACAAGTTCGGTCGTTATTCCATGCGAGAAGCATCAACAAATAAATTAAAGAGAAATTTTTCAAAAATGCTGGGATTTAATTTGGATAATGATAACCATTTAGATCTGCGCTGGAAGCATTTAAAAAGTGTTGGTGAGCCTGTTGAAATTAATGATGCTGGAACAAAACCTTTTGTGAAAAATTGTATGAATCAAATTACCACAGAATTTACAAAAGAAAGGCAAATACTAAAGGAAAGGAAAAGAGGGTGACATTGAAGTAATCTACACAAAACTTCCAGACACTAAAGAGTACGTCGACAATAATATTCAAGATTATACAAAATATATTAGTGAAGAAATTGAACGAATTGAGAGCTATCTATTTCAACAAGCACAAAAACCGAAATCAATAGGAGGACAAAATTCTAAAAAAAATTTCAAAATGAGTAAAAAGCGGGTTTTAGTAGATGAACTGCACACTCAAGCTTGTAAAAATTTTAAACGAAGACGTGTAATTACTAAAGGGATCGATGACCTCTGGCAAGCGGATTTAGTAGAAATGGGAAGCTATTCCACGGAGGAGGATTTTACGAAAGCGAACTACTGAAAACAATATCCCAGCACATACCTTGTAGAAAAAGTTTTAAAAACTATAAAGAATAAAGTCTTTGTCAAGAGGCTAGGGTTTTCCAATAAACATAATTCTTGGATCGATAGTAATGAAATCGTGTAAATAAATTTTCTTGTATTAAAAGATTCCTTTGTGTGTTTTTCCAAATCCATTTTATCGGCTGATTACTTTCCGCCCATAGATTTAGATGGGAAGTATGTACATACGCGGTCTCGTTGACTTTCATAGCTACAGTACCATACCAAGCGTTGACTATGAAAAAAATTTATTATACATCGGAGACCATACAATTTATATTCCTGTATGTTCATATGACCTCGGCGATATTGCCGAGTGCATTCAAAATAAATATTTTAGTATAGTGCCACATGAGAAGCTGCATGAGAAACTGGAAATAGCCGCCAACCCTAATACACTGCAAGCAATCGTAGGGTCCAGTAAACGTAAAATTTCTTTAATAAAGAACGAAGCATTGGTTCACTGTTGGGCTTCAGTAAAAAAGTATTGGAAACAGGAAAACTGCACACTTCCGACTTGCCTGTGACTATAACAAAGATCAATGTAATACACATTGAGTGTGACATTATAAGCGGTTCATATATTAATAACACACCGGCACATATAATTCACATATTTGCACTGAATGTCAGCCCCGGTTATCAAATAGATGAGATTCCGAAAAAATCTGTTAATTTGTCAGTAAACACTAGACAGATAAGTTCGATAACAATAAAAATTGTTGATCAAAGCGGTAACCTAATTAAATTTTGTGGAGAAACTATAACCCTCAGGCTGCATTTAAAACTCCAAGAACAATGATTATCTATAATAAAAGCGCTTACATGGGTGCACCTTCATTTACTTCTTCTTTGTCATTTGAAGTAACAAGGTCACAGAAGCCGCAGACAACACTTAACGCTCTACAACGCAAAAAGTTGACATTCGAAAATAAAGAGTAAAATACTATCTACAATCGTATAAAAACAATGATGAGATAAGGATTGCAGTTCAAAACCAAGATCTATACGTTTTACCCAGTGGGAGCTTGATTTATATTGAAGGAATAGTCCTTGGAAAATGGGAATGCAACTTCAAGCGCAAAATTAAAAGACCCTAGCCTCTTGACAAAGACTTTATTCTTTTTAGTTTTTAAAACTTTTTCTACAAGGTATGTGCTGGGATATTGTTTTCAGTAGTTCGCTTTCGTAAAATCCTCCTCCGTGGAATTGCTTCCCATTTCTACTAAATCCGCTTGCCAGAGGTCATCGATCACTTTAGTAATTACACGTCTTCGTTTAAAATTTTTACAAGCTTGAGTGTGCAGTTCATCTACTAAAACCCGCTTTTTACTCATTTTGAAATTTTTTTTAGAATTTTGTCCTCCTATTGATTTCGGTTTTTGTGCTTGTTGAAATAGATAGCTCGCAATTCGTTCAATTTCTTCACTAATATATTTTGTATAATCTTGAATATTATTGTCGACGTACTCTTTAGTGTCTGGAAGTTTTGTGTAGACTACTTCAATGTCACCCTCTTTTCCTTTCCTTTAAAATTTGCCTTTCTTTTTTAAATTCTGTGGTAATTTGATTCATACAATTTTTCACAAAAGATTTTGTTGCAGCATCATTAATTTCAACAGGCTCACCAACACTTTTTAAATGCTTCCAGCGCAGATCTAAATGGTTATCATTATCCAAATTAAATCCCAGCATTTTTGAAAAATTTCTCTTTAATTTATTTGTTGATGCTTCTCGCATGGAATAACGACCGAACTTGTAGACTCATTGTCAATTAGGCTTTCAACTCTATTAATACAGCATATTTATACAAATATATTAGCTTCTCTCAACTTCTCAATGATGGAAACAGTTTCGTTGATGTTATTGTTATGACCAGCTGACTGTGAGGATAATAAAAGTCGTAATCTAACGACAAACTCATTCAGATCATCCCAGTAGATGTAATTAGGCTTTTGCGGATTGGCTCTCATCAAACCGGCTCCTTTTTTACATTTGTATGGTATAGTTTTCGATGAAGATTTATCATTAAATAATCCCTTTATGAAGTTGGTGTACTTGGAAGCCTTGCTCCCTTTAATTTGCTTAATTTTCATCATAATTACTTTTGCGAGCACTATTATTGATTAAGATTGTTTTGTACACTTGTAGATCTGCTTCGTTGTAATTTGATGGTCTCTTGTGAAATAATAGCTGAAAGAGACCGGGGGTAAGGTTGAAGGTAATAGGTGGTGAAGTGCCAAAAGGTTTGTTTGACATGAATATTTCGCCGTTTTGTATTTTGAAAGCACTGTTTCCGAATCTCCATTCACCATCTGTTTCTTTATGCAGTCCGTATGCGGTATCCAGCTGATTTTGTTGTTCCAGCTCAGATAAATCCATGGCTTCAGTTGATTTGTTTGCATCATGTGTATTATTTATTTAAGAGAAAAAATACCGTCTTCATTACTCTTGTTAAGAGTTTTGTCTGCAAAATCCATCTCTTTCTTTGTTTTGTGTGGGGTACTTGTTTTTAGTTTGAGTGGCATATCATCGTCTGTTAAATCTGATTCATCCATGTTAGTATTTATTGTTGTTGTTGACGATGTAGTTTTTCGAACCAATTCCTTTAGAGGTTTTGTGATTTGCTTAAGGGACTCTTCTATTTGATTTTCTTCGTCTGCTTTAGTCAGTTTTAGATTTCGAAATTTCTGTTTCAAAATACGTGTGGTTTTTACCAGGTCTTTGAATATTTTTTCATTCATTCTTAGCATCTGCTTCAACAGCTGTCAGATCAGTTGTAACAGCTAACAGATCAGATCAGGTATATCATGTCAGATCAGGTTTATAAGCTGTCAGATCAATTGTAACATCTAATCATCAGTTCAAAGGCAGTTTGCATACTGTTATAAAAGCATCGAGTACTTTCATTTATAGTTGGATGTAAATGTCAAAGCCTTTTCTATAACGCCCATCATCAATCGGATCGTCTTTGCTGATTACCAGAAATCCGTACTTGTCTTTCCAACACTCTCTGCATATATTTAGAAATTTTCCAAATGTCATGTCTGTTCCTACATGATCATTGTATATGTGCTTCATGTTCATCTCGTCTTGCTTAAACATAATAATCATGTTGGCATTATCGCGTACTAAATGCTTGTGGATGCGTGTATACGTTTGACATAAATAAAAGCAATCGATGCATTTGTGTCTGCCCATACAAAAGTTTATTTTGCTCTAATGTTATTTTGCTGCTCACAAGCCACATCATTGAATATCATTATTGAATTGGTTTTTGCTTCATCTGGTTTGTTGTCCCATCCCATAAATTTATTTGGTTTCATTAAGTGTTTTAAATATTCACTTTTCGGTTGATACAACGACTCTGAGTATAAGTATATATTTGCAAAATTCAGTCCATTAGGACTTTCTATTGAACTCAACATGACGTTGGTCTTTCCACAATTTGAAGGCCCGACAATAAGAGATCTTATAGAATTCGGCAGCAGGGAGCCGTGTCGGGATTTCGATACGTTGTCAGTAACAGAATCAAGATTTTTAATAATAATATTTTTGTCTTGTTTAAAGAAACGCATTTTAGTTATTAATATAAATATACAATAACCACACCTTTATATTCATTTCCATTCAGTACGAGTATGTGAAAAGATATAAAATGGGTATGATTGATAAGAAACATGACAGTAATAAACAGTCAGTAACCAGGAACTAAACTAAACCAACCCTTGGCAAGAGGCGATAAAGGAATCAATCCTTTGGACGCCGCATGTAGAGAGCATGACATAGCTTATGATAAAACACGAGGCTTGAATAAGCGCCACGAAGCAGGTAAAATATTAATTGAAAGGGCGTGGCAAAGAGTAAAATCAAAAGACAGCAAATTGAGTGAGCGAATAAACGCACGATTAGTAACAAACGCAATGAAAGCTAAAGTAAAATTCGGTATGGGGAGCACGATGAGTAAAACTCTTAAGAAAATTAAGAGAAAAGTTAAAAAGGAATGTGCCAAGAAAATATTCACTAAAGCGTTTAAAAGTGCTCTGAAAATTATTAAGTAATAAAAACCCGAAGATATTCCCAGTGCTATAAAAATCGCGCAAAAGGTTGTGAAAAATTCTTTCGGACGGAAGAAAGCCACGATTGATATTCCACGCGTTATACCCGTTCCTAAGACAGGAGGGTTTTTACCATTAGTACCGATTTTAACTGCTCTGGGAGTTGTTGGAGGCTTAGCATCTGGAGGAGCTGCAATCGCAAAGGCAATTAATGAAACAAAAGCCGCACGACAACAATTGTAAGAAGCAAATCGACATAATAAAACTATGGAAGCAATCGCCATGGAATAAGGCTTATACCTGTAACCATACAAAAAAGGATTGGGCCTGTATTATAGCCCGCAACCAAAAAACTTTTAAAGAAACTTCCCAAAACAGCCCTCACAGACGTCGACTTGATGAAACATGCAAAGAATCTACCGCATTTCAGAGGTATTTTTATGCGAGACAGTCTCCCAAAATGACCTCGTCAACAAGAATGTGGGATCGTTACTCTGGAAACATCAAAGGGTCCCGGTACTCATTGGGTAGCATATTATAAAGACAAGAACTGCAAGGAATATTTTAATAGCTTTGGAAACTTGCAACCACCACATGAAATAATAAATTATTTGGGAGAAGGAGTACGTTACAACTACACTCAACACTAAGACTATATTCATACAACTGTGGTAGTTTATGTCCAAAAATTCCTTTATAATTTCAGAAAAATAAACAATAAATATAGTTTTGAAAACTAATAGTATTGACTTTTTACTGAACTTTTAATATAAACATTATTTAAATTTTTCTATATTCTATGTTGGATTTGGATGATGCTGAAGTTGATGATGAAGGTGAAGATGATGATGACGATGAGCTTTTCCATTCCTTATCCGACTTGAACGGGTTTTTCATCATTGTATACTGCATCTTCTTTGTACATGATTCTTTCATTTCGATGTCTTTCTTCTTATCCATTGTACCTCTTTTTATTGTTGTTGTCTTTGCAATTCAAATTCCAAGATGCGACTAAATCTTTTTGATGATTTTCACCACTATTAATACGTATTTTAGCACATGATCGTTATAGCTATAATATATAAATACTGAAAATCAGCTTTGGACATTTAGCCTGTTTAGTTTTGAAAAGGTGCAGTATCTCTCTCCTTTATTGCTGTGATTTATTCTGGTAATAGTTAAATTTATAGTGCAGCTGACGCAGGTATCTGGTCCATCCACAGTTTCACTAGAAGACCAACAACATGTAGTATAATGATAACCATGTTTGGAGACAATCGCAAAGGCATCCTTGTATTTGGTTAGTTGTGTGGCGACCATGACATTGATGTCGCGCTTCGCACCCGACATCAACTGTCCGCCGCTCTTCACTCTGCCGGCTTCACGCTACGAACATGGACAGCAAATCACCCCGCTCTTCTAATTGGGATCCCACCACAAGATCTCTTAAACAAAGACTTTCTTGAATTAGAAGATGGTACCAAGACCAAAACTCTCGGCCTCCGTTGGAATGCCAAAACCGATCACTTCAACATAGAATCAAAACCCTTTGGCCTCTTCCCCACATATACCAAGCGCGAGTTGTTATCTCGGATTGCGAGATTGTTTGACCCGGCATGATAGCTTGCTCCAGTCATCGTCATTGCAAAAACCCTTATGCAACAACTCTGGCTAGACGGCATCGGATGGGACGACCCACTCACTCCCATCACTTTACAACGTTGGCTTGAATTCGTTCAATGTTACCCACATATCAATCTCCTCAAAATACCCCGATGGATTCACTTCACCCTAGGTAGCACCGTGGAAATTCATGTTTTTTGCGATGCTTCCGAGAAAGCATACGCTGGCGCGATCTACGTACTTACTCGTAACTCAGGCATCACTTCGACTTCCTTGCTCTTTGCCAAAACGAAGGTCGCCCCAATCAAAACCATATCGATCTCTCGACTGGAACTCTGCGGAGCTGCTCTCCTGGTCGATATGATAGATGCAATTGTGCCCCATCTCGACTTTCCACGTTATGATCTTCACTGTTGGACCGACTCGACTATAGTGCTAGCGTGGTTGAAACGACCACCATGCACATGGACGACGTTCGTCGCCAACTGTGTCGCGAAAATTGTCGAAGTGGCCGACAACACTCACTGGTACCACGTCGACTCGGAGAGTAATCCAGCGGACCTTGCCAGCGGATCTTGCCAGCAGAGGCATGTATAAGCTGGATTTGCTTCACACCCCGCTCTGGTAGCAAGGACATGCATGGCTGCGACAAGCGAGGACTTGGAGGCTAAACCCAACATCGAAACTGACTTGGAGGCTAAACCCATCAAAACCAATTTCACCTATTACTACCAATATGAGGATCCCTTAGAAAGATTCTCTTCTTTCCCGCAAGCCTCATTTCCATTACCGTCCTCATTTTCGCCGCGAAACTACCCTCATCGACTCCGATGAGATTCAAGCCGTTCAGACGCGGCTCATCATTATCGCGCAAAAAGTTCATTTCAATGACGAATACCATTGCCTTGAAATGAAACAAACTCTTAAGCGCAAGAGCTCGCTTCTCTTGCTTAACCTATTTCTCTAACAGGACGGATTCCTCCGCGTGAGCGGACGGTTAATCTCTTGTCCATCTCTCTCGTACGATGAACGCCACCCCATTTTGCTCCCCTACAATTGCGTCTTCAGCCGTCTCTTGGTTCGGTTTATCCATGATATCAGCTTACACGTTGGAAACCAGCTGATGCTGCGCTTGCTCCGCACGCGGTACTGGATACCCAAGAACATGATCAAAGCCACAATTCATAATTGCAAGCCTTGTTTACTCCAAAAGAAGCAAGTTCACACCCAACTTATGGCCGCTCTACCCCCTGAGCGCACCACACTCTCTCGCCCCTTTGCTGCCACCGGTTTGGACTTCGCTGGACCGTTCGACATTAAGAACTACACTGGAAGAGCCTGCCACATCACCAAAGGCTATGTCTGTGTCTTCGTGTGTTTTGCGACGAAGGCCATCCACCTCGAAGCTGCCAGCGATTTGTCAACCTCGACATTTCTCGCCGCCTTTGGGAGATTCAGCGCTAGCCAAGGATGTCCCGCTGATGTGTACTCCGACAACGGACGAAATTTCGTCGGAGCAGCGAAGACCCTTCGACGAGAATGGGAATCAGTGATTCAGCACACTCAGGACGCTACTGTCTCCCAACACGCTCATCAACGCCTGCGATGGCATTTCATTCCCGCTGCCGCTCCGCACATGGGCGGACTCTGGAAAGCTGAAGTAAAAAGCTTCAAGCTCCACTTCCGCAGATTCGCTGGCGATATCCGCTTCACGTTTGAAGAGTTTTCCACCATACTCTCCAAAATCGAAGCTTGTTTGAACTTCAGACCTCTTAATAGCATGTCAGAAGATCCCTCCGACCTGCAACCCCTAACACTAGGACATTTTCTCGTCGGCGGCCCACTCTTGGCTCCGACAGAACAATCTCCACCCAGAATTGTGAATCGATGGCAGAAGGTCAGAACTCTCTATCAACAATTTCGCTCCCGATGGATAAACGAATATCTCACCGGACTCCACAAACGCACCAAATGGAAGTTTCCCCAAATTAAAAATTAACGACATGGTCGTCTTACGAGATGACAATCTCCCCCCCCCCCCCCAACAAAATGGAGACTCGGTCGCATAATCCACCTTTATCCCGGTTCTGATGATAGAACACGCGTCGCGGACGTCCGAACCGAACAGGGAACCATAACACCACCCCTTAGCAAAATGATATTGCTCCCATCTGAAGCTTCGCCACCCGCGAGCTTTTCACACCACAGCGAATCCCCCTAAACGACTAGTAATTATATCTCCTCATTTCCTCACCCATCCTAACGCAGCTTTTTCCCCCACCAAATCCGGTGTAATGGGATCGAATGGTCCTTCCATGACCCGTAGACCAAGTCTCAGCCTCCGAGATCGACACTACCGTCGAAGGAGCCACCCCCGCTATCCACAACCCCGTGTTGGACACCACTCTCCCGTAACGTGACGCCGACTGCCTGCCCGCCAGATCACCCGGAACGTCTGCGCGTAAGGTGGAGACGTATGCGTTGCCGCAACGTGCAGCGCACTTTAGTTCCGCGGATGCAGCCCAATCTGCTGGTCACTCCCGGCCACACCCCGCGGAGTCCCTGACCATCCTGACGTTTAATCCCTAAAACCATCACGTATCCGTGGCTAAAGCGAGGAACCCTCCTCGTGCGTCTTTAACCTGAGCAAAGTTACAGCACTGCAAAGCAGGCGGGAAGTTCACGCGAAAACCCCACCGTCTACCGTCGCTTTTCCCTTCGCGAAAGAGAAGTGCATTATTCTAAAGTGTTTCCCTCAAACGTGAACAGTGTTTACTAAAATTTAATAACAAATTGTGAGAAACACCTGGACCGTCGTATATCGGACCTCATCCACATCGGCACGACAACAACCCCATAAGATGATCAACGTGTGAGGAACTCACCAAAGGTGGGTTCCCACAAACAAGAGATAAGGGCAACAACAGCGAGATATCGTCACCCTGTGGAGGGATCCACCACCGGTGGGTCCCCCCCCACTCAACACTTAGCGGCGACTACAACCTCGACGGTTGTAGCGCCATCTTCCGGCGGCAAGCGTCAGAAGTAAGAAAGTAGAGCCTTCCAACACCACCAGCCAGGGACGGGAAAAATCCCGCAACCAACAACGCGCTGAGTAAAAAGTTGACTCAGGAAGAGTGGCACGCGGATAACGGGATCCCCCGAGAGGGAGACAGCCGGACGCCGTGTGGCGAAGCCACTCACACTGCCGCCGTTGGAAGTCCAGCGGGAGACTATTTAAGAGGCCGACGTACAGGAATCGGTCTCTATTCTCGATTCGCTAGCCATCGCGCAACAAAGGAGTGGACCAACAGTGGCAAACGTTTGAGTTAACTAAGTGCTAACAACCGGAGGACACCGGTTCAAAGGACACTCCAGCAGTGCCTTTACACCTCGAAGGACCCTTGCGAAGCAGTACCGACGCCCGTCGAAGGACTAACAGCAGAGTGAGTCTTCATCGCATAGACATTAATTGCAACCAGTAGGCTTGAAAATTTCATCACAATCCTGTCTCCCCGTGTGGTTTTTTTAACCGACGGGCTCCCCTCCTGAATCCTTCACAATCCTGTCTTCCCGTGTGGTTTGCTAACCGACGGGCTCCCATCCTTGACTTCCCCACGTCCCCTACGTCTAGGTTATGTAAGTCTTAATTTAAGAACAAATCGGTAAATAAAGTGATTCATAGATAAAACGCTTGCGTTCCCAAATTAGAAGGGTCAGGGAGGGTTTACGTATAGGTGACAACAGTGAACTATTGTCGTCGCCAAAGTATTGTGACCCGAACCACTGGACGCGCAGTAGCTACTCCACGCCAGCCCAAGAAAGGTTCGTCACAATTGGCGCCCGAGCAGGGACCCTTGGGGTCGAAATTCAGCAACGACAATAGCAGCAGAAATCCCACGCTTCCAGGGCCGGAAGTTCGAGAAACAAGCAGAAGCGGCACCGGAAAAGCTCGAGTTACAAAAGCCAAGCAGCGCACCCAGCGAACAAGCAACCAAGACACACACCGGACAGAGGTCAGTGAAGAAACAGGCCAAGCAGGTATACATCAGAGAAACAAACCAGCAAGATCTCCCAGCGGAGAACCTCATCGCAAGCCAAGACATACAACGCACGCAAGCCAAGTCGCACAACGCACGCAAGCCAAGACACACAACGCACGCAAGCCAAGACACACACCGCACGCAAGCCAAGACACGCACCGCACGCAAGCACGCACCACAAGAAAACTCACCACGACGAATTCAACAGAGCCGTAAACCAGAACGAAATAATAACGAAACAAATATTTAACTGACATCTCAATAAATCAAGAAAAATCATAAAATAAATACTAAACAAAAAAAAATAATTTAATAGCTAAAATAATGAATGCCAGCACTGCCAAACCCATAAAAACGGGATGGGTGTACAACGTACAAAAGGATGAGTTCCAGAAAATTATGGAGGAACTTGGGCTCGAAGCAACAGGCACGGTAGAGGAGTTACATCGAAGATTTTGCGTTTACGCCACCAGAGCAGAATTAAGCGACGCGGAGGAGTCACGTTTGAGGGAACTCGAGCAGAAATACAAGCGCTCCCCCTCACCGGGGCCCAGTGGGCAGCAACGAGTCAGCCTTGCGACGACGACAACGACAGCCAGCACGACGCCATTACCAACGCTATATACCGGTACACCTCTGGCAGCCCAAACGGACGCCCACACCCCGCATGGGTCAGTTATTGACATGGTCCGCAGATGGGCGATGCGGTATGATGGCGGACAAGATCCACTCGCATTTTTGGAACGACTTGAGGAATTGGCAAAGGTGTACGGCGTTAACATCGACACTCTGCCCCACACCATGCCGGAGCTACTGAAAGACCGGGCATTGGCATGGTATCGCAACAACAATCGTAACTGGAACAACTGGCAGGCTTTCCAACGCGACTTCCGGAAATTTTTCCTGTCCGCTCGGTACTTCGAGGACCTCGACGACAGCATACGCCGTCGCGTTCAACGCCCCCGGGAGACTTTCAAGGACTACGTGCTGGGGATACAGACCCTTATGAGGCAAGCCGACCTTCAAAGCGAACAGCAGTTGCAACGAATTTATCGGAATTGTCGCAGCGAATACCAGTTCTATATCCGACGCAAGGACTTCGTGAACTTGGAAGAATTAATCGCTCTCGCCGAGGATTTCGAGAACATCGAGAGAGAAAAGGCAAAGGAACCGCCACCACGACCCCGTCCAGAGCAACACCGACAACTGACGCAGGCCTCAAAACCAGAATTTCCGCCCCGGCGACTTTCAGAGCAACCTCGACGAGTTACGCAGGCATCAACACAAGAAACCATAAGGGATCCACGCGCTGCTTGCAGACGCTGCGGAGGGCAGGGGCACTTACAGCACGCGTGTCAGCACCCCAGTAAAATATTCTGCTGGGAGTGCGGAAAAATCGGCGTACGCACCATCGAGTGCTGCAGAAGGCGAGCGGGAAACGCCGAGGAGGACCAACCGACAGGAGGGGTGTTGGAACCTCAAGAGCAGTAAATCCCCCCCCCCCCCAACACAAGACCATGCATCCCCCCAACCCAATCAAACATGAGAAATACAAGGAACTACGACGTGACAGCAGATGCGACAAGCTTCCCCTATGAGCCACACCAGTTGGCAACCACGACGACTGCACCAGCACCTTTGCTTTGCGATGGCAAGAAGATCCTGGCAAAGGTGAGAATCGGAGAAGTGAACTTGGAGGCGACGTTGGACACTGGAGCCACGCGCAGTTTCGTCAGCGCCAGTCGGGTAGCGGAATTGGGTCTTCCCGAGACGTCCGACTGCACAGGAGTGAAGGTCCAGCTGGCAGACGGTGGCGTGCGGGTGGTACACCGGTCTATTCGAGCAGAAGTTCAACTGGGCAATAGCAGTGGCGTGATAGACCTACTAGTCATGCCAGGAGTGATCGATCCGCTGGTGCTCGGAATGGACTTCCTGGCAAAAATTGGTACCATTCTACAGTGCGGAGGCCAACGGCTCCAGCTCAGGGAACGAGCAGCTTGCCCAACAGAGCGATGCACCCTTACACAGGCACCGGACACCTCGACCGGACAAGAACAAAACCCCAGCAGCAACCGAACAAGGCAGGCTTGCAACCCACAGGCAAGCAACCCAACAAGACAACAGGCTAGCGTCACCAAAGACATCCCCGTCGAGGAACAGGTCGAGAAATTCCTAGACGAGGAACTACGTGGCTTCGATGAATTGGAGGGCACGTCCAACATAGCTACGCACCGCATTGTGATGAAGGACGAACGACCCCTCAAGCAGCGATATTACCCGGGAAATCCCGCTATGCAGAAGGTAATTAACGACGAGGTGGATGAGCTACTACAGAAGGGATGCATCGAACCATCAAACAGCCCATTTAGCGCTCCTCTGGTATTGGTCAAGAAGAAGACCGGACAATGGCGCGTCTGCGTTGATTATCGCCAACTTAATGCCCGGTCTGTACCTGACGCGTACCCGCTGCCAAGGATACACCACATTCTGGATCGTTTACGGGAAGCGCGGTACATCAGTAGCCTCGACCTCAAAAATGGCTACTGGCAAATCCCGATGCACCCCGAGAGCAAAAAGTTTACAGCATTTACCGTACCTGGCCGGGGCCTTTTCCAGTGGCGGGTGATGCCATTCGGGTTGCACTCCGCGCCGGCCACATTTCAACGAGCGCTCGACCAGGTTATCGGGCCGGAACTGGAACCTTATGCTTTCGCATATTTAGACGATATCATCGTCACCGGAAAATCTTGGCAGGATCACATGGACAATCTGAGGGAAGTGTTACGCCGGTTGAAAGCTGCAAAATTAAAAATCAACAGAGAAAAATGCAAGTTCTTCCAAGAGGAAATCAAGTACCTCGGTCACGTAGTGAGTGCAAACGGTATCCACACCGACCCGGACAAAGTCACGGCAATACGAGATTTGCCACCCCCTACCGACATACGAGGGGTTCGACGTTTTCTAGGCACAGCTTCATGGTATCGCAGATTCATACCCGGTTTCTCTGACATCACGACACCATTGACGACACTTCTCAAGAAAGGCAAACGCTTCCGATGGGACACCGAGCAACAGCAGGCTTTCGAAACAATAAAGAATAAACTAATCGAAGCGCCCGTCCTCGCGCAGCCGGACTTTAACCAAAAATTTGTCCTCCAAACAGACGCTAGCGAGTATGGCCTCGGCGTGGTGCTAACGCAGGAGCAAGAAGGAGAAGAGCGAGGGATCGCGTATGCCAGCCGCCACCTCACCGACGTGGAACAGCGATACTCAACCACCGAGAAGGAATGTCTCGCGATAGTGTGGGGCATTCGGAAAATGCGACAGTACGTGGAAGGGTACGAATTTACCGTCCTCACTGACCATTCCTCGTTGCGCTGGCTCAACTCCATAGACAACCCTTCCGGCAGGATCGCGCGGTAGGCCTTGGAGCTACAGCAGTACCAGTTCCAAGTAAAATACAGACGAGGAAAGTGGAACGTTGTGGCAGATGCCCTGCCTAGAGGAAAACACATTTCCTCTAGGCAGCCAGCGGACGTCCTATTAGTTCAGGATGCCAACCCCGCGGATTGCCGATGGCATGCCACGAAGCTTCAAGACGTAAAGACAAGCCCTGAGAAATTCCCGGATTACACAATCCTCGATGGACAACTCTACCGACACTTTCCAGTATCCGATCTAGACGATGACTCGCCACCTTGGAAATTGTGCGTCCCTAAGAATCTGCGACCTCGGGTTCTCGCCGAGAACCACGACAACCCCACCGCTGGACATCACGGGATTCGCAAGACAACAATCAGAATTGGCAAACGTTACTACTGGCCCGGCATGGCGCGGGATATTAAGAGGTATGTCAACAGCTGCGAATCCTGCCAGAGATACAAACCCTCGCAAGAAAAACCAGCCGGACATATGCTGACACGTCTGAGCAACGAACCATGGGCGACAATCGGTGCGGACTTCATCGGACCGCTGCCGCGCACGCCGCAGGGTCACACCATGGCACTGGTCATGTACGACAAGTTCTCCAAGTGGACGGAGATAGTTCCTCTGCGCAAGGCGACAAGTGAGAGCCTTCAGAGAGCCCTGCGTGAGCGAATTGTCTGCCGCTATGGAGTACCAAAGGTCCTCATTTGTGACAACGGACCACAATTCAGCAGCGCCCACTTCAAGGATTATTTAAAAAAGATGGGAATCCGTCAGCAATTCACCGCTCCATACATGCCGCAGGAAAACCCGACCGAGAGAGCAAATCGAAACGTTAAACGTATCATTGCACAGTTGGCAAAAGGGATCCAACAGCGCTGGGACGAACAACTCCCAGAGATCATGCTTGCCATCAACACCACAGTCTCCGAGTCCACAGGGTACACACCAGCGTTTCTCACACAGGGAAGAGAACCACGATTACCTCGAGCATTATACGACGAAAACACACTAGGCACAGGCAACCCAGAACAGAGCCCACATCAACGAGCTCATAGATTACAGGGAATTTTTGAAATTGTACGAAGCAACCTTCGACGCGCAGCAAATGCCCAGGCGCGGCACTACAATTTACGACATCGACCTTGGAAACCACAGATTGGCCAGCGAGTCCTGGCGAAAACACATTTCCTGTCCAATGCAGCCGAGAAATTTACAGCGAAACTGGCGCCGAAGTTCGACGGACCGTACCGCGTCATTGGATTTACCTCCCCAGTTATTGTACAGCTTAAACTGGAAGGATCAGAGCGGATACGCACTGCACATATCAGCGAAGTGAAGCTATATCGAGACGCTCACACATCTCCTTGCGACTCTGAAGGGGAAGAAAGGGCGCCCGCCAGACCGAGTAGCCCGAAACTCGGACCACAGACACGACAGAACAAGCAGCCGAACAGACAAATCGACGAGCGGTCGACCCGGACCGTTAGAATACACTAACGTCTTCTTCTTTCATTATAGCTAACCAACTCGGACCAGACAACCCTGACCACAATAGAAGAGGTCATACGCAATGGAAGCGGAGGAAGATTCGCTTCTCCAATACCCTCCGGGCCCAGGCGGAATCCAGGTGCGAGTCCGAGACTTCGAAAGGCTCAGCAGCGGCAGGTGGCTGAACGACGTATTGGTGGAGGTATACCTCCGCTGGGTCCAACAGAGCACCGGAACCACCTTGCGAGAATGCACCCATATATTCAACCCGTTCTTCTTCGATCGAATGGCAAGGGGTCGAAGCGCCGAGGAGCGATTCCAATCCGTGCGTCGTTGGACGAGGAAGATAGACCTCACGGCGATGACGGTCATCGTGTGGCCCATCAATTCAGGGGACCATTGGGAGGCAATGGTTGCCTACTTACCAAGCGCCGGGACCAAGCGTGGGTACGGTTGCATTCTACAGCTGGACTCGCTGTATCAACAAGCCGACACCGAGAGGGCAGCCCAGATACGTGAGTACCTGTCACTGGTATTCCGAGGCCGCGAGCTGCAGGTGGAGCCATCCCGCTTCACGGAGGGGAACCTCCCGCTGATCAACGCAAGAATACCACGACAGACAAACGGCGACGACTGTGGCGTGTTCATGCTCCACTACGTGGAACAAATCATCAAGGACCCAGCAGCCCTCAAGGCGAGAATGCTGTCACGTCAAGACACCCCGTTCAACCCACAGGAGAAGCGCGAGGCGATCGCGCAAGTGCTCAGACAACTCGCCATGGAGCAAGGAAGGGACGTAAGCGCCTTCCCCACGTTGAAGTTCGTCCCCAGACACCCGACGACGCTGGCACGAAATAGGTGTGCAGCCAAAACCATTGACCTCCAACCCGTGCCGAAAGTTATGGAAGTGTGCTATAGTCTACGAGTGGAGCCCGAGGCCACGTCCGAACTCTCCGGAGACCTCGGTGACAAAGCGCAGCCCACTCAGGCCCAGGAAGGCGACAAAAGGAGTAACCGCCAAACCACAACAGCGCAGCCGGCCAAGGAGCACAATGATGAGTTTCATCCCGTGCCGAAGTTCAACGAAGGTTACAGCTTATGGGTGGAGCCCGAGGCCACGTCCGAGCTCGCAGGAGACTTCAACGACGAGGCGCAGCCCACTCAGGCCCAGGAAGACATCACGAGAACTGATCAACCAGCCGTTATCACAGCCCAGCTGGCGCCACCGACCGAGAGACACAACGATGACACCGTGCAATGGGTCACCGTCAGCCAAGACCTATACGAAGGCGGCCGATATGGCTTCAAGGTGGATGCCGCATTAAATAGGGCCATCGAGGCGAGCGCCTTTATGATTTCGACTTCCCCATCGCCACCACCAGGCCACGACATCATACCCCAGAGGGCGATCGAACACCCATGGAATCGTGTTAGCGAAGAGGACATGGCCCTAGAATGCCCAGTCAGTTTCGGGTACCTCTACGACCCGATCGAAGGAGGGTTCTACGACCAGCTCTATGCGGAGATCCATGCCGAGGACACACCCCCAGCAAACTTGACTGCGTCAACAGCAACCGGGTCCGAGAAAAGCGTCTCCGACGTGGCGCCTCAGATACCTGCGATGCCACCGCAAACCCTGGGGCAGAATCGCGAAGTACCACCGCAAGTCCAGGGGATGTCGTTCGTAGGACTGGACGACTTCCACACCAGAGGGCACCAGCTGCTGCCTCCTCATATCTGCGCCAACATCATTTTCCGGTGCGAGGAGCTGCAGCGACGCGCAACGGCCAACAAGGCCAAACGGAGACTGCGATACCACTTCAGGGATTATCGAGTGGTGATCGCCCTGGGCTCCCAAGGGACCACCATTTCCCTCCACCCCCTAAGTGGGAAGAGAGTGTGAGGAACTCACCAAAGGTGGGTTCCCACAAACAAGAGATAAGGGCAACAACAGCGAGACATCGTCACCCTGTGGAGGGATCCACCACCGGTGGGTCCCCCCCCCACTCAACACTTAGCGGCGACTACAACCTCGACGGTTGTAGCGCCATCTTCCGGCGGCAAGCGTCAGAAGTAAGAAAGTAGAGCCTTCCAACACCACCAGCCAGGGACGGGAAAAATCCCGCAACCAACAACGCGCTGAGTAAAAAGTTGACTCAGGAAGGGTGGCACGCGGATAACGGGATCCCCCGAGAGGGAGACAGCCGGACGCCGTGTGGCGAAGCCACTCACACTGCCGCCGTTGGAAGTCCAGCGGGTGACTATTTAAGAGGCCGACGTACAGGAATCGGTCTCTATTCTCGATTCGCTAGCCATCGCGCAACAAAGGAGTGGACCAACAGTGACAAACGTTTGAGTTAACTAAGTGCTAACAACCGGAGGACACCGGTTCAAAGGACACTCCAGCAGTGCCTTTACACCTCGAAGGACCCTTGCGAAGCAGTACCGACGCCCGTCGAAGGACTAACAGCAGAGTGAGTCTTCATCGCATAGACATTAATTGCAACCAGTAGGCTTGAAAATTTCATCACAATCCTGTCTCCCCGTGTGGTTTTTTAACCGACGGGCTCCCCTCCTGAATCCTTCACAATCCTGTCTTCCCGTGTGGTTTTTTAACCGACGGGCTCCCCTCCTAAATCCTTCACAATCTTGTCCCCCCGTGTGGTTTGCTAACCGACGGGCTCCCATCCTTGACTTCCCCACGTCCCCTACGTCTAGGTTATGTAAGTCTTAATTTAAGAACAAATCGGTAAATAAAGTGATTCATAGATAAAACGCTCGTGTTCCCAAATTAGAAGGGTCAGGGAGGGTTTACGTATAGGTGACAACAGTGAACTATTGTCGTCGCCAAAGTATTGTGACCCGAACCACTGGACGCGCAGTAGCTACTCCACGCCAGCCCAAGAAAGGTTCGTCACAAACGCACATCTGAAAACCCGCCAGGAAGGAAGATCTGTATTCGATACACGCGAAACATCACTCGCCAATACATTCTCCTCGTGGTAAGTACTTTTGAACTTCCAATCCCCGCCCTTTTTTCAAACCCCTAGATAAATATATTTAATCTCCCCCCTCCGTCTTGATCCTTCGAGCCATCCCACGCGCTCGAGGATCACAGAAACATTTTGGTCCTTCGAGCCGGATATCCTCCCTAGCTCAAAGATCAAAGAAACATATTGGTCCTTCGAGCCGTATACCTACGAGCTCGGAGACCACCCCAAATCTCTTGATCCTTCGAGCCATCCTACGAGCTCGGAGATCAGAGAAACAGTAAATATAGACATTCATGTGTGGCATTCATGTTTGATGAAATTTTTTATGAGATGAATGGATTGGAGATTGATCGTTCACGTCAATTGGGCGTAACTACAACAGTGAAAAATTACGTCTCTTTAAATCCGACTGAGTTATAAATATAAATGCTGGTTGGTTGGTTTGCAAAGAATGAAGTTGAAATAAAGGATGGATATTTTAATTTTTGCACACCATTGAAAATGCTACTGGGCTTTGCTGAAGACTTTAATAAAATTATCCTAAAGCTAAACATGAACTTGTACTACTGCGTTCGAAATCAGATGAAAATGCTATTCCTTCAAGTGTTGCAACCGAAAAATTAAAGCTAAGAGTGAGATATCGTTTTTCCATCAGGAGCGAAATTGTTGATAGAGAGTTCTGACCTTCTGCCATCGATTCACAATTCTGGGTGGAGATTGTTCTGTCGGAGCCAAGAGCGGGCCGCCGACGAGAAAATGTCCTAGTGTTAGGGGTTGCAGGTCGGAGGGATCTTTTGACATGCTATTAAGGGGTCTGGAGTTCAAACAAGCTTCGATTTTGGAGAGTATGGTGGAAAACTCTTCAAACGTGAAGCGGATATCGCCAGCGAATCTGCGGAAGTGGAGCTTGAAGCCTTTTACTTCAGCTTGCCAGAGTCCGCCCATGTGCGGAGCGGCAGCGGGAATGAAATGCCATCGCAGGCGTTGATGAGCGTGTTGGGAGACAGTAGCGTCCTGAGTGTGCTGAATCACTGATTCCCATTCTCGTCGAAGGGTCTTCGCTG
Organism: Sicus ferrugineus; assembly: GCA_922984085.1. NCBI lineage: Eukaryota > Metazoa > Arthropoda > Insecta > Diptera > Conopidae > Sicus > Sicus ferrugineus. Next base: position 28,695,572 of record OV277348.1, on the reverse strand, counting down.
CTCCGACGAAATTTCGTCCGTTGTCGGAGTACACATCATCGGGACATCCTTGGCTAGCGCTGAATCTCCTAAAGGCGGCGAGAAATGTCGAGGTTGACAAATCGCTGGCAGCTTCGAGGTGGATGGCCTTCGTCGCAAAACACACGAAGACACAGACATAGCCTTTGGTGATGTGGCAGGCTCTTCCAGTGTAGTTCTTAATGTCGAACGGTCCAGCCAAGTCCAAACCGGTGGCAGCAAAGGGGCGAGAGAGTGTGGTGCGCTCAGGGGGTAGAGCGGCCATAAGTTGGGTGCGTACTTGCTTCTTTTGGAGTAAACAAGGCTTGCAATTATGAATTGTGGCTTTGATCATGTTCTTGGGTATCCAGTACCGCGTGCGGAGCAAGCGCAGCATCATCTGGTTTCCAACGTGTAAGCTGATATCATGGATAAACCGAACCAAGAGACGGCTGAGGACGCAATTGTAGGGGAGCAAAATGGGGTGGCGTTCATCGTACGAGAGAGATGGACAAGAGATTAACCGTCCGCTCACGCGGAGGAATCCGTCCTGTTAAAGAAATAGGTTAAGCAAGAGAAGCGAGCTCTTGCGCTTAAGAGTTTGTTTCATTTCAAGGCAATGGTATTCGTGGTTGAAATGAACTTTTTGCGCCATAATGATGAGCCGCGTCTGAACGGATTGAATCTCATCGGAGTCGATGAGGGTAGTTTCGCGGCGAAAATGAGGACGGTAATGGGGGTGCGAATGCTGCAGGAATCGAAAAGCATACGCCAATACGCGTAGGGCTTGCGGGAAAGAAGAGAATCTTTCTAAGGGATCCTCTTATTGGTGGTAATAGGTGAAATTGGTTTTGATGGGATTAGCCTCCAAGTCAGTTTCGATGTTGGGTTTAGCCTCCAAGTCCTCGCTTGTCGCAGCCATGCAGGTCCTTGCCACCAGAGCGGGGTGTGAAGCAAATCCAGCTTATACATGCCTCTGCTGGCAAGGTCCACTGGCAAGGTCCGCTGGATTACTCTCCGAGTCGACGTGGTACCAGTGAGTGTTGTCGGCCACTTCGACAATTTTCGCGACACAGTTGGCGACGAACGTCGTCCATGTGCATGGTGGTCGTTTCAACCACGCCAGCACTATAGTCGAGTCGGTACAACAGTGAAGGTCATAACGTGGAAAGTCGAGATGGGGCACAATTGCATCTATCATATCGACCAGGAGAGCAGCTCCGCAGAGTTCCAGTCGAGGGATCGATATGGTTTTGATTGGGGGCGACCTTCGTTTTGGCAAAGAGCAAGGAAGTCGATGTGATGCCTGAGTTACGAGTGAGTACGTAGATCACGCCAGCGTATGCTTTCTCGGAAGCATCGCAAAAAGCATGAATTTCCACGGTGCTACCTAGGGTGAAGTGAATTTCTAGGGCAGGAGGCATTGAACACCGCATGCACCTTAGTTGTGCTGCTGTCGGGTGTGAGAACCGCGTGATGGAGTAGGTAGTTGTCAAAACCGGAAAGGTTCTGAGAGGGGTGGATCGGTGTCATATGGTGCAAATCCGCGTATTCTCGAATCATGGACTCATAGGTTTCTTTAAAGCTGTGGGTCTTCAACAATCTTGTTTCGTTTCGGAAAAACTGTTTGAGAGCAATCTCTCTGGATATCCCGATCTTTAGTGAAGAAGGGAAACCTTCTTTGAAGGGCAGGGAAACAATATATCGGCCATCGGGGCGTCTTTGGGTGATATTTGAGTACAAGTCCTTGCAGCGTTGTTCACCCGGGGTAGGTATTCGTTTGGTTTGGACTTCTTCAAGCTCCCAGAATCGCGATAGTTGATGATCCATGAACACTTCGTTGAAGAAGAGACTCGTGTGGTAATCGAGGGGGCGGGTAAATCCTGCTTAAGTAGACCAGTGAGAATCCACCCGAAGATGGTCTTTTCAGCGACCAAAGAGTCTACGATGTTGCGTTTAATTCCATCGCGAAAGATTAGGGGTAGATATCGGCTCCAATAAGCACATCAATTTGATCACTGCGGTAGAACTGATCATCAGCTAATGGTAGATTGAGAAGAGATTCGCAGAGAGGAATATAGATAGAGCAAACCGGGAGATTGCCGGTTAGCTTGGGAAGCACAAGCGCGCAAGATTGAAGGCGAGTCCCAGGAGCTCGAGGTGAGCCAATCTGGAAATTGCAAAGTTTAGAAACCTGGGCGGTAATCGTTTGATTGACACTCGGCACTTGGGCCTGGATGGGGTTCACTGGGAGTTTCAATCGCTTCTGGATGCCTTCGGATAAGAAAGTGACTTCAGAGCCAGGGTCGATGAGCGCACGCGCGATGGTAAATATGAATCATCGCGGTGGCGAGCAACACCTGCTTCGGTAGCGAGGTGAAGCACGTCAATACGTTTGACGTTGAGGGGGCTTCAGTGGACTGTATATTAGGGGTAGAGGTAGAGGCGTCGCTCGATCGTGCGACGGAAGGTTCGACAACCGATTATGCGTATGAGCATTTGAACCGCGATGACGGGGGGGTTTTTACGAAGCGAGGTGGAATGAGAGTTCGGTTGGGGGGCCGAGGCCTCCTCGCGGTGTAATAGTGTGTGATGTCGCTGGTTACACGATATACACGTGAACGCACTTTTACACTCTTTTACTTGATGCGAGTGCGCCAAGCAGTTGGAACAAAAATGAATTCGTTGAACTGTCGCCCAACGGGTTTCCAAATTCATCGTCAGAAAGCGTGGGCATTTGCGGAGCGAGTGCGGTTGATCTGTGCATAATCTGCAGCTGATCGAAACCATATTAGCCTGGAACGTATTCACCGGCTTCGGGTTGGGGGGAGAGCGCGTATAGATATTCGACGCTTTTTTAGGGGGGTTGACGGACTTCCGAATATCGTCAACAGTATCCAAAGTTTGGAAATGGGAGGTGAGGAATGCGTCCATTTCGCGCCATTTGGGAATTTCTCGTTTGAGAGTAATCGAGTGTTCCCATAAAGAGAGGGTGTGTTCGGAAGGCGAGTTGAGCAGATATGCGCAATAATTGCGTCCCAGCTGTCCACATCGACATCATGCAAGGTGAGAGCTGAGAGGCAGTTATTAATCTCTCGTTGGCCACTCCCGATTTCTCGGTAATTGGGATGAGATTGAATAACGTTCGGAGTTTAACGTTAACGAGAATTCGCTTATTCTCGAAGCGGTCGGTGAGGTTTCGCCAAGCTTGCTCGAAACCGGCGTCGGTGAGGGGGGGATTTCTGAAAAATTTTTCACCTCGTGTCTTTTGATTGAGGTGAAACAACTTTTCCATGGGGGATAACCGATTGTTGCGGATATAAAGCGCTGAAAACATATCGCGAAAAGTCGGCCATGATTCATAATCGCCGTTAAAAATTGCGGTATCGCATGGCGGTAAACTTATATTAATGTATGTCCGAATGTCCGGAGAGATTCAAGTGGACTGTTGGCTCCAGTGCAGAAGTATGAGATAGCGGAGGCTGCGAAGTTGGGGAAGGTAGGGGGGCAGCGAGATGCTGCAGCTCGCTAATCTTGGCAGAGAATCGAACATAAAGCTGGTAACTGCGTCGATATTGGGTTTTCACGACAGTTACCTCAGCGGTTTTGGGATCGCCCACTTCTAGTGGATTTACGCTGCTATGATGGTAAAACTAGTCAGAGTAGCTTAAAATTTGACAACTTCAACAAAAGTTGTTTGTGGAAGTAGTCAAACGTTTGTGGAAGTAGTCAAATTATTCGACACAAATTATTTGTTGTGTCAACAAATCTCCAAACAATCTTCCCAAATGAGTGGGCACCAAAAAATAATAATGAGATGCTCTTTATTTTATTTTATTCGGGGGTAACAATTTTTGGGGGTAATTTTATATAAATAAAAACAATTTAATTTAAATTAATTAATATAATATAATAGTATATAATATAATAGTAATTTAATTTAAACTAGTCAAAGTAGTTTAAAATTAACTACTAACTATTAACTAGTGGTGGTGTTTTGGTTCGCCGAGAATTCCAACGCTGCTGCTACGATTTTTTGAATCAGGCTATAGAAATTACAAAGAGTTTTTATAAGGGTGTCGGTGATAGTGCGCTCCTGGGTATGATAGATTGGACAGCAAAACAGTCCTTTTAAACGGGTTTAAGAGACGGCACATTGAGGGTTTATATGCTAAGTGTCACAGGGTAACCCTGGAAGAAATGATTGAGATAGCCATAGATACATTTAGTACTAACCAAAGGAGTAGTTCCCTCTGTCAACAAGCAACCACACAAAAGAGTAATATGAATTTATTGGATTCCCACATAAGACCTCCTGCGCAGAAACGTTTGGAAAGGCCGGAGGCAATGCAAAACATCCCGAGGGGGCCACATGAAAAAATAGTTTGCTCATTTGCAATAAAAGGGGACATACGAGGGAAAAATGTCAGGTGAGGGAAAACACTCCGTATTGCTAGAAGTGTTTTAAATATGGGCACGAGACAAACTGGAGGTGCGGCAATCAACGGACGCAGGACCACGGGACAAATAACACCACGAGAAAATCATTTAATGGTTACTGAGGTCAGTCGAACCGGAGAATAGAAATGCCACAAAGAAACCAACCACAGAAGAATTGGAAACCAAATCCGATGCAACAGAATTGGCAGCAGACTCAGGGAAGTTTCGAAAACCCGAAATCGAATGCATCAAACAGTGTGCAAAGTATTCAGAGTACAGGGAACATATCGGATAGAGCAAACCGAACGGTGTGTCATTGGTGTAACAGACCAGGACATATGGTGGCAAATGGCCAGGCTAAGAGAAATTGGGAAAAGTTTCAAGGCAATCGCCAGGAAAACTGGCAAGGGCCCTGAACCGGCCAGTAATCCGGGAACCCAATAATAATAGGAACTTAGGGCCAAGCGAAAGAGTAACTGTAAGTCCGACTTCGGAAACGATTGTGTATACGTTACCAATTTCAACGAATGAAGGAGTAACTGTCAGTCCGACATCGGAAACGATTGTGGATAGGTTTTTTTTTTTTTTTTTTTTTTGTATATCAGATTCTAGCAGTAGCCTTTAAGAGGTCACTCTCTTTTTTCATGATTGGCTACTGGTGGAATGGGGGACGTTACCGAATTCAAGAGATTTTGGAATTAGTACAAGGCCAAATAGTACGAATGATGAAGATAATAACAATTTGCAGAGGAAGCATATGGTTATAGGAGCAGTGGATCCAAAAATGCAAATCTACGATCTGGAGCAGAAGCCTTTTTGGTTGAATTATAAATTTTAAAATAGTGATAAACAGACCGAGATAGGAGTATTTAGCTGAACTCAAACCCAGGCAAATGGCGTGTTCATTGAATTACCTTGCGCGGAGGCTATAAATGGAAAGCTCGTTTTACTGGTGGATACGGAAGCGGATACAAGCCTGATAAAGGAATTTTCGTTAAAGGACGGTACAATTGTAAACCAGGAGGATACGAAGAGTTTAAGCGGAGCATTTGGTGGATGCGTTACCACTAAAGGGTCACTGATAGTTACACACAATGAAAAGAAAAACCTCGATTTTACGCTGCATGTAGTATCCTCAGAGCAGGGGGTGCCAGCAGATGGCATAATTGGCAGGGACAATTTGTGGAATAGATCAATTATAAACACAGTTACTAAGCAAGTAACATTCATAGATGAGAAGGGGAAACACATTGAGACCCTGGTTACGCGATCAAAGGGGGAGTTAGATCAGATTTTCATAATAACGATTCAAATTAATGGCGAGAACTTTAGAGTAGTTCCAGTTAGGGTCAGGACGAATATTGCGGAGATAATAATTCATAAGCAGGAAATAGTTTCAGTAGAGAGAGCATGCGCAGCTTTTCACGATATTTTTTACTGTAAGGGGACGAAAAATCATATACGCCGGTATTAAAGCATGAAATACCGACCAGGCACGACCAATCACCGATTAATCAAAATCAGTATAGGTTATCGCAGGTCCTTAGGGAGGAAGTAAACAGGCAGGTGCGAAAGCTGTTAGACGACTGGGTTATATCCACCCGAAAATAGCCTTGTAATTCGCCATTGTTGCTAGTACCAAAGAAAGCCGCGAAAGACGGTCAGAAAAAATGGCGTCTGGTGATTGACTTTAGTAAATTAAATGACGTTACTATTAAGCAGGTTTTCCCTATACCTAGAATTGAGAAGATTTTAGAGCAGTTGGGACATAGTAGGTATTTCCCAACACTAGATCATGCTAGTGGGTATCACCAGGTTTTGGTTGATGAAAAAGATAAAGAGAAAACCGCGTTTAGTTCAGGGTTGAGGCATGTCGAATTCAGTAGGATGCCTTTTGGTTTAACGGGGGCGTCCACGACGTTTCAAAGGATAATAAATCATATTCTCACTGGGCTTCAGGGAATAGATTGTTTTGTTTATTTAGATGATATAGTAATATATGGTAGGAATTTAGTCAACTACTATAGAAAATTTATTGGAAGCATGGCAAAAATCGCCTTGCCGATTAACAAATTACTGAGAAAGCATAACAAGTTCCAATGGTCGGAGGATTGTCAGAAAGCGTTTGATAAGCTGAAAGAAGCAGTAATTTCACCACCGGTATTGACATATCCGGATTTTAGTAGGGAATTTCTGTTGACCACCGATGCCAGCGGTGGAGCTCTAGGGGCCGTGTTGTCGCAAGGGAAAATTGGCGAGGATAGACCGATAGCTTTCGCTAGCAGAGCGTTGAGTGACACCGAGAAGAGATACTGAACTATAGAAAGGGAATTATTGGCCATTGTCTGGGCTACACGAAATTTCAGAGCGTATATTCTTGGAAGGCATTTTAAGATAGTGACAGACCATCAACCCTTGAAGGGTATAGCGTATTTGAAGGATCAGACTTCCCGTCTAGCCAGGTTTAGACATAAACTATCGGAGAACGAATTCGAAATTATATGTAAGAAGAATTTGAATGCAGACTCATTAAGCAGGATTCCGCAGGAAAATAATAGTATTGTTGCCGTACAGACTCGCACGAAAGTGAAGGCACAGAAACAGGATGAGGTAGACAGTTCATGTCAAAACTCACAGCAAGGGTACGCAACAACATGCGATGCAGAAACGGTAAAGTCTGATAATACAGTATTGCTATCGGACCCTAAGGAGATAGAAATGATAATGAGAGATTTCCACGGTTCACCGTTAGGAGCCCATCGGGGGGCAGTGAAGACTTATTTACGCTGTTGTGGTATCCTTCCGCTGGAGGACACCCACGACAAGAGAAATTGAACTTAAATATGTTGTGGTATCCTTCCGCTGAAGGATACCCGCGGCAAAGCAAACACTACTTTTAAAATTTTACTGCGGACACGACGTCCGCTCTTTATTTAACTCAAAATCAGACTCTTTTCTTAAAATTAAAACAAATTACTAGCCAGCTCGGTTGAGCCAGCTAAGTGGGTCAATCGCTGCACTTTGTCCCATTGTGCAATATGCCTTTCTTGCAGAATTGGAATTCTGCTAGAAATTATAGGCTGTTGGGCAAGTGGAAGTTGCGCAACTCAAAGTTTGATGCCTCGCTATTTTGAAAAAAATGCACTTGCGCAATTTAAATTCTACTTTGAATTTATTGAACTATGATCGAGAAGCAACCACAGTTTGGCCTAAAAGTATGCCTTCCAAAAAATAACTGCAAGCCTCCACGTTGGAAATATGCAGCGTAAACGGGCAAGGTACCGTATTAATCAAAATACTTGGGCTGGTTTTAGGGTGTGCAGATTGACCCACAACATCCCTCCACCCCTAGGGAAAGAAAAAATTAATATCGTGAAGCGATAGACATTGGTTGTAGACATTGGTTCCTGGATTACCCTGTTACACTTAGCGAACCAACAGCACCATGAACTCAGACCACGAAAGTATCCCGTGCACCACAACCATCGGTTTGTACTTCCAACTGCATTCCAATCAGAGAAATTAAATTGCAGCCAACTTCATTGCTGTTTTCATTGCGTCTTTCCCAATTACCTGTTGGACGGAATTTGTTTGCAAATGTAATATTCGTATCTGTAGGACTGCATACTGGTTCGGTGTCAGAGAAAAAAAGAGATGACTTATTGTCCCAAGATAAACTGTATGTGTGGTCTGTTCATTGCATTTCAGACTCATCTTCCTTCTTCTCAGATTCGAGTTCTACGTTCTTGGCGTCGTCCAGGAAATTAATTGGTATGCACGGCATTCAAATTGTGGAGTTTTCTGTCGCCGTTGTTGTTGCTGCTTTTAATCCTTAACTTGCTGCGGTGCTGTTGTTGCGGACGGTTTTAGTTGCTGTCGAAGTTGTTGTGTTTTTTTCGTGTTGTTTTGTTGTTGTTGCAATTTTGCAATTTTGGAGCTGGTATATTGGTGGCCGAACTATTGTATTGTTGTTGCTGCTCTTGTTGTTTTTGGTGTTGTTGACTTAATTAATGAAATTATTATTAAATATAAATTACATTTCCTTAACTATTTATATACAAATCTATAAAATATATCCCATTTATTTCACAATTATTTTAATGATTTTAGCTATTTGGAATTTTCCTACTCAACAAAAACTATTTGAAAGTTAACTTGAAGGGACAAGCATGAATCATTAAACTTATTACTATCATGTACTTGTAACTAACATAATTTTATTAAGTATTAATTTGTAACAATAAATATCCTTAATAATTCCATATTTTCTTTTATATAGTAATTAAATATTTCTTATCAATTTGATTACAATATCATTTTTTTCTTCTTTTACTCATTTTAACATCGTTTTAATAAGCAAATTTTCTTGCTCGTTAAACCGATATTTTTTTCGTTTTCTTATATTTTAATAGTTGCAAATAAATACTTTGCAAGCATAGTTTTAATTGCTAAGTGCAATGCCCTGAAGGTGGCTTGAAGCAATTCTTCCTCAGGTTTTTTTTCTCTGGTTTTGAATTTCTTTGCAAGCATAATTTTAACTGCTAAGTGCAATGCCCTGAAGGTGGCTTGAAACAATTCTTCCTCAGTTTTTTTTCTCTGGTTTTGAATTTCTTCAGTTTTCAAAGAAAACAAAAAACCTGGGACTTTGCTGTTTTGGAGCTACGACGTAATTTGTACCCTTTCTTGTACAAATGTTGTAATTTGCGTTTAAGTAAGCAAGTTTTTGCTTATTGAAACGCACGTAGCTAAAAGTTAGTGGTTAGTTTAAATTAGTTGTGTTAGTAAAATTCTTCTTTTTTTCGTTTTCATTTTCTTGTCTTTCTCTTTTTTTTTCTTTAACTTTTTTTTATATTTAATTTTTCCCCCCTTATTTTATTCTACATCTTTCTGTATTTCTCTTTCTGTATTTTTCTTTTTTTTTTAATCTTTTTATTTTATTTTAATATTAATTCTTATAACATTTTTTATGTGTTTTTTTTTGTTGTGTATATTGTGTATATTTTTTTTTCTTTTATTCTTTTCAACATTCAGGGTTAGTTTGTAAATAAGATTTTCGAATCGTTGGACATTGTTTTAGACCATCTTTGCCAATGTCATATCCTTTAGAGTTGTGAGGATTGCCGTCTTCTCGGACCAATTTCCATCGTATCAACTAAAGTTGAATTCGGCTATCGTAAGTCAAATATTTAATTTAAAGAGTAAGACGAATGAAATACTCTAAAATGGAACGGGATTATTTTACCTCGCGTCCAATATAGTATGTCTTACATATTGGTTTGAGTCTTTAAGTAATGTGTTCTTTTGAATATGTATTTACATATTAGCCTGAGCTATTTTTCCTATTTCCCCATTGTTTCGACTAAATTGATATAGCCGAAAAATATGTTTAGACTCTTACTGACAAATTCTGATATTTCATTTATTTTATTAATTTATTCTCATTAATTTCATTATTATAGGTGTACCGGTTAATTCGTGCGGTTTTTTTCATTCCCATTGCTTTTAGACGATCGGAAATGGTTTGTTGAGCGACGCCAAGTGATTTTGCAAGTTCTTCTTGCGTTTGGGATAGATCTTGGTCGAGCAATGTCTCCAATTCGTGATCTTCAAACTTTTTTGGTTGTCCGGGCCGTTCATCGTCCTCCAAGTCAAAATTGCCACTTTTAAACCATGCATACCACTTCTGGCCCGTACGCCCAGCTAGAGCATGCACACCATACACTTCCAGCAAAATACGATGACTTTCGGCAGCCTTTTTTTTCATATTGAAGTAATGAAGAAGTACTCCCCGCAAAAACACTTTATTCGGCACGAAATTCGACATTTTCAGAGTAAAAAAAAGGATTGTTGTTTACGCTTCAGCTAAATGACACATACTGATTCTGAAACTATATGACAGTAGCTTTCCAATACATATTTGGAAAGGTGAATCACTGGAATAAAAGTCAAGTTACGCCATCTGTTAGAAAACCGCACGAATTAATCGGTAATAGTTTTACTAAATTTTTTGTCATTAATTCTACTAACGTAAGACCCATAATATTTACAATTTTTATTCAAACTTTTTTTTTTGTTTTTTTTTTATTTAAATTCTAGTCTTCTATTAATGTTTCTTCTTCAATTTTTTACATGTATCGTCATGTAATTCATATTAGATTGCTTACTTAACTGCAAGTTGTTAAAATTTGTGAAATCCGATGCGAAATTTTGGTTAAAGGCGAAATCATGTCCGCTTGATTCTAATACGGGTACAAAAATTTTATCATTTTTCACATTAACCAGTTTTCCCTGGTATATTATTGGTAGAATTCCCTTCTTGTGCACTACTGTTTGCATGTCACCTGTGTCTAAGTTGAGAACTTCATTCAATATATTATCTTTAAGTAAACTATTGTCGGCGTCTGTATCAACCAGCAGAATGAGTTTTTTATTTCTGGCCTCTTTGCAAGGCAACTCAATAAACACATCATTCATATTAGATTGCTTCCCGTTATGCACTTCCCCCTCAATCTTTTTATTTTTATTATGCAATTTATGAACGTGAACACTCGCATTCACACATCGATTTGGCAGCTCAGGAAAAGAAATCGGAAAAGTCCGTCCGTCTGTCTGTCTGTCTGTCTGTTGGAATCACGATTACGGGAGAACGAGAAGAGATATCGCGATGAAATTTAGCACAAATATTCTTTGTTATGTAGGGCTATTTGGGATTGAAAATGGGCGAGATCGGTAAACAGCCACGCATACTTTACATACGGAATGTAAAGGCACCTCGTTTCAAAAAATTGTTAAAATCTGAATATTTCATAAACTGTGTGAGATATTAAGGTATAATTTTATTCCTGAACATATAGCGTCATTAGTAAAAAAATGGGCGTGCCACGCCCACTGATAACATAGTTGCCAATATCTAATGAACGGTATAAGATATTAATACGTAATTTTATCAGGATATATAGGGAAGCAGTAGCAATAAGCTCGCCAAAAATGGGCGTGCCACGCCCATTAATAAAAAAGTTGTCAATATCTTGTAAACGGTATAAGATAAGATACAGAAAATGGGCATGGTCCGCCCACTTATACAAAAGTTGTCAATATCCCATAAACGGTTCAAAATATTAATACCTTCGTAATTATATTTAGCAGTACCTAGAGACATTACAAAAACATTTTCCCGAAATGGGCGTGGTCCGCCTACTTATACAAAAGTTGTTAAGTGGCGAAATTATAATTTTTTCAGTTACTCGGGTGAAGGGTATTTAGATTTCGGCCAGGCCGAAGACAACACTCTTGCTTGTTTTATTTTCATTATGCAAGTTATGAACGTAAACACTCGCATTCACACCTCGATTTGGCAGCTCAGGAAAGGAAATCTCTCTTTGGCCACCGTTTTTGTTGTATTTTCCACCTTTCTAGCTTTCTTTAATTTTGCTGAAGTTGGAAACGTATCCACAATCTCTTCAGACGTAGGACTTACTGTTAGTACTTCAGTTATTGAGACTGGTAACTTATCCACAATCGCTTCCGATGTCGGACTTACACGTACTGTTTCACTTGGTGAAGTTGGTAATGTATCCACAATCGTTTCCGATGTCGGACTTACTGTTACCACCCCATTTGGCCTTAAATTACTGTTTTTATTGGGTTCCCAGATTACAGGCCTGTTCTTGGCCCTTGGCAGTTTCCCTGGCGATTGCCTTGAAACTTTTCCCAATTCCTTCTCGCCTCACAATCTCTTACAATATGTCCCGGTCTGTCACACCAGTGGCAATTTATTTGATCCTTTTGTTGAGGTCGATTGTCTCTAGCATTGTGTGAGGGGTTTTTCAACCTCCTTTTAGTGAAATTCTGTTGCGTTGGGCCCAAGCGATTACTATTCTTACTTTCGCTTGCAGTATCTGTTTGCTGTTGCTGCGTATATCCCTGTCGTCCCCACTGAGGTGGTCCCCGCGACGAGTTCTTACTCTGCATATTCTGCCCCTGCGGCTTCTCACACCTCCAGTTTGGCTCATGACCGTAAACCAAGTATTTCTCACAATAAGGTGCATTTTTCCTTATCAGACATTCATCCCTGGTATGGCCCTTCTTGTTGCAGAAACTATACACAATCTTAAGTTTGGGGTGGTCCTGCGTTCTGCACTCATGGGACAGCCCCCTTTCTCGGATAACTTCACTTCCATTCGATTACTCGAACGGTATTCATTTGTCGCATCTGGATGTATTGGGGATTTATTTTTGGGCTGTACATAAGTGGAATCTCCCAGCTCCCATACGGGATTCATACCCGCTATTCGCTTCTCTTGTGTACCTGGCCAACCCCCTTGGCTGAAGTGTGATCTGCTAACAACTTCATACAAATTAATGCCAGATCTACCAGCTTCTCCAAATTTGTTTCCGAAGAACCTACAAGTCCCTTATTATCGAGGCAGCTTATAATGGTCCGATATATAGTCCTCGGCCTGCGTTCATAAATCAATTAGCTTTTCAGCGAATTTCCTGATACCTTCTCTCGGAGATTGAACAGTCATCTGTATCTCTGCCATCACAGTGTCCAGTGATTTCAATGGCAGGTACTTGCTTGTTTTATCGCAGCGTACAGAGCTTCTGTCATGGTGACTTGCTTCCCCCTCAATAGAGTATACGCACTACCGTGAAGCCTCTGTTTCACGCAAGCAATGAAATCTTGCATTTCCGCATTACTGATGCCCCTCTTAGCTAATTCGTACCCCTATATGAAGTTGAAGGCATTACTGATGCCCCTCTTAGCTATTTCGCACCCCTATATGAAGTTGTAGACCTCCCCTCTCAAATCGTGTGATATCGTCCCTGAAAACAGAGGTACCAGCTTACTAACAGATTTCGAAATCGCCTCGATACCCATTTTCTCTTTTATTGATAAAGCGGAAGGAAAGGAAATAGATTTGTTCCGCTTTGGGCTACTGACTTGAACAACAGCTTCCTTATGGTGCAGCGTTTGGTCGTGGGCCAGCTCCAGCTCTTGTTTAGAAGCCTATTCTCTTCTTTTAGCTCTTAGAGTCTCCGGAATGCCTGTTCCAACGACGAGAAGTCCTCCTTACTCCACTGCCTTGGCGTCCTATCCTCCGCTGACGTAGAAAGTCCTCTATTTTGTAGGCGCTCCCTAAGATCGCCTCTTTCAGCTTCCAATTCTGCTAACTGGCTCGCTTCTATTTCCCTTTCCGCCAGATGGTTGTTGTATATGATTTTTAAATGTCCAAATTGTCTTTTCCAATTTCTTATTTCCTCCACGTAGTACTGGTTCCTATGGTCTATGAAATTCAATAATTGATCTAAAACGGCATCTGCCTGTTCTACTTTTGAATTATTGCTGGCCCTACTTAATTTGACTTTAATTAATTCCAAGTTTTCCTTATTATTTATTGTTAAATAATAACCCCTCTTGGGGCCAACGGAAACTCTCGATACCGCTACGAGAATGAACCGTTGGAAATATTCTTTTTCAAAAAATATTAAGTTTTCGATTTTGAGAATATTAAATTGATGTACAACACGGAATGGTTGCACATACAATTTAATATAATTAAAACAATGATATTTTTGTTCTTTTGGGGGTATCACAAATGAATGCTGCGTGACGCCAAACCGAAACAAGGGGTTTATACTTGGTATTATAATTATTAATTCTAATTATTAATTCTCAGTTGTAGTAGGGGGAAGTTGGGGGTTTTGCCGGCGTAAGATCCGGTTCGATTGGACCAAATGTTTCTGTGACCTTCGAGCGCTTGGGATGGGTCGAAGGGACTGAGAGATTTGAGGTGGTCTCCGAGCTCGTAGGTATTCGGCTCGAATGTCCAATATGTTTCTTTGATCTTCGAGCTCGAGAAGATATCCGGCTCGAAGGACCAAAATGTTTCTGTGATCCTTGAGCGCGTGGATCAAGACCGAAGGATCAAGACCGGGGGGAGATTAAATATATTTGTCTAGGGGTTTGAAAAAAGGGGGGGGGGGGGATTGGAAGTTCAAAGGTACTTACCACTGGGAGAATGTATTGGCGAGTGATGTTTCGCGTGTATCGAATACAGATCTTCCTTCCTTGCGGGTTTGCAGATGTGCGTTGATTGTCTTATGGGGTTGTTGTCGTGTCGATGTGGATGGGGTCCGATATACGACGGTCCAGGTGTTTCTCACAATTTGTTATTAAATTTTAGTAAACACTGTTCACGTTTGAGGGAAACACTTTAGAATAATGCACTTCTCGTAGGGTGGGAACTCACATCTGCTGCCGTTGAACGATGATGAAAAAAGAAAGCTTTCTCCCCGCCGGAACCACCGCCATCTATCTGTGAAAGAAAGAGAGAACGGAACGAGACGGAATTAGGTCCGCTCGAGCCGTGTTCAGCGAAGTTTCTGATTGATTAGAATGGGGTTTTTCGTGGAGGGAAAAGCGACGGGAGACGGTGGGGTTTTCGCGTGAACATTTGCAATATCTACAATTTTACATTTTAGTTTATAAAATTTATTAATCAATATATACATAAATAAAAAAAATTATTTATAAAATTAAATTCTTTTCTTTTATTCCAATTATTTTACACTTATTAAAAGTTTAGATTATTAAAAATATCTTCATATCAAAAATATCATCTATAATAATTGTATTTCTAAGACTATTTTGTGATGACCCCATGCATAAGTGTGGATGCCATCACTTCTAATATACCGCTTATCATCACTACAACTTAAAGCTATCTGATTTACTAAACAATTCCTATAATCACTAAGACAACCTATCTAATACTAATTTTTTAAATACTTTAGCCTTTAATATCTTTACTATGTACAATGGCTAAGGAGTACATTTTTAAGGGGGAGCCTATGAACTCCCTCATTATTTTCCCCTTACTCTCATCCTTCATCATGCCTTGACTTTGGCATTCCTAAGGGAAAATTTATATACATTGTCCTCCGGATATTCGGATGTATCGAATTTTGATTCTATATCATCTCGAATATCCCTATAAAAATCTATAGTCTTGATTGAATATATGAATGAATCTGTATCCATATAGTTTAATACAAGACTGTGTTGGGATTTCGGTACCATAAAGTCGTAGTGGAAGTTACACATCTTCCACTTTGACAACACAAGCACCGAAAATCCCAAATAAATGGGTTTATTATAAACGGTGCGAATCCTACTCATTTGAATCGCAATCATGTCTTCAGTAAATTGTGAAGAGCTGTGAAAATTGGGTTTGCCAATTAGTGCGCGAGCTCCTAATCGCCTTCCTCGACTTTCCCAGCTATTCACAATCTTGACATCTTTCCGTTTATCCACATTCTCCAATGTTTTCCCATACACCGCATTGCTTAGCGGTTTAAATAAATTATTTTCAAAAGTATTTCTGGCTAAACTGCGGTGATGGGTATTTCAGTCAATATATTGTTTTAACCAACAAGACTGTTTAAACTTCAATACCTTGTGGGCTTTCTTTAAAATTAAGCTATTTTGAAGGCATTGCTGAAAATTTTTATAGTGAATTATATATTTAGTCTTGTTGGTTAAATCAACAATCAACTTTTTACACTTGGAGATACCCAGAGTTTTATTTTCCGCGCAAAATGGTAAATCATTATGAGCGTCATGTAAACTCTGAGGGTAGTCCAAGTCTACTTCAAATATAAATCCAGTGGACGAATCCTCTGGCATTGAAAGAATGCTGCTGACGCTAAAATTATTAACATCAGCAACCCATTCAAATTCCCCATACGGTAAATATTGCGACATTGCCCACCCGTATAGGTTTTCGGCATCAAAATACATTACGTATTCTGACGGCTTACTTGGATCGTAATCCGCCATATACTTATTATTTGCCTTTGAATGCCTCTTTCTCCATTGAACAATGCCGCCCCGTATGCCTTTCTGAACGAAACGATACATGTCTACGTCAGTAAGCAGCTCCAGTTCTATATTGGTTGTTTTCAACATTGCATCCCAAGACAAACTTGGAGCCGTGTAGTACTGACAGGTATGCAGATTGTAAATATTTTTGCAGACATTTTGGAAATTTTCAAAAATGTCTACCAAAATAAGTACATCTGTTTTTAGATAGGGGTTCATGTAATCATTCAGAGTTTGACAATTGAAAACTTGCCAAACTCTTTGAGCATGCTCATAATCCTGCACTGCACATTCTGTACCAGTCAATCGACTGAAGAAATCAGCCCGAGTAGGAAGGCTGGTTTCTTGCAGGCTATCAACTGAATTGATGTATTCATACGGGAATACACCTTTCCTCCTAAGAAGATGAAATTCTTCGTCGTTTGGATACATTCGGCGCACCGCGTTAAAATCATTAGGCGAAAGATTTTATGCCAATGTATCCAAACTGGAAGACATAAAACGAAAAGAATCCAAGAACCTGAGTTCAATGGTCTTCTTTTCGCTTACGCGTATCCTCTTCGACAGGGATACGTACAACTCTTTATTTAGGGGGATAACATTTATATCCCCCTCAAATAAATGGAGTTCCTTAATAAATAAGTGGCAGTCATAGCCAGAAGAATTGTGGAAAAATATAGGGATAAAGTGTGTAATTTGGTATTTCAAATTGCACTCGTTGTGCGCTGGACCCCTATACTTTCCCGTTAAATGGCACCCTATCTGCTCCCAATGGCTGTTCACAAATATGACAGACTTTGTGCTCAGGCTGCTGTCTGAGTTCTGCCGGACTCAAGGGAGTCATAGGCCTCACGATACTCAAATAATTATCGTAAATTTCTTTGACATCTCCCACTAAGCTTTGAATAAATTTAGGGGGGGCATCTTCTCCCGAATATATTAGAAATTTATTTAGATTGCTATTATACTTACAAACTATGTAGTAACTAAAAGCTATTGGTATATGTTTATGTACATTTTTACTACTATTTAAACTTACATCTACACTTCTATCTACATTTCCTAAAATACACTCAAAATCACTATAAGCTACAAATGGTACATCTAACTTACGTTCGAAATTCTTAAAACGCTCTACCTTTATGTGACGTCTGCTAGTTCATCAATAATCTGAAAAGAAAAGAGAGAAAATATAAAATTAGTGACATGCTCTTTATTCACACGTAGTGGGACCGCTCCTTCTCCTGAATCCGCAGGAGGTTTATGTGGGTGGACTTCTCCTGCTTGGTGGAGTAATAGGGTCCCACGACGCCACCGACTTCCTCATCGTATCCAAATACATTCACACTCATGTCTGGATTTATTTCCTCGAATCGGGAGACTTGGGCCAAAGGAAAGTCCAGTCCAGCTTCGATATTATTTATATTATATAATTGTGGTCTGTATGCGTGATGTGCTGAGGGACACTAGCCGATATTATGGCTCATTTAAAACAATATACGTCATTATTTTTTGTGTCACCCCTTTTATGTCACGATTCCGTTCCAACGAACCACGCATTACCGCGAGAGTTCGTTTTTCGGTCGCGTCATTAGATTGTGGAATAGTCTCCCTGCGCATGTCTTCCCACCCACTTACAGTGTCGAAACCTTTAAGCGAGGTGTAAAAAGTCACTACTCCCTATTTCCCCCTTCCCAATAATCTGTCATCCCTTCGGAACCATCAAATGCTTTGCATGGATAGGGGGCATCCCCTGAGCTTGGTTTCATCTGCCATAAAAAATAAAAAAAAAATTTAAAAAAATAAAAAATTTTAATGCACGCATGCTTCTCCTGCAGCTTCTTTGGTACTAGGATGTATGACGATCCCTTCAGTCGCCGATACTCGTTGACATTGATCTCTAGGTGACATATTTTTTTAAACTTTATGTGGCTGAGGACGTACCGGGGTACCTTTTAAATTTTTAGAGCAACATAACTTTAGTTCTGTTAAACATAGTGATATGAAATTTTGTGACATCTCTAAACACATAAAGCATATTATGATATAATATTTGTGTCTTTTTCTTTCAAAGTTTCCTTTACGGATTCCGTTAATATATTTCCGACACCCTATCATGGCTGACGAGGTACGCGGGTACCTAAAAACTAGTTAATACATTTTTCTAAATTGTTTTTTTATAAAAAAAACTGCTATAAGGATGCCAACATATAAAGCTTATAATTTATTGAATTATTGATAATTTACATTATTTACATTTATATTATTGATCGCATGTATTGCAAATAAGGTTGGTAATGGAGTGCTCACCCCACACGGGTATCGAGCATACCACAGGATTTTCTGATTTTTCGTTGCTTATATTTCAAGGACCAAGAAATATTACAACTGCCTGCGACAGGTTTTCGGCCAGCCACTCGGGGAAGCCAGCTATGGTGCGGTGTGGTTTTCGATATGATGCGTCCTAGAACAAGCTCCATGTAGTTGCGTATTTGTCGATTTCCAATGACTGTTGCATTAGTAGAGCGTATTTCAATATTTGGTTTGCATAAATCTATCGCGAGGTCCTTGAGAAACTTGCGTCGCCGATCTGTGCCTTTAAATTGTAGATTATTTTCCATAAAAATAATGTATGCCGCAAAAGCAGCGATATCAATTATATTGTAGAACATTGCTAGCGGCCAGGGATTATTTTTGCGTTTAACTGTGTATTCACCTAGCATTTTATCCATTGTATCAACGCCTCCTTTTGTTTTTTATAATACGAAATTATTTCTGGTTTTGCGGTTGTTGTGTCTTCTACAGTAGCAGCATTATGCATCGATGATAACAGTATTACTGATTTGTTCTTTTTTGGAACATACGAACATAAGGTGGCTAACTCACTGAAAGCAAAATTAGTGGAATATATGGGCCTATTTTTTAAAGCTTGCATGGTGGAAGGCAAACATTTTTTGTTTTTCCGTACCGTCCCAACCAAAGTCATGTTCCATGAATTTAAAGTTTTAGCTAGCGCCAAACTTGTAAAAAAATTTTCGGTGGTAATATTTCGTCCTGAATCCTTATAAAATGAGACTAAATCTAGTCTAAAATCTGAATCTAAATCTTCAAGATAAAATTCCTCCTCAGAACCTGCTTCAGAATCTTGTTCATCTTCGTGGATCACCAGGTCACGTTCAGCGTCAGATTCTTCATCTTCTGCAAATTCTGGAATATAATTTTCATCATTAGAAGTCATGTTCTGCTTCTGCCAGCTTCTTCTTCGGAGTCCGAAAGTTCCATAAAGGCTCTAACTTCAGCTGAACACAAACTATAAAAGACAAAACCGTGAAATTTAGGAAGAAAACAACTGCTTCAGTACCTGAATCTTTTTGGTCTATTTTCCAAATGACTTGAATCACTTTCATTATTATTATCCATATTAACGAAAACGCTATATATCCACAACTTTTAATTTTTAAAAAATGCATAGCACACTAAAGAATAATAATCACAAATGAAACAGCTGCCACGTTCGCGTGTAAAAACTTAAATAACCGTAAAGTTCTAAGCAACGATGTACGGAAAGTACAAAAAGTACACTTAACACTACGTTAATAAGTTATAAGTCACTGAATTTCAATTACCAAATGATAAATCTAACTTATAAATTATAAAAGTTGATAATTTGTTAATATTTATGAATATTTCAGAATATTTTCAATCAAGGTACTCGGGTACCTTGTCAACCATAATATATTGTTTTTGTCTTCAGTCACATAAAGGTTAATGTCCACCCAATGTTCCTCTCCTGGAACTTGGACATTTTTTCCGTAGCTGGTCGTACATATCATTATAAATATTAGCCAACTCTTGGGTTCGATTAACCATTATCATTTTTGATTGAAGTGATTTAATTTGGAGTAGTGTCGTGACCGCGGTCGAGGGTGGATGCTGCTACCCACCGCAGTGCAGTGTTGAGTGTGCTCGCGGGAAACAACACAACCAGATATAAACAAATATCTTCCAAAACATAAAAAGTCAACAGTGCAATAGAACTGGATTGAATACCGGGCATTAAAATATAACAATAAACATTAATAAATTCACAAACACAATAATACAAAACAACATAACCAAATAACATAAATAGATAATCAAACGGAATTCAGAGAACCAAGCGAAGGGCTTTTTTATGCTCTCCGCAGTAAAGCTCAGCATTTCGTTTCTTTCTTCTCCTCCTCCTTCTTCCTGGTCCCGTTAGGTGTGCAGGCGGCTGTGAGTAAAGCGTGGGCTGAAGCGTGGCAAGATAAAGGCATAACACTTGTCTTGTCGCGTTTTGCTTTGCCTGCGGTGTAGGCTTGACTGCTTGTGCAGCTGACTTTATATCTCTTTACAGTGGGTGGCGATGACAATATTTCGTATAGACTCCACAAATGTGCGTGGCTTGAGGGCGAATTTCTTCGCGGTCTATGCGTATGTTTCTACTCACCATCCGCATATAATGGCACTGGGTGAGATCCAGGTGTCTGAGGGTGCAGATCCACTGGATTTTCACTTGCCTGGGTACCACTTACTGCCATTATTTTCATCACACAGAAGGTTCGCCTTATATATTCGCAGTGATGCTGCGTGTCAGCAACACCTTTGCACGACGGATGCCGAATTTAGCTCCATGTGGGTTAAGTTCAAAATCCAGTCGCACATCCTACACTTCTGCTTCATTTATAGAAGCCCGGGTCTAGAGAGGCTGCCAACTTTTGATAAACCTGACAGTCACTCTGATTCGATTTCTAAAATCCTGGAATCGTATCCGAACAGTGAAATTGTTGTTGCTGGTGATTTCAATGTTCATAATTCCAATTGGCTACGTCATTCGAGTCACACAACACCTGAGGGTTTGTATGTTGAGTTATTTGCTAAGTCTAATAATTTCACTCAATTAGTGAAGGAACCAACGCACTTTCCCTGCGTTGATGGGCAAAACCAAAATATTCTGGACCTTTTTCTAACTTCACATCACAGCAAGTATGATGTGAATGTTCTTGCACCTCTTGATAATTCGGACCACGCTTCAATTTCTGCTACCTTCCCATATTCTAGTCTTCAATCCGCTCATCAGCCAGCTCCGAAGCGGACAGTGTGGCTTTATGAGAAGGCTAATTGGGATGCGCTAAACTCCTTTTTCAGCCGTTTCAATTGGCAATTGTGTTTCAGGGATAGAAACATAAATGCTGTAGCAAAATTGGTAGGAAATATAATTTTATTTGGTATGAGGTCTTTCAAACCCAATAAGAGAATTTGCATTAAACCAAAAGACCATTCCTGGTTTAATGCGACTTGCAGACAAGCAGTCAGGTATAAAGAGGAAGCATTTAGGAATTGGCGTTTAAACAAAACTGCTGATACTAAATTGCTGCGCAATCAGGCCAGAAATAGGTGCAATGCCACTCTAAAACGCGAAAAAGTTCTTTACGAACAGCGCCTTAGACGCAGAGTTCTTGAATACCATAAGGGTAGCAAGAACTTTTGGTCGTTCGTGGGGAGAGTGAAGAATCAGACGCGGTCGTCTATTCCAACTCTCCTCAAGGATGATCAGATCTTCACTCACTCGGTTGATAAGGCAAACTTATTAGCTAAAATGTTTGCTGAAAACTGCTCTCTTCCTGAGAGTAGCCAACCACTGCCGGTCGGTGGTGTATCTCATGCTATGCCTGCGATGCATTTTCGAACGCGAGCTGTTAAAAGAGTGCTTGTAAACCTCAACGTAAATAAATCCTCGGGACCGGATGGCATTTCAGCCCACGTGTTGAGAAAGTGCGCCTCAACCCTGGCTCGCCCATTGTGCAATCTGTTTAATTTATCGTTCACTTCAGGAGTTTTTCCTACTTCCTGGAAGATTGCCAATGTGCAGCCTGTTCCTAAAAAAGGTGAGGCTATGGATCCTGCCAATTACCGGCCCATAGCAATCTGTTCAATGCTCTCCAAAGTTATGGAGAGCGTTATAAATTTTAACCTGATGAGGTATCTGGAGAGCAACCAATTGCTCAGCGATCGCCAGGACGGTTTCCGTGCTCACCGCTCCACAGGCGATTTGATGGCGTTCCTCACTGAGCGGTGGAACAGTTGTGTTCACCAATTCGGTGAGAGTAAGGTTGTTGCTTTGGATATCTCCAAGGCATTTGACCGAGTGTGGCATAAAGCACTTGTGTCTAAACTGGCTGCTTATGGTGTCGGTAATACATTCACTCGATGGAAATCGAGTCTCCTCAGCGGCCGTTCTATTCGAGTTGTGATAGACGGCTTTGCTTCCGAAGAGCACTCCATTAATGCTGGAGTTCCGCAGGGTTCGGTCCTGTCTCCTACACTTTTTCTCATTTTTATCAATGACCTTCTGTCATTGACATGTCATTGACCCGTCTACTCGTTTGCTGATGACAGCAGCATTTGTCATTCATATTCATTCTCCAGGCGTCCCTCTATTCTGGAGATCACCAGAAAATGCAGAAATATGAATGACACACTCCAATCCGACCTTAACAAAATCCATGAGTGGGGTCGAGCGAATCGGGTCGATTTTAATGCGCGGAAGACCCAATGCTGTTTGTTGACCCACAAGCGTCTGGCGGATCCGTTGTCGCCGGCACAACTTTCCACCTTTAAATATGGGTGGTGTGGATATTAATCAGTCGGAGACTTCTTCTGAAGAAATACTTCACTCCAACCGACCTTCGTTGTGTCTACACCACTTATATCCGGCCGAAAATGGAGTACAACTCGCATATTTGGTCGGGAGCTTGTGGACCGTATGCAAGGTCGTGCGATAAAACTTATAGGGGATAGTAGGGTATCCAGCTCTATTGAAACCTTGGGATGTCGTCGGTATGTGGGGTGTGTAACCTTATTTTACCGTTACTTTAATGGTAATTGTTCCTCTGAAGTAGCCAGCCTGATTCCTTCGGTTCAGGTATTCAACAGATCTACTCGGCTTTCCAGGTGCACCCCTTTTACGTCTCGATCCCGTTCCAACGCACTACCCACTACCGCGAGAATTCGTTTTTCGGTCGCGCAGTTAAGTTCTGGAATAGTCTCCCTGCGCATGTTTTCCCACCCACTTATAACGTCAATGCTTTTAAAAGAGGTGTAAATCGACACTACTCCCACTTTTCCCCTTCCCACTAACCTTTTCCTTTCTAAACCAACGAATGCTTTGCATGGATAGGGGGCATCCCCTGAGTTTGGTTCTATCTGCTATAAAAAAAAATTTCAACTATCATTTCATCATCATTGATTATTTTAACATACTCAGCATATATCTCCATATTGAATTTATATGCTGAGTGTTTCACCAATAACTTATGCAGAGCTGGCTGGTATGAGCGAACCCTCATCATCATTTTCCAGCACATACGTCATTAAAGGCAGGCTTTATTATTTTCAAATGCTCGTTTATTGGGACCCAACTATTCTCTTTTATGTTTGTTGGTCCGAACATTATCCCAATCTTTTTTAAGACGTTTTCGTTGCAGTTTGGACAAAGAACATATGCTGGTATTGATGATGACTTTTTCTCACTTTCGTTGCACACGAATGCCCGCTTTTCGTGTTTGGATTCAACGTGGCGTTTTAAGCTGTGCTTTTCAGAGAAGCGCTGACCACACTCGTACAAATAGAGCCTTTCATATGTTGTTGTTGTTGTTGATGTTGTTGTTGTTGTTGTTGTTGAGTTTGTTGATGTTACTGCTTATGTTTTGTTGTTGTTGTTGTTGTTGATGAAGGTGATGGTGTTGGTTTTGTTGATTTATTATTGTTGTTTCTGCTGCAGCTGATGTTGTTAGTGCTGCTCTTGCCGTTGATGCTGTAAATTAAGGGGATATAGTATTAAACGTACAAACCTACAGACTACAGAAAAAGAAAATATTATGGAAAAAATATTTGAGTAAGTATTATTATTATTATTATTATTATTATTATTATTATTATTATTATTACTATTATTATTATTATTATTATTATTATTATTATTATTATTATTATTATTATTATTATTATTATTATTATTATTATTATTATTATTATTATTATTATTATTATTATTATTATTATTATTATTATTATTATTATTATTATTATTATTATTATTATTATTATTATTATTTTTATTATTATTATTATTATTATTATTATTATTATTATTATTATTATTATTATTATTATCAATATTATCAATATTACAATTATAATTATAACTATTTTACTATTTAATTACTAATTACTAATTACTGTTATTAACAAAGATTTTATTATACTTGTTTTATAAATTAATTTACCTCACAAATAATGCGAAGTTTTCTTTTTCCACATTTAGTTAACACTCTTGTATTTAGTTGGTTCTTGAGTTTTGCTGTTGTTATTGGTGTTGTAATTGGTGTTGTTGAAACAAGTTTTTTTGTTTTGTCTTTTATTTAAAGTGGAATGTGAGTATTGGGGAGAGCAGCAGCGGCAAGATGCTTTTCGTAGGGTGAGGGAGGGGAGAGGCGTGTGTGTTATGGTATGTGAGTATTGGGGAGAGCAGCAGTGGCAAGATGCTTGCCTTTGGAATTGTTGTTGTAGGATATCATATTAAGATTTTTATGAGTCAAGCGACTGTGGGAATGTGTGTGGTCGCGGGTAACAGCTTGCTAAGCAGAGGCTGCGTAAGCAGAGGCTGCCTAAGCAGAAGTGTGTTGTAGCTGTTGTTTATTTAATTGCTTCGCTTTGGAGACGCCGCCCCAGAAGCGTAGTGAAATTTAATGTAAACATAAAGTAAACGGATCGAACTGTGGCTTCGCGTGCATGTATTATATGATCTAAAGCGTGGAGCTGCCTAACCAGAGGCTGCGTAAGCAGAAGTATTGTTGTAGTTGTTGTTGTTTATTTAATAGCTTGGGACCGAACTGCGGCTTGACTCGAATTTGCTGGAATTAAAGTAATGTAAACATTTCCGAAGAAAGCAATGAAATTAGGCGGAACTGAGCCGAACATGATTGAACATATTCAGATTTTTTTAATTTCAATTTCGTTTTTGTTGGTATGTTTCTTTTTCTTTTTTTATTTTAGAAGGGTTCAGCTGGGAGTATGAAAATGAATATGCATGCATAAATTTTACATTTTATTGTTTTCTTAATTCTTGGAATTAGCTTAATTAATTCTTGGAAAATACGGTATAAAACCTTAAGTAACGTTGGAGAGGCAAAGTGTTTTGTATTGTTTTTTAATTGCTTGGGACCGAACTGCGGCTTGGCTTGAATTTGCTGGAATTAAAGTAATGTAATCATTTCCGAAGAATTCAATGAAATTAAGCGGAACTGAGCCGAACATGATTGAACATATTCAGACTTTTTATCTCAATTTCATTTTCTTGTTGGCATGCTTCTTCTTCTTTTTTTATTTTAGAAGGTTTCAGCTGGGAGTATAAAGGACTGAAAATTTATAATCAGGCTTCATTCAGTATTTGGATATTGAAGTGCTGAAGTCACTCGTGTTTTTACTTATGCCTAATAAAATTGTGCAGTAAAAAAAAGAAAATATTTGATTTTTATCAAATATTAAAGTAAGAATAAAAAGATTTAAAAAAAAATAAAAAATTTTTAAAATTAAAAAGTGCACACAACATTTTGCAAGTCAAGACAATATTTTGAAAGTTAAAAACTTTGAAAAGATTTTGGAAAGTGCACACAACATTTTAAAGTCAAGACAATATTTTAAAAGTGAAAAAAACTTAAATAAAAAGATTTTTGGAAAAGTCAAACACAAACATTTTGAAAGTGAAAGATTTAAATAAAAGTCTTCAACAACAACAATAACAACAACAAAAACAACAACAACAACAACAACACCAATAACAACTACAGATAAGGAAAACCACATTATTTACAAGTTAAGTAAATTTATATATACTATATTATAAAATAAATACCTACAATAAAATAGTCTCTAATAAATAGTAATTAATAGTTGAAAGTATTTACAAGTATAATTATAATTGTATTAATAATACAACAATTTTTAAAAAAATATAAAATAATATAACACGAATATATTTAATATTTTCTTTTTGTGTAGTCTGTAGATTTGTATGTTTAATATATTCCTTTAATTTACAGAATCTACAACAATAACAAAAACAACAAACTAAACAACAGCAGAAACAACAACAACAACAACATCAACAACAACATCAACAAAAACAATATCAACAACATCAACATCGCCTCCACCGTCACCGCCACCACCACCGTCACCACCACTACTACCATGGCTGCCAACGACAACATCAACCACCATTTCCAATATTATGAAAGGCTCTATTTGTAGCGAGTGTGGTCAGATATTTTCTGAAAAGCACAACCTTAAACGACACATTGTGTCGAAGCACGAGAAGCAGGCATTCGATTGCAGCGAATGTGGTATAAAATTTGCACGACGTGACAACCTTCAGGGGCATAATACTAAATTTCACTCTCATTCATCATCATCGTCAGTAGCAACAGCAGCATAGCTAACCAATCCTCAGCCTTCAACATCAACAGCATCATCATCATTACCAACTCATATTCGTTGCCCCAACTGCAACGAAAACGTCTTACAAAAAGATTGGGCCCATCATGTTCGGACCAATAAACATAAAAAGAATTGTTGGGTCCCAATAAACGGACATCTAAAATTAATAAAATCTGCCTTTAATGGCAGAATTGAGACATATGTGTTGGAGAATGATGATGAGGGTTTGCTAATACAGGAGCTGTTTTTTAAAAAGGCTGAGGAGGCAGTTTTGGCTGCTCTGCGAAAGTTATTAATGAAACACTCAGCATATAAATTCAATATGGAGATATATGCTGAGTATGTTAAAATAACTAATGATGATGAAATGATTGTTGAAATTAAATCATTTCAATCGAAAATGATAATGGTTAACCGCGCCGAAGAGTTGACAAACATATACAATGATATGCACGACCAGCTACGGAAAAAAATTTCGGCTGGTCGTTGGTTAAAATATGCCACTTGGAGGTTAATGTTAACCAATATCGGCCTCTGAAGGGATCGTCGTATATCCTACTACCGAAGAAGCTGCAGGAGAAGCGGGTGTGCGTCAATTTCAGAAATGACGACGAATTCTGCTTCAATTGGGCTATAGTATCGTCAATGTGTCCTGCGGTACCCATCACCGCAGTTTAGCCAGAAATACTTTTGAAAAGAATTTTTTTAAACTGCTAAACAATGAGGTGTACGGGAAAACAATGGAAAATGTTGATAAACGGAAAGATTGTCAAGATTGTGAATAGCTGGGAAAGTCGAGGAAAGCGATTGGGAGTTCGCGCACTATTTGCTAAACCTAATTTTCACAGCTGTTCACAATTCACAGAAGACATGATTGCGATTCAAATGAGTAGGATTCGCACCGTTTACAACAAGCCCATTTATTTAGGATTTTCGGTGCTTGAATTGTCAAAGTGGAAGATGTATAACTTCCACTATGACTTCATGCTACCGAAATTCCAACAGAGTCTTGCGTTGAATTATATGGATACAGATTCATTCATATATTCCATCCAGACAAATAAAAATTCAATGAAAGACAAAATCAAAATTCGGTACATCCGAATATCCGGAGGACAATACATATAATTTTCCCCTTAGGAATGCCAAAGTCCTCGGCATGATGGAGGATGAGTGTAAGGGGGAAAATAATGAGGGAGTTCATAGGCCTCCGCTCCAAAATGTACTCCATAGCCATTAAAAATAGCAAAGAAATCAAAAAGGCTAAGGGAATCAAAAAATTAGTGTTAAATAGGTTAAGTCTTAACGATTATAGAAAGTGTCTAGTTAATAAGAATATTGTAAATGGAGACATGTATATATTTAGAAATAAGATGCATGAAATATATACTCAGTTAGTTCATAAGATAGCTTTAAGTTCTAGTGATGATAAGCGTTATGTTAGAAGTGATGGCATCCACACTTATGCGTTGGGCCATCACAATATAGAATTAGAAATGGAATTAGATATAGACTATGATATTTTTGATAATTTAAACTATTGATGATTAAATTTAATTTTAATAAAAATATATTGTAATTTCAAATTTAAACAAAAATAATTTAATGTTATAAACAATTTTTATTAATGTACATTGTAAGTATTGTAAATATAGACATTAAGTGTACAATTGTTAGGTTAAGAAATTTTATGAATAATAAAAGTGTAAATATGAACTTGTAAACATTTTCTTCTTTATTTATTGATGGAATTTAGGAATTTTCTTAATAGCAGAGCATTTTATGGGATTGGCACATCCTCTGTTGTAAGTATGTATCTCGAAGAGTTTCAAAGTTGCTGCATCCGAGTTCTTCAATGTTAAATACGGGCGCGTCTAAAAGTTCTTCAACCCATTTAGATTTTTCAGCTCCCTTAACATACACGGGTATATTTTTAAGATATTGCTTCACGAAATGTTTTACACTACAATAGTCGATGAAGCCATCATTCCATGTGAAACCATGATGATAACGATATAACCACTGTACTTGTTTTTGTAAAACTGTAATTTAATATACCCGTCGCTGGTGTATATTAAATTATTTTGTCGTGTATGAGTACACAATAGGCTGATGTGTTGGCTGGAATATTCTTTGATGTCTTAAATTCAATTCTAATATCAATCGGACCACTTTTAATCGCTTCGTTTTGATGACTAACATCCACTACAATCATCGGTGCAGTATCTTTGAAATCTCCAGGAAGCAACAGAGGTAGAGATTCACGATTAAAATAGCTTTGTTGAAATTTTATGTACATATCATACAGCAGAGCATAACGATTACGATCGAAATTCAGATTGAGGTCATCATACGGATATGTATCAGAGTTTAAATGCACTTTAACATCAGACAAATGACAATGTTGAAACTTGTTGTCTCTTCGAAAAGTAATCAGTATAAAGCGTGGTCTTTCATTCTGCGCAGATAATTTAACGTTCCACAGGTGGTTGCTTCCTTGAGCAAGTGATGGATTGAAATGACAATCCCAACTGCGGAATGCTATTGATAAAGGTTGTCCGCTTTGAATTATTTGAAAGAGTTGTAGTCTAACAAAATCAGCCAACTGCACATGAGGAATTTTCCATGTAATATTTGTTATACTCAGCTTTAATTTTTCAGTTGCAACACTTGAAGAAATAGCGTTCTCGTCTGATTTCGAAAGTAGTAATACAAGTTCATGTTTAGCATTTAGGATAATTTTATTAAAGTCTTCAGCAAAGCCCAGTAGCATTTTCAATGGTGTACTAAAATTAAAATATTCACCCTTTATTTCTTTGTAAACCAACCAGCATCACTCTTTGTAAACCAACCAGCATTTTTCAGTGTATTACTCTCAGTCGGACTCAAAGAGACGTAATTTTTAAAGTGTTGTAGTTACACCCAAGTGACGTGTACGATCAATCTCCAATCCATTCATCTCATAGCGAATTTCATCAAACATGAATGCCATACAATTGTTTTTTAATTTTGCGTTTGAAGTTGCATCTCCATTTTCCAAGTTGACTCTACCTTCAATATAAATTAAACTCTCACTGGGTAAAACGTATAGATCTTGGTTATGAACTGCAATCCTTATCTCATCATTGCTTTTATACGATTGTAGATATGACGAGTAGCTATAGTATTCCTTTTTAATGATGCTTTCATCATATAGTGGTTTTTGTACAACATCAACACTCAGAAAAAAGCATTGGTAAAACCAACAATTTTGTATTTAACCGCAACAATTTTTATTGGTCATTTCGTACCCAACAACTTCATATTGTTGAATTAAGTATTATTAAATTGTTGATCTTTCAACAAATTTCCATTTTGTGTGAACAAGTAAAGTATTTGCCACAAGGGACAAAATTGTTGGAGATTGAAAGTGAAAGTTTTTGTGTGAAATGAGTTATACTTACGCCAAAAATGCAAAGTAAATATTTAATTCTTGATTCAAGAGCAATAGTTTTTGATGCAAACAGTGATATCCTTGCCACAAAGATACTAAATACTTGGCTGGAGAAAGAAATTTATAAAATTTGAAAAATCAAAAATTAAAGTTTTTGTAACGAATAAGATATTTTTGCCTTGAGTGTAATAAAAAACGCTTTGTTGCTTTGATTTTAATGTTTATATATTTTATTTGAAGACATTGTAATATATATACTTTAGAATCTTATAAGCTTACTCATATCATCTAAGGAATGTGATTTCACTGGTAACGAAAACTCTTAAATTTTTTTAAAATAATAGCAATCACAATTTGCGAAAATCTTATACGATTGAAACTTTTCCAAAAAAGTTGTGTTCATTTCTTGACAAATAAGAAAAATTGCATCTGTCGATTTATAAAATATCTTAAGTATTTTAGCTATTCTATTATTCAATTTTAAGAAATTATTTTGTTCATAAAATATACCATTATAAGATAAACTAAAGACTTCCTTGCCAGAAGTCATACTCGTACACAAATTTGGATAATATGTAAGTTTTGTTAAATCCACATCTACACAATTCTTTAGATTTGAAAGATTTGATTGTATAAAGTTTTTATCTAATAGAGTATGTGAAAATATAAGACTGCTTTTTATACCCAAAGTATAAGGAATGTTTACACGAGATGTTATGACATGAGCATATTTTTTGAAAATTTGATGCTTGTTTTCAAACCTAAAATTCCATAAATATTTTAATGGACCTAAATGCCTTATAACAGTTGGATAATGTACCATAAAATGAAACTTTGGTTTCAGTTTTTCTTTGAAAATTTCAAAAACAAATTTATTATGTTCAAAAATTAAAGAAGACAGTTTTTCCAGAATATCCTCATCGAATTCATCTAGCATGATAAGATCAAAGATTTTTATGAAAACTATTAAAAAATTGTACACTTTGTCATCGTTTATAACCAAATCTCCAATAAGAATCAAAATAATGTGCATAAATAATTTAATTTCACTTGCGTTCATTTTTAAATTGCTTTGCTTAATTTGCTTGTCGCGAATTGGGGGGCTTATATTACCTACAGAAGAAGGTCCGTAATTAAATAACTGTTTACGATAATTAAATGCATCTAATGTAAAATACTTTTTTTCAAAAATGAAATAGTTTAAAATTTTTGGTATGTTGTATCTTGCAACACCAAGGAAAATATCGTGCATAATGTCAAAAGCTTTGTTGTCAGTAATATTAAAATTTGATAAAGTATTCCAAATTGGATTTTCTTTAACAGCTGTCATTATTTTTCCTTGATTTTTAGAAATAAGCGCTAATTCTTGTAAGTATTTTTCTCTGGTGTTTTGAATTAACAAAACCTGCAACGAAAATATTATTAAGATGTGATAGCCATTGTGGGGGGACTACAGGAATTGTATAATAAATTCCACAAACTGAAAGCTGATGCGATCCCAATGGGTTATTAATTTGGAATCCATCAAAATATAATAAAATTGGAAAAACTTTTTTGTTGTTAAATCTTTCTGTTTTCAGTTTCCACATTTTCCCCATTATAAAGTGATTTAAACGATTTTCGGATTTAATTTTATTTATATTTTCAGGAGTTTTTTGCAGTATATTTGGTGATTCAAAATAAGATTTTAATTGAAATTTAATGTCACAAAGGCAGGCTTCAATAGTATTTTCTTTTAACGTTGGACAACCATGTACAAAAACCTCGTCTAATTGCTTGCTAATTGTAAATAATTGAGGGTGTTTATAAATTTTTATGGTTTCCATTGTTTTTAACAGTTTGTATTCTGAACGTAAATTTTTGAAAGGGGTTTTTACTAAAGCCGTTAATTCCTGAAAATCATTTCTATGCTGTGGATCAATAAACGGTAAAAATCCTTCATAAATGGTAAATATGGGATTAATAAAATCAGTTATATAATTCTGATAATTATTCACATCTTTTCTAGTAATATTTGTTTTTGAGTGAAGCTTTAATGCAAGTGTTATTGTAAGTTTTTGTAATGTGGTTTGAATACTGGAAATATCAATATTCACTGCAAGATGGTTCTGCAGAAGGATTTTCAACAATTGAAGTTTGATCTGAGTTATAGAGTTTTCGTTTTTTTGTTGCATTTGTTAGTGTTGGATATTCTGAAACTTCATCATGCTTAAGAACGTGAAATTTAAATTTATAAAAATTTTGAAAATATTTGTTGCATTTGTTAAATTTACATAAATATTGGTAAATAACAGGAGTTTTATGTTCGCTTCTCATATGTCCAAATAAATTTTGTGATAGTTTGAAAAGCTTGTCGTAAATAGAGCAAATATGTGTGTTACTAGGGAAATCAATTGACATTGTTCAATTTAGTTATAATGTTCTGAATTTTAGGTATCTTTCCTGCCGTGGGAATTTCGTAAAAATACTGTTGCAAAAAAATCCACACATATTTGCTTTTTGCGGAAAACTCTAAATTAAAGACGAAGCATATTTTAATTACCAGGTCCATAGCGCGAATGAGGCTTGGAACCTTGTAAAGTATATCGTTAAAATAAACATAGAATTCTTTTAAAACCTCAATGGATTCTCCCATAACAATAACTTTTGGTTGAACTTTTATTCCTTCTTTGGCAGCAAGCTCTCTGATTTCCTTTTCTTAAATTTTGAAATTGTCGATTAAAGAATTCTTTACCATCATCGGTTTGTAAATTTCTGGGTATCCGACCCAAATTGAATACGGTTTCCATGGCTTTGGTGACATCAGCAGATGTTTTCGATTTTAAAGGCATAGCCCAAGCAAATTTTGAAAATGTATCTATTACGGTGAGAAGGAAGCGAAATCCGCTGTTATCTGTGGAATAGCTTCCCATTTCTACTAAATCCGCTTGCCAGAGGTCGTCGATCCCTTAAGTAATTACACGTCTTCGTTTAAAATTTTTTCGAGCTTGAGTGTGCAGTTTATCAACTAAACCCCGCTTTTTACTCATTCTATTGCGGCTATTGATTTCGGTTTTTGTGCTTGTTGAAATATATAGCTTTCCATTCATTCAATTTGTTCACTAATATATAGTATTTTGTGAAATCTTGAATATTACTGTCGACGTATTCTTTAGTGTCTTGAAGTTCTGTGTAGACTACTTCAATGTTACCTTCTATTCTTTCCTTTAGTATTTGCCTTTCTTTTTTAAATTCTGTGGTAATTTGATTCATACAATTTTTTACAAAAGATTTTGTTGCAGCATCATTAATTTCAACAGGCTCACCAACACTTTTTAAACGCTTCCAGCGCATATCTAAATGGTTATCATTATCCAAATTAAATCCCAACACTTTGGAAAAATTTCTCTTTAATTTATTATTTGATGCTTCTCGCATGGAATGACGACCGAACTTATCGACGCTCATTGTCAATTAGGTCTACAACTCTATTAATACAGCATATTTATACAATTAGCTTCTCTCAACTCCTCAATGATGGAAATAATTTCATTGTTGTGATTGTTGTGTCCAGCTGACTGTGAGGATAATAAAAGTCGTAACTAATTCATTCGGATCATGCCAGTAAATGTAATTAGGTTTTTACGGATTGACTCTCATCAAACCGGTTCCTTTTTTACGTTTATATGGTGTAGATATCGATGAAGATTTATCACTAAATAATCTCTTTATGATGTTGATATACTTGAAAGCCTTGGTCCCCTTCATTTGTTAATTTTCATCGTAATTACGTTTGTGAGCACTAGTATTGTTTAAAATTGTTTTGTAAACTTGTAGATCTGCTTCGTTATAATTTGATGGTGTCTTGTGGAACAATAACTGAAAGAGACCGGGTGTAAGGTTGAAAGAAGTGGGGGATGAACTGCCAAACGGTTTGTCGGATATTAATATTTCACCGTTTTGTATTGTGAAAGCACTGTTTCCAAATCTCCATTCACCATCTCTTCCTCTATGCAGTCCATATGCAGTATCCAGCTCATTTTGTTGTCCCAGTTCAGATAAATCCATAACTTTAGTTGATTTGTTTACATCTTCCTCTGTATCATTTATTTGAGAGAAAAAGGCTCCCTCTTCATTACTATTAGCAAGAGTCTCGTCTGTAAAATCGATCTCTTTCTTTGCTTTATGTGGTGTACTTGTTTTTAGTTTGAGGGGCATCTCATTACGCGTAAAATCAAGAGCATTCTTGTTATTTGTTGATGTTGTTGGTATTGAAGTGTTTCGAACCCATTCCTTTAGAGGTTTTGTGATTGGCTTAAGGGACTCTTCTATTTGATCTTCTACGTCTGCTTTAGTCAGTTTTAGACTTCGAATTTTCTGTTTCAAAATACGTCTGGTTTTTACCAGGTCTTTTAATATTTTTTCATTCATTCTTAGCATCTGCTTAAACAGCTAACAATTCAGATCAGGTACATCAGCTAACAGATCAGGTGTATCAGCTATCAGATCAGGTGCAACAGCTATCAGATCAGTTCAAAGGCTGTTTTCATACTAGTATGAAAGTATCGGGGATGCTTTTATTTATAGCTGAATGTAAATGTCAAAATCTTTTCTATAACGCCCATCATCAATCGGGTCGTCTTTGCTGATTACCAGAAATCCATACTTGTCCCTCCAACACTCTCTACATATATTTAGAAATTTTTCAAAAGTCATGTCTGTTGCTACATGATCATTGTATATGTGCTTCATGTTTATCTCGTCTTGCTTAAACATAATAATAATGTTGGCATTATCGTGTACTAAATGCTTGGGGATGCGTGTATATGTTTGACATAAATAAAAGCAATCGATGCATTTGTGTCTGCCCATACAAAAGTATTCTCTAATGTTATTTTGCTTCTCACAAGCAACATCATCGAATATCATTATTGAGTTGGTTTATGCTTCATCTGGTTTGAGAACTTGTTCGTTGTCGGAAAATGTGAATAGTCCCATATTTTGAATTGGTTTCATTAATTGTTTTAAATATTCATATTTAGGTTGATACAACGACTTTGAATATAAGTATGTATTTGCAAAATTCAGTCCATTAGGACTTTCTATTAAACTCAGCATGACGTTGGTCTTTCCACAATTTGAAGGCCCGACAACAAGACATCTTATTGAATTCGGCAGCAGGGAGCCGTGTCGGGCATTCGATACGTTTTCAGTAACAGAATCCGTATTTTTTATAACAATAATTTTTTTGTCTTGCTTAACGAAACGCATTTTAGCAATTAATATAAATATACAATAACCACACCTTTATATTAATTTTCATTCAGTACGAGTAGGTGAAAAGATATAAAATGGCTATAATTTACAAGAAACATGTCAGTAATAATCAGTCAGTAACCGGAAGAGGTTTATTAAATGGTGTAATAAATTCTCTACCAATTGAACTTCATTTACCGGGTTATCAGTTTTGTGGACCAGGAACTAAACTAAACCAACGCTTGGCAAGAGGCGATAAAGGAATCAATCCCCTGGACGCCGCATGTAGAGAGCACGACATAGCTTATGATAAAACACGAGACTTGAATAAGCGCCACGAAGCAGATAAAATATTAATTGAAAGGGCGTGGCAAAGGGTAAAATCAAAAGACAGCAAATTGAGTGAGCGAATGGGTGAATCGGTATGGGATGCACGATGAGTAAAACTCTTAAGAAAATTAAGAGAAAAGTCAAAAAGAAATGTACCTAGAAAATATTCACTAAAGCAGTTAAAAGCGCTCTGAAAATTATTAAACAACGAAACCCCGAAGATATTCCAAGTGCTATAAAAATCGCGCAAAAGGTTGTAAAAAATTCTTTCGGACGGAAGAAATCCACGATTGACATTCCACGCGTTATACCCGTTCCTAAGACAGGAGG
The DNA here is from genome assembly GCA_922984085.1 of Sicus ferrugineus. NCBI lineage: Eukaryota > Metazoa > Arthropoda > Insecta > Diptera > Conopidae > Sicus > Sicus ferrugineus. The sequence continues at coordinate 28,659,402 of OV277348.1, read as the reverse complement.
GTTTCTACCATTAGTACCGATTTTAACTGCTCTGGGAGCTGTTGGAGGCTTAGCATCTGGAGGAGCTGCAATCGCAAAAGCAGTTAATGAAACAAAAGCCGCACGACAACAATTGGAAGAAGCAAATCGACATAATAAAACTATGGAAGCAATCGCTATGGGAAAAGGCTTATACCTGAAGCCATACAGAAAAGGATTGGGCTTGTATTATGGTCCGTAACCAAAAAACATTTAAAGAATCTACCCAAAAGAACCCTCACAGACGTCAACTTGATGAAACATGCAAAGAATTTACCGCATTTCAGAGGTATTTTTATGCGAGACAGTCTCCCGAAACGACCTCGTCAGCAAGAATGTGAAATCGTTAATCTGGATACATCAAAGGGCCCTGGTACTCATAGGGTGACGTATTACAAAGACAGGCACTGCAAAGAATATTTTGATAGTTTTGGAAACCTGCAACCACCGTATGAAATAATAAATTATTTGGGAGATAACGTAAATTACAACTACACCCAACACCAAGACTATAATTCATACAACTCTGGTCATTTATGTCTAAAATTTCTTTATAATTTAAACCAAATAAACAAGAAATATAGTTTTGAAAAGTAATAGTATTGACTTTTTATTGAACTTTTAATATAAACATTATTTAAGTTTTTTATATTCTATGTTGGATTTCGATGATGCTGAAGTTGATGATGAAGGTGAAGATGATGAGGAGGATGAGCTTTTCCATGCCTTATCCGACTTGAATGGTTTTTTCACCACTGTATACTTCAACTTCTTTGACCATGATTCTTTCATTTCGATGTCGTTTCGAGTAGACAACTCGAAAAATTCACTAAATTATTTGTTTAAATAAATACAAAAGTAATAAGAATACAAAAATGAATAAACTGTACCAAGATGATTGCACGTCTCCCTCATTTACTGCTGTGAAAGACTTTAATGGAGAAAACTTTAATCAGAAAAATATTCTGTATGTCAAGGACATGGAACCCAGCAGATTTTATACAATAAAAAGTGTGCGCAGGACATAAACCAAATATGGGGATCGTATTCTAATGGAGCTGCAAGATTGCGTAATTTTTCTACCGCAGAAATTCAACGATATTTGTGATGCGACTTTAGCAGAGTTCAACAACGGAAATTATTACATAATAAAACTGATGGAGGAAGATGGAGAAGATTTTCGATTGGAGGGTCAGGTCGACTTGGCCCAATCGCAACCCCTGCTCGAAACATATTATACAAATTGTCAAAAAAATTTTAATAAAAAAATAAAGAAATAATTTAATTTTACAAATATGTTGTCTTTTATTTATAGATTCTTGTATAAAATGTTATCAATTGATTTATTCTGGCAAGAGTTAAATTTATAGTGCAGCAGATGCAGGTGTCTGGTCCATCCACAGTTTCACTAGAAGCCCAGCAACATGTACTATAATGACATCCATGTTTGGAGATAATCGCCAAGGCATCTTTTTATTTGATTAGTTTTGTATAGCCTGTTAAAATGTAATCAAAATGCTCCTCCAGTATATTTTCCCTGTGAGTTACTAAAAACTCATGAATTCGAATTAAAAATGTTGTCATGTTTACGTGATTCATCTTGTTTAGTTAATAGTTGATTGTTGATTGACTTCTATTTGTTCTATTACATAATTTTATAAAGTGAAAAAACTCGCACGTTACTTACGGTTGTATACCGTATTTTCCAAGAATTAATTAAGCTAATTCCAAGAATTAAGAAAACAATAAAATGTAAAATTTATGCATGCATATTCATTTTCATACTCCCAGCTGTACCCTTCTAAAATAAAAAAAGAAAAAGAAACATACCAACAAAAACGAAATTGAAATAAAAAAATCTGAATATGTTCAATCATGTTCGGCTCAGTTCCGCCTAATTTCACTGCATTCTTCGGAAATGGTTACATTACTTTAATTCCAGCAAATTCGAGTCAAGCCGCAGTTCGGTCCCAAGCTATTAAATAAACAACAATAACTACAACAGTACTGCTGCTTACGCAGCCTCTGCTTAGGCAGCCCCACGCTTTAGATCATATAATACATGCACGCGAATCCACAGTTCGATCCGTTCACTTTATGTTTACATTAAATTTCACTACGCTCCAAAGCGAAGCAATTAAATAAACAACAACTACAAAACACTTCAGCTTAGGCAGCCTCTGCTTACGCAGCCCATAGAGGTTATAAGATATAGAGTTCGCATCCAGTACATGTTTTTGCGCCACTTTTATTTTGAATTCTTGTAAACATGTATACCAAAAAAGGATGCAGCATGTTGCAGAGAACAGAAAAGAAGCTTAACATGAAATCACGCAACATTACGCATCATGTGACCAAGGCGAGTATGAGCAAAGAATACACAATCAGATATACGATACATACAGAATATGTATATTTTCTGCTATGAGAATTTGCTTTGTTTTGTTTTTGTTTTTCGTATTTCTTAATTTGCATGAGGGCAAAAACCGGTTTTCCAAGTCGTTGTTAGTGTACATTTTGATGCTCACACGTTTTTGTTGTTGGTTGTTTTCCAAGGCAGCTTAAAATTTATTTTGACTTCTTTTTAGCTTAAATAAAATCGTCCCTCTTGTATAGTGAGATCTGAATCGATTCCGCTAAATAGTAATTGTAGGGTAAAATATACAGAATGCAAAAACAAAAACTGAGTTCAAAGCCGAACTGTAAATGCCCTACAGCAAAAAAGTTTGCAAAAATAGATTGGGATAAAATATAATAAAAGCCCAAAAAAATAAATAGAAGTAAAAATAAATAACACTAAAAATCAAAAAAATTCCAAAAGGAAATAACAGTCAAAATTGCCGTAATTTTTTATTAAGAGAAGTCGGACAAATATCTGACATTTTTATATTTGCAAAAAATTTTTCACAATAAGGAGATTTTGGAAAAGTCTACGCAACAAGCGATTATTTTTATAATTTATGCAAAATACATTTCTATTAACTTCCATAATTTTTTTCGCCAAAATTGAAAGAGATAAGAAACTTTAAAACGACTATAAAGTTGAAATATATTCTCTCATATATTCTCTCTATACCCACAAAATCAAAAATTTAGAATTTATGTTGCTAATTCTGCATTGTTCCTGGCAAACAAAAAAAAGCTCAAATAGTAAAAATCCAAAGATTCAAATATTATATTAACTTGACCTGGTAAATGAATAAAAATTCAAACATTTATGTTATTTATCATTTATTGCTGTAGGGCACTTTCATGCCGGCTTTGAAGTTAATTTTTGTTTTTGCATATCGTTTATTTTACCCTACAACTCCCATTCGTCAATATCGATTCAGATGTCAATATATTGTACAAGAGTGACGACGTTGCTTAAGCTAAAAAGGAGCCAAAATAAATTCTAGCTGCCTTGCAAAACATCCAACAACAAAAACGTGCGAACATCAGTTTGTGACCAACTGCACACATTCATATTCACATATGCTCCTCACTGCCATCGAAACATGTTGGATACAAATATTTCATGTTTGTATGCTTTTTATTCTTAGCAACCCATGTTGATAAACAATGTTTAGATACTAGGACGTATTAGTACGTCCTAAGCAGACAAAAAATTGACACAAAATTTTACACTGGATGCGAACTCTATATCTTATAACCTCTATGATAGAACTAATCAACCACCCCCAGAACCTATGGACATAAACACTTCTTCTATTACTGAACATGAAAATTTTCGCTTAACAGCCTCAACCGAAACTTACCCTATATAGTAATTAAATCTAAAACGAGACCTTTAAAATTTATAATAGACACTGGGGCAACACATTCAATTATAAATCCCAACATATGCAACCCCAAATGGAAAGTTCCTACCGAAAAAATCACTCTTAAAACTTTGCAAGCAGAGGTAGAAATTAAAGAAAAGGTAGTCATACCACTGTTTGAAGAATTAGGAGATGCAAACAAAAAGTTGAATATGTATATCTGTAAATTCCATGACCAATACGATGGTTTAATTGGAAATAATATTTTGCGAGAAATAGAAGCAGTTATTGACTATGGAAAAAATAAATTATATGCAGGAAACAAGAGTTTGCCTATTAATTTTAATTTCATAGATAAACGGTTTTTCTTTTTCTCACAAAAGGGTTTATATAAAATCGAGATTCCTATAGACTATGAAAAAGGACTTTTTTATTCCCCTGAGAAAATATCATCAGATAATATAATAAAAATAAAAGAGGGAATTTATAACGCTGAAAATTTTAATACAAAAATAAACGTTACAGTTTTACAAAATGTACCACGACAAGTTCAATTTAACTTAAAACAAATTACCCCAGTCACTAGCGAAAATTTTTATGTATCTCAAGAGAGATTACGTAAAAAACCGCTCCTCGAACAATTACGTACTGATCACCTTAACCAAGAGGAAAGGTATCAATTACAAAATATTGTAAAGAGATTTAAAAATTTATTCTATGATGATGAAGGAAAATCTGACTTGACTTTTACAAACGCAATAAAGCATAGAATTCGAACGATCGAACATGCACCCATTCACGTAAAGTCCTATAGATATCCCTATATTCACAAGAGTGAAGTAGAGGAACAAATAAAAGAAATGTTAGAGAAAGGAATCATTAGGCATAGTCACTCTCCATACTCAGCTCCAGTATGGATTGTTCCAAAAAAAATGGATGCTAGCGGTAAACCCAAATGGCGCATCGTCATTGACTATAGGAAACTCAATGAAGTTACTATAGATGACAAATATCCAATTCCTAATATTGATGAAATATTAGAGAAATTTGGAAGATGCCAATATTTCTCCACACTCGACTTGGCGAAAGGATTCCACCAAATCGAGATTGCTGAAGAAGATATTGAAAAAACCGCATTCAGTGTAGAAGGAGGACACTACGAATTCCTTCGTATGCCTTTTGGACTGAAAACAGCCCCTGCCACATTTCAACGTTTAATGAACAACGTTTTGGCAGAATTCATTAATAAAATTTGTCTCGTGTACCTCGATGATATTATCATTTTCTCAACATCGTTGCAAGAGCATATCGATTCAATCACTAAAATATTCAAAAGACTTGAGAGTGTGAATTTGAAGGTACAACTAGATAAATGTGAATTCATGAAACGAGAGACCAATTTCCTTGGCCACATAGTGACTAGGGATGGCATTAAACCAAATCCTGAAAAAATCCAGTGCGTGAAAGAATTTCCACGTTCTCTCTCAGAAATGCAGTCAAATAAGAGAAACGCAAAAGCAATTAAAGCGAGCGTTCCCTCTCGCAAATCGATCATGCAGCCAATGACAATTTTAGACCAAAATTAATTACTTTGCCTTTGCCAATCAGAAACTCAGAGATTGGATTAAAAACTTTCTACACTTTTCCTCTCTTGCGACAAATATGGTAGAAAAGAAAAAGAATTATTTTGAGGTATCGATGAAAAAGACTATAAAAACCCAGGAAGTTCAGTTCAAGGGAGCAGTTCCAAATATTTTGATTTAATGAAGTTCAGTTCTAAAATATTATATTGAAAAAGTGACTAATAAAGAAAAGAAAAATTAAAAGGAAACAAAGTATAGTGTTATTATTTAAAACCTTTTGGAAATTTAACTATTAAGCAAAGGGAAGCAATCTTCTGTCAAGTTATTAGAATTCTTCTTCTAATTCATCTCATTCCTTCTATTACATTAGGAAACCAAAAGTGTAATGGGGCCACTCCGGTTTTTATAAATAGAGAAGAAGAGAGAAGATATATAGAGATATTTTCTTCAATTCTACTAGTTATTAATATTACTGCAAAGAGTACTATAGAATAGATTATGCTAAGGCTTGAATCAAACAATATTTTAATGATAGTAGTAGGTATATGCGGGTTCTGGAACATAGCACCGCCTGTGTATTTCGGCGGTGCCTCCTCCAAATGAGCGCTGTGTTTGTGGAGCGAGACAGTGGGCGTAGCGTAAGAGTGAGAAAGAGGATTGAAGGCTGGAAGCAGACGGCTAGCAAGAATTCACAAAGACTACATTAAAGTTTAAACTAAAACTTTAAGTTTATATAAAGAACGCTAAAATTTTTAAGAAGACTGAAGTGAAATCTACTTCATTAATATTATTATCATCATTATAATCATCAACAATAATGACATCTTCAGTTAAATCTTTTCAAAATGGTAGGATTCATTTGCAGTGAGTGTGGTGTTCATTTCACCGAAAATAGCAGCCTTAAACGCCATGTTTTAAACAAACATGCTGAAAAACAAGCATTCGATTGCAATGAATGCAACATTAAATTTATTCGACTCGATGACCTGAAAAGACATGTAAATTTATTTCATTGACAACCAAGCTGTGCTTCACCGGTAAAACGTATTTATAATGAAAACTTTTCAATTTGTTCCGATTGTAATGAGAACGTTTCGAAGAAAGACTTGGATTGGAAGATTGGAAGACTGGAATTATCACATTAGGACTAATAAACATAAAAAAAATGCTGGCATCCCGATTAACGAGCACTTTAAAACAATAAAGCCAGTCTTCAATGAAAGGATTGAAACGCTTATGCTCGAAAACGTGAATAAGGGTTTGCTCATTCCAGAAACGTTTTTTACAGTAAACAGGGAGATCATTATAAAAGCCTTGGAAGATTTACTCGAAAAGCACTTGGGCTATAAATTCAATTTAGAGATATTTTGTGAGTATGTGAAGATGAGTATTGAAGAAGATATGGTTGTGGATGTAAAATCGTTCCAAACCAAAATGTCTTTAATACAGACAAGAGAAGATATCGAAAGCAGCTACAATAATATGATTTATCAGATTTGCAAGAAAATGTCTGAGTTTCAGGAAATGGACAGGCTGGTCTCTCGTAAGGATATGTCGCGTAGAGTTCAATATTAATCAATGTCGACCAATAAGGGAATAGCTATAAGAAAACTATTGCTATATATTAAATTCAATTTATGAAAAAAATAATAAATTAAAATATAAATAAATAAATAAATATATATATATATATATATATGTATATATATATATATATATATATATATATATATATATATATATATATATATATATATATATATATATATATATATATATATATATATATATATATATATATATATATATATATATATATATATATATATATATATATATATATATATATATATATATATATATATATATATATATATATATATATATATATATATATATATTGTATATTATATATATATATTGTATATATATTGTATGCATATATATATAAAAATTGTATGAATATATTTGAATATAAAAAGAACATAAAATAGTCGATTACCTACATTTTCAGATTAGGACAGTACCTGACTTTGAACTGATAGCACTGATTTAACTGATCTGCTCTGATAACTGACTTTGAAATACATGGACACCGACCCTTTTATACGTAGCATACAAATCGACAACTATTATCAAAGCACCACGGCACTTTCATACTTTTTTTTTTTTATGGCAGATAGAACCAAGCTCAGGGGATGCCCCCTATCCATGCAAAGCATTCGTTGGTTTAGAAGGGTAAAGGTTAGTTGGAAGGGGAAAAGTGGGAGTAGTGTCGATTTACACCTCTTTTAAAAGCATCGACGTTATAAGTGGGTGGGAAAACATGCGCAGGGAGACTATTCCACAATTTAACTGCGCGACCGAAAAACGAATTATCGCGGTAGTGGGTAGTGCGATGGAACGGGATCGAGACGTAAAAGGGGTGCACCGCTCTGGAAAGCCGAGTAGATCTGTTGAATACCTGAACCGAAGGGATCAGGCTGGCTACTTCAGAGGAACAATTACCATTAAAGTAACGGTAAAATAAGGTTACACACCCCACATCCCGACGACATCCCAAGGTTTCAATAGAGCTGGATACCCTACTGTCCCCTATAAGTTTTATCGCACGACCTTGTATACGGTCCAGAAGCTGAAGATATGCTTTCGAAGCTCCAGACCAAATATGCGAGTTGTACTCCATTTTCGGCCGGATATAAGTGGTGTAGATACAACGAAGGTCGGTTGAAGTGAAGTATTTCTTGCACCGCTTAAGAAAGCCTAACCACTTGGCTGCTTCTTTCGACACGTCAAAGATGTGATCGTTCCAACCAAAATCGCATTGGATTGACATGCCCAGAACATCAAGAGCCTCCGACTCATTAATATCCACACCGCCCATATTTAAAGGTGGAAAGTTGTCGCCCGCCAGACGCTTGTGGGTCAACAAACAGCATTGGGTCTTCCGCGCATTAAAATCGACCCGATTCGCTTGACCCCACTCCTGGATTTTGTTGAGGTCAGATTGGAGTGTGTCATTCATAATTCTGCATTTTCTATTGATCTCCAGAATAGAAGGACGCCTGGAGAATGAATATGAATGACAAATGCTGCTGTCATCAGCAAACGAGTAGACGGGGTTTGATGTCAATGACAGAAGGTCATTGATAAAAATGAGAAAAAGTGTTGGAGACAGGACCGAACCCTGCGGAACTCCAGCATTTATGGAGTGCTCTTCGGAAGCAAAGCCGTCTATCACAACCCGAATAGAACGGCCGCTGAGGAAACTCGATATCCATCGAGTGAATGTATCACCGACACCATAAGCAGCCAGTTTAGACACAAGTGCTTTATGCGACACTCGGTCAAATGCCTTGGAGATATCCAAAGCAACAACCTTACTCTCACCGAATTGGTGAACACAACTGTTCCACCGCTCAGTGAGGAACGCCATCAAATCGCCTGTGGAGCGGTGAGCACGGAAACCGTAATGGCGATCGCTGACCAATTGGTTGCTCTCCAGATACCTCATCAGGTTAAAATTTATAACGCTCTCCATAACTTTGGAGAGCATTGAACAGATTGCTATGGGCCGGTAATTGGCAGGATTCGTAGCCTCACCTTTTTTGGGAACTGGCTGCACATTGGCAATCTTCCAGGAAGTAGGAAAAGCTCCTGAAGTGAACGATAAGTTAAACAGATTGCGCAATGGGCGAGCCAATGTTGAGGCGCACTTTCTCAACACGTGGGCTGAAATGCCATCCGGTCCCGAGGATTTATTGACGTTGAGGTTTGCAAGCTCTTTTAACAGCCCGCGTTCGAAAGTGCATCTCAGGCATAATATGAGACACACCGTCGATCACGGGTAGTGGTCGGCTACTCTCAGGAAGAGAGCAGTTTTCAGCATACATTTTGGCTAATAAGTTTGCCTTATCAACCGAGTGAGTGAAGATCTGATCGTCCTTGAGGAGAGTTGGAATAGACGATCGCGTCTGATTCTTCAACCTCCCCACGAACGACCAAAAGTTCTTGCTACCCTTATGGTATTCAAGAACTCTGCGTCAAGGCGCTGTTCGTAGAGAACTTTTTCTCGCTTTAGAGTGGCATTGCACGTATTTCTGACCTGATTGCGCAGCAGTTTAATATCAGCAGTTTTATTTAAACGCCAATTCCTAAATGCTTCCTCTTTAGACCTGACTGCTTGTCTGCAAGTCGCATTAAACCAGGAATGGTCTTTTGGTTTAATGGAAATTCTTTTATTAGGTATGATAGACCTCATACCAAATAAAATTATATTTTCTACCAATTTTGCTACAGCATTTATGTTTCTATCCCTGAAACACAATTGGCAATTGAAACGGCTGAAAAAGGAGTTCAGCGCATCCCAATTAGCCTTCTCATAAAGCCACACTTTCCGCTTCGGGGCTGGCTGAGGAGCGGATTAAAGACTAGAATATGGGAAGGTAGCAGAAATTGTAGCGTGGTCCGAATTACCAAGAGGTGCAAGAACATTCACATCATACTTGCTGCGAAGTTAAAAAAAGGTCCAGAATATTTTGGTTTTGGCCATCAACGTAAGGAAAGTGCGTTGGTTCCTTCACTAATTGAGTCAAATTATTAGACTCAGCAAATAACTCAACATACAAACCCTCAGGTGTTGTGTGACTCGAATGACGTAGCCAATTGGAATTATGAACATTGAAATCACCAGCAACAACAATTTCACTGTTCGGATACGATTCCAGGATTTTAGAAATCGAATCAGAGAGACTGTCAAGTTTATCAAAAGTTGGCAGCCTCTCTAGACCCGGGCTTCTATAAATGAAGTAGAAGTGCAGGATTTCGGCATCCGTCGTGCAAAGGTGTTGCTGACACTGGTACGCAACATCACTGCGAATATATAAGGCGAGGCTTCTGTGTGATGAAAATAATGGCAGTAAGTGGTACCCAGGCAAGTGAAAATCCAGTGGATCTGCACCCTCAGACACCTGGGTCTCACCCAGTGCCATTATATGCGGTTGGTGAGTACAAACATACGCATAGACCGCGAAGAAATTCGCCCTCAAGCCACGCACATTTGTGGTGTCTATACGAAATTTTGTCATCGCCACCCACTGTAAAGAGTTATAAAGTCAGCTGCACAAGCGGACAAGCCTACACCGCAGGCAAAGCAAAACGCGACAAGACAAGTGTTATGCCTTTATCTTGCCACGCTTCAGCCCACGGTGCACTCACAGCCGCCTGCACACCTAACGGGACCAGGAAGAAGGAGGAGGAGAAGAAAGAAACGAAATGCTGAGCTTTACTGCGGAGGGCATAAATAAGCCCTTCGCTTGGTTCTCTGCATTCCGTTTAATTGTCTATTTGTGATATTTGGTGTTATTGTTTTAGCGAATTTATTGATGTCTATTGTTATGTTTTAATGCACTGTAATCCAAATCAATGTTATTGCACTGTGACTTTGTTTGTTTGAAAATATTTCTTTATATTTGTTTGTTTGTTTCCGCGAGCACACTAAACACTGCACTGCGGTGGGTAGCTGCATCCACCCTCGTCCGTGGTCACGACACTACACTACTAGTATGCAATCAACCTTTGAACTGATCTGACCTATTAGCTGATAGCTGTTGCACCTGATCTGATCTGTTAGTTGATACATCTGATCTGATAGCTGATATACCAGATCTAATCCGATCTGATCTGATTTGATAGTTGATATACCTAATCTTGATAACTAACTGTTACAGCTGATTGAATACACTGAAGATGAATAATAAACTATTAAAAGAACTTGACTAAACGAGAACTGAAACAAAAAATTAGGGCTTTAAAGTGAAGAAAAGCCGATTTAGAGAATCAATTGAATGAGACTTTTAAACTGGTTACAGTACCTTTGAAGGAATTAGTGAGGATATATAAAACAAACGATACAACTAAACCAAATGTTAACAAGGATGACCCTGAATATATGCATGATGCGATAACAAACAAACTTAAAACCAATACCCCAGTTAAAGCAAAGAAAGATATCGATTTTATGGACGAAACTCTTATCAAGAGCAATGATGACGATGATAATGACGATGATGATGGTACCTTTTTCTCTCAAATGGATTTTTCAGAGGAAGATGCAAACATATTAACTGACGACATGGATTTATCTAAATTAGAGCAGCAAAATGAGCTGGATACAGCATACGGACTGCATAGAGGAACAGACGGTGAATGGAGATTCGGAAGTAGCGCTTTCAAATACAAAACGGCGAAATATTAATTTCCGATAAACCGTTTTACACCTCATCACCCACCTCTTTTAACCTTACACCCGGTCTCTTTTAGTTATTGTTTCACAAGACACCATCAAACTATAAAGAAGCAAGTTTACAAAACAATTTTAAACAATACTAGTGCTCACAAACGTAATTATGATGAAAATGAACAAATGAAGGGGACCAAGGCTTTCAAGTACATCAACATCATAAAGGGATTATTCAGCGATAAGTCTGTATTGACGTCCACACCACTTCACCATAAAAAAGGAACGGGTGTGATGAGTTTATACCCTCAAACACCTAATTATATTCATCAGAATGATACTAAGGCTATGCATATTGTAAAAGCACTAACCAATGATAAGGAATCATCAACGACATACAAAGGTTTAATGCAAGTAAATTCACAGAAACCCGAATTTATTATCTATTATTATATATATTTATTATTATATATATATATATATATTAATTTATTATTTTGTTTATAAATTGAATTAATAACAATGCTTTCTTATAGCTATTCCCTTATTGGTCGACATTGATTAATATTGAAATCTACGTGACATATCCTTACGAGAGACCAGCCACTGTCCCTTTCCTGAAACTCAGACATTTTCTTGCAAATCTGATGAATCATATTATTGTAGCTGCTTTCGATATCTTCTCTTGTCTGTATTTAAGTAAAGCTAATTTCGATTTACATGTTCATAAAAAATGATGTGGTTATGTATGATTATCTGTTGATAAGGTATTCTTTTGGCAAAGTATGTATTATATGTGAAAGTATGTCGGCATAATTAATATATATATATATATATATATATATATTAATTTATTATTTTGTTTATAAATTGAATTAATAACAATGCTTTCTTATAGCTATTCCCTTATTGGTCGACATTGATTAATATTGAAATCTACGTGACATATCCTTACGAGAGACCAGCCACTGTCCCTTTCCTGAAACTCAGACATTTTCTTGCAAATCTGATGAATCATATTATTGTAGCTGCTTTCGATATCTTCTCTTGTCTGTATTTAAGTCATTTTGGTTTGGAACGATTTTACATCCACAACCATATCTTCTTCAATACTGATCTTCACATACTCACAAAATATCTCTAAATTGAATTTATAGCCCAAGTGCTTTTCGAGTAAATCTTCCAAGGCTTTTATAATGATGTCCCTGTTTACTGTAAAAAAAGTTTCTGGAATGAGCAAACCCTTGTTAACGTTTTCGAGCATAAGCGTTTCAATCCTTTCATTGAAGGCTGACTTTATTGTTTTAAAGTGCTCGTTAATCGGGATACCAGCAACTTTTTTATGTTTATTAGTCCTAATGTGATAATTCCAGTCGTTCTTCGAAACGTTCTCATTGCAATCGGAACAAATTGAAAAGTTTTCATTAGGAATACGTTTTACTGGTGAAGCACAGTTTGGTTGTGGATGAAATAACTTTACATGTCTTTTCAGGTTATCGCGTCGGGTAAATTTAATGTTGCATTCACTGCAATCGAATGCTTGTTTTTCAGCATGCTTGTTTAAAACATGGCGTTTAAGGCTGCGATTTTCGGTGAAACGAACACCACACTCATTACAAATGAATCTATTGTGAAAAGATTTAACTGAATATGTCGTTATTGCTGATGATTATTATGATGATAATAATATTAATGAAGTAGATTTCACTTCAGCCTTCTTAAAAATTTGAGCGTTCTTTATATAAACTTTAAGTTTTAGTTTACACTTTAATGTAGTCTTTGTGAATGCTCTGGGTTTTAGTTTTGCAAACTAATGAGCTTTATCTCTCCAATTTGAATAATAGTAAAAAATTTTTTTATTTATTTATTATTTAATAATTTTAAACGGTGCAAAATATATGAGTATTTTTTCAAAAGTTATTTGGAGCTCGCACGGCTTGATGTCTTGTAGAATCAAACGATTAATGAAGTTCTGTAATAACTTGTTGCTCCTTTTATACTCCTCCGCCGTAGCGATTCACCTCTCTTAAATTTTCAACAACAACAATAGTATACAAAACGCGTCTCTGTAATATAAATTCTGGGAAATTGATGACTCATACTAATATCTGTGAATTCCTTAACAAAACACACACACACACACACACACACACAGCAAACAATACGTACTTTATGCGCCTACAGTATAGTATGTATACATAATAATTATAATTAGTATAATATTTAACGTTATATTCATAAATTAACGAAATAATTAAGTACTGAAGTACCAAGTCTCCATAAAAAAAGCAAAAAGATAACAATTAAAAAAATCTCGCAATTGGAAGAGGGGCACTCTGAAATATTTTACAGGGTGATGGATGACAGACAATCTCCTCTATACCGTGACATATATCCCAACCAATTGTCATTTCACAATTTTGTGTAAAATCATTAAGTACTAGAGTACCATCCCATAAAAAAGCAAAAAGTTTACCATTAAAATCTCGCAATTGGAAGAGGGCCACTCTGAAATATTTTACAGGGTGATGGACGACACCCTCCTCTATGCCGTGACATATATCCCAACCAATTGTCATTCCACAATTATGTGTGAAATCATTAAGTGCTGGATTACCAAGTCTCCATAAAAAAGCAAAAAGTTAACAATTAAAATCTCGGGAATGGAAGAGGGGCACTCTGGAATATTTTACAGGGTGATGGATGACAACCTCCTATATACCGTATATATCCCAACCAATTGTCATTTCACAACTTTGTGTAAAATCATTAAGTGCTGGAGTACCAACCCATAAAAAAGCAAAAAGTTAACAATTAAAATCTCGCAATTGGAAGAGGGGCACTCTGAAATATTTTACAGGGTGATGGACGACACCCTCCTCTATACCGTGACATATATCCCAACTTTGTCATTTCACAATTTTGTGTAAAATCATCAAGTACTGGAGTACCACGTCTCCATAAAAAAGCAAAAAGTTTGCCATTAAAATCTCGCGAATGGAGGAGGGGCGCTTTGAAATATTTTACAGGGTGATGGATGACAACCTCCTCTATACCGTGACATATATCCCAACTTTGTCATTTCACAATTTTGTGTAAAATCATTAAGTACTGAAGTACCACGTCTCCATAAAAAAGCAAAAAGTTAACAACTAAATTTTCTCGCGAATGGAAGAGGGGCACTCTGAAATATTTTACAGGGTGATGGATGACAATCTCCTCTATACCGAGACATATATCCCTCTCCATAAAAAAAGCTAAAAGTTAACAATTAAAATCTCGCGAATGGAAGAGGGGCACTCTGAAATATTCTTCAGGTTATGGATGACAACCTCCTTTATACCGTGACATATATCCCAACCAATTGTCATTTCACAATTTTGTGTAAAATCATTAAGTGCTGGAGTACCAAGTCTCCGTAAAAAAAGCTAAAAGTTAACAATTAAAATCTCGCGAATGGAAGAGGGGCACTCTGAAATATTTTACAGGGTGATGGATGAGAATCTCATGTATACCGTGACATATATCCCAACCAATTGTCATTTCACAATTTTGTGTAAAATCATTAAGTACTGGAGTACCAAGTCTCCGTAAAAAAAGCTAAAAGTTAACAATTAAAATCTCGCGAATGGAAAAGGGGCACTCTGAAATATTCTACAGGGTGTTGGATGACAACCTCCTCTATACCGTGACATATATCCCAACTTTGTCATTTCACAATTTTGTGTAAAATCATTAAGTACTGAAGTACCACGTCTCCATAAAAAAGCAAAAAGTTAACAATTAAAATCCCGCGAATGGAAGAGGGGCACTCTGAAATATTTTACAGGGTGATGGATGACAATCTCATCTATACCGTGACATATATCCCAACCAATTGTCATTTCACAATTTGGTGTAAAATCATTAAGTACTGGAGTACCAAGTCTCCGTAAAAAAAGCTGAAAGTTAACAATTGAAATCTCGCGAATGGAGGAGGGGCGCTCTGAAATATTTTACAGGGTGATGGATGACAACCTCCTCTATACCGTGACATATATCCCAACTTTGTCATTTCACAATTTTGTGTAAAATCATTAAGTACTGAAGTACCACGTCTCCATAAAAAAGCAAAAAGTTAACAATTAAAATCTCGCGAATGGAAGAGGGGCACTCTGAAATGTTTTACAGGGTGACGGATGACAACCTCCTCTATACCGTGACATATATCCCAACCAATTGTCATTCCACAATTTTGTGTAAAATCATTAAGTACTGGAGTACCAAGTCTCCATAAAAAAGAAAAAAGTTAACAATTAAACTCTCACGAATGGAAGAGGGGCACTCTGAAATATTTTACAGGGTGATGGATGACAATATCCTCTATACCGTGACATATATCCCAACCAATTGTCGTTTTACAATTTTGTGTAAAATCATTTAGTACTGGAGTACCAAGTCTCCATAAAAAAGCAAAAAGTTAACACTTAAAATCTTGCAAATGGAAGAGGGGCACTCTGAAATATTTTACAGGGTGATGGATGACAACCTCCTCTATACCGTGACATATATCCCAACTAACTGTCATTTCACAATTTTGTGTAAAATCATTAAGTGCTGGAGCACCAACCCATAAAAAAGCAAAAAGTTAACAATTAAAATCTCGCGAATGGAGGAGGAGCACTCTGAACTATTTTACAGGGTGATGAACGACAACCTCCTCTATACCGTGACATATATCCCAACCAATTGTCATTTCACAATTTTGTGTAAAATCATTAAGTACTGGAGTACCAAGTCTCCATAAAAAAGAAAAAAGTTAACAATTAAACTCTCACGGATGGAAGAGGGCCACTCTGAAATATTTTACAGGGTGATGTATGTCAACCTCCTCTATACCGCGACATATATCCCAACCAATTGTCATTTCACAATTTTGTGTAAAATCATGAAGTCCTGGAGTACCAAGTTTCCATAAAAAAAGCAACAAGTTAACAATTAAACTCTCGCGAATGGAAAAGGGGCACTCTGAAATATTTTACAGGGTGATGGATGACAACCTCGTCTATACCGTGACATATATCCCAACTTTGTCATTTCACAATTTTGTGTAAAATCATTAAGTACTGGAGTACCAAGTCTCCATAAAAAAGCAAAAAGTTAACAATTAAAATCTCGCGAATGGAAGAGGGGCACTCTGGAATATTTTACAGGGTGATGGGTGACAACCTCCTCTATACCGGGACATATATCCCAACCAATTGTCATTTCACAATTTTGTGTGAAATTATTAAGGGCTGGAGTACCAAGTCTCCATAAAAAAGCAAAAAGTTAACCATTAAAATCTCGCGAATGGAGGAGGGGCGCTCTGAAATATTTTACAGGGTGATGGATGACAATCTCCTCTATACCGTGACATATATCCCAGCCCATTGTCATTTCACAATTTTGTGTAAAATCATTAAGTACTGGAGTACCAAGTCTCCATAAAAAAAGCAAAAAGTTAAGAATTAAAATCTCGCGAATGGAAGAGGGGCACACTGGAATATTTTACAGGGTGATGGATGATAACCTCCTATATACCGTGACATATATCCCAACCAATTGTATTTCAAAATTTTGTGTAAAATCATTAAGTACAGGAGTACCAACCCATAAAAAAGCAAAAAGTTAACAATTAAAATCTCGCAATTGGAAGAGGGGCACTCTGAAATATTTTACAGGGTGATGGATGACAATCTCCTCTATACCGAGACATATATCCCTCTCCATAAAAAAAGCTAAAAGTTAACAATTAAAATCTCGCGAATGGAAGAGGGGCACTCTGAAATATTTTACAGGGTGATGGATGACAATCTCCTCTATACCGAGACATATATCCCTCTCCATAAAAAAAGCTAAAAGTTAACAATTAAAATCTCGCGAATGGAAGAGGGGCACTCTGAAATATTCTACAGGTTATGGATGACAACCTCCTTTATACCGTGACATATATCCCAACCAATTGTCATTTCACAATTTTGTGTAAAATCATTAAGTGCTGGAGTACCAAGTCTCCGTAAAAAAAGCTAAAAGTTAACAATTAAAATCTCGCGAATGGAGGAGGGGCGCTCTGAAATATTTTACAGGGTGATGGATGACAACCTCCTCTATACCGTGACATATATCCCAACTTTGTCATTTCACAATTTTGTGTAAAATCATTAAGTACTGAAGTACCACGTCTCCATAAAAAAGCAAAAAGTTAACAATTAAAATCTCGCGAATGGAAGAGGGGCACTCTGAAATGTTTTACAGGGTGATGGATGACAACCTCCTCTATACCGTGACATATATCCCAACAAATTGTCATTCCACAATTTTGTGTAAAATCAATAAGTACTGGAGTACCAAGTCTTCATAAAAAAGAAAAAAGTTAACAATTAAACTCTCACGAATGGAAGAGGGGCACTCTGAAATATTTTACAGGGTGATGGATGACAATATCCTCTATACCGTGACATATATCCCAACCAATTGTCGTTTTACAATTTTGTGTAAAATCATTTAGTACTGGAGTACCAAGTCTCCATAAAGAAGCAAAAATTTAACAATTAAAATCTCGCGAATGGAAGAGGGGCTCTCTGAAATATTTTACAGGGTGATGGATGACAATCTCATCTATACCGTGACATATATCCCAACCAATTGTCATTTCACAATTTTGTGTAAAATCATTAAGTACTGGAGTACCACGTCTCCATAAAAAAGCAAAAAGTTAACAATTAAAATCTCGCAATTGGAAGAGGGGCACTCTGAAATATTTTACAGGGTGATGGATGACAACCTCCTCTATACCGTGACATATATCCCAACTTTGTAATTTCACAATTTTGTGTAAAATCATTAAGTACTGGAGTACCAAGTCTCCATAAAAAAGAAAAAAGTTAACAATTAAAATCTCGCGAATGGAAGAGGGGCACTCTGAAATATTTTACAGGGTGATGGATGACAATCTCCTCTATACCGAGACATATATCCCTCTCCATAAAAAAAGCTAAAAGTTAACAATTAAAATCTCGCGAATGGAAGAGGGGCACTCTGAAATATTCTACAGGTTATGGATGACAACCTCCTTTATACCGTGACATATATCCCAACCAATTGTCATTTCACAATTTTGTGTAAAATCATTAAGTGCTGGAGTACCAAGTCTCCGTAAAAAAAGCTAAAAGTTAACAATTAAAATCTCGCGAATGGAGGAGGGGCGCTCTGAAATATTTTACAGGGTGATGGATGACAACCTCCTCTATACCGTGATATATATCCCAACTTTGTCATTTCACAATTTTGTGTAAAATCATTAAGTACTGAAGTACCACGTCTCCATAAAAAAGCAAAAAGTTAACAATTAAAATCTCGCGAATGGAAGAGGGGCACTCTGAAATGTTTTACAGGGTGATGGATGACAACCTCCTCTATACCGTGACATATATCCCAACAAATTGTCATTCCACAATTTTGTGTAAAATCAATAAGTACTGGAGTACCAAGTCTTCATAAAAAAGAAAAAAGTTAACAATTAAACTCTCACGAATGGAAGAGGGGCACTCTGAAATATTTTACAGGGTGATGGATGACAATATCCTCTATACCGTGACATATATCCCAACCAATTGTCGTTTTACAATTTTGTGTAAAATCATTTAGTACTGGAGTACCAAGTCTCCATAAAGAAGCAAAAATTTAACAATTAAAATCTCGCGAATGGAAGAGGGGCTCTCTGAAATATTTTACAGGGTGATGGATGACAATCTCATCTATACCGTGACATATATCCCAACCAATTGTCATTTCACAATTTTGTGTAAAATCATTAAGTACTGGAGTACCAAGTCTCCGTAAAAAAAGCTAAAAGTTAACAATTAAAATCTCGCGAATGGAGGAGGGGCGCTCTGAAATATTTTATAGGGTGATGGATGACAACCTCCTCTATACCGTGACATATATCCCAACTTTGTCATTTCACAATTTTGTGTAAAATCATTAAGTACTGAAGTACCACGTCTCCATAAAAAAGCAAAAAGTTAACAATTAAAATCTCGCGAATGGAAGAGGGACACTCTGAAATGTTTTACAGGGTGATGGATGACAACCTCCTCTATACCGTGACATATATCCCAACCAATTGTCATTCCACAATTTTGTGTAAAATCATTAAGTACTGGAGTACCAAGTCTCCATAAAAAAGAAAAAAGTTAACAATTAAACTCTCACGAATGGAAGAGGGGCACTCTGAAATATTTTACAGGGTGATGGATGACAACCTCCTCTATACCGTGACATATATCCCAACTAACTGTCATTTCACAATTTTGTGTAAAATCATTAAGTGCTGGAGTACCAACCAATAAAAAAGCAAAAAGTTAACAATTAAAATCTCGCGAATGGAGGAGGAGCACTCTGAACTATTTTCCAGGGTGATGAACGACAACCTCCTCTATACCGTGACATATATCCCAACCAATTGCTATTTCACAATTTTGTGTAAAATCATTAAGTACTGGAGTACCAAGTCTCCATAAAAAAGAAAAAAGCTAACAATTAAACTCTCACGAATGGAGGAGGGCCACTCTGAAATATTTTACAGGGTGATGTATGTCAACCTCCTCTATACCGCGACATATATCCCAACCAATTGTCATTTCACAATTTTGTGTAAAATCATGAAGTCCTGGAGTACCAAGTTTCCATAAAAAAAGCAACAAGTTAAAAATTAAACTCTCGCGAATGGAAAAGGGGCACTCTGAAATATTTTACAGGGTGATGGATGACAACCTCGTCTATACCGTGACATATATCCCAACTTTGTCGTTTCACAATTTTGTGTAAAATCATTAAGTACTGGAGTACCAAGTCTCCATAAGAAAGCAAAAAGTTAACAATTAAAATCTCGCGAATGGAAGAGGGGCACTCTGGAATATTTTACAGGGTGATGGGTGACAACCTCCTCTATACCGGGACATATATCCCAACCAATTGTCATTTCACAATTTTGTGTGAAATTATTAAGGGCTGGAGTACCAAGTCTCCATAAAAAAGCAAAAAGTTAACCATTAAAATCTCGCGAATGGAGGAGGGGCGCTTTGAAATATTTTACAGGGTGATGGATGACAATCTCCTCTATACCGTGACATATATCCCAGCCCATTGTCATTTCACGATTTTGTGTAAAATCATTAAGTACTGGAGTACCAAGTCTCCATAAAAAAAGCAAAAAGTTAAGAATTAAAATCTCGCGAATGGAAGAGGGGCACACTGGAATATTTTACAGGGTGAT
The DNA here is from genome assembly GCA_922984085.1 of Sicus ferrugineus. Taxonomy (NCBI): domain Eukaryota; kingdom Metazoa; phylum Arthropoda; class Insecta; order Diptera; family Conopidae; genus Sicus; species Sicus ferrugineus. The sequence continues at coordinate 28,638,504 of OV277348.1, read as the reverse complement.
GGATGATAACCTCCTATATACCGTGACATATATCCTAACCAATTGTATTTCAAAATTTTGTGTAAAATCATTAAGTACTGGAGTACCAACCCATAAAAGAGCAAAAAGTTAACAATTAAAATCTCGCAATTGGAAGAGGGGCACTCTGAAATATTTTACAGGGTGATGGATGACAACCTCCTCTATACCGTGACATATATCCAAACTTTGTCATTTCACAATTTTGTGTAAAATCATTAAGTAGTGAAGTACCACGTCTCCATAAAAAAGCAAAAAGTTAACAATTAAAATCTCGCGAATGGAAGAGGGGCACTCTGAAATATACTGCAGGGTGATGGATGACAACCTCCTTTATGCCGTGAAATATATGCCAACCAATTGTCATTTCACAATTTTGTGTAAAATCATTAAGTACTGAAGTACCACGTCTCCATAAAAAAGCAAAAAGTTAACAATTAAAATCTCGCGAATGGAAGCGGGACACTCTGAAATGTTTTACAGGGTGATGGATGACAACCTCCTCTATACCGTGACATATATCCCAACCAATTGTCATTCCACAATTTTGTGTAAAATCATTAAGTACTGGAGTACCAAGTCTCCATAAAAAAGAAAAAAGTTAACAATTAAACTCTCACGAATGGAGGAGGGCCACTCTGAAATATTTTACAGGGTGATGGATGACAACCTCCTCTATACCGTGACATATATCCCAACTAACTGTCATTTCACAATTTTGTGTAAAATCATTAAGTGCTGGAGTACCAACCCATAAAAAAGCAAAAAGTTAACAATTAAAATCTCGCGAATGGAGGAGGAGCACTCTGAACTATTTTACAGGGTGATGAACGACAACCTCCTCTATACCGTGACATATATCCCAACCAATTGCCATTTCACAATTTTGTGTAAAATCATTAAGTACTGGAGTACCAAGTCTCCATAAAAAAGAAAAAAGTTAACAATTAAACTCTCACGAATGGAGGAGGGCCACTCTGAAATATTTTACAGGGTGATGTATGTCAACCTCCTCTATACCGCGACATATATCCCAACCAATTGTCATTTCACAATTTTGTGTAAAATCATGAAGTCCTGGAGTACCAAGTTTCCATAAAAAAAGCAACAAGTTAACAATTAAACTCTCGCGAATGGAAAAGGGGCACTCTGAAATATTTTACAGGGTGATGGATGACAACCTCGTCTATACCGTGACATATATCCCAACTTTGTCGTTTCACAATTTTGTGTAAAATCATTAAGTACTGGAGTACCAAGTCTCCATAAAAAAAGCAAAAAGTTAAGAATTAAAATCTCGCGAATGGAAGAGGGGCACACTGGAATATTTTACAGGGTGATGGATGATAACCTCCTATATACCGTGACATATATCCCAACCAATTGTATTTCAAAATTTTGTGTAAAATCATTAAGTACTGGAGTACCAACCCATAAAAAAGCAAAAAGTTAACAATTAAAATCTCGCAATTGGAAGAGGGGCACTCTGAAATATTTTACAGGGTGATGGATGACAACCTCCTCTATACCGTGACATATATCCCAACTTTGTCATTTCACAATTTTGTGTAAAATCATTAAGTAGTGAAGTACCACGTCTCCAGAAAAAGCAAAAAGTTAACAATTAAAATCTCGCGAATGGAAGAGGGGCACTCTGAAATATACTGCAGGGTGATGGATGACAACCTCCTTTATGCCGTGACATATATGCCAACCAATTGTCATTTCACAATTTTGTGTAAAATCATTAAGTACTAGAGTACCAACCCATAAAAAAGCAAAAAGTTCACCATTAAAATCTCGCGAATGGAGGAGGGGCGCTCTGAAATATTTTACAGGGTGTTGGATGACAACCTCCTCTATACCGTGACATATATCCCAACTTCGTCATTTCACAATTTTGTGTAAAATCATTAAGTACTGAAGTACCACGTCTCCATAAAAAAGCAAAAAGTTAACAATTAAAATCTCGCGAATGGAAGAGGGGCACTCTGAAATATTTTACAGGGTGATGGATGACAATCTCATCTATACCGTGACATATATCCCAACTTTGTCATTTCACAATTTTGTGTAAAATCATTAAGTACTGAAGTACCACGTCTCCATATAAAAGCAAAAAGTTAACAATTAAAATCTCGAGAATGGAAGAGGGGCACTCTGAAATATTTTACAGGGTGATAGATGACAATCTCCTCTATACCGAGACATATATCCCTCTCCATAAAAAAAGCTAAAAGTTAACAATTAAAATCTCGCGAATGGAAGAGGGGCACTCTGAAATATTCTACAGGTTATGGATGACAACCTCCTTTATACCGTGACATATATCCCAACCAATTGTCATTTCACAATTTTGTGTAAAATCATTAAGTGCTGGAGTACCAAGTCTCCGTAAAAAAAGCAAAAAGTTAACAATTAAAATCTCGCGAATGGAAGAGGGGCACTCTGAAATATTTTACAGGGTGATGGATGACAATCTCGTCTATACCGTGACATATATCCCAACCAATTGTCATTTCACAATTTTGTGTAAAATCATTAAGTACTGGAGTACCAAGTCTCCGTAAAAAAAGCTAAAAGTTAACAATTAAAATCTCGCGAATGGAAAAGGGGCACTCTGAAATATTCTACAGGGTGTTGGATGACAACCTCCTCTATACCGTGACATATATCCCAACTTTGTCATTTCATAATTTTGTGTAAAATCATTAAGTACTGAAGTACCACGTCTCCATAAAAAAGCAAAAAGTTAACAATTAAAATCTCGCGAATGGAAGGGGGGCACTCTGAAATGTTTTACAGGGTGATGGATGACAATCTCCTCTATACGGAGACATATATCCCTCTCCATAAAAAAAGCTAAAAGTTAACAATTAAAATCTCGCGAATGGAAGAGGGGCACTCTGAAATATTCTACAGGTTATGGATGACAGCCTCCTTTATACCGTGACATATATCCCAACCAATTGTCATTTCACAATTTTGTGTAAAATCATTAAGTGCTGGAGTACCAAGTCTCCGTAAAAAAAGCAAAAAGTTAACAATTAAAATCTCGCGAATGGAAGATGGGCACTCTGAAATATTTTACAGGGTGATGGATGACAATCTCCTCTATACCGAGACATATATCCCTCTCCATAAAAAAAGCTAAAAGTTAACAATTAAAATCTCGCGAATGGAAGAGGGGCACTCTGAAATATTCTACAGGTTATGGATGACAACCTCCTTTATACCGTGACATATATCCCAACCAATTGTCATTTCACAATTTTGTGTAAAATCTTTAAGTGCTGGAGTACCAAGTCTCCGTAAAAAAAGCAAAAAGTTAACAATTAAAATCTCGCGAATGGAAGAGATTTGACATATATCCCAACCAATTGTCATTTCACAATTTTGTGTAAAATCTTTAAGTGCTGGAGTACCAAGTCTCCGTAAAAAAAGCAAAAAGTTAACAATTAAAATCTCGCGAATGGAATATTTTACAGGGTGATGGATGACAATCTCGTCTATACCGTGACATATATCCCAACCAATTGTCATTTCACAATTTTGTGTAAAATCATTAAGTACTGGAGTACCAAGTCTCCGTAAAAAAAGCTAAAAGGTAACAATTAAAATCTCGCGAATGGAAGAGGGGCACTCTGAAATATTCTACAGGTTATGGATGACAACCTCCTTTATACCGTGACATATATCCCAACCAATTGTCATTTCACAATTTTGTGTAAAATCATTAAGTGCTGGAGTACCAAGTCTCCGTAAAAAAAGCAAAAAGTTAACAATTAAAATCTCGCGAATGGAAGAGGGGCACTCTGAAATATTTTACAGGGTGATAGATGACAATCTCCTCTATACCGAGACATATATCCCTCTCCATAAAAAAAGCTAAAAGTTAACAATTAAAATCTCGCGAATGGAAGAGGGGCACTCTGAAATATTCTACAGGTTATGGATGACAACCTCCTTTATACCGTGACATATATCCCAACCAATTGTCATTTCACAATTTTGTGTAAAATCATTAAGTGCTGGAGTACCAAGTCTCCGTAAAAAAAGCAAAAAGTTAACAATTAAAATCTCGCGAATGGAAGAGGGGCACTCTGAAATATTTTACAGGGTGATGGATGACAATCTCGTCTATACCGTGACATATATCCCAACCAATTGTCATTTCACAATTTTGTGTAAAATCATTAAGTACTGGAGTACCAAGTCTCCGTAAAAAAAGCTAAAAGGTAACAATTAAAATCTCGCGAATGGAGGAGGGGCGCTCTGAAATATTTTACAGGGTGATGGATGACAACCTCCTCTATACCGTGACATATATCCCAACTTTGTCATTTCACAATTTTGTGTAAAATCATTAAGTACTGAAGTACCACGTCTCCATAAAGAAGCAAAAATTTAACAATTAAAATCTCGCGAATGGAAGAGGGGCTCTCTGAAATATTTTACAGGGTGATGGATGACAATCTCGTCTATACCGTGACATATATCCCAACCAATTGTCATTTCACAATTTTGTGTAAAATCATTAAGTACTGGAGTACCAAGTCTCCGTAAAAAAAGCTAAAAGTTAACAATTAAAATCTCGCGAATGGAGGAGGGGCGCTCTGAAATATTTTATAGGGTGATGGATGACAACCTCCTCTATACCGTGACATATATCCCAACTTTGTCATTTCACAATTTTGTGTAAAATCATTAAGTACTGAAGTACCACGTCTCCATAAAAAAGCAAAAAGTTAACAATTAAAATCTCGCGAATGGAAGAGGGACACTCTGAAATGTTTTACAGGGTGATGGATGACAACCTCCTCTATACCGTGACATATATCCCAACCAATTGTCGTTTTACAATTTTGTGTAAAATCATTTAGTACTGGAGTACCAAGTCTCCATAAAGAAGCAAAAATTTAACAATTAAAATCTCGCGAATGGAAGAGGGGCTCTCTGAAATATTTTACAGGGTGATGGATGACAATCTCATCTATACCGTGACATATATCCCAACCAATTGTCATTTCACAATTTTGTGTAAAATCATTAAGTACTGGAGTACCAAGTCTCCGTAAAAAAAGCTAAAAGTTAACAATTAAAATCTCGCGAATGGAGGAGGGGCGCTCTGAAATATTTTATAGGGTGATGGATGACAACCTCCTCTATACCGTGACATATATCCCAACTTTGTCATTTCACAATTTTGTGTAAAATCATTAAGTACTGAAGTACCACGTCTCCATAAAAAAGCAAAAAGTTAACAATTAAAATCTCGCGAATGGAAGAGGGACACTCTGAAATGTTTTACAGGGTGATGGATGACAACCTCCTCTATACCGTGACATATATCCCAACCAATTGTCATTCCACAATTTTGTGTAAAATCATTAAGTACTGGAGTACCAAGTCTCCATAAAAAAGAAAAAAGTTAACAATTAAACTCTCACGAATGGAAGAGGGGCACTCTGAAATATTTTACAGGGTGATGGATGACAACCTCCTCTATACCGTGACATATATCCCAACTAACTGTCATTTCACAATTTTGTGTAAAATCATTAAGTGCTGGAGTACCAACCAATAAAAAAGCAAAAAGTTAACAATTAAAATCTCGCGAATGGAGGAGGAGCACTCTGAACTATTTTCCAGGGTGATGAACGACAACCTCCTCTATACCGTGACATATATCCCAACCAATTGCTATTTCACAATTTTGTGTAAAATCATTAAGTACTGGAGTACCAAGTCTCCATAAAAAAGAAAAAAGCTAACAATTAAACTCTCACGAATTGAGGAGGGCCACTCTGAAATATTTTACAGGGTGATGTATGTCAACCTCCTCTATACCGCGACATATATCCCAACCAATTGTCATTTCACAATTTTGTGTAAAATCATGAAGTCCTGGAGTACCAAGTTTCCATAAAAAAAGCAACAAGTTAAAAATTAAACTCTCGCGAATGGAAAAGGGGCACTCTGAAATATTTTACAGGGTGATGGATGACAACCTCGTCTATACCGTGACATATATCCCAACTTTGTCGTTTCACAATTTTGTGTAAAATCATTAAGTACTGGAGTACCAAGTCTCCATAAGAAAGCAAAAAGTTAACAATTAAAATCTCGCGAATGGAAGAGGGGCACTCTGGAATATTTTACAGGGTGATGGGTGACAACCTCCTCTATACCGGGACATATATCCCAACCAATTGTCATTTCACAATTTTGTGTGAAATTATTAAGGGCTGGAGTACCAAGTCTCCATAAAAAAGCAAAAAGTTAACCATTAAAATCTCGCGAATGGAGGAGGGGCGCTCTGAAATATTTTACAGGGTGATGGATGACAATCTCCTCTATACCGTGACATATATCCCAGCCCATTGTCATTTCACGATTTTGTGTAAAATCATTAAGTACTGGAGTACCAAGTCTCCATAAAAAAAGCAAAAAGTTAAGAATTAAAATCTCGCGAATGGAAGAGGGGCACACTGGAATATTTTACAGGGTGATGGATGATAACCTCCTATATACCGTGACATATATCCTAACCAATTGTATTTCAAAATTTTGTGTAAAATCATTAAGTACTGGAGTACCAACCCATAAAAGAGCAAAAAGTTAACAATTAAAATCTCGCAATTGGAAGAGGGGCACTCTGAAATATTTTACAGGGTGATGGATGACAACCTCCTCTATACCGTGACATATATCCAAACTTTGTCATTTCACAATTTTGTGTAAAATCATTAAGTAGTGAAGTACCACGTCTCCATAAAAAAGCAAAAAGTTAACAATTAAAATCTCGCGAATGGAAGAGGGGCACTCTGAAATATACTGCAGGGTGATGGATGACAACCTCCTTTATGCCGTGAAATATATGCCAACCAATTGTCATTTCACAATTTTGTGTAAAATCATTAAGTACTGAAGTACCACGTCTCCATAAAAAAGCAAAAAGTTAACAATTAAAATCTCGCGAATGGAAGCGGGACACTCTGAAATGTTTTACAGGGTGATGGATGACAACCTCCTCTATACCGTGACATATATCCCAACCAATTGTCATTCCACAATTTTGTGTAAAATCATTAAGTACTGGAGTACCAAGTCTCCATAAAAAAGAAAAAAGTTAACAATTAAACTCTCACGAATGGAGGAGGGCCACTCTGAAATATTTTACAGGGTGATGGATGACAACCCCCTCTATACCGTGACATATATCCCAACTAACTGTCATTTCACAATTTTGTGTAAAATCATTAAGTGCTGGAGTACCAACCCATAAAAAAGCAAAAAGTTAACAATTAAAATCTCGCGAATGGAGGAGGAGCACTCTGAACTATTTTACAGGGTGATGAACGACAACCTCCTCTATACCGTGACATATATCCCAACCAATTGCCATTTCACAATTTTGTGTAAAATCATTAAGTACTGGAGTACCAAGCCTCCATAAAAAAGAAAAAAGTTAACAATTAAACTCTCACGAATGGAGGAGGGCCACTCTGAAATATTTTACAGGGTGATGTATGTCAACCTCCTCTATACCGCGACATATATCCCAACCAATTGTCATTTCACAATTTTGTGTAAAATCATGAAGTCCTGGAGTACCAAGTTTCCATAAAAAAAGCAACAAGTTAACAATTAAACTCTCGCGAATGGAAAAGGGGCACTCTGAAATATTTTACAGGGTGATGGATGACAACCTCGTCTATACCGTGACATATATCCCAACTTTGTCGTTTCACAATTTTGTGTAAAATCATTAAGTACTGGAGTACCAAGTCTCCATAAAAAAAGCAAAAAGTTAAGAATTAAAATCTCGCGAATGGAAGAGGGGCACACTGGAATATTTTACAGGGTGATGGATGATAACCTCCTATATACCGTGACATATATCCCAACCAATTGTATTTCAAAATTTTGTGTAAAATCATTAAGTACTGGAGTACCAACCCATAAAAAAGCAAAAAGTTAACAATTAAAATCTCGCAATTGGAAGAGGGGCACTCTGAAATATTTTACAGGGTGATGGATGACAACCTCCTCTATACCGTGACATATATCCCAACTTTGTCATTTCACAATTTTGTGTAAAATCATTAAGTAGTGAAGTACCACGTCTCCAGAAAAAGCAAAAAGTTAACAATTAAAATCTCGCGAATGGAAGAGGGGCACTCTGAAATATACTGCAGGGTGATGGATGACAACCTCCTTTATGCCGTGACATATATGCCAACCAATTGTCATTTCACAATTTTGTGTAAAATCATTAAGTACTAGAGTACCAACCCATAAAAAAGCAAAAAGTTCACCATTAAAATCTCGCGAATGGAGGAGGGGCGCTCTGAAATATTTTACAGGGTGTTGGATGACAACCTCCTCTATACCGTGACATATATCCCAACTTCGTCATTTCACAATTTTGTGTAAAATCATTAAGTACTGAAGTACCACGTCTCCATAAAAAAGCAAAAAGTTAACAATTAAAATCTCGCGAATGGAAGAGGGGCACTCTGAAATATTTTACAGGGTGATGGATGACAATCTCATCTATACCGTGACATATATCCCAACTTTGTCATTTCACAATTTTGTGTAAAATCATTAAGTACTGAAGTACCACGTCTCCATATAAAAGCAAAAAGTTAACAATTAAAATCTCGAGAATGGAAGAGGGGCACTCTGAAATATTTTACAGGGTGATAGATGACAATCTCCTCTATACCGAGACATATATCCCTCTCCATAAAAAAAGCTAAAAGTTAACAATTAAAATCTCGCGAATGGAAGAGGGGCACTCTGAAATATTCTACAGGTTATGGATGACAACCTCCTTTATACCGTGACATATATCCCAACCAATTGTCATTTCACAATTTTGTGTAAAATCATTAAGTGCTGGAGTACCAAGTCTCCGTAAAAAAAGCAAAAAGTTAACAATTAAAATCTCGCGAATGGAAGAGGGGCACTCTGAAATATTTTACAGGGTGATGGATGACAATCTCGTCTATACCGTGACATATATCCCAACCAATTGTCATTTCACAATTTTGTGTAAAATCATTAAGTACTGGAGTACCAAGTCTCCGTAAAAAAAGCTAAAAGTTAACAATTAAAATCTCGCGAATGGAAAAGGGGCACTCTGAAATATTCTACAGGGTGTTGGATGACAACCTCCTCTATACCGTGACATATATCCCAACTTTGTCATTTCATAATTTTGTGTAAAATCATTAAGTACTGAAGTACCACGTCTCCATAAAAAAGCAAAAAGTTAACAATTAAAATCTCGCGAATGGAAGGGGGGCACTCTGAAATGTTTTACAGGGTGATGGATGACAATCTCCTCTATACCGAGACATATATCCCTCTCCATAAAAAAAGCTAAAAGTTAACAATTAAAATCTCGCGAATGGAAGAGGGGCACTCTGAAATATTCTACAGGTTATGGATGACAACCTCCTTTATACCGTGACATATATCCCAACCAATTGTCATTTCACAATTTTGTGTAAAATCATTAAGTACTGGAGTACCAAGTCTCCGTAAAAAAAGCAAAAAGTTAACAATTAAAATCTCGCGAATGGAAGATGGGCACTCTGAAATATTTTACAGGGTGATGGATGACAATCTCCTCTATACCGAGACATATATCCCTCTCCATAAAAAAAGCTAAAAGTTAACAATTAAAATCTCGCGAATGGAAGAGGGGCACTCTGAAATATTCTACAGGTTATGGATGACAACCTCCTTTATACCGTGACATATATCCCAACCAATTGTCATTTCACAATTTTGTGTAAAATCTTTAAGTGCTGGAGTACCAAGTCTCCGTAAAAAAAGCAAAAAGTTAACAATTAAAATCTCGCGAATGGAAGAGATTTGACATATATCCCAACCAATTGTCATTTCACAATTTTGTGTAAAATCTTTAAGTGCTGGAGTACCAAGTCTCCGTAAAAAAAGCAAAAAGTTAACAATTAAAATCTCGCGAATGGAATATTTTACAGGGTGATGGATGACAATCTCGTCTATACCGTGACATATATCCCAACCAATTGTCATTTCACAATTTTGTGTAAAATCATTAAGTACTGGAGTACCAAGTCTCCGTAAAAAAAGCTAAAAGGTAACAATTAAAATCTCGCGAATGGAAGAGGGGCACTCTGAAATATTCTACAGGTTATGGATGACAACCTCCTTTATACCGTGACATATATCCCAACCAATTGTCATTTCACAATTTTGTGTAAAATCATTAAGTGCTGGAGTACCAAGTCTCCGTAAAAAAAGCAAAAAGTTAACAATTAAAATCTCGCGAATGGAAGAGGGGCACTCTGAAATATTTTACAGGGTGATAGATGACAATCTCCTCTATACCGAGACATATATCCCTCTCCATAAAAAAAGCTAAAAGTTAACAATTAAAATCTCGCGAATGGAAGAGGGGCACTCTGAAATATTCTACAGGTTATGGATGACAACCTCCTTTATACCGTGACATATATCCCAACCAATTGTCATTTCACAATTTTGTGTAAAATCATTAAGTGCTGGAGTACCAAGTCTCCGTAAAAAAAGCAAAAAGTTAACAATTAAAATCTCGCGAATGGAAGAGGGGCACTCTGAAATATTTTACAGGGTGATGGATGACAATCTCGTCTATACCGTGACATATATCCCAACCAATTGTCATTTCACAATTTTGTGTAAAATCATTAAGTACTGGAGTACCAAGTCTCCGTAAAAAAAGCTAAAAGGTAACAATTAAAATCTCGCGAATGGAGGAGGGGCGCTCTGAAATATTTTACAGGGTGATGGATGACAACCTCCTCTATACCGTGACATATATCCCAACTTTGTCATTTCACAATTTTGTGTAAAATCATTAAGTACTGAAGTACCACGTCTCCATAAAAAAGCAAAAAGTTAACAATTAAAATCTCGCGAATGGAAGGGGGGCACTCTGAAATGTTTTACAGGGTGATGGATGACAACCTCCTCTATACCGTGACATATATCCCAACCAATTGTCATTCCACAATTTTGTGTAAAATCATTAAGTACTGGAGTACCAAGTCTCCATAAAAAAGAAAAAAGTTAACAATTAAAATCTCACGAATGGAAGAGGGGCACTCTGAAATATTTTACAGGGTGATAGATGACAATATCCTCTATACCGTGACATATATCCCAACCAATTGTCGTTTTACAATTTTGTGTAATATCATTTAGTACTGGAGTACCAAGTCTCCATAAAAAAGCAAAAAGTTAACAATTAAAATCTTGCAAATGGAAGAGGGGCACTCTGAAATATTTTACAGGGTGATGGATGACAACCTCCTCTATACCGTGACATATATCCCAACTAACTGTCATTTCACAATTTTGTGTAAAATCATTAAGTACTGGAGTACCAAGTCTCCATAAAAAAGCAAAAAGTTAACAATTAAAATCTCGCGAATGGAAGAGGGGCACTCTGAAATATTTTACAGGGTGATGGATGACAATCTCCTCTATACCGAGACATATATCCCTCTCCATAAAAAAAGCTAAAAGTTAACAATTAAAATCTCGCGAATGGAAAAGGGGCACTCTGAAATATTTTACAGGGTGATGGATGACAACCTCGTCTATACCGTGACATATATCCCAACTTTGTCATTTCACAATTTTGTGTAAAATCATTAAGTACTGGAGTACCAAGTCTCCATAAAAAAGCAAAAAGTTAACAATTAAAATCTCGCGAATGGAAGAGGGGCACTCTGGAATATTTTACAGGGTGATGGGTGACAACCTCCTCTATACCGGGACATATATCCCAATCAATTGTCATTTCACAATTTTGTGTGAAATTATTAAGGGCTGGAGTACCAAGTCTCCATAAAAAAGCAAAAAGTTAACCATTAAAATCTCGCGAATGGAGGAGGGGCGCTCTGAAATATTTTACAGGGTGATGGATGACAATCTCCTCTATACCGTTACATATATCCCAGCCCATTGTCATTTCACAATTTTGTGTAAAATCATTAAGTACTGGAGTACCAAGTCTCCATAAAAAAAGCAAAAAGTTAAGAATTAAAATCTCGCGAATGGAAGAGGGGCACACTGGAATATTTTACAGGGTGATGGATGATAACCTCCTATATACCGTGACATATATCCCAACCAATTGTATTTCAAAATTTTGTGTAAAATCATTAAGTACAGGAGTACCAACCCATAAAAAGCAAAAAGTTAACAATTAAAATCTCGCAATTGGAAGAGGGGCACTCTGAAATATTTTACAGGGTGATGGATGACAACCTCCTCTATACCGTGACATATATCCCAACTTTGTCATTTCACAATTTTGTGTAAAATCATTAAGTACTGAAGTACCACGTCTCCATAAAAAAGCAAAAAGTTAACAATTAAAATCTCGCGAATGGAAGAGGGGCACTCTGAAATATTTTACAGGGTGATGGATGACAATCTCCTCTATACCGAGACATATATCCCTCTCCATAAAAAAAGCTAAAAGTTAACAATTAAAATCTCGCGAATGGAAGAGGGGCACTCTGAAATATTCTACAGGTTATGGATGACAACCTCCTTTATACCGTGACATATATCCCAACCAATTGTCATTTCACAATTTTGTGTAAAATCATTAAGTGCTGGAGTACCAAGTCTCCGTAAAAAAAGCAAAAAGTTAACAATTAAAATCTCGCGAATGGAAGATGGGCACTCTGAAATATTTTACAGGGTGATGGATGACAATCTCCTCTATACCGAGACATATATCCCTCTCCATAAAAAAAGCTAAAAGTTAACAATTAAAATCTCGCGAATGGAAGAGGGGCACTCTGAAATATTCTACAGGTTATGGATGACAACCTCCTTTATACCGTGACATATATCCCAACCAATTGTCATTTCACAATTTTGTGTAAAATCATTAAGTGCTGGAGTACCAAGTCTCCGTAAAAAAAGCAAAAAGTTAACAATTAAAATCTCGCGAATGGAAGAGGGGCACTCTGAAATATTTTACAGGGTGATGGATGACAATCTCGTCTATACCGTGACATATATCCCAACCAATTGTCATTTCACAATTTTGTGTAAAATCATTAAGTACTGGAGTACCAAGTCTCCGTAAAAAAAGCTAAAAGTTAACAATTAAAATCTCGCGAATGGAAAAGGGGCACTCTGAAATATTCTACAGGGTGTTGGATGACAACCTCCTCTATACCGTGACATATATCCCAACTTTGTCATTTCATAATTTTGTGTAAAATCATTAAGTACTGAAGTACCACGTCTCCATAAAAAAGCAAAAAGTTAACAATTAAAATCTCGCGAATGGAAGGGGGGCACTCTGAAATGTTTTACAGGGTGATGGATGACAATCTCCTCTATACCGAGACATATATCCCTCTCCATAAAAAAAGCTAAAAGTTAACAATTAAAATCTCGCGAATGGAAGAGGGGCACTCTGAAATATTCTACAGGTTATGGATGACAACCTCCTTTATACCGTGACATATATCCCAACCAATTGTCATTTCACAATTTTGTGTAAAATCATTAAGTGCTGGAGTACCAAGTCTCCGTAAAAAAAGCAAAAAGTTAACAATTAAAATCTCGCGAATGGAAGATGGGCACTCTGAAATATTTTACAGGGTGATGGATGACAATCTCCTCTATACCGAGACATATATCCCTCTCCATAAAAAAAGCTAAAAGTTAACAATTAAAATCTCGCGAATGGAAGAGGGGCACTCTGAAATATTCTACAGGTTATGGATGACAACCTCCTTTATACCGTGACATATATCCCAACCAATTGTCATTTCACAATTTTGTGTAAAATCTTTAAGTGCTGGAGTACCAAGTCTCCGTAAAAAAAGCAAAAAGTTAACAATTAAAATCTCGCGAATGGAAGAGATTTGACATATATCCCAACCAATTGTCATTTCACAATTTTGTGTAAAATCTTTAAGTGCTGGAGTACCAAGTCTCCGTAAAAAAAGCAAAAAGTTAACAATTAAAATCTCGCGAATGGAATATTTTACAGGGTGATGGATGACAATCTCGTCTATACCGTGACATATATCCCAACCAATTGTCATTTCACAATTTTGTGTAAAATCATTAAGTACTGGAGTACCAAGTCTCCGTAAAAAAAGCTAAAAGGTAACAATTAAAATCTCGCGAATGGAAGAGGGGCACTCTGAAATATTCTACAGGTTATGGATGACAACCTCCTTTATACCGTGACATATATCCCAACCAATTGTCATTTCACAATTTTGTGTAAAATCATTAAGTGCTGGAGTACCAAGTCTCCGTAAAAAAAGCAAAAAGTTAACAATTAAAATCTCGCGAATGGAAGAGGGGCACTCTGAAATATTTTACAGGGTGATAGATGACAATCTCCTCTATAACGAGACATATATCCCTCTCCATAAAAAAAGCTAAAAGTTAACAATTAAAATCTCGCGAATGGAAGAGGGGCACTCTGAAATATTCTACAGGTTATGGATGACAACCTCCTTTATACCGTGACATATATCCCAACCAATTGTCATTTCACAATTTTGTGTAAAATCATTAAGTGCTGGAGTACCAAGTCTCCGTAAAAAAAGCAAAAAGTTAACAATTAAAATCTCGCGAATGGAAGAGGGGCACTCTGAAATATTTTACAGGGTGATGGATGACAATCTCGTCTATACCGTGACATATATCCCAACCAATTGTCATTTCACAATTTTGTGTAAAATCATTAAGTACTGGAGTACCAAGTCTCCGTAAAAAAAGCTAAAAGGTAACAATTAAAATCTCGCGAATGGAGGAGGGGCGCTCTGAAATATTTTACAGGGTGATGGATGACAACCTCCTCTATACCGTGACATATATCCCAACTTTGTCATTTCACAATTTTGTGTAAAATCATTAAGTACTGAAGTACCACGTCTCCATAAAAAAGCAAAAAGTTAACAATTAAAATCTCGCGAATGGAAGGGGGGCACTCTGAAATGTTTTACAGGGTGATGGATGACAACCTCCTCTATACCGTGACATATATCCCAACCAATTGTCATTCCACAATTTTGTGTAAAATCATTAAGTACTGGAGTACCAAGTCTCCATAAAAAAGAAAAAAGTTAACAATTAAAATCTCACGAATGGAAGAGGGGCACTCTGAAATATTTTACAGGGTGATAGATGACAATATCCTCTATACCGTGACATATATCCCAACCAATTGTCGTTTTACAATTTTGTGTAATATCATTTAGTACTGGAGTACCAAGTCTCCATAAAAAAGCAAAAAGTTAACAATTAAAATCTTGCAAATGGAAGAGGGGCACTCTGAAATATTTTACAGGGTGATGGATGACAACCTCCTCTATACCGTGACATATATCCCAACTAACTGTCATTTCACAATTTTGTGTAAAATCATTAAGTACTGGAGTACCAAGTCTCCATAAAAAAGCAAAAAGTTAACAATTAAAATCTCGCGAATGGAAGAGGGGCACTCTGAAATATTTTACAGGGTGATGGATGACAATCTCCTCTATACCGAGACATATATCCCTCTCCATAAAAAAAGCTAAAAGTTAACAATTAAAATCTCGCGAATGGAAAAGGGGCACTCTGAAATATTTTACAGGGTGATGGATGACAACCTCGTCTATACCGTGACATATATCCCAACTTTGTCATTTCACAATTTTGTGTAAAATCATTAAGTACTGGAGTACCAAGTCTCCATAAAAAAGCAAAAAGTTAACAATTAAAATCTCGCGAATGGAAGAGGGGCACTCTGGAATATTTTACAGGGTGATGGGTGACAACCTCCTCTATACCGGGACATATATCCCAATCAATTGTCATTTCACAATTTTGTGTGAAATTATTAAGGGCTGGAGTACCAAGTCTCCATAAAAAAGCAAAAAGTTAACCATTAAAATCTCGCGAATGGAGGAGGGGCGCTCTGAAATATTTTACAGGGTGATGGATGACAATCTCCTCTATACCGTTACATATATCCCAGCCCATTGTCATTTCACAATTTTGTGTAAAATCATTAAGTACTGGAGTACCAAGTCTCCATAAAAAAAGCAAAAAGTTAAGAATTAAAATCTCGCGAATGGAAGAGGGGCACACTGGAATATTTTACAGGGTGATGGATGATAACCTCCTATATACCGTGACATATATCCCAACCAATTGTATTTCAAAATTTTGTGTAAAATCATTAAGTACAGGAGTACCAACCCATAAAAAGCAAAAAGTTAACAATTAAAATCTCGCAATTGGAAGAGGGGCACTCTGAAATATTTTACAGGGTGATGGATGACAACCTCCTCTATACCGTGACATATATCCCAACTTTGTCATTTCACAATTTTGTGTAAAATCATTAAGTACTGAAGTACCACGTCTCCATAAAAAAGCAAAAAGTTAACAATTAAAATCTCGCGAATGGAAGAGGGGCACTCTGAAATATTTTACAGGGTGATGGATGACAATCTCCTCTATACCGAGACATATATCCCTCTCCATAAAAAAAGCTAAAAGTTAACAATTAAAATCTCGCGAATGGAAGAGGGGCACTCTGAAATATTCTACAGGTTATGGATGACAACCTCCTTTATGCCGTGACATATATGCCAACCAATTGTCATTTCACAATTTTGTGTAAAATCATTAAGTACTAGAGTACCAACCCATAAAAAAGCAAAAAGTTCACCATTAAAATCTCGCGAATGGAGGAGGGGCGCTCTGAAATATTTTTCAGGGTGTTGGATGACAACCTCCTCTATACCGTGACATATATCCCAACTTTGTCATTTCACAATTTTGTGTAAAATCATTAAGTACTGAAGTACCACGTCTACATAAAAAAGCAAAAAGTTAACAATTAAAATCTCGCGAATGGAAGAGGGGCACTCTGAAATATTTTACAGAGTGATGGATGACAATCTCATCTATACCGTGACATATATCCCAACCAATTGTCATTTCACAATTTTGTGTAAAATCATTAAGTACTGGAGTACCAAGTCTCCGTAAAAAAAGCTAAAAGTTAACAATTAAAATCTCGCGAATGGAAAAGGGGATCTCTGAAATATTCTACAGGGTGTTGGATGACAACCTCCTCTATACCGTGACATATATCCCAACTTTGTCATTTCACAATTTTGTGTAAAATCATTAAGTACTAGAGTACCATCCCTTAAAAAAGCAAAAGGTTTACCATTAAAATCTCGCGAATGGAGGAGGGGCGCTCTGAAATATTTTACAGAGTGATGGATGACAACCTCCTCTATACCGTGACATATATCCCAAATTTGTCATTTCACAATTTTGTGTAAAATCATTAAGTACTGGAGTACCACGTCTCCATAAAAAAGGAAAAAGTTAACAATTAAAATCTCGCAAATGGAAGAGGGGCACTTTGAAATATTTTACAGGGTGATGGATGACAATCTCCTCTATACCGTGACAAATATCCCAACCAATTGTAATTTCACAATTTTGTGTAAAATCATTAAGTACTAGAGTACCAACCCATAAAAAAGCAAAAAGTTAACCATTAAAATCTTGCGAATGGAAGAGGGGCACTCTGAAATGTTTTACAGGGTGATGGATGACAACCTCCTCTATACCGTGACATATATCCCAACCAATTGTCATTTCACAATTTTGTGTAAAATCGTTAAGTACTGGAGTACCAAGTCTCCATAAAAAAGAAAAAAGTTAACAATTAAAATCTCACGAATGGAAGAGGGGCACTCTGAAATATTTTACAGGGTGATAGATGACAATATCCTCTATACCGTGACATATATCCCAACCAATTGTCGTTTTACAATTTTGTGTAAAATCATTAAGTACTGGAGTACCAAGTCTCCATTGTCGTTTTACAATTTTGTGTAAAATCATTTAGTACTGGAGTACCAAGTCTCCATAAAAAAGCAAAAAGTTAACAATTAAAATCTTGCAAATGGAAGAGGGGCACTCTGAAATATTTTACAGGGTGATGGATGACAATCTCATCTATACCGTGACATATATCCCAACCAATTGTCATTTCACAATTTTGTGTAAAATCATTAAGTACTGGAGTACCAAGTCTCCGTAAAAAAAGCTAAAAGTTAACAATTAAAATCTCGCGAATGGAGGAGGGGCGCTCTGAAATATTTTACAGGGTGATGGATGACAACCTCTTCTATACCGTGACATATATCCCAACCAATTGCCATTTCACAATTTTGTGTAAAATCATTAAGTACTGGAGTACCAAGTCTCCATAAAAAAGAAAAAAGTTAACAATTAAACTCTCACGAATGGAGGAGGGCCACTCTGAAATATTTTACAGGGTGATGTATGTCAACCTCCTCTATACCGCGACATATATCCCAACCAATTGTCATTTCACAATTTTGAGTAAAATCATTAAGTACTAGAGTACCAACCCATAAAAAGCAAAAAGTTCACCATTAAAATCTCGCGAATGGAGGAGGGGCGCTCTGAAATATTTTACAGGGTGATGGATGACAACCTCGTCTATACCGTGACATATATCCCAACTTTGTGGTTTCACAATTTTGTGTAAAATCATTAAGTACTGGAGTGCCAAGTCTCCATAAAAAAAGCAAAAAGTTAAGAATTAAAATCTCGCGAATGGAAGAGGGGCACACTGGAATATTTTACAGGGTAATGGATGATAACCTCCTATATACCGTGACATATATCCCAACCAATTGTATTTCAAAATTTTGTGTAAAATCATTAAGTACTGGAGTACCAACCCATAAAAAAGCAAAAAGTTAACAATTAAAATCTCGCAATTGGAAGAGGGGCACTCTGAAATATTTTACAGGGTGATGGATGACAACCTCCTCTATACCGTGACATATATGCCAACCAATTGTCATTTCACAATTTTGTGTAAAATCATTAAGTACTAGAGTACCAACCCATAAAAAAGCAAAAAGTTCACCATTAAAATCTCGCGAATGGAGGAGGGGCGCTCTGAAATATTTTACAGGGTGTTGGATGACAACCTCCTCTATACCGTGACATATATCCCAACTTTGTCATTTCACAATTTTGTGTAAAATCATTAAGTACTGAAGTACCACGTCTCCATAAAAAAGCAAAAAGTTAACAATTAAAATCTCGCGAATGGAAGAGGGGCACTCTGAAATATTTTACAGGGTGATGGATGACAACCTCCTCTATACCGTGACATATATCCCAACCAATTGTCATTCCACAATTTTGTGTAAAATCATTAAGTACTGGAGTACCAAGTCTCCATATAAAAGCAAAAAGTTAACAATTAAAATCTCGCGAATGGAAGAGGGGCACTCTGAAATATTTTACAGGGTGATGGATGACAATCTCCTCTATACCGAGACATATATCCCTCTCCATAAAAAAAGCTAAAAGTTAACAATTAAAATCTCGCGAATGGAAGAGGGGCACTCTGAAATATTCTACAGGTTATGGATGACAACCTCCTTTATACCGTGACATATATCCCAACCAATTGTCATTTCACAATTTTGTGTAAAATCATTAAGTGCTGGAGTACCAAGTCTCCGTAAAAAAAGCTAAAAGTTAACAATTAAAATCTCGCGAATGGAAGAGGGGCACTCTGAAATATTTTACAGGGTGATGGATGACAATCTCGTCTATACCGTGACATATATCCCAACCAATTGTCATTTCACAATTTTGTGTAAAATCATTAAGTACTGGAGTACCAAGTCTCCGTAAAAAAAGCTAAAAGTTAACAATTAAAATCTCGCGAATGGAAAAGGGGCACTCTGAAATATTCTACAGGGTGTTGGATGACAACCTCCTCTATACCGTGACATATATCCCAACTTTGTCATTTCATAATTTTGTGTAAAATCATTAAGTACTGAAGTACCACGTCTCCATAAAAAAGCAAAAAGTTAACAATTAAAATCTCGCGAATGGAAGAGGGGCACTCTGAAATATTTTACAGGGTGATGGATGACAATCTCATCTATACCGTGACATATATCCCAACCAATTGTCATTTCACAATTTTGTGTAAAATCATTAAGTACTGGAGTACCAAGTCTCCGTAAAAAAAGCTAAAAGTTAACAATTAAAATCTCGCGAATGGAGGAGGGGCGCTCTGAAATATTTTACAAGGTGATGGATGACAACCTCCTCTATACCGTGACATATATCCCAACTTTGTCATTTCACAATTTTGTGTAAAATCATTAAGTACTGAAGTACCACGTCTCCATAAAAAAGCAAAAAGTTAACAATTAAAATCTCGCGAATGGAAGGGGGGCACTTTGAAATGTTTGACAGGGTGATGGATGACAACCTCCTCTATACCGTGACATATATCCCAACCAATTGTCATTCCACAATTTTGTGTAAAATCATTAAGTACTGGAGTACCAAGTCTCCATAAAAAAGAAAAAAGTTAACAATTAAAATCTCACGAATGGAAGAGGGGCACTCTGAAATATTTTACAGGGTGATAGATGACAATATCCTCTATACCGTGACATATATCCCAACCAATTGTCGTTTTACAATTTTGTGTAAAATCATTTAGTACTGGAGTACCAGGTCTCCATAAAAAAGCAAAAAGTTAACAATTAAAATCTTGCAAATGGAAGAGGGGCACTCTGAAATATTTTACAGGGTGATGGATGACAACCTCCTCTATACCGTGACATATATCCCAACTAACTGTCATTTCACAATTTTGTGTAAA
Organism: Sicus ferrugineus; assembly: GCA_922984085.1. Lineage (NCBI taxonomy): Eukaryota > Metazoa > Arthropoda > Insecta > Diptera > Conopidae > Sicus > Sicus ferrugineus. The sequence continues at coordinate 28,617,704 of OV277348.1, read as the reverse complement.
ATCATTAAGTACTGGAGTACCAAGTCTCCATAAAAAAGCAAAAAGTTAACAATTAAAATCTCGCGAATGGAAGAGGGGCACTCTGAAATATTTTACAGGGTGATGGATGACAATCTCCTCTATACCGAGACATATATCCCTCTCCATAAAAAAGCTAAATGTTAACAATTAAAATCTCGCGAATGGAAAAGGGGCACTCTGAAATATTTTACAGGGTGATGGATGACAACCTCGTCTATACCGTGACATATATCCCAACTTTGTCATTTCACAATTTTGTGTAAAATCATTAAGTACTGGAGTACCAAGTCTCCATAAAAAAGCAAAAAGTTAACAATTAAAATCTCGCGAATGGAAGAGGGGCACTCTGGAATATTTTACAGGGTGATGGGTGACAACCTCCTCTATACCGGGACATATATCCCAATCAATTGTCATTTCACAATTTTGTGTGAAATTATTAAGGGCTGGAGTACCAAGTCTCCATAAAAAAGCAAAAAGTTAACCATTAAAATCTCGCGAATGGAGGAGGGGCGCTCTGAAATATTTTACAGGGTGATGGATGACAATCTCCTCTATACCGTTACATATATCCCAGCCCATTGTCATTTCACAATTTTGTGTAAAATCATTAAGTACTCGAGCACCAAGTCTCCATAAAAAAAGCAAAAAGTTAAGAATTAAAATCTCGCGAATGGAAGAGGGGCACACTGGAATATTTTACAGGGTGATGGATGATAACCTCCTATATACCGTGACATATATCCCAACCAATTGTATTTCAAAATTTTGTGTAAAATCATTAAGTACAGGAGTACCAACCCATAAAAAACAAAAAGTTAACAATTAAAATCTCGCAATTGGAAGAGGGGCACTCTGAAATATTTTACAGGGTGATGGATGACAACCTCCTCTATACCGTGACATATATCCCAACTTTGTCATTTCACAATTTGGTGTAAAATCATTAAGTACTGAAGTACCACGTCTCCATAAAAAAGCAAAAAGTTAACAATTAAAATCTCGCGAATGGAAGAGGGGCACTCTGAAATATTTTACAGGGTGATGGATGACAATCTCCTCTATACCGAGACATATATCCCTCTCCATAAAAAAAGCTAAAAGTTAACAATTAAAATCTCGCGAATGGAAGAGGGGCACTCTGAAATATTCTACAGGTTATGGATGACAACCTCCTTTATGCCGTGACATATATGCCAACCAATTGTCATTTCACAATTTTGTGTAAAATCATTAAGTACTAGAGTACCAACCCATAAAAAAGCAAAAAGTTCACCATTAAAATCTCGCGAATGGAGGAGGGGCGCTCTGAAATATTTTTCAGGGTGTTGGATGACAACCTCCTCTATACCGTGACATATATCCCAACTTTGTCATTTCACAATTTTGTGTAAAATCATTAAGTACTGGAGTACCAAGTCTCCGTAAAAAAAGCTAAAAGTTAACAATTAAAATCTCGCGAATGGAAAAGGGGCACTCTGAAATATTCTACAGGGTGTTGGATGACAACCTCCTCTATACCGTGACATATATCCCAACTTTGTCATTTCACAATTTTGTGTAAAATCATTAAGTACTAGAGTACCATCCCATAAAAAAGCAAAAAGTTTACCATTAAAATCTCGCGAATGGAGGAGGGGCGCTCTGAAATATTTTACAGAGTGATGGATGACAACCTCCTCTATACCGTGACATATATCCCAAATTTGTCATTTCACAATTTTGTGTAAAATCATTAAGTACTGGAGTACCACGTCTCCATAAAAAAGGAAAAAGTTAACAATTAAAATCTCGCAAATATAAGAGGGGCACTTTGAAATATTTTACAGGGTGATGGATGACAATCTCCTCTATACCGTGACAAATATCCCAACCAATTGTAATTTCACAATTTTGTGTAAAATCATTAAGTACTGGAGTACCAAGTCTCCATAAAAAAAGCAAAAAGTTAAGAATTAAAATCTCGCGAATGGAAGAGGGGCACACTGGAATATTTTACAGGGTGATGGATGATAACCTCCTATATACCGTGACATATATCCCAACCAATTGTCATTTCACAATTTTGTGTAAAATCGTTAAGTACTGGAGTACCAAGTCTCCATAAAAAAGAAAAAAGTTAACAATTAAAATCTCACGAATGGAAGAGGGGCACTCTGAAATATTTTACAGGGTGATGGATGACAACCTCCTCTATACCGTGACATATATCCCAACTAACTGTCATTTCACAATTTTGTGTAAAATCATTAAGTACTGGAGTACCAAGTCTCCATAAAAAAGCAAAAAGTTAACAATTAAAATCTCGCGAATGGAAGAGGGGCACTCTGAAATATTTTACAGGGTGATGGATGACAATCTCCTCTATACCGAGACATATATCCCTCTCCATAAAAAAAGCTAAAAGTTAACAATTAAAATCTCGCGAATGGAAAAGGGGCACTCTGAAATATTTTACAGGGTGATGGATGACAACCTCGTCTATACCGTGACATATATCCCAACTTTGTCATTTCACAATTTTGTGTAAAATCATTAAGTACTGGAGTACCAAGTCTCCATAAAAAAGCAAAAAGTTAACAATTAAAATCTCGCGAATGGAAGAGGGGCACTCTGGAATATTTTACAGGGTGATGGGTGACAACCTCCTCTATACCGGGACATATATCCCAATCAATTGTCATTTCACAATTTTGTGTGAAATTATTAAGGGCTGGAGTACCAAGTCTCCATAAAAAAGCAAAAAGTTAACCATTAAAATCTCGCGAATGGAGGAGGGGCGCTCTGAAATATTTTACAGGGTGATGGATGACAATCTCCTCTATACCGTGACATATATCCCAGCCCATTGTCATTTCACAATTTTGTGTAAAATCATTAAGTACTGGAGTACCAAGTCTCCATAAAAAAAGCAAAAAGTTAAGAATTAAAATCTCGCGAATGGAAGAGGGGCACATTGGAATATTTTACAGGGTGATGGATGATAACCTCCTATATACCGTGACATATATCCCAACCAATTGTATTTCAAAATTTTGTTTAAAATCATTAAGTACAGGAGTACCAACCCATAAAAAGCAAAAAGTTAACAATTAAAATCTCGCAATTGGAAGAGGGGCTCTCTGAAATATTTTACAGGGTGATGGATGACAACCTCCTCTATACCGTGACATATATCCCAACTTTGTCATTTCACAATTTTGTGTAAAATCATTAAGTACTGAAGTACCACGTCTCCATAAAAAAGCCAAAAGTTAACAATTAAAATCTCGCGAATGGAAGAGGGGCACTCTGAAATATTTTACAGGGTGATGGATGACAATCTCCTCTATACCGAGACATATATCCCTCTCCATAAAAAAAGCTAAAAGTTCACCATTAAAATCTCGCGAATGGAAGAGGGGCACTCTGAAATATTTTTCAGGGTGTTGGATGACAACCTCCTCTATACCGTGACATAGCAAAAAGTTAACAATTAAAATCTCGCGAAATGGGGCAAAGATGGAAGAGGGGCACTCTGAAATATTCTACAGGTTATGGATGACAACCTCCTTTATGCCGTGACATATATGCCAACCAATTGTCATTTCACAATTTTGTGTAAAATCATTAAGTACTAGAGTACCAACCCATAAAAAAGCAAAAAGTTCACCATTAAAATCTCGCGAATGGAGGAGGGGCGCTCTGAAATATTTTTCAGGGTGTTGGATGACAACCTCCTCTATACCGTGACATAGCAAAAAGTTAACAATTAAAATCTCGCGAAATGGGGCAAAGATGGAAGAGGGGCACTCTGAAATATTTTACAGGGTGATGGATGACAATATCCTCTATACCGTGACATATATCCCAACCAATTGTCGTTTTACAATTTTGTGTCAAATCATTTAGTACTAGAGTACCAAGTCTCCATAAAAAAGCAAAAAGTTAACAATTAAAATCTTGCAAATGGAAGAGGGGCACTCCGAAATATTTTACAGGGTGATGGATGACAACCTCCTCTATACCGTGACATATATCCCAACTAACTGTCATTTCACAATTTTGTGTAAAATCATTAAGTGCTGGAGTACCAACCCATAAAAAAGCAAAAAGTTAACAATTAAAATCTCGCGAATGGAGGAGGAGCACTCTGAACTATCTTACAGGGTGTTGGATGACAACCTCCTCTATACCGTGACATATATCCCAACTTTGTCATTTCACAATTTTGTGTAAAATCATTAAGAACTGGAGTACCAAGTCTCCATAAAAAAGCAAAAAGTTAACAATTAAACTCTCACGAATGGAAGAGGGCCACTCTGAAATATTTTACAGGGTGATGTATGTCAACTTCCTCTATACCGCGACATATATCCCAACCAATTGTCATTTCACAATTTTGTGTAAAATCATGAAGTCCTGGAGTACCAAGTCTCCATGAAAAAGCAAAAAGTTAACCATTAAAATCTCGCGAATGGAGGAGGGGCGCTCTGAAATATTTTACAGGGTGATGGATGACAACCTCCTCTATACCGTGACATATATCCCAACCAATTGTCATTTCACAATTTTGTGTAAAATCATTAAGTACTGGAGTACCAAGTCTCCATAAAAAAAGCAAAAAGTTAAGAATTAAAATCTCGCGAATGGAAGAGGGGCACACTGGAATATTTTACAGGGTGATGGATGATAACCTCCTATATACCGTGACATATATCCCAACCAATTGTATTTCAAAATTTTGTGTAAAATCATTAAGTACTGGAGTACCAACCCATAAAAAAGTAAAAAGTTAACCATTAAAATCTCGCGAATGGAGGAGGGTCGCTCTGAAATATTTTACAGGGTGATGGATGGCAACCTCCTCTGTACCGTGACATATATCCTAACCAATTGTCATTTCACAATTTTGTGTAAAATCATTAAGTACTGGAGTACCAACCTATAAAAAGCAAAAAGTTAACAATTAAAATCTCGCGAATGGAAGAGGGGCACTCTGAAATATTTTACAGGGTGATGGATGACAATCTCATCTATACCGTGACATATATCCCAACCTATTGTCATTTCACAATTTTGTGTAAAATCATTAAGTACTGGAGTACCAAGTCTCCGTAAAAAAAGCTAAAAATTAACAATTAAAATCTCGCGAATGGAGGAGGGGCGTTCTGAAATATTTTACATGGTGATGGATGACAACCTCCTCTATACCGTGACAAATACCCCAACTTTGTCATTTCACAATTTTGCGTAAAATCATTAAGTACTGGAGTACCAACCCATAAAAAAGCAAAAAGTTACCAATTAAAATCTCGCGAATGGAAAAGGGGCACTCTGAAATATTTGACAGGGTGATGGATGACACTCTCCTCTATACCGTGACAAATATCCCAACCAATTGTCATTTCACAATTTTGTGCAAAATCATTAAGTACTAGAGTACCAACCCATAAAAAAGTAAAAAGTTAACCATTAAAATCTCGCGAATGGAAGAGGGGCGCTCTGAAATATTTTACAGGGTGATGGATGATAACCTCCTATATACCGTGACATATATCCCAACCAATTGTATTTCAAAATTTTGTGTAAAATCATTAAGTACAGGAGTACCAACCCATAAAAAGCAAAAAGTTAACAATTAAAATCTCGCAATTGGAAGAGGGGCTCTCTGAAATATTTTACAGGGTGATGGATGACAACCTCCTCTATACCGTGACATATATCCCAACTTTGTCATTTCACAATTTTGTGTAAAATCATTAAGTACTGAAATACCACGTCTCCATAAAAAAGCAAAAAGTTAACAATTAAAATCTCGCGAATGGAAGAGGGGCACTCTGAAATATTTTACAGGGTGATGGATGACAATCTCCTCTATACCGAGACATATATCCCTCTCCATAAAAAAAGCTAAAAGTTAACAATTAAAATCTCGCGAATGGAAGAGGGGCACTCTGAAATATTCCACAGGTTATGGATGACAACCTCCTTTATGCCGTGACATATATGCCAACCAATTGTCATTTCACAATTTTGTGTAAAATCATTAAGTACTAGAGTACCAACCCATAAAAAAACAAAAAGTTCACCATTAAAATCTCGCGAATGGAGGAGGGGCGCTCTGAAATATTTTTCAGGGTGTTGGATGACAACCTCCTCTATACCGTGACATAGCAAAAAGTTAACAATTAAAATCTCGCGAAATGGGGCAAAGATGGAAGAGGGGCACTCTGAAATATTTTACAGGGTGATGGATGACAATATCCTCTATACCGTGACATATATCCCAACCAATTGTCGTTTTACAATTTTGTGTCAAATCATTTAGTACTAGAGTACCAAGTCTCCATAAAAAAGCAAAAAGTTAACAATTAAAATCTTGCAAATGGAAGAGGGGCACTCCGAAATATTTTACAGGGTGATGGATGACAACCTCCTCTATGCCGTGACATATATCCCAACTAACTGTCATTTCACAATTTTGTGTAAAATCATTAAGTGCTGGAGTACCAACCCATAAAAAAGCAAAAAGTTAACAATTAAAATCTCGCGAATGGAGGAGGAGCACTCTGAACTATTTTACAGGGTGTTGGATGACAACCTCCTCTATACCGTGACATATACCCAACTTTGTCATTTCACAATTTTGTGTAAAATCATTAAGAACTGGAGTACCAAGTCTATATAAAAAAGCAAAAAGTTAACAATTAAACTCTCACGAATGGAAGAGGGCCACTCTGAAATATTTTACAGGGTGATGGATGACAATCTCATCTATACCGTGACATATATCCCAACCTATTGTCATTTCACAATTTTGTGTAAAATCATTAAGTACTGGAGTACCAAGTCTCCGTAAAAAAAGCAAAAAGTTAAGAATTAAAATCTAGCGAATGGAAGAGGGGCACACTGGAATATTTTACAGGGTGATGGATGATAACCTCCTATATACCCTGACATATATCCCAACCAATTGTATTTCAAAATTTTGTGTAAAATCATTAAGTACTGGAGTACCAACCCATAAAAAAGGAAAAAGTTAACCATTAAAATCTCGCGAATGGAGGAGGGTCGCTCTGAAATATTTTACAGGGTGATGGATGACAACCTCCTCTATACCGTGACAAATATCCCAACTTTGTCATTTCACAATTTTGCGTAAAATCATTAAGTACTAGAGTACCAACCCATAAAAAAGCAAAAAGTTACCAATTAAAATCTCGCGAATGGAAAAGGGGCACTCAGAAATATTTGACAGGGTGATGGATGACAATCTCCTCTATACCGTGACAAATATCCCAACCAATTGTCATTTCACAATTTTGTGTAAAATCATTAAGTACTAGAGTACCAACCCATAAAAAAGCAAAAAGTTAACCATTAAAATCTCGCGAATAAAAAGGGGCACTCTGAAATGTTTTACAGGGTGATGGATGACAACCTCCTCTATACCGTGACATATATCCCAACCAATTGTCATTTCACAATTTTGTGTAAAATCGTTAAGTACTGGAGTACCAAGTCTCTATAAAAAAGCAAAAGTTAACAATTAAAATCTCGCGAATGGAAAAGGGACACTCTGAAATATTTTACAGGGTGATGGATGACATCCTCGTCTATACCGTGACATATATCCCAACTTTGTCATTTCACAATTTTGTGTAAAATCATTAAGTACTGGAGTACCAAGTCTCCATAAAAAAGCAAAAAGTTAACAATTAAAATCTCGCGAATGGAAGAGGGGCACTCTGGAATATTTTACAGGGTGATGGGTGACAACCTCCTCTATACCGGGACATATATCCCAACCAATTGTCATTTCACAATTTTGTGTGAAATCATTAAGTGCTGGAGTACCAAGTCTCCATGAAAAAGCAAAAAGTTAACCATTAAAATCTCGCGAATGGAGGAGGGGCGCTCTGAAATATTTTACAGGGTGATGGATGACAACCTCCTCTATACCGTGACATATATCCCAACCAATTGTCATTTCACAATTTTGTGTAAAATCATTAAGTACTGGAGTACCAAGTCTCCATAAAAAAAGCAAAAAGTTAAGAATTAAAATCTCGCGAATGGAAGAGGGGCACACTGGAATATTTTACAGGGTGATGGATGATAACCTCCTATATACCGTGACATATATCCCAACCAATTGTATTTCAAAATTTTGTGTAAAATCATTAAGTACTGGAGTACCAACCCATAAAAAAGTAAAAAGTTAACCATTAAAATCTCGCGAATGGAGGAGGGTCGCTCTGAAATATTTTACAGGGTGATGGATGGCAACCTCCTCTGTACCGTGACATATATCCTAACCAATTGTCATTTCACAATTTTGTGTAAAATCATTAAGTACTGGAGTACCAACCTATAAAAAGCAAAATGTTAACAATTAAAATCTCGCGAATGGAAGAGGGGCACTCTGAAATATTTTACAGGGTGATGGATGACAATCTCATCTATACCGTGACATATATCCCAACCTATTGTCATTTCACAATTTTGTGTAAAATCATTAAGTACTGGAGTACCAAGTCTCCGTAAAAAAGCTAAAAATTAACAATTAAAATCTCGCGAATGGAAGAGGGGCGCTCTAAAATATTTTACAGGGTGATGGATGACAACATCCTCTATACCGTGACAAATACCCCAACTTTGTCATTTCACAATTTTGCGTAAAATCATTAAGTACTGGAGTACCAACCCATAAAAAAGCAAAAAGTTACCAATTAAAATCTCGCGAATGGAAAAGGGGCACTCTGAAATATTTGACAGGGTGATGGATGACACTCTCCTCTATACCGTGACAAATATCCCAACCAATTGTCATTTCACAATTTTGTGCAAAATCATTAAGTACTAGAGTACCAACCCATAAAAAAGTAAAAAGTTAACCATTAAAATCTCGCGAATGGAAGAGGGGCACTCTGAAATGTTTTACAGGGTGATGGATGACAACCTCCTCTATACCGTGACATATATCCCAACCAATTGTCATTTCACAATTTTGTGTAAAATCGTTAAGTACTGGAGTACCAAGTCTCCATAAAAAAGCAAAAAGTTAACAATTAAAATCTCGCGAATGGAAAAGGGCCACTCTGAAATATTTTACAGGGTGATGTATGTCAACTTCCTCTATACCGCGACATATATCCCAACCAATTGTCATTTCACAATTTTGTGTAAAATCATGAAGTCCTGGAGTACCAAGTCTCCATGAAAAAGCAAAAAGTTAACCATTAAAATCTCGCGAATGGAGGAGGGGCGCTCTGAAATATTTTACAGGGTGATGGATGACAACCTCCTCTATACCGTGACATATATCCCAACCAATTGTCATTTCACAATTTTGTGTAAAATCATTAAGTACTAGAGTACCAACCCATAAAAAAGCAAAAAGTTCACCATTAAAATCTCGCGAATGGAAGAGGGGCACTCTGGAATATTTTACAGGGTGATGGGTGACAACCTCCTCTATACCGGGACATATATCCCAACCAATTGTCATTTCACAATTTTGTGTGAAATTATTAAGGGCTGGAGTACCAAGTCTCCATAAAAAAGCAAAAAGTTAACCATTAGAATCTCGCGAATGGAGGAGGGGCGCTCTGAAATATTTTACAGGGTGATGGATGACAATCTCCTCTATACCGTGACATATATCCCAGCCCATTGTCATTTCACAATTTTGTGTAAAATCATTAAGTACTGGAGTACCAAGTCTCCATAAAAAAAGCAAAAAGTTAAGAATTAAAATCTCGCGAATGGAAGAGGGGCACACTGGAATATTTTACAGGGTGATGGATGATAACCTCCTATATACCGTGACATATATCCCAACCAATTGTATTTCAAAATTTTGTGTAAAATCATTAAGTACAGGAGTACCAACCCATAAAAAGCAAAAAGTTAACAATTAAAATCTCGCAATTGGAAGAGGGGCTCTCTGAAATATTTTACAGGGTGATGGATGACAACCTCCTCTATACCGTGACATATATCCCAACTTTGTCATTTCACAATTTTGTGTAAAATCATTAAGTACTGAAGTACCACGTCTCCATAAAAAAGCAAAAAGTTAACAATTAAAATCTCGCGAATGGAAGAGGGGCACTCTGAAATATTTTACAGGGTGATGGATGACAATCTCCTCTATACCGAGACATATATCCCTCTCCATAAAAAAAGCTAAAAGTTAACAATTAAAATATCGCGAATGGAAGAGGGGCACTCTGAAATATTCTACAGGTTATGGATGACAACCTCCTTTATGCCGTGACATATATGCCAACCAATTGTCATTTCACAATTTTGTGTAAAATCATTAAGTACTAGAGTACCAACCCATAAAAAAGCAAAAAGTTCACCATTAAAATCTCGCGAATGGAGGAGGGGCGCTCTGAAATATTTTTCAGGGTGTTGGATGACAACCTCCTCTATACCGTGACATAGCAAAAAGTTAACAATTAAAATCTCGCGAAATGGGGCAAAGATGGAAGAGGGGCACTCTGAAATATTTTACAGGGTGATGGATGACAATATCCTCTATACCGTGACATATATCCCAACCAATTGTCGTTTTACAATTTTGTGTCAAATCATTTAGTACTAGAGTACCAAGTCTCCATAAAAAAGCAAAAAGTTAACAATTAAAATCTTGCAAATGGAAGAGGGGCACTCCGAAATATTTTACAGGGTGATGGATGACAACCTCCTCTATACCGTGACATATATCCCAACTAACTGTCATTTCACAATTTTGTGTAAAATCATTAAGTGCTGGAGTACCAACCCATAAAAAAGCAAAAAGTTAACAATTAAAATCTCGCGAATGGAGGAGGAGCACTCTGAACTATTTTACAGGGTGTTGGATGACAACCTCCTCTATACCGTGACATATATCCCAAATTTGTCATTTCACAATTTTGTGTAAAATCATTAAGAACTGGAGTACCAAGTCTCCATAAAAAAGCAAAAAGTTAACAATTAAACTCTCACGAATGGAAGAGGGCCACTCTGAAATATTTTACAGGGTGATGTATGTCAACTTCCTCTATACCGCGACATATATCCCAACCAATTGTCATTTCACAATTTTGTGTAAAATCATGAAGTCCTGGAGTACCAAGTCTCCATGAAAAAGCAAAAAGTTAACCATTAAAATCTCGCGAATGGAGGAGGGGCGCTCTGAATTATTTTACAGGGTGATGGATGACAACCTCCTCTATACCGTGACATATATCCCAACCAATTGTCATTTCACAATTTTGTGTAAAATCATTAAGTACTGGAGTACCAAGTCTCCATAAAAAAAGCAAAAAGTTAAGAATTAAAATCTCGCGAATGGAAGAGGGGCACACTGGAATATTTTACAGGGTGATGGATGATAACCTCCTATATACCGTGACATATATCCCAACCAATTGTATTTCAAAATTTTGTGTAAAATCATTAAGTACTGGAGTACCAACCCATAAAAAAGTAAAAAGTTAACCATTAAAATCTCGCGAATGGAGGAGGGTCGCTCTGAAATATTTTACAGGGTGATGGATGGCAACCTCCTCTGTACCGTGACATATATCCTAACCAATTGTCATTTCACAATTTTGTGTAAAATCATTAAGTACTGGAGTACCAACCTATAAAAAGCAAAAAGTTAACAATTAAAATCTCGCGAATGGAAGAGGGGCACTCTGAAATATTTTACAGGGTGATGGATGACAATCTCATCTATACCGTGACATATATCCCAACCTATTGTCATTTCACAATTTTGTGTAAAATCATTAAGTACTGGAGTACCAAGTCTCCGTAAAAAAAGCTAAAAATTAACAATTAAAATCTCGCGAATGGAGGAGGGGCGCTCTGAAATATTTTACAGGGTGATGGATGACAACCTCCTCTATACCGTGACAAATACCCCAACTTTGTCATTTCACAATTTTGCGTAAAATCATTAAGTACTGGAGTACCAACCCATAAAAAAGCAAAAAGTTGCCAATTAAAATCTCGCGAATGGAAAAGGGGCACTCTGAAATATTTGACAGGGTGATGGATGACACTCTCCTCTATACCGTGACAAATATCCCAACCAATTGTCATTTCACAATTTTGTGCAAAATCATTAAGTACTAGAGTACCAACCCATAAAAAAGCAAAAAGTTAACCATTAAAATCTCGCGAATGGAAGAGGGGCACTCTGAAATGTTTTACAGGGTGATGGATGACAACCTCCTCTATACCGTGACATATATCCCAACCAATTGTCATTTCACAATTTTGTGTAAAATCGTTAAGTACTGGAGTACCAAGTCTCCATAAAAAAGCAAAAAGTTAACAATTAAAATCTCGCGAATGGAAAAGGGCCACTCTGAAATATTTTACAGGGTGATGTATGTCAACTTCCTCTATACCGCGACATATATCCCAACCAATTGTCATTTCACAATTTTGTGTAAAATCATGAAGTCCTGGAGTACCAAGTCTCCATGAAAAAGCAAAAAGTTAACCATTAAAATCTCGCGAATGGAGGAGGGGCGCTCTGAAATATTTTACAGGGTGATGGATGACAACCTCCTCTATACCGTGACATATATCCCAACCAATTGTCGTTTCACAATTTTGTGTAAAATCATTAAGTACTGGAGTACCAACCTATAAAAAGCAAAAAGTTAACAATTAAAATCTCGCGAATGGAAGAGGGGCACTCTGAAATATTTTACAGGGTGATGGATGACAATCTCATCTATACCGTGACATATATCCCAACCTATTGTCATTTCACAATTTTGTGTAAAATCATTAAGTACTGGAGTACCAAGTCTCCGTAAAAAAAGCTAAAAATTAACAATTAAAATCTCGCGAATGGAGGAGGGGCGCTCTGAAATATTTTACAAGGTGATGGATGACAACCTCCTCTATACCGTGACAAATATCCCAACTTTGTCATTTCACAATTTTGCGTAAAATCATTAAGTACTGGAGTACCAACCCATATAAAAGCAAAAAGTTACCAATTAAAATCTCGCGAATGGAAAAGGGGCACTCAGAAATATTTGACAGGGTGATGGATGACAATCTCCTCTATACCGTGACAAATATCCCAACCAATTGTCATTTCACAATTTTGTGTAAAATCATTAAGTACTAGAGTACCAACCCATAAAAAAGCAAAAAGTTAACCATTAAAATCTCGCGAATGGAAGAGGGGCACTCTGAAATGTTTTACAGGGTGATGGATGACAACCTCCTCTATACCGTGACATATATCCCAACCAATTGTCATTTCACAATTTTGTGTAAAATCGTTAAGTACTGGAGTACCAAGTCTCTATAAAAAAGCAAAAGTTAACAATTAAAATCTCGCGAATGGAAAAGGGACACTCTGAAATATTTTACAGGGTGATGGATGACATCCTCGTCTATACCGTGACATATATCCCAACTTTGTCATTTCACAATTTTGTGTAAAATCATTAAGTACTGGAGTACCAAGTCTCCATAAAAAAGCAAAAAGTTAACAATTAAAATCTCGCGAATGGAGGAGGGGCACTCTGGAATATTTTACAGGGTGATGGGTGACAACCTCCTCTATACCGGGACATATATCCCAACCAATTGTCATTTCACAATTTTGTGTGAAATCATTAAGTGCTGGAGTACCAAGTCTCCATGAAAAAGCAAAAAGTTAACCATTAAAATCTCGCGAATGGAGGAGGGGCGCTCTGAAATATTTTACAGGGTGATGGATGACAACCTCCTCTATACCGTGACATATATCCCAACCAATTGTCATTTCACAATTTTGTGTAAAATCATTAAGTACTGGAGTACCCACCTATAAAAAGCAAAAAGTTAACAATTAAAATCTCGCGAATGGAAGAGGGCACTCTGGAATATTTTACAGGGTGATGGATGATAACCTCCTATATACCGTGACATATATCCCAACCAATTGTATTTCAAAATTTTGTGTAAAATCATTAAGTACTGGAGTACCAACCCATAAAAAAGGAAAAAGTTAACCATTAAAATCTCGCGAATGGAGGAGGGTCGCTCTGAAATATTTTACAGGGTGATGGATGGCAAACTCCTCTGTACCGTGACATATATCCTAACCAATTGTCATTTCACAATTTTGTGTAAAATCATTAAGTACTGGAGTACCCACCTATAAAAAGCAAAAAGTTAACAATTAAAATCTCGCGAATGGAAGAGGGCACTCTGGAATATTTTACAGGGTGATGGATGATAACCTCCTATATACCGTGACATATATCCCAACCAATTGTATTTCAAAATTTTGTGTAAAATCATTAAGTACTGGAGTACCAACCCATAAAAAAGGAAAAAGTTAACCATTAAAATCTCGCGAATGGAGGAGGGTCGCTCTGAAATATTTTACAGGGTGATGGATGGCAACCTCCTCTGTACCGTGACATATATCCTAACCAATTGTCATTTCACAATTTTGTGTAAAATCATTAAGTACTGGAGTACCAACCTATAAAAAGCAAAAAGTTAACAATTAAAATCTCGCGAATGGAAGAGGGGCACTCTGAAATATTTTACAGGGTGATGGATGACAATCTCATCTATACCGTGACATATATCCCAACCTATTGTCATTTCACAATTTTGTGTAAAATCATTAAGTATTGGAGTACCAAGTCTCTGTAAAAAAAGCTAAAAATTAACAATTAAAATCTCGCGAATGGAGGAGGGGCACTCTGAAATATTTTACAGGGTGATGGATGACAATCTCATCTATACCGTGACATATATCCCAACCAATTGTCATTTCACAATTTTGTGTAAAATCATTAAGTACTGGAGTACCAAATCTCCATAAAAAAAGCAAAAAGTTGAGAATTAAAATCTCGCGAATGGAAGAGGGGCACACTGGAATATTTTACAGGGTGATGGATGATAACCTCCTATATACCGTGACATATATCCCAACCAATTGTATTTCAAAATTTTGTGTAAAATCATTAAGTACTGGAGTACCAACCCATAAAAAAGGAAAAAGTTAACCATTAAAATCTCGCGAATGGAGGAGGGTCGCTCTGAAATATTTTACAGGGTGATGGATGGCAAACTCCCCTGTACCGTGACATATATCCTAACCAATTGTCATTTCACAATTTTGTGTAAAATCATTAAGTACTGGAGTACCAACCTATAAAAAGCAAAAAGTTAACAATTAAAATCTCGCGAATGGAAGAGGGGCACTCTGGAATATTTTACAGGGTGATGGATGATAACCTCCTATATACCGTGACATATATCCCAACCAATTGTATTTCAAAATTTTGTGTAAAATCATTAAGTACTGGAGTACCAACCCATAAAAAAGGAAAAAGTTAACCATTAAAATCTCGCGAATGGAGGAGGGTCGCTCTGAAATATTTTACAGGGTGATGGATGGCAAACTCCTCTGTACCGTGACATATATCCTAACCAATTGTCATTTCACAATTTTGTGTAAAATCATTAAGTACTGGAGTACCAACCTATAAAAAGCAAAAAGTTAACAATTAAAATCTCGCGAATGGAAGAGGGGCACTCTGGAATATTTTACAGGGTGATGGATGATAACCTCCTATATACCGTGACATATATCCCAACCAATTGTATTTCAAAATTTTGTGTAAAATCATTAAGTACTGGAGTACCAACCCATAAAAAAGGAAAAAGTTAACCATTAAAATCTCGCGAATGGAGGAGGGTCGCTCTGAAATATTTTACAGGGTGATGGATGGCAACCTCCTCTGTACCGTGACATATATCCTAACCAATTGTCATTTCACAATTTTGTGTAAAATCATTAAGTACTGGAGTACCAACCTATAAAAAGCAAAAAGTTAACAATTAAAATCTCGCGAATGGAAGAGGGGCACTCTGAAATATTTTACAGGGTGATGGATGACAATCTCATCTATACCGTGACATATATCCCAACCTATTGTCATTTCACAATTTTGTGTAAAATCATTAAGTATTGGAGTACCAAGTCTCTGTAAAAAAAGCTAAAAATTAACAATTAAAATCTCGCGAATGGAGGAGGGGCGCTCTGAAATATTTTACAGGGTGATGGATGACAACCTCCTCTATACCGTGACAAATATCCCAACTTTGTCATTTCACAATTTTGCGTAAAATCATTAAGTACTGGAGTACCAACCCATAAAAAAGCTAAAAGTTACCAATTAAAATCTCGCGAATGGAAGAGGGGCACTCTGAAATATTTTACAGGGTGATGGATGACAATCTCATCTATACCGTGACATATATCCCAACCTATTGTCATTTCACAATTTTGTGTAAAATCATTAAGTATTGGAGTACCAAGTCTCTGTAAAAAAAGCTAAAAATTAACAATTAAAATCTCGCGAATGGAGGAGGGGCGCTCTGAAATATTTTACAGGGTGATGGATGACAACCTCCTCTATACCGTGACAAATATCCCAACTTTGTCATTTCACAATTTTGCGTAAAATCATTAAGTACTGGAGTACGAACCCATAAAAAAGCAAAAAATTACCAATTAAAATCTCGCGAATGGAAAAGGGGCACTCTGAAATATTTTACAGGGTGATGGATGACATTCTCCTCTATACCGTGACAAATATCCCAACCAATTGTCATTTCACAATTTTGTGTAAAATCATTAAGTACTGGAGTACCAAGTCTCCATAAAAAAGCAAAAAGTTAACAATTAAAATCTCGCGAATGGAAGAGGGGCACTCTGGAATATTTTACAGGGTGATGGGTGACAACCTCCTCTATACCGGGACATATATCCCAACCAATTGTCATTTCACAATTTTGTGTGAAATCATTAAGTGCTGGAGTACCAAGTCTCCATGAAAAAGCAAAAAGCTAACCATTAAAATCTCGCGAATGGAGGAGGGGCGCTCTGAAATATTTTACAGGGTGATGGACGACAACCTCCCCTATACCGTGACATATATCCCAACCAATTGTCATTTCACAATTTTGTGTAAAATCATTAAGTACCGGAGTACCAAGTCTCCATAAAAAAAGCAAAAAGTTGAGAATTAAAATCTCGCGAATGGAAGAGGGGCACACTGGAATATTTTACAGGGTGATGGATGATAACCTCCTATATACCCTGACATATATCCCAACCAATTGTATTTCAAAATTTTGTGTAAAATCATTAAGTACTGGAGTACCAACCCATAAAAAAGGAAAAAGTTAACCATTAAAATCTCGCGAACGGAGGAGGGTCGCTCTGAAATATTATACAGGGTGATGGATGGCAACCTCCTCTGTACCGTGACATATATCCTAACCAATTGTCATTTCACAATTTTGTGTAAAATCATTAAGTACTGGAGTACCAACCTATAAAAAGCAAAAAGTTAACAATTAAAATCTCGCGAATGGAAGAGGGGCACTCTGAAATATTTTACAGGGTGATGGATGACAATCTCATCTATACCGTGACATATATCCCAACCTATTGTCATTTCACAATTTTGTGTAAAATCATTAAGTACTGGAGTACCAAGTCTCCGTAAAAAAAGCTAAAAATTAACAATTAAAATCTCGCGAATGGAGAGGGGCGCTCTGAAATATTTTACAGGGTAATGGATGACAACCTCCTCTATACCGTGACAAATATCCCAACTTTGTCATTTCACAATTTTGCGTAAAATCATTAAGTACTGGAGTACCAACCCATAAAAAAGCAAAAAGTTACCAATTAAAATCTCGCGAATGGAAAAGGGGCACTCTGAAATATTTTACAGGGTGATGGATGACAATCTCCTCTATACCGGGACATATATCCCAACCTATTGTCATTTCACAATTTTGTGTAAAATCATTAAGTATTGGAGTACCAAGTCTCTGTAAAAAAAGCTAAAAATTAACAATTAAAATCTCGCGAATGGAGGAGGGGCGCTCTGAGATATTTTACAGGGTGATGGATGACAACCTCCTCTATACCGTGACAAATATCCCAACTTTGTCATTTCACAATTTTGCGTAAAATCATTAAGTACTGGAGTACCAACCCATAAAAAAGCAAAAAGTTACCAATTAAAATCTCGCGAATGGAAAAGGGGCACTCTGAAATATTTTACAGGGTGATGGATGACATTCTCCTCTATACCGTGACAAATATCCCAACCAATTGTCATTTCACAATTTTGTGTAAAATCATTAAGTACTGGAGTACCAACCCATAAAAAAGCAAAAAGTTAACCATTAAAATCTCGCGAATGGAAGAGGGGCACTCTGAAATGTTTTACAGGGTGATGGATGGCAACCTCCTCTATACCGTGACATATATCCCAACCAATTGTCATTTCACAATCTTGTGTAAAATCGTTAAGTACTGGAGTACCAAGTCTCCATAAAAAAGCAAAAAGTTAACAATTAAAATCTCGCGAATGGAAAAGGGGCACTCTGAAATATTTTACAGGGTGATGGATGACATCCTCGTCTATACCGCGACATATATCCCAACTTTGTCATTTCACAATTTTGTGTAAAATCATTAAGTACTAGAGTACCAAGTCTCCATAAAAAAGCAAAAAGTTAACAATTAAAATCTCGCGAATGGAAGAGGGGCACTCTGGAATATTTTACAGGGTGATGGGTGACAACCTCCTCTATACCGGGACATATATCCCAACCAATTGTCATTTCACAATTTTGTGTGAAATCATTAAGTGCTGGAGTACCAAGTCTCCATGAAAAAGCAAAAAGTTAACCATTAAATTCTCGCGAATGGAGGAGGGGCGCTCTGAAATATTTTACAGGGTGATGGATGACATCCTCGTCTATACCGTGACATATATCCCAACTTTGTCATTTCACAATTTTGTGTAAAATCATTAAGTACTGGAGTACCAAGTCTCCATAAAAAAGCAAAAAGTTAACAATTAAAATCTCGCGAATGGAAGAGGGGCACTCTGGAATATTTTACAGGGTGATGGGTGACAACCTCCTCTATACCGGGACATATATCCCAACCAATTGTATTTCACAATTTTGTGTGAAATCATTAAGTGCTGGAGTACCAAGTCTCCATGAAAAAGCAAAAAGTTAACCATTAAAATCTCGCGAATGGAGGAGGGGCGCTCTGAAATATTTTACAGGGTGATGGATGACAACCTCCTCTATACTGTGACATATATCCCAACCAATTGTCATTTCACAATTTTGTGTAAAATCATTAAGTACTGGAGTACCAAATCTCCATAAAAAAGCAAAAAGTTGAGAATTAAAATCTCGCGAATGGAAGAGGGGCACACTGGAATATTTTACAGGGTGATGGATGATAACCTCCTATATACCGTGACATATATCCCAACCAATTGTATTTCAAAATTTTGTGTAAAATCATTAAGTACTGGAGTACCAACCCATAAAAAAGGAAAAAGTTAACCATTAAAATCTCGCGAATGGAGGAGGGTCGCTCTGAAATATTTTACAGGGTGATGGATAGCAAACTCCTCTGTACCGTGACATATATCCTAACCAATTGTCATTTCACAATTTTGTGTAAAATCATTAAGTACTGGAGTACCAACCTATAAAAAGCAAAAAGTTAACAATTAAAATCTCGCGAATGGAAGAGGGGCACTCTGGAATATTTTACAGGGTGATGGATGATAACCTCCTATATACCGTGACATATATCCCAACCAATTGTATTTCAAAATTTTGTGTAAAATCATTAAGTACTGGAGTACCAACCCATAAAAAAGGAAAAAGTTAACCATTAAAATCTCGCGAATGGAGGAGGGTCGCTCTGAAATATTTTACAGGGTGATGGATGGCAACCTCCTCTGTACCGTGACATATATCCTAACCAATTGTCATTTCACAATTTTGTGTAAAATCATTAAGTACTGGAGTACCAACCTATAAAAAGCAAAAAGTTAACAATTAAAATCTCGCGAATGGAAGAGGGCACTCTGGAATATTTTACAGGGTGATGGATGATAACCTCCTATATACCGTGACATATATCCCAACCAATTGTATTTCAAAATTTTGTGTAAAATCATTAAGTACTGGAGTACCAACCCATAAAAAAGGAAAAAGTTAACCATTAAAATCTCGCGAATGGAGGAGGGTCGCTCTGAAATATTTTACAGGGTGATGGATGGCAAACTCCTCTGTACCGTGACATATATCCTAACCAATTGTCATTTCACAATTTTGTGTAAAATCATTAAGTACTGGAGTACCCACCTATAAAAAGCAAAAAGTTAACAATTAAAATCTCGCGAATGGAAGAGGGCACTCTGGAATATTTTACAGGGTGATGGATGATAACCTCCTATATACCGTGACATATATCCCAACCAATTGTATTTCAAAATTTTGTGTAAAATCATTAAGTACTGGAGTACCAACCCATAAAAAAGGAAAAAGTTAACCATTAAAATCTCGCGAATGGAGGAGGGTCGCTCTGAAATATTTTACAGGGTGATGGATGGCAACCTCCTCTGTACCGTGACATATATCCTAACCAATTGTCATTTCACAATTTTGTGTAAAATCATTAAGTACTGGAGTACCAACCTATAAAAAGCAAAAAGTTAACAATTAAAATCTCGCGAATGGAAGAGGGGCACTCTGAAATATTTTACAGGGTGATGGATGACAATCTCCTCTATACCGTGACATATATCCCAACCTATTGTCATTTCACAATTTTGTGTAAAATCATTAAGTATTGGAGTACCAAGTCTCTGTAAAAAAAGCTAAAAATTAACAATTAAAATCTCGCGAATGGAGGAGGGGCACTCTGAAATATTTTACAGGGTGATGGATGACAATCTCATCTATACCGTGACATATATCCCAACCAATTGTCATTTCACAATTTTGTGTAAAATCATTAAGTACTGGAGTACCAAATCTCCATAAAAAAAGCAAAAAGTTGAGAATTAAAATCTCGCGAATGGAAGAGGGGCACACTGGAATATTTTACAGGGTGATGGATGATAACCTCCTATATACCGTGACATATATCCCAACCAATTGTATTTCAAAATTTTGTGTAAAATCATTAAGTACTGGAGTACCAACCCATAAAAAAGGAAAAAGTTAACCATTAAAATCTCGCGAATGGAGGAGGGTCGCTCTGAAATATTTTACAGGGTGATGGATGGCAAACTCCCCTGTACCGTGACATATATCCTAACCAATTGTCATTTCACAATTTTGTGTAAAATCATTAAGTACTGGAGTACCAACCTATAAAAAGCAAAAAGTTAACAATTAAAATCTCGCGAATGGAAGAGGGGCACTCTGGAATATTTTACAGGGTGATGGATGATAACCTCCTATATACCGTGACATATATCCCAACCAATTGTATTTCAAAATTTTGTGTAAAATCATTAAGTACTGGAGTACCAACCCATAAAAAAGGAAAAAGTTAACCATTAAAATCTCGCGAATGGAGGAGGGTCGCTCTGAAATATTTTACAGGGTGATGGATGGCAAACTCCTCTGTACCGTGACATATATCCTAACCAATTGTCATTTCACAATTTTGTGTAAAATCATTAAGTACTGGAGTACCCACCTATAAAAAGCAAAAAGTTAACAATTAAAATCTCGCGAATGGAAGAGGGCACTCTGGAATATTTTACAGGGTGATGGATGATAACCTCCTATATACCGTGACATATATCCCAACCAATTGTATTTCAAAATTTTGTGTAAAATCATTAAGTACTGGAGTACCAACCCATAAAAAAGGAAAAAGTTAACCATTAAAATCTCGCGAATGGAGGAGGGTCGCTCTGAAATATTTTACAGGGTGATGGATGGCAACCTCCTCTGTACCGTGACATATATCCTAACCAATTGTCATTTCACAATTTTGTGTAAAATCATTAAGTACTGGAGTACCAACCTATAAAAAGCAAAAAGTTAACAATTAAAATCTCGCGAATGGAAGAGGGGCACTCTGAAATATTTTACAGGGTGATGGATGACAATCTCATCTATACCGTGACATATATCCCAACCTATTGTCATTTCACAATTTTGTGTAAAATCATTAAGTATTGGAGTACCAAGTCTCTGTAAAAAAAGCTAAAAATTAACAATTAAAATCTCGCGAATGGAGGAGGGGCACTCTGAAATATTTTACAGGGTGATGGATGACAATCTCATCTATACCGTGACATATATCCCAACCAATTGTCATTTCACAATTTTGTGTAAAATCATTAAGTACTGGAGTACCAAATCTCCATAAAAAAAGCAAAAAGTTGAGAATTAAAATCTCGCGAATGGAAGAGGGGCACACTGGAATATTTTACAGGGTGATGGATGATAACCTCCTATATACCGTGACATATATCCCAACCAATTGTATTTCAAAATTTTGTGTAAAATCATTAAGTACTGGAGTACCAACCCATAAAAAAGGAAAAAGTTAACCATTAAAATCTCGCGAATGGAGGAGGGTCGCTCTGAAATATTTTACAGGGTGATGGATGGCAAACTCCCCTGTACCGTGACATATATCCTAACCAATTGTCATTTCACAATTTTGTGTAAAATCATTAAGTACTGGAGTACCAACCTATAAAAAGCAAAAAGTTAACAATTAAAATCTCGCGAATGGAAGAGGGGCACTCTGGAATATTTTACAGGGTGATGGATGATAACCTCCTATATACCGTGACATATATCCCAACCAATTGTATTTCAAAATTTTGTGTAAAATCATTAAGTACTGGAGTACCAACCCATAAAAAAGGAAAAAGTTAACCATTAAAATCTCGCGAATGGAGGAGGGTCGCTCTGAAATATTTTACAGGGTGATGGATGGCAAACTCCTCTGTACCGTGACATATATCCTAACCAATTGTCATTTCACAATTTTGTGTAAAATCATTAAGTACTGGAGTACCAACCTATAAAAAGCAAAAAGTTAACAATTAAAATCTCGCGAATGGAAGAGGGGCACTCTGGAATATTTTACAGGGTGATGGATGATAACCTCCTATATACCGTGACATATATCCCAACCAATTGTATTTCAAAATTTTGTGTAAAATCATTAAGTACTGGAGTACCAACCCATAAAAAAGGAAAAAGTTAACCATTAAAATCTCGCGAATGGAGGAGGGTCGCTCTGAAATATTTTACAGGGTGATAGATGGCAACCTCCTCTGTACCGTGACATATATCCTAACCAATTGTCATTTCACAATTTTGTGTAAAATCATTAAGTACTGGAGTACCAACCTATAAAAAGCAAAAAGTTAACAATTAAAATCTCGCGAATGGAAGAGGGGCACTCTGAAATATTTTACAGGGTGATGGATGACAATCTCATCTATACCGTGACATATATCCCAACCTATTGTCATTTCACAATTTTGTGTAAAATCATTAAGTATTGGAGTACCAAGTCTCTGTAAAAAAAGCTAAAAATTAACAATTAAAATCTCGCGAATGGAGGAGGGGCGCTCTGAAATATTTTACAGGGTGATGGATGACAACCTCCTCTATACCGTGACAAATATCCCAACTTTGTCATTTCACAATTTTGCGTAAAATCATTAAGTACTGGAGTACCAACCCATAAAAAAGCTAAAAGTTACCAATTAAAATCTCGCGAATGGAAGAGGGGCACTCTGAAATATTTTACAGGGTGATGGATGACAATCTCATCTATACCGTGACATATATCCCAACCTATTGTCATTTCACAATTTTGTGTAAAATCATTAAGTATTGGAGTACCAAGTCTCTGTAAAAAAAGCTAAAAATTAACAATTAAAATCTCGCGAATGGAGGAGGGGCGCTCTGAAATATTTTACAGGGTGATGGATGACAACCTCCTCTATACCGTGACAAATATCCCAACTTTGTCATTTCACAATTTTGCGTAAAATCATTAAGTACTGGAGTACGAACCCATAAAAAAGCAAAAAGTTACCAATTAAAATCTCGCGAATGGAAAAGGGGCACTCTGAAATATTTTACAGGGTGATGGATGACATTCTCCTCTATACCGTGACAAATATCCCAACCAATTGTCATTTCACAATTTTGTGTAAAATCATTAAGTACTGGAGTACCAAGTCTCCATAAAAAAGCAAAAAGTTAACAATTAAAATCTCGCGAATGGAAGAGGGGCACTCTGGAATATTTTACAGGGTGATGGGTGACAACCTCCTCTATACCGGGACATATATCCCAACCAATTGTCATTTCACAATTTTGTGTGAAATCATTAAGTGCTGGAGTACCAAGTCTCCATGAAAAAGCAAAAAGCTAACCATTAAAATCTCGCGAATGGAGGAGGGGCGCTCTGAAATATTTTACAGGGTGATGGACGACAACCTCCCCTATACCGTGACATATATCCCAACCAATTGTCATTTCACAATTTTGTGTAAAATCATTAAGTACTGGAGTACCAAGTCTCCATAAAAAAAGCAAAAAGTTGAGAATTAAAATCTCGCGAATGGAAGAGGGGCACACTGGAATATTTTACAGGGTGATGGATGATAACCTCCTATATACCCTGACATATATCCCAACCAATTGTATTTCAAAATTTTGTGTAAAATCATTAAGTACTGGAGTACCAACCCATAAAAAAGGAAAAAGTTAACCATTAAAATCTCGCGAACGGAGGAGGGTCGCTCTGAAATATTATACAGGGTGATGGATGGCAACCTCCTCTGTACCGTGACATATATCCTAACCAATTGTCATTTCACAATTTTGTGTAAAATCATTAAGTACTGGAGTACCAACCTATAAAAAGCAAAAAGTTAACAATTAAAATCTCGCGAATGGAAGAGGGGCACTCTGAAATATTTTACAGGGTGATGGATGACAATCTCATCTATACCGTGACATATATCCCAACCTATTGTCATTTCACAATTTTGTGTAAAATCATTAAGTACTGGAGTACCAAGTCTCCGTAAAAAAAGCTAAAAATTAACAATTAAAATCTCGCGAATGGAGAGGGGCGCTCTGAAATATTTTACAGGGTAATGGATGACAACCTCCTCTATACCGTGACAAATATCCCAACTTTGTCATTTCACAATTTTGCGTAAAATCATTAAGTACTGGAGTACCAACCCATAAAAAAGCAAAAAGTTACCAATTAAAATCTCGCGAATGGAAAAGGGGCACTCTGAAATATTTTACAGGGTGATGGATGACAATCTCCTCTATACCGTGACATATATCCCAACCTATTGTCATTTCACAATTTTGTGTAAAATCATTAAGTATTGGAGTACCAAGTCTCTGTAAAAAAAGCTAAAAATTAACAATTAAAATCTCGCGAATGGAGGAGGGGCGCTCTGAGATATTTTACAGGGTGATGGATGACAACCTCCTCTATACCGTGACAAATATCCCAACTTTGTCATTTCACAATTTTGCGTAAAATCATTAAGTACTGGAGTACCAACCCATAAAAAAGCAAAAAGTTACCAATTAAAATCTCGCGAATGGAAAAGGGGCACTCTGAAATATTTTACAGGGTGATGGATGACATTCTCCTCTATACCGTGACAAATATCCCAACCAATTGTCATTTCACAATTTTGTGTAAAATCATTAAGTACTGGAGTACCAACCCATAAAAAAGCAAAAAGTTAACCATTAAAATCTCGCGAATGGAAGAGGGGCACTCTGAAATGTTTTACAGGGTGATGGATGGCAACCTCCTCTATACCGTGACATATATCCCAACCAATTGTCATTTCACAATCTTGTGTAAAATCGTTAAGTACTGGAGTACCAAGTCTCCATAAAAAAGCAAAAAGTTAACAATTAAAATCTCGCGAATGGAAAAGGGGCACTCTGAAATATTTTACAGGGTGATGGATGACATCCTCGTCTATACCGCGACATATATCCCAACTTTGTCATTTCACAATTTTGTGTAAAATCATTAAGTACTAGAGTACCAAGTCTCCATAAAAAAGCAAAAAGTTAACAATTAAAATCTCGCGAATGGAAGAGGGGCACTCTGGAATATTTTACAGGGTGATGGGTGACAACCTCCTCTATACCGGGACATATATCCCAACCAATTGTCATTTCACAATTTTGTGTGAAATCATTAAGTGCTGGAGTACCAAGTCTCCATGAAAAAGCAAAAAGTTAACCATTAAATTCTCGCGAATGGAGGAGGGGCGCTCTGAAATATTTTACAGGGTGATGGATGACATCCTCGTCTATACCGTGACATATATCCCAACTTTGTCATTTCACAATTTTGTGTAAAATCATTAAGTACTGGAGTACCAAGTCTCCATAAAAAAGCAAAAAGTTAACAATTAAAATCTCGCGAATGGAAGAGGGGCACTCTGGAATATTTTACAGGGTGATGGGTGACAACCTCCTCTATACCGGGACATATATCCCAACCAATTGTATTTCACAATTTTGTGTGAAATCATTAAGTGCTGGAGTACCAAGTCTCCATGAAAAAGCAAAAAGTTAACCATTAAAATCTCGCGAATGGAGGAGGGGCGCTCTGAAATATTTTACAGGGTGATGGATGACAACCTCCTCTATACTGTGACATATATCCCAACCAATTGTCATTTCACAATTTTGTGTAAAATCATTAAGTACTGGAGTACCAAATCTCCATAAAAAAGCAAAAAGTTGAGAATTAAAATCTCGCGAATGGAAGAGGGGCACACTGGAATATTTTACAGGGTGATGGATGATAACCTCCTATATACCGTGACATATATCCCAACCAATTGTATTTCAAAATTTTGTGTAAAATCATTAAGTACTGGAGTACCAACCCATAAAAAAGGAAAAAGTTAACCATTAAAATCTCGCGAATGGAGGAGGGTCGCTCTGAAATATTTTACAGGGTGATGGATGGCAAACTCCTCTGTACCGTGACATATATCCTAACCAATTGTCATTTCACAATTTTGTGTAAAATCATTAAGTACTGGAGTACCAACCTATAAAAAGCAAAAAGTTAACAATTAAAATCTCGCGAATGGAAGAGGGGCACTCTGGAATATTTTACAGGGTGATGGATGATAACCTCCTATATACCGTGACATATATCCCAACCAATTGTATTTCAAAATTTTGTGTAAAATCATTAAGTACTGGAGTACCAACCCATAAAAAAGGAAAAAGTTAACCATTAAAATCTCGCGAATGGAGGAGGGTCGCTCTGAAATATTTTACAGGGTGATGGATGGCAACCTCCTCTGTACCGTGACATATATCCTAACCAATTGTCATTTCACAATTTTGTGTAAAATCATTAAGTACTGGAGTACCAACCTATAAAAAGCAAAAAGTTAACAATTAAAATCTCGCGAATGGAAGAGGGGCACTCTGAAATATTTTACAGGGTGATGGATGACAATCTCATCTATACCGTGACATATATCCCAACCTATTGTCATTTCACAATTTTGTGTAAAATCATTAAGTATTGGAGTACCAAGTCTCTGTAAAAAAAGCTAAAAATTAACAATTAAAATCTCGCGAATGGAGGAGGGGCGCTCTGAAATATTTTACAGGGTGATGGATGACAATCTCCTCTATACCGTGACAAATATCCCAACTTTGTCATTTCACAATTTTGCGTAAAATCATTAAGTACTGGAGTACCAACCCATAAAAAAGCAAAAAGTTACCAATTAAAATCTCGCGAATGGAAAAGGGGCACTCTGAAATATTTTACAGGGTGATGGATGACATTCTCCTCTATACCGTGACAAATATCCCAACCAATTGTCATTTCACAATTTTGTGTAAAATCATTAAATACTGGAGTACCAAGTCTCCATAAAAAAGCAAAAAGTTAACAATTAAAATCTCGCGAATGGAAGAGGGGCACTCTGGAATATTTTACAGGGTGATGGGTGACAACCTCCTCTATACCGGGACATATATCCCAACCAATTGTCATTTCACAATTTTGTGTGAAATCATTAAGTGCTGGAGTACCAAGTCTCCATGAAAAAGCAAAAAGTTAACCATTAAAATCTCGCGAATGGAGGAGGGGCGCTCTGAAATATTTTACAGGGTGATGGACGACAACCTCCCCTATACCGTGACATATATCCCAACCAATTGTCATTTCACAATTTTGTGTAAAATCATTAAGTACTGGAGTACCAAGTCTCCATAAAAAAAGCAAAAAGTTGAGAATTAAAATCTCGCGAATGGAAGAGGGGCACACTGGAATATTTTACAGGGCGATGGATGATAACCTCCTATATACCGTGACATATATCCCAACCAATTGTATTTCAAAATTTTGTGTAAAATCATTAAGTACTGGAGTACCAACCCATAAAAAAGCAAAAGTTAACCATTAAAATCTCGCGAATGGAGGAGGGTCGCTCTGAAATATTTTACAGGGTGATAGATGGCAACCTCCTCTGTACCGTGACATATATCCTAACCAATTGTCATTTCACAATTTTGTGTAAAATCATTAAGTACTGGAGTACCAACCTATAAAAAGCAAAAAGTTAACAATTAAAATCTCGCGAATGGAAGAGGGGCACTCTGGAATATTTTACAGGGTGATGGATGATAACCTCCTATATACCCTGACATATATCCCAACCAATTGTATTTCAAAATTTTGTGTAAAATCATTAAGTACTGGAGTACCAACCCATAAAAAAGGAAAAAGTTAACCATTAAAATCTCGCGAACGGAGGAGGGTCGCTCTGAAATATTTTACAGGGTGATGGATGGCAACCTCCTCTGTACCGTGACATATATCCTAACCAATTGTCATTTCACAATTTTGTGTAAAATCATTAAGTACTGGAGTACCAACCTATAAAAAGCAAAAAGTTAACAATTAAAATCTCGCGAATGGAAGAGGGGCACTCTGAAATATTTTACAGGGTGATGGATGACAATCTCCTCTATACCGTGACAAATATCCCAACCAATTGTCATTTCACAATTTTGTGTAAAATCATTAAGTACTAGAGTACCAACCCATAAAAAAGCAAAAAGTTAACCATTAAAATCTCGCGAATGGAAGAGGGGCACTCTGAAATGTTTTACAGGGTGATGGATGACAACCTCCTCTATACCGTGACATATATCCCAACCAATTGTCATTTCACAATCTTGTGTAAAATCGTTAAGTACTGGAGTACCAAGTCTCCATAAAAAAGCAAAAAGTTAACAATTAAAATCTCGCGAATGGAAAAGGGGCACTCTGAAATATTTTACAGAGTGATGGATGACATCCTCGTCTATACCGCGACATATATCCCAACTTTGTCATTTCACAATTTTGTGTAAAATCATTAAGTACTAGAGTACCAAGTCTCCATAAAAAAGCAAAAAGTTAACAATTAAAATCTCGCGAATGGAAGAGGGGCACTCTGGAATATTTTACAGGGTGATGGGTGACAACCTCCTCTATACCGGGACATATATCCCAACCAATTGTCATTTCACAATTTTGTGTGAAATCATTAAGTGCTGGAGTACCAAGTCTCCATGAAAAAGCAAAAAGTTAACCATTAAATTCTCGCGAATGGAAAAGGGGCACTCTGAAATATTTTACAGGGTGATGGATGCCAATCTCCTCTATACCGTGACAAATATCCCAACCAATTGTATTTCAAAATTTTGTGTAAAATCATTAAGTACTGGAGTACCAACCCATAAAAAAGGAAAAAGTTAACCATTAAAATCTCGCGAATGGAGGAGGGTCGCTCTGAAATATTTTACAGGGTGATGGATGGCAACCTCCTCTGTACCGTGACATATATCCTAACCAATTGTCATTTCACAATTTTGTGTAAAATCATTAAGTACTGGAGTACCAACCTATAAAAAGCAAAAAGTTAACAATTAAAATCTCGCGAATGGAAGAGGGGCACTCTGAAATATTTTACAGGGTGATGGATGACAATCTCATCTATACCGTGACATATATCCCAACCTATTGTCATTTCACAATTTTGTGTAAAATCATTAAGTACTGGAGTACCAAGTCTCCGTAAAAAAAGCTAAAAATTAACAATTAAAATCTCGCGAATGGAAGAGGGGCGCTCTGAAATATTTTACAGGGTGATGGATGACAACCTCCTCTATACCGTGACAAATATCCCAACTTTGTCATTTCACAATTGTGCGTAAAATCATTAAGTACTGGAGTACCAACCCATAAAAAAGCAAAAAGTTACCAATTAAAATCTCGCGAATGGAAAAGGGGCACTCTGAAATATTTTACAGGGTGATGGATGCCAATCTCCTCTATACCGTGACAAATATCCCAACCAATTGTCATTTCACAATTTTGTGTAAAATCATTAAGTACTAGAGTACCAACCCATAAAAAAGCAAAAAGTTAACCATTAAAATCTCGCGAATGGAAGAGGGGCACTCTGAAATGTTTTACAGGCTGATGGATGACAACCTCCTCTATACCGGGACATATATCCCAACCAATTGTCATTTCACAATTTTGTGTGAAATTATTAAGGGCTGGAGTACCAAGTCTCCATAAAAAAGCAAAAAGTTAACCATTAAAATCTCGCGAATGGAGGAGGGGCGCTCTGAAATATTTTACAGGGTGATGGATGACAATCTCATCTATACCGTGACATATATCCCAGCCCATTGTCATTTCACAATTTTGTGTAAAATCATTAAGTACTGGAGTACCAAGTCTCCATAAAAAAAGCAAAAAGTTAAGAATTAAAATCTCGCGAATGGAAGAGGGGCACACTGGAATATTTTACAGGGTGATGGATGCCAATCTCCTCTATACCGTGACAAATATCCCAACCAATTGTATTTCAAAATTTTGTGTAAAATCATTAAGTACTGGAGTACCAACCCATAAAAAAGGAAAAAGTTAACCATTAAAATCTCGCGAATGGAGGAGGGTCGCTCTGAAATATTTTACAGGGTGACCAATTAAAATCTCGCGAATGGAAAAGGGGCACTCTGAAATGTTTTACAGGGTGATGGATGACAACCTCCTCTATACCGTGACATATATCCCAACCAATTGTCATTTCACAATCTTGTGTAAAATCATTAAGTACTAGAGTACCAACCCATAAAAAAGCAAAAAGTTAACCATTAAAATCTCGCGAATGGAAGAGGGGCACTCTGAAATGTTTTACAGGCTGATGGATGACAACCTCCTCTATACCGGGACATATATCCCAACCAATTGTCATTTCACAATTTTGTGTGAAATTATTAAGGGCTGGAGTACCAAGTCTCCATAAAAAAGCAAAAAGTTAACCATTAAAATCTCGCGAATGGAGGAGGGGCGCTCTGAAATATTTTACAGGGTGATGGATGACAATCTCATCTATACCGTGACATATATCCCAGCCCATTGTCATTTCACAATTTTGTGTAAAATCATTAAGTACTGGAGTACCAAGTCTCCATAAAAAAAGCAAAAAGTTAAGAATTAAAATCTCGCGAATGGAAGAGGGGCACACTGGAATATTTTACAGGGTGATGGATGATAACCTCCTATATACCGTGACATATATCCCAACCAATTGTATTTCAAAATTTTGTGTAAAATCATTAAGTACAGGAGTACCAACCCATAAAAAAGCAAAAAGTTAACAATTAAAATCTCGCAATTGGAAGAGGGGCACTCTGAAATATTTTACAGGGTGATGGATGACAACCTCCTCTATACCGTGACATATATCCCAACTTTGTCATTTCACAATTTTGTGTAAAATCATTAAGTACTGAAGTACCACGTCTCCATAAAAAAGCAAAAAGTTAACAATTAAAATCTCGCGAATAGAAGAGGGGCACTCTGAAATATTTTACAGGGTGATGGATGACAATCTCCTCTATACCGAGCCATATATCCCTCTCCATAAAAAAAGCTAAAAGTTAACAATTAAAATCTCGCGAATGGAAGAGGGGCACTCTGAAATATTCTACAGGTTATGGATGACAACCTCCTTTATACCGTGACATATATCCCAACCAATTGTCATTTCACAATTTTGTGTAAAATCATTAAGTGCTGGAGTACCAAGTCTCCATAAAAAAGCAAAAAGTTAACAATTAAAATCTCGCGAATGGAAGAGGGGCACTCTGAAATATACTGCAGGGTGATGGATGACAACCTCCTTTATGCCTGACATATATGCCAACCAATTGTCATTTCACAATTTTGTGTAAAATCATTAAGTACTAGAGTACCAACCCATAAAAAAGCAAAAAGTTCACCATTAAAATCTCGCGAATGGAGGAGGGGCGCTCTGAAATATTTTACACGGTGTTGGATGACAACCTCCTATATACCGTGACATATATCCCAACCAATTGTATTTCAAAATTTTGTGTAAAATCATTAAGTACTGGAGTACCAACCCATAAAAAAGCAAAAGTTAACCATTAAAATCTCGCGAATGGAGGAGGGTCGCTCTGAAATATTTTACAGGGTGATAGATGGCAACCTCCTCTGTACCGTGACATATATCCTAACCAATTGTCATTTCACAATTTTGTGTAAAATCATTAAGTACTGGAGTACCAAGTCTCCATAAAAAAGCAAAAAGTTAACAATTAAAATCTCGCGAATGGAAGAGGGGCACTCTGGAATATTTTACAGGGTGATGGATGATAACCTCCTATATACCGTGACATATATCCCAACCAATTGTATTTCAAAATTTTGTGTAAAATCATTAAGTACTGGAGTACCAACCCATAAAAAAGGAAAAAGTTAACCATTAAAATCTCGCGAACGGAGGAGGGTCGCTCTGAAATATTTTACAGGGTGATGGATGGCAACCTCCTCTGTACCGTGACATATATCCTAACCAATTGTCATTTCACAATTTTGTGTAAAATCATTAAGTACTGGAGTACCAACCTATAAAAAGCAAAAAGTTAACAATTAAAATCTCGCGAATGGAAGAGGGGCACTCTGAAATATTTTACAGGGTGATGGATGACAATCTCATCTATACCGTGACATATATCCCAACCTATTGTCATTTCACAATTTTGTGTAAAATCATTAAGTACTGGAGTACCAAGTCTCCGTAAAAAAAGCTAAAAATTAACAATTAAAATCTCGCGAATGGAGGAGGGGCGCTCTGAAATATTTTACAGGGTGATGGATGACAACCTCCTCTATACCGTGACAAATATCCCAACTTTGTCATTTCACAATTTTGCGTAAAATCATTAAGTACTGGAGTACCAACCCATAAAAAAGCAAAAAGTTACCAATTAAAATCTCGCGAATGGAAAAGGGGCACTCAGAAATATTTGACAGGGTGATGGATGACAATCTCCTCTATACCGTGACAAATATCCCAACCAATTGTCATTTCACAATTTTGTGTAAAATCATTAAGTACTAGAGTACCAACCCATAAAAAAGCAAAAAGTTAACCATTAAAATCTCGCGAATGGAAGAGGGGCACTCTGAAATGTTTTACAGGGTGATGGATGACAACCTCCTCTATACCGTGACATATATCCCAACCAATTGTCATTTCACAATTTTGTGTAAAATCGTTAAGTACTGGAGTACCAAGTCTCTATAAAAAAGCAAAAGTTAACAATTAAAATCTCGCGAATGGAAAAGGGACACTCTGAAATATTTTACAGGGTGATGGATGACATCCTCGTCTATACCGTGACATATATCCCAACTTTGTCATTTCACAATTTTGTGTAAAATCATTAAGTACTGGAGTACCAAGTCTCCATAAAAAAGCAAAAAGTTAACAATTAAAATCTCGCGAATGGAAGAGGGGCACTCTGGAATATTTTACAGGGTGATGGGTGACAACCTCCTCTATACCGGGACATATATCCCAACCAATTGTCATTTCACAATTTTGTGTGAAATCATTAAGTGCTGGAGTACCAAGTCTCCATGAAAAAGCAAAAAGTTAACCATTAAAATCTCGCGAATGGAGGAGGGGCGCTCTGAAATATTTTACAGGGTGATGGATGACAACCTCCTCTATACCGTGACATATATCCCAACCAATTGTCATTTCACAATTTTGTGTAAAATCATTAAGTACTGGAGTACCAAGTCTCCATAAAAAAAGCAAAAAGTTGAGAATTAAAATCTCGCGAATGGAAGAGGGGCACACTGGAATATTTTACAGGGTGATGGATGATAACCTCCTATATACCGTGACATATATCCCAACCAATTGTATTTCAAAATTTTGTGTAAAATCATTAAGTACTGGAGTACCAACCCATAAAAAAGGAAAAAGTTAACCATTAAAATCTCGCGAATGGAGGAGGGTCGCTCTGAAATATTTTACAGGGTGATGGATGGCAAACTCCTCTGTACCGTGACATATATCCTAACCAATTGTCATTTCACAATTTTGTGTAAAATCATTAAGTACTGGAGTACCCACCTATAAAAAGCAAAAAGTTAACAATTAAAATCTCGCGAATGGAAGAGGGCACTCTGGAATATTTTACAGGGTGATGGATGATAACCTCCTATATACCGTGACATATATCCCAACCAATTGTATTTCAAAATTTTGTGTAAAATCATTAAGTACTGGAGTACCAACCCATAAAAAAGGAAAAAGTTAACCATTAAAATCTCGCGAATGGAGGAGGGTCGCTCTGAAATATTTTACAGGGTGATGGATGGCAACCTCCTCTGTACCGTGACATATATCCTAACCAATTGTCATTTCACAATTTTGTGTAAAATCATTAAGTACTGGAGTACCAACCTATAAAAAGCAAAAAGTTAACAATTAAAATATCGCGAATGGAAGAGGGGCACTCTGAAATATTTTACAGGGTGATGGATGACAATCTCATCTATACCGTGACATATATCCCAACCTATTGTCATTTCACAATTTTGTGTAAAATCATTAAGTATTGGAGTACCAAGTCTCTGTAAAAAAAGCTAAAAATTAACAATTAAAATCTCGCGAATGGAGGAGGGGCGCTCTGAAATATTTTACAGGGTGATGGATGACAACCTCCTCTATACCGTGACAAATATCCCAACTTTGTCATTTCACAATTTTGCGTAAAATCATTAAGTACTGGAGTACCAACCCATAAAAAAGCAAAAAGTTACCAATTAAAATCTCGCGAATGGAAAAGGGGCACTCTGAAATATTTTACAGGGTGATGGATGACATTCTCCTCTATACCGTGACAAATATCCCAACCAATTGTCATTTCACAATTTTGTGTAAAATCATTAAGTACTGGAGTACCAAGTCTCCATAAAAAAGCAAAAAGTTAACAATTAAAATCTCGCGAATGGAAGAGGGGCACTCTGGAATATTTTACAGGGTGATGGGTGACAACCTCCTCTATACCGGGACATATATCCCAACCAATTGTCATTTCACAATTTTGTGTGAAATCATTAAGTGCTGGAGTACCAAGTCTCCATGAAAAAGCAAAAAGTTAACCATTAAAATCTCGCGAATGGAGGAGGGGCGCTCTGAAATATTTTACAGGGTGATGGACGACAACCTCCCCTATACCGTGACATATATCCCAACCAATTGTCATTTCACAATTTTGTGTAAAATCATTAAGTACTGGAGTACAAAGTCTCCATAAAAAAAGCAAAAAGTTGAGAATTAAAATCTCGCGAATGGAAGAGGGGCACACTGGAATATTTTACAGGGTGATGGATGATAACCTATATCCTATATACCGTGACATATATCCCAACCAATTGTATTTCAAAATTTTGTGTAAAATCATTAAGTACTGGAGTACCAACCCATAAAAAAGCAAAAGTTAACCATTAAAATCTCGCGAATGGAGGAGGGTCGCTCTGAAATATTTTACAGGGTGATAGATGGCAACCTCCTCTGTACCGTGACATATATCCTAACCAATTGTCATTTCACAATTTTGTGTAAAATCATTAAGTACTGGAGTACCAACCTATAAAAAGCAAAAAGTTAACAATTAAAATCTCGCGAATGGAAGAGGGGCACTCTGGAATATTTTACAGGGTGATGGATGATAACCTCCTATATACCGTGACATATATCCCAACCAATTGTATTTCAAAATTTTGTGTAAAATCATTAAGTACTGGAGTACCAACCCATAAAAAAGCAAAAGTTAACCATTAAAATCTCGCGAATGGAGGAGGGTCGCTCTGAAATATTTTACAGGGTGATAGATGGCAACCTCCTCTGTACCGTGACATATATCCTAACCAATTGTCATTTCACAATTTTGTGTAAAATCATTAAGTACTGGAGTACCAACCTATAAAAAGCAAAAAGTTAACAATTAAAATCTCGCGAATGGAAGAGGGGCACTCTGGAATATTTTACAGGGTGATGGATGATAACCTCCTATATACCGTGACATATATCCCAACCAATTGTATTTCAAAATTTTGTGTAAAATCATTAAGTACTGGAGTACCAACCCATAAAAAAGCAAAAAGTTAACCATTAAAATCTCGCGAACGGAGGAGGGTCGCTCTGAAATATTTTACAGGGTGATGGATGACAATCTCATCTATACCGTGACATATATCCCAACCAATTGTCATTTCACAATTTTGTGTAAAATCATTAAGTACTGGAGTACCAAGTCTCCGTAAAAAAAGCTAAAAGTTAACAATTAAAATCTCGCGAATGGAAGAGGGGCACTCTGAAATATTTTACAGGGTGATGGATGACAATCTCATCTATACCGTGACATATATCCCAACCTATTGTCATTTCACAATTTTGTGTAAAATCATTAAGTACTGGAGTACCAAGTCTCCGTAAAAAAAGCTAAAAATTAACAATTAAAATCTCGCGAATGGAGAGGGGCGCTCTGAAATATTTTACAGGGTAATGGATGACAACCTCCTCTATACCGTGACAAATATCCCAACTTTGTCATTTCACAATTTTGCGTAAAATCATTAAGTACTGGAGTACCAACCCATAAAAAAGCAAAAAGTTACCAATTAAAATCTCGCGAATGGAAAAGGGGCACTCTGAAAAATTTTACAGGGTGATGGATGACAATCTCCTCTATACCGTGACAAATATCCCAACCAATTGTCATTTCACAATTTTGTGTAAAATCATTAAGTACTAGAGTACCAACCCATAAAAAAGCAAAAAGTTAACCATTAAAATCTCGCGAATGGAAGAGGGGCACTCTGAAATGTTTTACAGGGTGATGGATGACAACCTCCTCTATACCGTGACATATATCCCAACCAATTGTCATTTCACAATCTTGTGTAAAATCGTTAAGTACTGGAGTACCAAGTCTCCATAAAAAAGCAAAAAGTTAACAATTAAAATCTCGCGAATGGAAAAGGGGCACTCTGAAATATTTTACAGGGTGATGGATGACATCCTCGTCTATACCGCGACATATATCCCAACTTTGTCATTTCACAATTTTGTGTAAAATCATTAAGTACTAGAGTACCAAGTCTCCATAAAAAAGCAAAAAGTTAACAATTAAAATCTCGCGAATGGAAGAGGGGCACTCTGGAATATTTTACAGGGTGATGGGTGACAACCTCCTCTATACCGGGACATATATCCCAACCAATTGTCATTTCACAATTTTGTGTGAAATCATTA
This sequence comes from Sicus ferrugineus, assembly GCA_922984085.1. Lineage (NCBI taxonomy): Eukaryota > Metazoa > Arthropoda > Insecta > Diptera > Conopidae > Sicus > Sicus ferrugineus. The sequence goes on along the minus strand of OV277348.1, from coordinate 28,580,094 downwards.
AGTGCTGGAGTACCAAGTCTCCATGAAAAAGCAAAAAGTTAACCATTAAATTCTCGCGAATGGAGGAGGGGCGCTCTGAAATATTTTACAGGGTGATGGATGACAACCTCCTCTATACCGTGACATATATCCCAACCAATTGTCATTTCACAATTTTGTGTAAAATCATTAAGTACTGGAGTACCAAGTCTCCATAAAAAAAGCAAAAAGTTGAGAATTAAAATCTCGCGAATGGAAGAGGGGCACACTGGAATATTTTACAGGGTGATGGATGATAACCTCCTATATACCGTGACATATATCCCAACCAATTGTATTTCAAAATTTTGTGTAAAATCATTAAGTACTGGAGTACCAACCCATAAAAAAGGAAAAAGTTAACCATTAAAATCTCGCGAATGGAGGAGGGTCGCTCTGAAATATTTTACAGGGTGATGGATGGCAACCTCCTCTGTACCGTGACATATATCCTAACCAATTGTCATTTCACAATTTTGTGTAAAATCATTAAGTACTGGAGTACCAACCTATAAAAATCAAAAAGTTAACAATTAAAATCTCGCGAATGGAAGAGGGGCACTCTGAAATATTTTACAGGGTGATGGATGACAATCTCATCTATACCGTGACATATATCCCAACCTATTGTCATTTCACAATTTTGTGTAAAATCATTAAGTACTGGAGTACCAAGTCTCCGTAAAAAAAGCTAAAAATTAACAATTAAAATCTCGCGAATGGAAGAGGGGCGCTCTGAAATATTTTACAGGGTGATGGATGACAACCTCCTCTATACCGTGACAAATATCCCAACTTTGTCATTTCACAATTTTGCGTAAAATCATTAAGTACTGGAGTACCAACCCATAAAAAAGCAAAAAGTTACCAATTAAAATCTCGCGAATGGAAAAGGGGCACTCTGAAATATTTTACAGGGTGATGGATGACAAGCTCCTCTATACCGTGACAAATATCTTAACCAATTGTCATTTCACAATTTTGTGTAAAATCATTAAGTACTAGAGTACCAACCCATAAAAAAGCAAAAAGTTAACCATTAAAATCTCGCGAATGGAAGAGGGGCACTCTGAAATGTTTTACAGGGTGATGGATGACAACCTCCCCTATACCGGGACATATATCCCAACCAATTGTCATTTCACAATTTTGTGTGAAATTATTAAGGGCTGGAGTACCAAGTCTCCATAAAAAAGCAAAACGTTAACCATTAAAATCTCGCGAATGGAGGAGGGGCGCTCTGAAATATTTTACAGGGTAATGGATGACAATCTCATCTATACCGTGACATATATCCCAGCCCATTGTCATTTCACAATTTTGTGTAAAATCATTAAGTACTGGAGTACCAAGTCTCCATAAAAAAAGCAAAAAGTTAAGAATTAAAATCTCGCGAATGGAAGAGGGGCACACTGGAATATTTTACAGGGTGATGGATGATAACCTCCTATATACCGTGACATATATCCCAACCAATTGTATTTCAAAATTTTGTGTAAAATCATTAAGTACAGGAGTACCAACCCATAAAAAAGCAAAAAGTTAACAATTAAAATCTCGCAATTGGAAGAGGGGCACTCTGAAATATTTTACAGGGTGATGGATGACAACCTCCTCTATACCGTGACATATATCCCAACTTTGTCATTTCACAATTTTGTGTAAAATCATTAAGTACTGAAGTACCACGTCTCCATAAAAAAGCAAAAAGTTAACAATTAAAATCTCGCGAATAGAAGTGGGACACTCTGAAATATTTTACAGGGTGATGGATGACAATCTCCTCTATACCGAGCCATATATCCCTCTCCATAAAAAAAGCTAAAAGTTAACAATTAAAATCTCGCGAATGGAAGAGGGGCACTCTGAAATATTCTACAGGTTATGGATGACAACCTCCTTTATACCGTGACATATATCCCAACCAATTGTCATTTCACAATTTTGTGTAAAATCATTAAGTGCTGGAGTACCAAGTCTCCATAAAAAAGCAAAAAGTTAACAATTAAAATCTCGCGAATGGAAGAGGGGCACTCTGAAATATACTGCAGGGTGATGGATGACAACCTCCTTTATGCCGTGACATATATGCCAACCAATTGTCATTTCACAATTTTGTGTAAAATCATTAAGTACTAGAGTACCAACCCATAAAAAAGCAAAAAGTTCACCATTAAAATCTCGCGAATGGAGGAGGGGCGCTCTGAAATATTTTACAGGGTGTTGGATGACAACCTCCTATATACCGTGACATATATCCCAACCAATTGTATTTCAAAATTTTGTGTAAAATCATTAAGTACTGGAGTACCAACCCATAAAAAAGCAAAAGTTAACCATTAAAATCTCGCGAATGGAGGAGGGTCGCTCTGAAATATTTTACAGGGTGATAGATGGCAACCTCCTCTGTACCGTGACATATATCCTAACCAATTGTCATTTCACAATTTTGTGTAAAATCATTAAGTACTGGAGTACCAACCTATAAAAAGCAAAAAGTTAACAATTAAAATCTCGCGAATGGAAGAGGGGCACTCTGGAATATTTTACAGGGTGATGGATGATAACCTCCTATATACCGTGACATATATCCCAACCAATTGTATTTCAAAATTTTGTGTAAAATCATTAAGTACTGGAGTACCAACCCATAAAAAAGGAAAAAGTTAACCATTAAAATCTCGCGAACGGAGGAGGGTCGCTCTGAAATATTTTACAGGGTGATGGATGGCAACCTCCTCTGTACCGTGACATATATCCTAACCAATTGTCATTTCACAATTTTGTGTAAAATCATTAAGTACTGGAGTACCAACCTATAAAAAGCAAAAAGTTAACAATTAAAATCTCGCGAATGGAAGAGGGGCACTCTGAAATATTTTACAGGGTGATGGATGACAATCTCATCTATACCGTGACATATATCCCAACCTATTGTCATTTCACAATATTGTGTAAAATCATTAAGTACTGGAGTACCAAGTCTCCGTAAAAAAAGCTAAAAATTAACAATTAAAATCTCGCGAATGGAGAGGGGCGCTCTGAAATATTTTACAGGGTAATGGATGACAACCTCCTCTATACCGTGACAAATATCCCAACTTTGTCATTTCACAATTTTGCGTAAAATCATTAAGTACTGGAGTACCAACCCATAAAAAAGCAAAAAGTTACCAATTAAAATCTCGCGAATGGAAAAGGGGCACTCTGAAGTATTTTACAGGGTGATGGATGACAATCTTCTCTATACCGTGACAAATATCCCAACCAATTGTCATTTCACAATTTTGTGTAAAATCATTAAGTACTAGAGTACCAACCCATAAAAAAGCAAAAAGTTAACCATTAAAATCTCGCGAATGGAAGAGGGGCACTCTGAAATGTTTTACAGGGTGATGGATGACAACCTCCTCTATACCGGGACATATATCCCAACCAATTGTCATTTCACAATCTTGTGTAAAATCGTTAAGTACTGAAGTACCAAGTCTCCATAAAAAAGCAAAAAGTTAACCATTAAAATCTCGCGAATGGAGGAGGGGCGCTCTGAAATATTTTACAGGGTGATGGATGACAATCTCATCTATATCCCAGCCCATTGTCATTTCACAATTTTGTGTAAAATCATTAAGTACTGGAGTACCAAGTCTCCATAAAAAAAGCAAAAAGTTAACAATTAAAATCTCGCGAATGGAAGAGGGGCACTCTGGAATATTTCACAGGGTGATGGGTGACAACCTCCTCTATACCGGGACATATATCCCAACCAATTGTCATTTCACAATTTTGTGTGAAATCATTAAGTGCTGGAGTACCAAGTCTCCATGAAAAAGCAAAAAGTTAACCATTAAATTCTCGCGAATGGAGGAGGGGCGCTCTGAAATATTTTACAGGGTGATGGATGACAACCTCCTCTATACCGTGACATATATCCCAACCAATTGTCATTTCACAATTTTGTGTAAAATCATTAAGTACTGGAGTACCAAGTCTCCATAAAAAAAGCAAAAAGTTGAGAATTAAAATCTCGCGAATGGAGGAGGGGCACACTCGAATATTTTACAGGGTGATGGATGATAACCTCCTATATACCGTGACATATATCCCAACCAATTGTATTTCAAAATTTTGTGTAAAATCATTAAGCACTGGAGTACCAACCCATAAAAAAGGAAAAAGTTAACCATTAAAATCTCGCGAATGGAGGGTCGCTCTGAAATATTTTACAGGGTGATGGATGGCAACCTCCTCTGTACCGTGACATATATCCTAACCAATTGTCATTTCACAATTTTGTGTAAAATCATTAAGTACTGGAGTACCAACCTATAAAAAGCAAAAAGTTAACAATTAAAATCTCGCGAATGGAAGAGGGGCACTCTGAAATATTTTACAGGGTGATGGATGACAATCTCATCTATACCGTGACATATATCCCAACCTATTGTCATTTCACAATTTTGTGTAAAATCATTAAGTACTGGAGTACCAAGTCTCCGTAGAAAAAGCTAAAAATTAACAATTAAAATCTCGCGAATGGAAGAGGGGCGCTCTGAAATATTTTACAGGGTGATGGATGACAACCTCCTCTATACCGTGACAAATATCCCAACTTTGTCATTTCACAATTTTGCGTAAAATCATTAAGTACTGGAGTACCAACCCATAAAAAAGCAAAAAGTTACCAATTAAAATCTCGCGAATAGAAAAGGGGCACTCTGAAATATTTTACTGGGTGATGGATGCCAATCTCCTCTATACCGTGACAAATATCCCAACCAATTGTCATTTCACAATTTTGTGTAAAATCATTAAGTACTAGAGTACCAACCCATAGAAAAGCAAAAAGTTAACCATTAAAATCTCGCGAATGGAAGAGGGGCACTCTGAAATGTTTTACAGGGTGATGGATGACAACCTCCTCTATACCGGGACATATATCCCAACCAATTGTCATTTCACAATTTTGTGTGAAATTATTAAGGGCTGGAGTACCAAGTCTCCATAAAAAAGCAAAAAGTTAACCATTAAAATCTCGCGAATGGAGGAGGGGCGCTCTGAAATATTTTACAGGGTGATGGATGACAATCTCATCTATACCGTGACATATATCCCAGCCCATTGTCATTTCACAATTTTGTGTAAAGTCATTAAGTACTGGAGTACCAAGTCTCCATAAAAAAAGCAAAAAGTTAAGAATTAAAATCTCGCGAATGGATGAGGGGCACACTGGAATATTTTACAGGGTGATGGATGATAACCTCCTATATACCGTGACATATATCCCAACCAATTGTATTTCAAAATTTTGTGTAAAATCATTAAGTACAGGAGTACCAACCCATAAAAAAGCAAAAAGTTAACAATTAAAATCTCGCAATTGGAAGAGGGGCACTCTGAAATATTTTACAGGGTGATGGATGACAACCTCCTCTATACCGTGACATATATCCCAACTTTGTCATTTCACAATTTTGTGTAAAATCATTAAGTACTGAAGTACCACGTCTCCATAAAAAAGCAAAAAGTTAACAATTAAAATCTCGCGAATAGAAGAGGGGCACTCTGAAATATTTTACAGGGTGATGGATGACAATCTCCTCTATACCGAGCCATATATCCCTCTCCATAAAAAAAGCTAAAAGTTAACAATTAAAATCTCGCGAATGGAAGAGGGGCACTCTGAAATCTTCTACAGGTTATGGATGACAACCTCCTTTATACCGTGACATATATCCCAACCAATTGTCATTTCACAATTTTGTGTAAAATCATTAAGTGCTGGAGTACCAAGTCTCCATAAAAAAGCAAAAAGTTAACAATTAAAATCTCGCGAATGGAAGAGGGGCACTCTGAAATATACTGCAGGGTGATGGATGACAACCTCCTTTATGCCGTGACATATATGCCAACCAATTGTCATTTCACAATTTTGTGTAAAATCATTAAGTACTAGAGTACCAACCCATAAAAAAGCAAAAAGTTCACCATTAAAATCTCGCGAATGGAGGAGGGGCGCTCTGAAATATTTTACAGGGTGTTGGATGACAACCTCCTCTATACCGTGACATATATCCCAACTTTGTCATTTCACAATTTTGTGTAAAATCATTAAGTACTGAAGTGCCACGTCTACATAAAAAAGCAAAAAGTTAACAATTAAAATCTCGCGAATGGAAGAGGGGCACTCTCAAATATTTTACAGGGTGATGGATGACAATCTCATCTATACCGTGACATATATCCCAACCAATTGTCATTTCACAATTTTGTGTAAAATCATTAAGTACTGGAGTACCAAGTCTCCGTAAAAAAAGCTAAAAGTTAACAATTAAAATCTCGCGAATGGAAAAGGGGCACTCTGAAATATTCTACAGGGTGTTGGATGACAACCTCCTCTATACCGTGACATATATCCCAACTTTGTCATTTCACAATTTTGTGTAAAATCATTAAGTACTGAAGTACCACGTCTCCATAAAAAAGCAAAAAGTTAACAATTAAAATTTCGCGAATGGAGGAGGGGCACTCTGAAATATTTTACAGGGTGATAGATGACAATCTCCTCTATACCGAGACATATATCCCTCTCCATAAAAAAAGCTAAAAGTTAACAATTAAAATCTCGCGAATGGAAGAGGGGCACTCTGAAATATTCTACAGGTTATGGATAACAACCTCCTTTATACCGTGACATATATCCCAACCAATTGTCATTTCACAATTTTGTGTAAAATCATTAAGTGCTGGAGTACCAAGTCTCCATAAAAAAGCAAAAAGATAACAATTAAAATCTCGCGAATGGAAGAGGGGCACTCTGAAATATACTGCAGGGTGATGGATGATAACCTCCTATATACCGTGACATATATCCCAACCAATTGTCATTTCATAAATTTTGCGTAAAATCATTAAGTACTGGAGTACCAACCCATAAAAAAGCAAAAAGTTAACAATTAAAATCTCGCAATTGGAAGAGGGGCACTCTGAAATATTTTACAGGGTGATGGATGACAACCTCCTCTATACCGTGACATATATCCCAACTTTGTCATTTCACAATTTTGTGTAAAATCATTAAGTACTGAAGTACCACGTCTCCATAAAAAAGCAAAAAGTTAACAATTAAAATCTCGCGAATGGAAGAGGGGCACTCTGAAATATTTTACAGGGTGATGGATGACAATATCCTCTATACCGTGACATATATCCCTCTCCATGAAAAAAGCTAAAAGTTAAAAATTAAAATCTCGCGAATGGAAGAGGGGCACTCTGAAATATTCTACAGGTTATGGATGACAACCTCCTTTATACCGGGACATATATCCCAACCAATTGTCATTTCGCAATTTTGTGTAAAATCATTAAGTGCTGGAGTACCAAGTCTCCATAAAAAAGCAAAAAGTTAACAATTAAAATCTCGCGAATGGAAGAGGGGCACTCTGAAATATACTGCAGGGTGATGGATGACAACCTCCTTTATGCCGTGACATATATGCCAACCAATTGTCATTTCACAATTTTGTGTAAAATCATTAAGTACTAGAGTACCAACCCATAAAAAGCAAAAAGTTTACCATTAAAATCTCGCGAATGGAGGAGGGGCGCTCTGAAATATTTTACAGGATGATGGATGACAACCTCCTCTATACCGTGACATATATCCCAACCAATTGTCATTTCACAATTTTGCGTAAAATCATTAAGTACTAGAGTACCATCCCATAAAAAAGCAAAAAGTTTACCATTAAAATCTCGCGAATGGAGGAGGGGCGCTCTGAAATATTTTACAGGGTGATGGATGACAACCTCCTCTATACCGTGACATATATCCCAAATTTGTCATTTCACAATTTTGTGTAAAATCATTAAGTACTGGAGTACCACGTCTCCATAAAAAAGGAAAAAGTTAACAATTAAAATCTCGCAAATGGAAGAGGGGCACTCTGAAATATTTTACAGGGTGATGGATGACAATCTCCTCTATACCGTGACATATATCCCAACCAATTGTCATTTCACAATTTTGTGTAAAATCATAAAGTACTAGAGTACCAACCCATAAAAAAGCAAAAAGTTAACCATTAAAATCTCGCGAATGGAAGAGGGGCACTCTGAAATGTTTTACAGGGTGATGGATGACAACGTCCTCTATATCGTGACATATATCCCAACCAATTGTCTTTTCACAATTTTGTGTAAAATCGTTAAGTACTGGAGTACCAAGTCTCCATAAAAAAGCAAAAAGTTAACAATTAAAATCTCGCGAATGGAAGAGGGGCACTCTGAAATATTTTACAGGGTGATGGATGACAATATCCTCTATACCGTGACATATATCCCAACCAATTGTCGTTTTACAATTTTGTGTAAAATCATTTAGTACTGGAGTACCAAGTCTCCATAAAAAAGCAAAAAGTTAACAATTAAAATCTTGCAAATGGAAGAGGGGCACTCCGAAATATTTTACAGGGTGATGGATGACAACCTCCTCTATACCGTGACATATATCCCAACTAACTGTCATTTCACAATTTTGTGTAAAATCATTAAGTGCTGGAGTACCAACCCATAAAAAAGCAAAAAGTTAACAATTAAAATCTCGCGAATGGAGGAGGAGCACTCTGAACTATTTTACAGGGTGATGAACGACAACCTCCTCTATACCGTGACATATATCCCAACCAATTGTCATTTCACAATTTTGTGTAAAATCATTAAGTACTGGAGTACCAAGTCTCCATAAAAAAGCAAAAAGTTAACAATTAAAATCTCGCGAATGGAAGAGGGGCACTCTGGAATATTTTACAGGGTGATGGGTGACAACCTCCTCTATACCGGGACATATATCCCAACCAATTGTATTTCAAAATTTTGTGTAAAATCATTAAGTACTGGAGTACCAACCCATAAAAAAGGAAAAAGTTAACCATTAAAATCTCGCGAATGGAGGAGGGTCGCTCTGAAATATTTTACAGGGTGATGGATGGCAACCTCCTCTGTACCGTGACATATATCCTAACCAATTGTCATTTCACAATTTTGTGTGAAATCATTAAGTGCTGGAGTACCAAGTCTCCATGAAAAAGCAAAAAGTTAACCATTAAAATCTCGCGAATGGAGGAGGGGCGCTCTGAAATATTTTACAGGGTGATGGATGACAACCTCCTCTATACCGTGACATATATCCCAACCAATTGTCATTTCACAATTTTGTGTAAAATCATTAAGTACTGGAGTACCAAGTCTCCATAAAAAAAGCAAAAAGTTAAGAATTAAAATCTCGCGAATGGAAGAGGGGCACGCTGGAATATTTTACAGGGTGATGGATGATAACCTCCTATATACCGTGACATATATCCCAACCAATTGTATTTCAAAATTTTGTGTAAAATCATTAAGTACTGGAGTACCAACCCATAAAAAAGGAAAAAGTTAACCATTAAAATCTCGCGAATGGAGGAGGGTCGCTCTGAAATATTTTACAGGGTGATGGATGGCAACCTCATCTATACCGTGACATATATCCCAACCAATTGTCATTTCACAATTTTGTGTAAAATCATTAAGTGCTGGAGTACCAAGTCTCCATAAAAAAGCAAAAAGTTAACAATTAAAATCTCGCGAATGGAAGAGGGGCACTCTGAAATATACTGCAGGGTGATGGATGACAACCTCCTTTATGCCGTGACATATATGCCAACCAATTGTCATTTCACAATTTTGTGTAAAATCATTAAGTACTAGAGTACCAACCCATAAAAAAGCAAAAAGTTCACCATTAAAATCTCGCGAATGGAGGAGGGGCGCTCTGAAATATTTTACAGGGTGTTGGATGACAACCTCCTCTATACCGTGACATATATCCCAACTTTGTCATTTCACAATTTTGTGTAAAATCATTAAGTACTGAAGTGCCACGTCTACATAAAAAAGCAAAAAGTTAACAATTAAAATCTCGCGAATGGAAGAGGGGCACTCTCAAATATTTTACAGGGTGATGGATGACAATCTCATCTATACCGTGACATATATCCCAACCAATTGTCATTTCACAATTTTGTGTAAAATCATTAAGTACTGGAGTACCAAGTCTCCGTAAAAAAAGCTAAAAGTTAACAATTAAAATCTCGCGAATGGAAAAGGGGCACTCTGAAATATTCTACAGGGTGTTGGATGACAACCTCCTCTATACCGTGACATATATCCCAACTTTGTCATTTCACAATTTTGTGTAAAATCATTAAGTACTGAAGTACCACGTCTCCATAAAAAAGCAAAAAGTTAACAATTAAAATTTCGCGAATGGAGGAGGGGCACTCTGAAATATTTTACAGGGTGATAGATGACAATCTCCTCTATACCGAGACATATATCCCTCTCCATAAAAAAAGCTAAAAGTTAACAATTAAAATCTCGCGAATGGAAGAGGGGCACTCTGAAATATTCTACAGGTTATGGATAACAACCTCCTTTATACCGTGACATATATCCCAACCAATTGTCATTTCACAATTTTGTGTAAAATCATTAAGTGCTGGAGTACCAAGTCTCCATAAAAAAGCAAAAAGATAACAATTAAAATCTCGCGAATGGAAGAGGGGCACTCTGAAATATACTGCAGGGTGATGGATGATAACCTCCTATATACCGTGACATATATCCCAACCAATTGTCATTTCATAAATTTTGCGTAAAATCATTAAGTACTGGAGTACCAACCCATAAAAAAGCAAAAAGTTAACAATTAAAATCTCGCAATTGGAAGAGGGGCACTCTGAAATATTTTACAGGGTGATGGATGACAACCTCCTCTATACCGTGACATATATCCCAACTTTGTCATTTCACAATTTTGTGTAAAATCATTAAGTACTGAAGTACCACGTCTCCATAAAAAAGCAAAAAGTTAACAATTAAAATCTCGCGAATGGAAGAGGGGCACTCTGAAATATTTTACAGGGTGATGGATGACAATATCCTCTATACCGTGACATATATCCCTCTCCATGAAAAAAGCTAAAAGTTAAAAATTAAAATCTCGCGAATGGAAGAGGGGCACTCTGAAATATTCTACAGGTTATGGATGACAACCTCCTTTATACCGGGACATATATCCCAACCAATTGTCATTTCGCAATTTTGTGTAAAATCATTAAGTGCTGGAGTACCAAGTCTCCATAAAAAAGCAAAAAGTTAACAATTAAAATCTCGCGAATGGAAGAGGGGCACTCTGAAATATACTGCAGGGTGATGGATGACAACCTCCTTTATGCCGTGACATATATGCCAACCAATTGTCATTTCACAATTTTGTGTAAAATCATTAAGTACTAGAGTACCAACCCATAAAAAGCAAAAAGTTTACCATTAAAATCTCGCGAATGGAGGAGGGGCGCTCTGAAATATTTTACAGGATGATGGATGACAACCTCCTCTATACCGTGACATATATCCCAACCAATTGTCATTTCACAATTTTGCGTAAAATCATTAAGTACTAGAGTACCATCCCATAAAAAAGCAAAAAGTTTACCATTAAAATCTCGCGAATGGAGGAGGGGCGCTCTGAAATATTTTACAGGGTGATGGATGACAACCTCCTCTATACCGTGACATATATCCCAAATTTGTCATTTCACAATTTTGTGTAAAATCATTAAGTACTGGAGTACCACGTCTCCATAAAAAAGGAAAAAGTTAACAATTAAAATCTCGCAAATGGAAGAGGGGCACTCTGAAATATTTTACAGGGTGATGGATGACAATCTCCTCTATACCGTGACATATATCCCAACCAATTGTCATTTCACAATTTTGTGTAAAATCATAAAGTACTAGAGTACCAACCCATAAAAAAGCAAAAAGTTAACCATTAAAATCTCGCGAATGGAAGAGGGGCACTCTGAAATGTTTTACAGGGTGATGGATGACAACGTCCTCTATATCGTGACATATATCCCAACCAATTGTCTTTTCACAATTTTGTGTAAAATCGTTAAGTACTGGAGTACCAAGTCTCCATAAAAAAGCAAAAAGTTAACAATTAAAATCTCGCGAATGGAAGAGGGGCACTCTGAAATATTTTACAGGGTGATGGATGACAATATCCTCTATACCGTGACATATATCCCAACCAATTGTCGTTTTACAATTTTGTGTAAAATCATTTAGTACTGGAGTACCAAGTCTCCATAAAAAAGCAAAAAGTTAACAATTAAAATCTTGCAAATGGAAGAGGGGCACTCCGAAATATTTTACAGGGTGATGGATGACAACCTCCTCTATACCGTGACATATATCCCAACTAACTGTCATTTCACAATTTTGTGTAAAATCATTAAGTGCTGGAGTACCAACCCATAAAAAAGCAAAAAGTTAACAATTAAAATCTCGCGAATGGAGGAGGAGCACTCTGAACTATTTTACAGGGTGATGAACGACAACCTCCTCTATACCGTGACATATATCCCAACCAATTGTCATTTCACAATTTTGTGTAAAATCATTAAGTACTGGAGTACCAAGTCTCCATAAAAAAGCAAAAAGTTAACAATTAAAATCTCGCGAATGGAAGAGGGGCACTCTGGAATATTTTACAGGGTGATGGGTGACAACCTCCTCTATACCGGGACATATATCCCAACCAATTGTATTTCAAAATTTTGTGTAAAATCATTAAGTACTGGAGTACCAACCCATAAAAAAGGAAAAAGTTAACCATTAAAATCTCGCGAATGGAGGAGGGTCGCTCTGAAATATTTTACAGGGTGATGGATGGCAACCTCCTCTGTACCGTGACATATATCCTAACCAATTGTCATTTCACAATTTTGTGTGAAATCATTAAGTGCTGGAGTACCAAGTCTCCATGAAAAAGCAAAAAGTTAACCATTAAAATCTCGCGAATGGAGGAGGGGCGCTCTGAAATATTTTACAGGGTGATGGATGACAACCTCCTCTATACCGTGACATATATCCCAACCAATTGTCATTTCACAATTTTGTGTAAAATCATTAAGTACTGGAGTACCAAGTCTCCATAAAAAAAGCAAAAAGTTAAGAATTAAAATCTCGCGAATGGAAGAGGGGCACGCTGGAATATTTTACAGGGTGATGGATGATAACCTCCTATATACCGTGACATATATCCCAACCAATTGTATTTCAAAATTTTGTGTAAAATCATTAAGTACTGGAGTACCAACCCATAAAAAAGGAAAAAGTTAACCATTAAAATCTCGCGAATGGAGGAGGGTCGCTCTGAAATATTTTACAGGGTGATGGATGGCAACCTCATCTATACCGTGACATATATCCCAACCTATTGTCATTTCACAATTTTGTGTAAAATCATTAAGTACTGGAGTACCAAGTCTCCGTAAAAAAAGCTAAAAATTAACAGTTAAAATCTCGCGAATGGAGGAGGGGCGCTCTGAAATATTTTACAGGGTGATGGATGACAACCTCCTCTATACCGTCACAAATATCCCAACTTAGTCATTTCACAATTTTGCGCAAAATCATTAAGTACTGGAGTACCAACCCATAAAAAAGCAAAAAGTTACCAATTAAAATCTCGCGAATGGAAAAGGGGCACTCTGAAATATTTTACAGGGTGATGGATGACAAGCTCCTCTATACCGTGACAAATATCGTAACCAATTGTCATTTCACAATTTTGTGTAAAATCATTAAGTACTAGAGTAACAACCCATAAAAAAGCAAAAAGTTAACCATTAAAATCTCGCGAATGGAAGAGGGGCACTCTGAAATGTTTTACAGGGTGATGGATGACAACCTCCTCTATACCGTGACATATATCCCAACTTTGTCATTTCACAATTTTGTGTAAAATCATTAAGTACTGAAGTACCACGTCTCCATAAAAAAGCAAAAAGTTAACAATTAAAATCTCGCGAATGGAAGGGGGGCACTCTGAAATGTTTGACAGGGTGATGGATGACAACCTCCTCTATACCGTGACATATATCCCAACCAATTGTCATTCCACAATTTTGTGTAAAATCGTTAAGTACTGGAGTACCAAGTCTCCATAAAAAAGCAAAAAGTTAAAAATTAAAATCTCGCGAATGGAAGAGGGGCACTCTGAAATATTTTACAGGGTGATGGATGACAATATCCTCTACACCGTGACATATATCCCAACCAATTGTCGTTTTACAATTTTGTGTAAAATCATTTAGTACTGGAGTACCAAGTCTCCATAAAAAAGCAAAAAGTTAACAATTAAAATCTTGCAAATGGAAGAGGGGCACTCCGAAGTATTTTACAGGGTGATGGATGACAACCTCCTCTATACCGTGACATATATCCCAACCAACTGTCATTTCACAATTTTGTGTAAAATCATTAAGTGCTGGAGTACCAACCCATAAAAAAGCAAAAAGTTAACCATTAAAATCTCGCGAATGGAAGAGGAGCACTCTGAACTATTTTACAGGGTGATGAACGACAACCTCCTCTATACCGTGACATATATCCCAACCAATTGTCATTTCACAATTTTGTGTAAAATCATTAAGTACTGGAGTACCAAGTCTCCATAAAAAAGCAAAAAGTTAACAATTAAACTCTCACGAATGGAAGAGGGCCATTCTGAAATATTTTACAGGGTGATGTATGTCAACTTCCTCTTTACCGCGACATATATCCCAACCAATTGTCATTTCAAAATTTTGTGTAAAATCATGAAGTCCTGGAGTACCAAGTTTCCATAAAAAAAGCAACAAGTTAACAATTAAACACTCGCGAATGGAAAAGGGGCACTCTGAAATATTTTACAGGGTGATGGATGACAACCTCGTCTATACCGTGACATATATCCCAACTTTGTCATTTCACAATTTTGTGTAAAATCATTAAGTACTGGAGTACCAAGTCTCCATAAAAAAGCAAAAAGTTAACAATTAAAATCTCGCGAATGGAAGAGGGGCACTCTGGAATATTTTACAGGGTGATGGGTGACAACCTCCTCTATACCGGGACATATATCCCAACCAATTGTCATTTCACAATTTTGTGTGAAATCATTAAGTGCTGGAGTACCAAGTCTCCATGAAAAAGCAAAAAGTTAACCATTAAAATCTCGCGAATGGAGGAGGGGCGTTCTGAAATATTTTACAGGGTTATGGATGACAACCTCCTCTATACCGTGACATATATCCCAACCAATTGTCATTTCACAATTTTGTGTAAAATCATTAAGTACTGGAGTACCAAGTCTCCATAAAAAAAGCAAAAAGTTAAGAATTAAAATCTCGCGAATGGAAGAGGGGCACACTGGAATATTTTACAGGGTGATGGATGATAACCTCCTATATACCGTGACATATATCCCAACCAATTGTATTTCAAAATTTTGTGTAAAATCATTAAGTACTGGAGTACCAACCCATAAAAAAGTAAAAAGTTAACCATTAAAATCTCGCGAATGGAGGAGGGTCGCTCTGAAATATTTTACAGGGTGATGGATGGCAACCTCCTCTGTACCGTGACATATATCCTAACCAATTGTTATTTCACAATTTTGTGTAAAATCATTAAGTACTGGAGTACCAACCTATAAAAAGCAAAAAGTTAACAATTAAAATCTCGCGAATGGAAGAGGGGCACTCTGAAATATTTTACAGGGTGATGGATGACAATCTCATCTATACCGTGACATATATCCCAACCAATTGTCATTTCACAATTTTGTGTAAAATCATTAAGTACTGGAGTACCAAGTCTCCGTAAAAAAAGCTAAAAGTTAACAATTAAAATCTCGCGAATGGAAAAGGGGCACTCTGAAATATTCTACAGGGTGATGGATGACAACCTCCTTTATAACGTGACATATATCCCAACCAATTGTCATTTCACAAATTTTGCGTAAAATCATTAAGTACTGGAGTACCAACCCATAAAAAAGCAAAAAGTTAACAATTAAAATCTCGCGAATGGAAAAGGGGCACTCTGAAATATTTTACAGGGTGATGGATGACAATATCCTCTATACCGTGACATATATCCCAACCAATTGTCATTTCACAATTTTGTGTAAAATCATTAAGTACTGGAGTACCACGTCTCCATAAAAAAGCAAAAAGTTAACAATTAAACTCTCGCGAATGGAAGAGGGGCACTCAGAAATATTTTACAGGGTGATGGATAACAATCTTCTCTATACCGTTACATATATCCCAACCAATTGTCATTTCACAATTTTGTGTAATATCGTTAAGTACTGGAGTACCACGTCTCCATAAAAAAGCAAAAAGTTAACAATTAAACTCTCGCGAATGGAAGAGGGGCACTCAGAAATATTTTACAGGGTGATGGATAACAACATCCTCTATACCGTGACATACATCCCAACTTTGTCATTTCACAATTTTGTGTAAAATCATTAAGTACTGTAGTACCAAGTCTCCATAAAAAAGCAAAAAGTTAACAATTAAAATCTCGCAAATGGAAAAGGGGCACTCTGAAATAATTTACAGGATGATGAATGACAACCTCCTCTATACCGTGACATATATCCCAACCAATTGTCATTTCACAAATTTTGTGTAAAATCATTAAGTACTGGAGTACCAACCCATAAAAAAGCAAAAAGTTAACAATTAAAATCTCGCGAATGGAAAAGGGGCACTCAGAAATATTTTACAGGGTGATGGATAACAACATCGTCTATACCGTGACATACATCCCAACTGTGTTATTTCATAATTTTGTGTAAAATCATTAAGTACTGTAGTACCAAGTCTCCATAAAAAAGCAAAAAGTTAACAATTAAAATCTCGCAAATGGAAAAGGGGCACTCTGAAATATTTTACAGGATGATGGATGACAACCTCCTCTATACCGTGACATATATCCCAACCAATTGTCATTTCACAATTTTGTGTAAAATCATTAAGTACTGGAGTACCAACCCATAAAAAAGCAAAAAGTTAACCATTAAAATCTCGCGAATGGAAGAGGGGCTCTCTGAAATATTTTACAGGGTGATGGATGACAACCTTCTCTATACCGTGACATATATCCCAACATATATCCCAGAGAATGGAAGAGGGGCACTCTGAAATATTTTACAGAGTGATGGATGACAACCTTCTCTATACCGTGACATATATCCCAACCAATTGTCATTTCACAAATTTTGTGTAAAATCATTAAGTACTGGAGTACCAACCCATAAAAAAGCAAAAAGTTAACAATTAAAATCTCGCGAATGGAAAAGGGGCACTCAGAACTATCTTACAGGGTGATGGATAACAACATCCTCTATACCGTGACATACATCCCAACTGTGTTATTTCACAATTTTGTGTAAAATCATTAAGTACTGTAGTACCAAGTCTCCATAAAAAAGCAAAAAGTTAACAATTAAAATCTCGCGAATGGAAAAGGGGCACTCTGAAATATTTTACAGGGTGATGGATGACAACCTTCTCTATACCGTGACATATATCCCAACCAATTGTCATTTCACAAATTTTGTGTAAAATCATTAAGTACTGGAGTACCAACCCATAAAAAAGCAAAAAGTTAACAATTAAAATCTCGCGAATGGAAAAGGGGCACTCAGAAATATTTTACAGGGTGATGGATAACAACATCCTCTATACCGTGACATACATCCCAACTGTGTTATTTCACAATTTTGTGTAAAATCATTAAGTACTGGAGTACCAGGTCTCCATAAAAAAGCAAAAAGTTAACAATTAAACTCTCGCGAATGGAAGAGGGGCACTCAGAAATATTTTACAGGGTGTTGGATGACAATCTCCTCTATACCGTTACATATATCCCAACCAATTGTCATTTCAAAATTTTGTGTAAAATCATTAAGTACTGGAGTACCACGTCTCCATAAAAAAGCAAAAAGTTAACAATTAAACTCTCGCGAATGGAAGAGGGGCTCTCTGAAATATTTTACAGGGTGATGGTTGACAACCTTCTCTATACCGTGACATATATCCCAACATATATCCCAGCGAATGGAAGAGGGGCACTCTGAAATATTTTACAGGGTGATGAATGACAACCTCCTCTATACCGTGACATATATCCCAACCAATTGTCATTTCACAAATTTTGTGTAAAATCATTAAGTACTGGAGTACCAACCCATAAAAAAGCAAAAAGTTAACAATTAAAATCTCGCGAATGGAAAAGGGGCACTCAGAAATATTTTACAGGGTGATGGATAACAACATCGTCTATACCGTGACATACATCCCAACTGTGTTATTTCATAATTTTGTGTAAAATCATTAAGTACTGTAGTACCAAGTCTCCATAAAAAAGCAAAAAGTTAACAATTAAAATCTCGCAAATGGAAAAGGGGCACTCTGAAATATTTTACAGGATGATGGATGACAACCTCCTCTATACCGTGACATATATCCCAACCAATTGTCATTTCACAATTTTGTGTAAAATCATTAAGTACTGGAGTACCAACCCATAAAAAAGCAAAAAGTTAACCATTAAAATCTCGCGAATGGAAGAGGGGCTCTCTGAAATATTTTACAGGGTGATGGATGACAACCTTCTCTATACCGTGACATATATCCCAACATATATCCCAGAGAATGGAAGAGGGGCACTCTGAAATATTTTACAGAGTGATGGATGACAACCTTCTCTATACCGTGACATATATCCCAACCAATTGTCATTTCACAAATTTTGTGTAAAATCATTAAGTACTGAGTACCAACCCATAAAAAAGCAAAAAGTTAACAATTAAAATCTCGCGAATGGAAAAGGGGCACTCAGAACTATCTTACAGGGTGATGGATAACAACATCCTCTATACCGTGACATACATCCCAACTGTGTTATTTCACAATTTTGTGTAAAATCATTAAGTACTGTAGTACCAAGTCTCCATAAAAAAGCAAAAAGTTAACAATTAAAATCTCGCAAATGGAAAAGGGGCACTCTGAAATATTTTACAGGGTGATGGATGACAACCTTCTCTATACCGTGACATATATCCCAACCAATTGTCATTTCACAAATTTTGTGTAAAATCATTAAGTACTGGAGTACCAACCCATAAAAAAGCAAAAAGTTAACAATTAAAATCTCGCGAATGGAAAAGGGGCACTCAGAAATATTTTACAGGGTGATGGATAACAACATCCTCTATACCGTGACATACATCCCAACTGTGTTATTTCACAATTTTGTGTAAAATCATTAAGTACTGGAGTACCAGGTCTCCATAAAAAAGCAAAAAGTTAACAATTAAACTCTCGCGAATGGAAGAGGGGCACTCAGAAATATTTTACAGGGTGATGGATGACAACCTCCTCTATACCGTGACATATATCCCAACTAACTGTCATTTCACAATTTTGTGTAAAATCATTAAGTGCTGGAGTACCAACCCATAAAAAAGCAAAAAGTTAACAATTAAAATCTCGCGAATGGAGGAGGAGCACTCTGAACTATTTTACAGGGTGATGAACGACAACCTCCTCTATACCGTGACATATATCCCAACCAATTGTCATTTCACAATTTTGTGTAAAATCATTAAGTGCTGGAGTACCAACCCATAAAAAAGCAAAAAGTTAACAATTAAAATCTCGCGAATGGAGGAGGAGCACTCTGAACTATTTTACAGGGTGAT
Source organism: Sicus ferrugineus (assembly GCA_922984085.1). NCBI lineage: Eukaryota > Metazoa > Arthropoda > Insecta > Diptera > Conopidae > Sicus > Sicus ferrugineus. The sequence goes on along the minus strand of OV277348.1, from coordinate 28,560,422 downwards.
GAACGACAACCTCCTCTATACCGTGACATATATCCCAACCAATTGTCGTTTTACAATTTTGTGTAAAATCATTTAGTACTGGACTACCAAGTCTCCATAAAAAAGCAAAAAGTTAACAATTAAAATCTTGCAAATGGAAGAGGGGCACTCCGAAATATTTTACAGGGTGATGGATGACAACCTCCTCTATACCGTGACATATATCCCAACTAACTGTCATTTCACAATTTTGTGTAAAATCATTAAGTGCTGGAGTACCAACCCATAAAAAAGCAAAAAGTTAACAATTAAAATCTCGCGAATGGAGGAGGAGCACTCTGAACTATTTTACAGGGTGATGAACGACAACCTCCTCTATACCGTGACATATATCCCAACCAATTGTCATTTCACAATTTTGTGTAAAATCATTAAGTACTGGAGTACCAAGTCTCCATAAAAAAGCAAAAAGTTAACAATTAAAATCTCGCGAATGGAAGAGGGGCACTCTGGAATATTTTACAGGGTGATGGGTGACAACCTCCTCTATACCGGGACATATATCCCAACCAATTGTATTTCAAAATTTTGTGTAAAATCATTAAGTACTGGAGTACCAACCCATAAAAAAGGAAAAAGTTAACCATTAAAATCTCGCGAATGGAGGAGGGTCGCTCTGAAATATTTTACAGGGTGATGGATGGCAACCTCCTCTGTACCGTGACATATATCCTAACCAATTGTCATTTCACAATTTTGTGTGAAATCATTAAGTGCTGGAGTACCAAGTCTCCATGAAAAAGCAAAAAGTTAACCATTAAAATCTCGCGAATGGAGGAGGGGCGCTCTGAAATATTTTACAGGGTGATGGATGACAACCTCCTCTATACCGTGACATATATCCCAACCAATTGTCATTTCACAATTTTGTGTAAAATCATTAAGTACTGGAGTACCAAGTCTCCATAAAAAAAGCAAAAAGTTAAGAATTAAAATCTCGCGAATGGAAGAGGGGCACGCTGGAATATTTTACAGGGTGATGGATGATAACCTCCTATATACCGTGACATATATCCCAACCAATTGTATTTCAAAATTTTGTGTAAAATCATTAAGTACTGGAGTACCAACCCATAAAAAAGGAAAAAGTTAACCATTAAAATCTCGCGAATGGAGGAGGGTCGCTCTGAAATATTTTACAGGGTGATGGATGGCAACCTCATCTATACCGTGACATATATCCCAACCTATTGTCATTTCACAATTTTGTGTAAAATCATTAAGTACTGGAGTACCAAGTCTCCGTAAAAAAAGCTAAAAATTAACAGTTAAAATCTCGCGAATGGAGGAGGGGCGCTCTGAAATATTTTACAGGGTGATGGATGACAACCTCCTCTATACCGTCACAAATATCCTAACTTAGTCATTTCACAATTTTGCGCAAAATCATTAAGTACTGGAGTACCAACCCATAAAAAAGCAAAAAGTTACCAATTAAAATCTCGCGAATGGAAAAGGGGCACTCTGAAATATTTTACAGGGTGATGGATGACAAGCTCCTCTATACCGTGACATATATCCCAACTTTGTCATTTCACAATTTTGTGTAAAATCATTAAGTACTGAAGTACCACGTCTCCATAAAAAAGCAAAAAGTTAACAATTAAAATCTCGCGAATGGAAGGGGGGCACTCTGAAATGTTTGACAGGGTGATGGATGACAACCTCCTCTATACCGTGACATATATCCCAACCAATTGTCATTCCACAATTTTGTGTAAAATCGTTAAGTACTGGAGTACCAAGTCTCCATAAAAAAGCAAAAAGTTAAAAATTAAAATCTCGCGAATGGAAGAGGGGCACTCTGAAATATTTTACAGGGTGATGGATGACAATATCCTCTACACCGTGACATATATCCCAACCAATTGTCGTTTTACAATTTTGTGTAAAATCATTTAGTACTGGAGTACCAAGTCTCCATAAAAAAGCAAAAAGTTAACAATTAAAATCTTGCAAATGGAAGAGGGGCACTCCGAAGTATTTTACAGGGTGATGGATGACAACCTCCTCTATACCGTGACATATATCCCAACCAACTGTCATTTCACAATTTTGTGTAAAATCATTAAGTGCTGGAGTACCAACCCATAAAAAAGCAAAAAGTTAACCATTAAAATCTCGCGAATGGAAGAGGAGCACTCTGAACTATTTTACAGGGTGATGAACGACAACCTCCTCTATACCGTGACATATATCCCAACCAATTGTCATTTCACAATTTTGTGTAAAATCATTAAGTACTGGAGTACCAAGTCTCCATAAAAAAGCAAAAAGTTAACAATTAAACTCTCACGAATGGAAGAGGGCCATTCTGAAATATTTTACAGGGTGATGTATGTCAACTTCCTCTTTACCGCGACATATATCCCAACCAATTGTCATTTCAAAATTTTGTGTAAAATCATGAAGTCCTGGAGTACCAAGTTTCCATAAAAAAAGCAACAAGTTAACAATTAAACACTCGCGAATGGAAAAGGGGCACTCTGAAATATTTTACAGGGTGATGGATGACAACCTCGTCTATACCGTGACATATATCCCAACTTTGTCATTTCACAATTTTGTGTAAAATCATTAAGTACTGGAGTACCAAGTCTCCATAAAAAAGCAAAAAGTTAACAATTAAAATCTCGCGAATGGAAGAGGGGCACTCTGGAATATTTTACAGGGTGATGGGTGACAACCTCCTCTATACCGGGACATATATCCCAACCAATTGTCATTTCACAATTTTGTGTGAAATCATTAAGTGCTGGAGTACCAAGTCTCCATGAAAAAGCAAAAAGTTAACCATTAAAATCTCGCGAATGGAGGAGGGGCGTTCTGAAATATTTTACAGGGTGATGGATGACAACCTCCTCTATACCGTGACATATATCCCAACCAATTGTCATTTCACAATTTTGTGTAAAATCATTAAGTACTGGAGTACCAAGTCTCCATAAAAAAAGCAAAAAGTTAAGAATTAAAATCTCGCGAATGGAAGAGGGGCACACTGGAATATTTTACAGGGTGATGGATGATAACCTCCTATATACCGTGACATATATCCCAACCAATTGTATTTCAAAATTTTGTGTAAAATCATTAAGTACTGGAGTACCAACCCATAAAAAAGTAAAAAGTTAACCATTAAAATCTCGCGAATGGAGGAGGGTCGCTCTGAAATATTTTACAGGGTGATGGATGGCAACCTCCTCTGTACCGTGACATATATCCTAACCAATTGTTATTTCACAATTTTGTGTAAAATCATTAAGTACTGGAGTACCAACCTATAAAAAGCAAAAAGTTAACAATTAAAATCTCGCGAATGGAAGAGGGGCACTCTGAAATATTTTACAGGGTGATGGATGACAATCTCATCTATACCGTGACATATATCCCAACCAATTGTCATTTCACAATTTTGTGTAAAATCATTAAGTACTGGAGTACCAAGTCTCCGTAAAAAAAGCTAAAAGTTAACAATTAAAATCTCGCGAATGGAAAAGGGGCACTCTGAAATATTCTACAGGGTGATGGATGACAACCTCCTTTATAACGTGACATATATCCCAACCAATTGTCATTTCACAAATTTTGCGTAAAATCATTAAGTACTGGAGTACCAACCCATAAAAAAGCAAAAAGTTAACAATTAAAATCTCGCGAATGGAAAAGGGGCACTCTGAAATATTTTACAGGGTGATGGATGACAATATCCTCTATACCGTGACATATATCCCAACCAATTGTCATTTCACAATTTTGTGTAAAATCATTAAGTACTGGAGTACCACGTCTCCATAAAAAAGCAAAAAGTTAACAATTAAACTCTCGCGAATGGAAGAGGGGCACTCAGAAATATTTTACAGGGTGATGGATAACAATCTTCTCTATACCGTTACATATATCCCAACCAATTGTCATTTCACAATTTTGTGTAATATCGTTAAGTACTGGAGTACCACGTCTCCATAAAAAAGCAAAAAGTTAACAATTAAACTCTCGCGAATGGAAGAGGGGCACTCAGAAATATTTTACAGGGTGATGGATAACAACATCCTCTATACCGTGACATACATCCCAACTTTGTCATTTCACAATTTTGTGTAAAATCATTAAGTACTGTAGTACCAAGTCTCCATAAAAAAGCAAAAAGTTAACAATTAAAATCTCGCAAATGGAAAAGGGGCACTCTGAAATAATTTACAGGATGATGAATGACAACCTCCTCTATACCGTGACATATATCCCAACCAATTGTCATTTCACAAATTTTGTGTAAAATCATTAAGTACTGGAGTACCAACCCATAAAAAAGCAAAAAGTTAACAATTAAAATCTCGCGAATGGAAAAGGGGCACTCAGAAATATTTTACAGGGTGATGGATAACAACATCGTCTATACCGTGACATACATCCCAACTGTGTTATTTCATAATTTTGTGTAAAATCATTAAGTACTGTAGTACCAAGTCTCCATAAAAAAGCAAAAAGTTAACAATTAAAATCTCGCAAATGGAAAAGGGGCACTCTGAAATATTTTACAGGATGATGGATGACAACCTCCTCTATACCGTGACATATATCCCAACCAATTGTCATTTCACAATTTTGTGTAAAATCATTAAGTACTGGAGTACCAACCCATAAAAAAGCAAAAAGTTAACCATTAAAATCTCGCGAATGGAAGAGGGGCTCTCTGAAATATTTTACAGGGTGATGGATGACAACCTTCTCTATACCGTGACATATATCCCAACATATATCCCAGAGAATGGAAGAGGGGCACTCTGAAATATTTTACAGAGTGATGGATGACAACCTTCTCTATACCGTGACATATATCCCAACCAATTGTCATTTCACAAATTTTGTGTAAAATCATTAAGTACTGGAGTACCAACCCATAAAAAAGCAAAAAGTTAACAATTAAAATCTCGCGAATGGAAAAGGGGCACTCAGAACTATCTTACAGGGTGATGGATAACAACATCCTCTATACCGTGACATACATCCCAACTGTGTTATTTCACAATTTTGTGTAAAATCATTAAGTACTGTAGTACCAAGTCTCCATAAAAAAGCAAAAAGTTAACAATTAAAATCTCGCAAATGGAAAAGGGGCACTCTGAAATATTTTACAGGGTGATGGATGACAACCTTCTCTATACCGTGACATATATCCCAACCAATTGTCATTTCACAAATTTTGTGTAAAATCATTAAGTACTGGAGTACCAACCCATAAAAAAGCAAAAAGTTAACAATTAAAATCTCGCGAATGGAAAAGGGGCACTCAGAAATATTTTACAGGGTGATGGATAACAACATCCTCTATACCGTGACATACATCCCAACTGTGTTATTTCACAATTTTGTGTAAAATCATTAAGTACTGGAGTACCAGGTCTCCATAAAAAAGCAAAAAGTTAACAATTAAACTCTCGCGAATGGAAGAGGGGCACTCAGAAATATTTTACAGGGTGTTGGATGACAATCTCCTCTATACCGTTACATATATCCCAACCAATTGTCATTTCAAAATTTTGTGTAAAATCATTAAGTACTGGAGTACCACGTCTCCATAAAAAAGAAAAAAGTTAACAATTAAGCTCTCGCGAATGGAAGAGGGGCTCTCTGAAATATTTTACAGGGTGATGGTTGACAACCTTCTCTATACCGTGACATATATCCCAACATATATCCCAGCGAATGGAAGAGGGGCACTCTTAAATATTTTACAGGGTGATGAATGACAACCTCCTCTATACCGTGACATATATCCCAACCAATTGTCATTTCACAAATTTTGTGTAAAATCATTAAGTACTGGAGTACCAACCCATAAAAAAGCAAAAAGTTAACAATTAAAATCTCGCGAATGGAAAAGGGGCACTCAGAAATATTTTACAGGGTGATGGATAACAACATCGTCTATACCGTGACATACATCCCAACTGTGTTATTTCATAATTTTGTGTAAAATCATTAAGTACTGTAGTACCAAGTCTCCATAAAAAAGCAAAAAGTTAACAATTAAAATCTCGCAAATGGAAAAGGGGCACTCTGAAATATTTTACAGGATGATGGATGACAACCTCCTCTATACCGTGACATATATCCCAACCAATTGTCATTTCACAATTTTGTGTAAAATCATTAAGTACTGGAGTACCAACCCATAAAAAAGCAAAAAGTTAACCATTAAAATCTCGCGAATGGAAGAGGGGCTCTCTGAAATATTTTACAGGGTGATGGATGACAACCTTCTCTATACCGTGACATATATCCCAACATATATCCCAGAGAATGGAAGAGGGGCACTCTGAAATATTTTACAGAGTGATGGATGACAACCTTCTCTATACCGTGACATATATCCCAACCAATTGTCATTTCACAAATTTTGTGTAAAATCATTAAGTACTGGAGTACCAACCCATAAAAAAGCAAAAAGTTAACAATTAAAATCTCGCGAATGGAAAAGGGGCACTCAGAACTATCTTACAGGGTGATGGATAACAACATCCTCTATACCGTGACATACATCCCAACTGTGTTATTTCACAATTTTGTGTAAAATCATTAAGTACTGTAGTACCAAGTCTCCATAAAAAAGCAAAAAGTTAACAATTAAAATCTCGCAAATGGAAAAGGGGCACTCTGAAATATTTTACAGGGTGATGGATGACAACCTTCTCTATACCGTGACATATATCCCAACCAATTGTCATTTCACAAATTTTGTGTAAAATCATTAAGTACTGGAGTACCAACCCATAAAAAAGCAAAAAGTTAACAATTAAAATCTCGCGAATGGAAAAGGGGCACTCAGAAATATTTTACAGGGTGATGGATAACAACATCCTCTATACCGTGACATACATCCCAACTGTGTTATTTCACAATTTTGTGTAAAATCATTAAGTACTGGAGTACCAGGTCTCCATAAAAAAGCAAAAAGTTAACAATTAAACTCTCGCGAATGGAAGAGGGGCACTCAGAAATATTTTACAGGGTGTTGGATGACAATCTCCTCTATACCGTTACATATATCCCAACCAATTGTCATTTCAAAATTTTGTGTAAAATCATTAAGTACTGGAGTACCACGTCTCCATAAAAAAGCAAAAAGTTAACAATTAAACTCTCGCGAATGGAAGAGGGGCTCTCTGAAATATTTTACAGGGTGATGGTTGACAACCTTCTCTATACCGTGACATATATCCCAACCAATTTTCATTTCACAATTTTGTGTAAAATCATTAAGTACTGGAGTACCAAGTCTAAATAAAAAGAAAAAAGTTATCAATTAAACTCTCGCGAATGGAAGAGGGGCACTCTGGAATATTTTACAGGGTGATGGGTGACAACCTCCTCTATACCGGGACATATATCCCAGCCCATTGTCATTTCACAGTTTTGTGTAAAATCATTAAGTACTGGAGTACCAAGTCTCCATAAAAAAAGCAAAAAGTTAAGAATTAAAATCTCGCGAATGGAAGAGGGGCACTCTGGAATATTTTACAGGGTGATGGATGATAACCTCCTATATACCGTGACATATATCCCAACCAATTGTATTTCACAATTTTGTGTAAAATCATTAAGTACTGGAGTACCAAGTCTCCATAAAAAAGCAAAAAGTTAACAATTAAAATCTCGCGAATGGAAGAGGGCACTCTGGAATATTTTACAGGGTGATGGGTGGCAACCTCCTCTATACCGGGACATATATCCCAACCAATTGTCATTGCACAATTTTGTGTGAAATCATTAAGTGCTAGAGTACCAAGTCTCCATAAAAAAGCAAAAAGTTAACCATTAAAATCTCGTGAATGGAGGAGGGGCACTCTGAAATATTTTACAGGGTGATGGATGACAACCTCCTCTATACCGGGACATATATCCCAACCAATTGTCGTTTCAAAATTTTGTGTAAAATCATGAAGTCCTGGAGTACCAAGTCTCCATAAAAAAGCAAAAAGTTAACAATTAAAATCTCGCGAATGGAAGAGGGGCACTCTGGAATATTTTACAGGGTGATGGGTGACAACCTCCTCTATACCGGGACATATATCCCAACCAATTGTCATTTCACAATTTTGTGTGAAATCATTAAGTGCTGGAGTACCCAGTCTCCATAAAAAAGCAAAAAGTTAACAATTAAACTCTCACGAATGGAAGAGGGCCACTCTGAAATATTTTACAGGGTGATGTATGTCAACCTCCTCTATACCGGGACATATATCCCAACCAATTGTCATTTCACAATTTTGTGTGAAATCATTAAGTGCTAGAGTACCAAGTCTCCATAAAAAAGCAAAAAGTTAACAATTAAAATCTCGCGAATGGAAGAGGGGCACTCTGGAATATTTTACAGGGTGATGGGTGACAACCTCCTCTATACCGGGACATATATCCCAACCAATTGTCATTTCACAATTTTGTGTGAAATCATTAAGTGATGGAGTACCCAGTCTCCATAAAAAAGCAAAAAGTTAACAGTTAAACTCTCACGAATGGAAGAGGGCCACTCTGAAATATTTTACAGGGTGATGTATGTCAACTTCCTCTATACCGCGACATATATCCCAACCAATTGTCATTTCAAAATTTTGTGTAAAATCATGAAGTCCTGGAGTTACAAGTTTCCATAAAAAAAGCAACAAGTTAACAATTAAACACTCGCGACTGGAAAAGGGGCACTCTGAAATATTTTACAGGGTGATGGATGACAACCTCGTCTATACCGTGACATATATCCCAACTTTGTCATTTCACAATTTTGTGTAAAATCATTAAGTACTGGAGTACCAAGTCTCCATAAAAAAGCAAAAAGTTAACAATTAAAATCTCGCGAATGGAAGAGGGGCACTCTGGAATATTTTACAGGGTGATGGGTGACAACCTCCTCTATACCGGGACATATATCCCAACCAATTGTCATTTCACAATTTTGTGTGAAATCATTAAGTGCTGGAGTACCAACCCATAAAAAAGCAAAAAGTTAACAATTAAAATCTCGCGAATGGAAAAGGGGCACTCAGAAATATTTTACAGGGTGATGGATAACAACATCCTCTATACCGTGACATACATCCCAACTGTGTTATTTCACAATTTTGTGTAAAATCATTAAGTACTGTAGTACCAAGTCTCCATAAAAAAGCAAAAAGTTAACAATTAAAATCTCGCAAATGGAAAAGGGGCACTCTGAAATATTTTACAGGATGATGGATGACAACCTCCTCTATACCGTGACATATATCCTAACCAATTGTCATTTCACAATTTTGTGTAAAACCATTAAGTACTGGAGTACCAATCCATAAAAAAGCAAAAAGTTAACCATTAAAATCTCGCGAATGGAAGAGGGGCTCTCTGAAATATTTTACAGGGTGATGGATGACAACCTTCTCTAAACCGTGACATATATCCCAACATATATCCCAGAGAATGGAAGAGGGGCACTCTTAAATATTTTACAGGGTGATGGATGACAACCTTCTCTATACCGTGACATATATCCCAACCAATTCTCATTTCACAAATTTTGTGTAAAATCATTAAGTACTGGAGTACCAACCCATAAAAAAGCAAAAAGTTAACAATTAAAATCTCGCGAATGGAAAAGGGGCACTCAGAAATATCTTACAGGGTGATGGATAACAACATCCTCTATACCGTGACATACATCCCAACTGTGTTATTTCACAATTTTGTGTAAAATCATTAAGTACTGTAGTACCAAGTCTCCATAAAAAAGCAAAAAGTTAACAATTAAAATCTCGCAAATGGAAAAGGGGCACTCTGAAATATTTTACAGGATGATGGATGACAACCTCCTCTATACCGTGACATATATCCCAACCAATTGTCATTTCACAATTTTGTGTAAAATCATTAAGTACTGGAGTACCAACCCATAAAAAAGCAAAAATTTAACCATTAAAGTCTCGCGAATGGAAGAGGGGCTCTCTGAAATATTTTACAGGGTGATGGATGACAACCTTCTCTATACCGTGACATATATCCCAACATATATCCCAGAGAATGGAAGAGGGGCACTCTGAAATATTTTACAGGGTGATGGATGACAACCTTCTCTATACCGTGACATATATCCCAACCAATTGTCATTTCAAAAATTTTGTGTAAAATCATTAAGTACTGGAGTACCAACCCATAAAAAAGCAAAAAGTTAACAATTAAAATCTCGCGAATGGAAAAGGGGCACTCAGAAATATCTTACAGGGTGATGGATAACAACATCCTCTATACCGTGACATACATCCCAACTGTGTTATTTCACAATTTTGTGTAAAATCATTAAGTACTGTAGTACCAAGTCTCCATAAAAAAGCAAAAAGTTAACAATTAAAATCTCGCAAATGGAAAAGGGGCACTCTGAAATATTTTACAGGGTGATGGATGACAACCTTCTCTATACCGTGACATATATCCCAACCAATTGTCATTTCACAAATTTTGTGTAAAATCATTAAGTACTGGAGTACCAACCCATAAAAAAGCAAAAAGTTAACAATTAAAATCTCGCGAATGGAAAAGGGGCACTCAGAAATATTTTACAGGGTGATGGATAACAACATCCTCTATACCGTGACATACATCCCAACTGTGTTATTTCACAATTTTGTGTAAAATCATTAAGTACTGGAGTACCAGGTCTCCATAAAAAAGCAAAAAGTTAACAATTAAACTCTCGCGAATGGAAGAGGGGCACTCAGAAATATTTTACAGGGTGTTGGATGACAACCTCCTCTATACCGTTACATATATCCCAACCAATTGTCATTTCAAAATTTTGTGTAAAATCATTAAGTACTGGAGTACCACGTCTCCATAAAAAAGCAAAAAGTTAACAATTAAACTCTCGCGAATGGAAGAGGGGCTCTCTGAAATATTTTACAGGGTGATGGATGACAACCTTCTCTATACCGTGACATATATCCCAACATATATCCCAGCGAATGGAAGAGGGGCACTCAGAAATATTTTACAGGGTGATGGATGACAACCTTCTCTATACCGTGACATATATCCCAACCAATTTTCATTTCACAATTTTGTGTAAAATCATTAAGTACTGGAGTACCAAGTCTAAATAAAAAGAAAAAAGTTATCAATTAAACTCTCGCGAATGGAAGAGGGGCACTCTGGAATATTTTACAGGGTGATGGGTGACAACCTCCTCTATACCGGGACATATATCCCAGCCCATTGTCATTTCACAGTTTTGTGTAAAATCATTAAGTACTGGAGTACCAAGTCTCCATAAAAAAAGCAAAAAGTTAAGAATTAAAATCTCGCGAATGGAAGAGGGGCACTCTGGAATATTTTACAGGGTGATGGATGATAACCTCCTATATACCGTGACATATATCCCAACCAATTGTAGTTCACAATTTTGTGTAAAATCATTAAGTACTGGAGTACCAAGTCTCCATAAAAAAGCAAAAAGTTAACAATTAAAATCTCGCGAATGGAAGAGGGCACTCTGGAATATTTTACAGGGTGATGGGTGACAACCTCCTCTATACCGGGACATATATCCCAACCAATTGTCATTTCACAATTTTTGTGAAATCATTAAGTGCTAGAGTACCAAGTCTCCATAAAAAAGCAAAAAGTTAACAATTAAAATCTCGCAAATGGAAAAGGGGCACTCTGAAATATTTTACAGGGTGATGGATGACAACCTTCTCTATACCGTGACATATATTCCAACCAATTGTCATTTCACAAATTTTGTGTAAAATCATTAAGTACTGGAGTACCAACCCATAAAAAAGCAAAAAGTTAACAATTAAAATCTCGCGAATGGAAAAGGGGCACTCAGAAATATTTTACAGGGTGATGAATAACAACATCCTCTATACCGTGACATACATCCCAACTGTGTTATTTCACAATTTTGTGTAAAATCATTAAGTACTGGAGTACCAGGTCTCCATAAAAAAGCAAAAAGTTAACAATTAAACTCTCGCGAATGGAAGAGGGGCACTCAGAAATATTTTACAGGGTGTTGGATGACAATCTCCTCTATACCGTGACATATATCCCAACCAATTGTCATTTCAAAATTTTGTGTAAAATCATTAAGTACTGGAGTACCACGTCTCCATAAAAAAGCAAAAAGTTAACAATTAAACTCTCGCGAATGGAAGAGGGGCTCTCTGAAATATTTTACAGGGTGATGGATGACAACCTTCTCTATACCGTGACATATATCCCAACCAATTGTCATTTCAAAATTTTGTGTAAAATCATTAAGTACTGGAGTACCACGTCTCCATAAAAAAGCAAAAAGTTAACAATTAAACTCTCGCGAATGGAAGAGGGGCTCTCTGAAATATTTTACAGGGTGATGGATGACAACCTTCTCTATACCGTGACATATATCCCAACATATATCCCAGCGAATGGAAGAGGGGCTCTCTGAAATATTTTACAGGGTGATGGATGACAACCTTCTCTATACCGTGACATATATCCCAACCAATTTTCATTTCACAATTTTGTGTAAAATCATTAAGTACTGGAGTACCAAGTCTAAATAAAAAGAAAAAAGTTATCAATTAAACTCTCGCGAATGGAAGAGGGGCACTCTGGAATATTTTACAGGGTGATGGGTGACAACCTCCTCTATACCGGGACATATATCCCAACCCATTGTCATTTCACAGTTTTGTGTAAAATCATTAAGTACTGGAGTACCAAGTCTCCATAAAAAAAGCAAAAAGTTAAGAATTAAAATCTCGCGAATGGAAGAGGGGCACTCTGGAATATTTTACAGGGTGATGGATGATAACCTCCTATATACCGTGACATATATCCCAACCAATTGTATTTCACAATTTTGTGTAAAATCATTAAGTACTGGAGTACCAAGTCTCCATAAAAAAGCAAAAAGTTAACAATTAAAATCTCGCGAATGGAAGAGGGCACTCTGGAATATTTTACAGGGTGATGGGTGACAACCTCCTCTATACCGGGACATATATCCCAACCAATTGTCATTTCACAATTTTGTGTGAAATCATTAAGTGCTAGAGTACCAAGTCTCCATAAAAAAGCAAAAAGTTAACCATTAAAATCTCGCGAATGGAGGAGGGGCACTCTGAAATATTTTACAGGGTGATGGATGACAACCTCCTCTATACCGTGACATATATCCCAGCACATTGTCATTTCACAGTTTTGTGTAAAATCATTAAGTACTGGAGTACCAAGTCTCCATAAAAAAAGCAAAAAGTTAAGAATTAAAATCTCGCGAATGGAAGAGGGGCACTCTGGAATATTTTACAGGGTGATGGATGATAACCTCCTATATACCGTGACATATATCCCAACCAATTGTATTTCACAATTTTGTGTAAAATCATTAAGTACTGGAGTACCAAGTCTCCATAAAAAAGCAAAAAGTTAACAATTAAAATCTCGCGAATGGAAGAGGGGCACTCTGGAATATTTTACAGGGTGATGGGTGACAACCTCCTCTATACCGGGACATATATCCCAACCAATTGTCATTTCACAATTTTGTGTGAAATCATTAAGTGCTGGAGTACCAAGTCTCCATAAAAAAGCAAAAAGTTAACAATTAAACTCTCACGAATGGAAGAGGGCCACTCTGAAATATTTTACAGGGTGATGTATGTCAACTTCCTCTATACCGCGACATATATCCCAACCAATTGTCATTTCAAAATTTTGTGTAAAATCATGAAGTCCTGGAGTTACAAGTTTCCATAAAAAAAGCAACAAGTTAACAATTAAACACTCGCGAATGGAAAAGGGGCACTCTGAAATATTTTACAGGGTGATGGATGACAACCTCGTCTATACCGTGACATATATCCCAACTTTGTCATTTCACAATTTTGTGTAAAATCATTAAGTACTGGAGTACCAAGTCTCCATAAAAAAGCAAAAAGTTAACAATTAAAATCTCGCGAATGGAAGAGGGACACTCTGGAATATTTTACAGGGTGATGGGTGACAACCTGCTCTATACCGGGACATATATCCCAACCAATTGTCATTTCACAATTTTGTGTGAAATCATTAAGTGCTGGAGTACCAAGTCTCCATAAAAAAGCAAAAAGTTAACAATTAAAATCTCGCGAATGGAAAAGGGGCACTCTGAAATATTTTACAGGGTGATGGATGACAATCTTCTCTATACCGTTACATATATCCCAACCAATTGTCATTTCACAATTTTGTGTAATATCATTAAGTACTGGAGTACCACGTCTCCATAAAAAAGCAAAAAGTTAACAATTAAACTCTCGCGAATGGAAGAGGGGCACTCAGAAATATTTTACAGGGTGATGGATAACAACATCCTCTATACCGTGACATACATCCCAACTGTGTTATTTCACAATTTTGTGTAAAATCATTAAGTACTGTAGTACCAAGTCTCCATAAAAAAGCAAAAAGTTAACAATTAAAATCTCGCAAATGGAAAAGGGGCACTCTGAAATATTTTACAGGATGATGAATGACAACCTCCTCTATACCGTGACATATATCCCAACCAATTGTCATTTCACAAATTTTGTGTAAAATCATTAAGTACTGGAGTACCAACCCATAAAAAAGCAAAAAGTTAACAATTAAAATCTCGCGAATGGAAAAGGGGCACTCAGAAATATTTTACAGGGTGATGGATAACAACATCCTCTATACCGTGACATACATCCCAACTGTGTTATTTCACAATTTTGTGTAAAATCATTAAGTAGTACCAAGTCTCCATAAAAAAGCAAAAAGTTAACAATTAAAATCTCGCAAATGGAAAAGGGGCACTCTGAAATATTTTACAGGATAATGGATGTCAACCTCCTCTATACCGTGACATATATCTCAACCAATTGTCATTTCACAATTTTGTGTAAAATCATTAAGTACTGGAGTACCAACCCATAAAAAAGCAAAAAGTTAACCATTAAAATCTCGCGAATGGAAGAGGGGCTCTCTGAAATATTTTACAGGGTGATGGATGACAACCTTCTCTATACCGTGACATATATCCCAACATATATCCCAGAGAATGGAAGAGGGGCACTCTGAAATATTTTACAGGGTGATGGATGACAACCTTCTCTATACCGTGACATATATCCCAACCAATTGTCATTTTACAAATTTTGTGTAAAATCATTAAGTACTGGAGTACCAACCCATAAAAAAGCAAAAAGTTAACAATTAAAATCTCGCGAATGGAAAAGGGGCACTCAGAAATATTTTACAGGGTGATGGATAACAACATCCTCTATACCGTGGCATACATCCCAACTGTGTTATTTCACAATTTTGTGTAAAATCATTAAGTAGTACCAAGTCTCCATAAAAAAGCAAAAAGTTAACAATTAAAATCTCGCAAATGGAAAAGGTGCATTCTGAAATATTTTACAGGATAATGGATGACAACCTCCTCTATACCGTGACATATATCTCAACCAATTGTCATTTCACAATTTTGTGTAAAATCATTAAGTACTGGAGTACCAACCCATAAAAAAGCAAAAAGTTAACCATTAAAATCTCGCGAATGGAAGAGGGGCTCTCTGAAATATTTTACAGGGTGATGGATGACAACCTTCTCTATACGGTGACATATATCCCAACATATATCCCAGAGAATGGAAGAGGGGCACTCTGAAATATTTTACAGGGTGATGGATGACAACCTTCTCTATACCGTGACATATATCCCAACCAATTGTCATTTCACAAATTTTGTGTAAAATCATTAAGTACTGGAGTACCAACCCATAAAAAAGCAAAAAGTTAACAATTAAAATCTCGCGAATGGAAAAGGGGCACTCAGAAATATCTTACAGGGTGATGGATAACAACATCCTCTATACCGTGACATACATCCCAACTGTGTTATTTCACAATTTTGTGTAAAATCATTAAGTACTGTAGTACCAAGTCTCCATAAAAAAGCAAAAAGTTAACAATTAAAATCTCGCAAATGGAAAAGGGGCACTCTGAAATATTTTACAGGGTGATGGATGACAACCTTCTCTATACCGTGACATATATCCCAACCAATTGTCATTTCACAAATTATGTGTAAAATCATTAAGTACTGGAGTACCAACCCATAAAAAAGCAAAAAGTTAACAATTAAAATCTCGCGAATGGAAAAGGGGCACTCAGAAATATTTTACAGGGTGATGGATAACAACATCCTCTATACCGTGACATACATCCCAACTGTGTTATTTCACAATTTTGTGTAAAATCATTAAGTACTGGAGTACCACGTCTCCATAAAAAAGCAAAAAGTTAACCATTAAAATCTCGCGAATGGAAGAGGGGCTCTCTGAAATATTTTACAGGGTGATGGATGACAACCTTCTCTATACCGTGACATACATCCCAACTGTGTTATTTCACAATTTTGTGTAAAATCATTAAGTACTGGAGTACCACGTCTCCATAAAAAAGCAAAAAGTTAACAATTAAAATCTCGCAAATGGAAAAGGGGCACTCTGAAATATTTTACAGGGTGATGGATGACAACCTTCTCTATACCGTGACATATATCCCAACCAATTGTCATTTCACAAATTATGTGTAAAATCATTAAGTACTGGAGTACCAACCCATAAAAAAGCAAAAAGTTAACAATTAAAATCTCGCGAATGGAAAAGGGGCACTCAGAAATATTTTACAGGGTGATGGATAACAACATCCTCTATACCGTGACATACATCCCAACTGTGTTATTTCACAATTTTGTGTAAAATCATTAAGTACTAGAGTACCACGTCTCCATAAAAAAGCAAAAAGTTAACCATTAAAATCTCGCGAATGGAAGAGGGGCTCTCTGAAATATTTTACAGGGTGATGGATGTCAACCTTCTCTATACCGTGACATATATCCCAACATATATCCCAGAGAATGGAAGAGGGGCACTCTGAAATATTTTACAGGGTGATGGATGACAACCTTTTCTATACCGTGACATATATCCCAACCAATTGTCATTTCACAAATTTTGTGTAAAATCATTAAGTACTAGAGTACCAACCCATAAAAAAGCAAAAAGTTAACAATTAAAATCTCGCGAATGGAAAAGGGGCACTCAGAAATATTTTACAGGGTGATGGATAACAACATCCTCTATACCGTGACATACATCCCAACTGTGTTATTTCACAATTTTGTGTAAAATCATTGAGTACTGGAGTACCAGGTCTCCATAAAAAAGCAAAAAGTTAACAATTAAACTCTCGCGAATGGAAGAGGGGCACTCAGAAATATTTTACAGGGTGTTGGATGACAATCTCCTCTATACCGTTACATATATCCCAACCAATTGTCATTTCAAAATTTTGTGTAAAATCATTAAGTACTGGAGTACCACGTCTCCATAAAAAAGCAAAAAGTTAACAATTAAACTCTCGCGAATGGAAGAGGGGCTCTCTGAAATATTTTACAGGGTGATGGATGACAACCTTCTCTATACCGTGACATATATCCCAACATATATCCCAGCGAATGGAAGAGGGGCACTCTGAAATATTTTACAGGGTGATGGATGACAACCTTCTCTATACCGTGACATATATCCCAACCAATTTTCATTTCACAATTTTGTGTAAAATCATTAAGTACTGGAGTACCAAGTCTAAATAAAAAGAAAAAAGTTATCAATTAAACTCTCGCGAATGGAAGAGGGGCACTCTGGAATATTTTACAGGGTGATGGGTGACAACCTCCTCTATACCGTGACATACATCCCAACTGTGTTATTTCACAATTTTGTGTAAAATCATTAAGTACTGGAGTACCACGTCTCCATAAAAAAGCAAAAATTAACCATTAAAATCTCGCGAATGGAAGAGGGGCTCTCTGAAATATTTTACAGGGTGATGGATGACAACCTTCTCTATACCGTGACATATATCCCAACATATATCCCAGAGAATGGAAGAGGGGCACTCTGAAATATTTTACAGGGTGATGGATGACAACCTTTTCTATACCGTGACATATATCCCAACCAATTGTCATTTCACAAATTTTGTGTAAAATCATTAAGTACTGGAGTACCAACCCATAAAAAAGCAAAAAGTTAATTAAAATCTCGCGAATGGAAAAGGGGCACTCAGAAATATCTTACAGGGTGATGGATAACAACATCCTCTATACCGTGACATACATCCCAACGGTGTTATTTCACAATTTTGTGTAAAATCATTAAGTACTGTAGTACCAAGTCTCCATAAAAAAGCAAAAAGTTAACAATTAAAATCTCGCAAAAGGAAAAGGGGCACTCTGAAATATTTTACAGGGTGATGGATGACAACCTTCTCTATACCGTGACATATATCCCAACATATATCCCAGAGAATGGAAGAGGGGCACTCTGAAATATTTTACAGGGTGATGGATGACAACCTTTTCTATACCGTGACATATATCCCAACCAATTGTCATTTCACAAATTTTGTGTAAAATCATTAAGTACTGGAGTACCAACCCATAAAAAAGCAAAAAGTTAACAATTAAAATCTCGCGAATGGAAGAGGGGCACTCTGAAATATTTTACAGGGTGATGGATGACAACCTTCTCTATACCGTGACATATATCCCAACCAATTGTCATTTCACAAATTTTGTGTAAAATCATTAAGTACTAGAGTACCAACCCATAAAAAAGCAAAAAGTTAACAATTAAAATCTCGCGAATGGAAAAGGGGCACTCAGAAATATTTTACAGGGTGATGGATAACAACATCCTCTATACCGTGACATACATCCCAACTGTGTTATTTCACAATTTTGTGTAAAATCATTAAGTAGTACCAAGTCTCCATAAAAAAGCAAAAAGTTAACAATTAAAATCTCGCAAATGGAAAAGGGGCACTCTGAAATATTTTACAGGATAATGGATGACAACCTCCTCTATACCGTGACATATATCTCAACCAATTGTCATTTCACAATTTTGTATAAAATCATTAAGTACTGGAGTACCAACCCATAAAAAAGCAAAAAGTTAACCATTAAAATATCGCGAATGGAAGAGGGGCTCTCTGAAATATTTTACAGGGTGATGGATGACAACCTTCTCTATACCGTGACATATATCCCAACATATATCCCAGAGAATGGAAGAGGGGCACTCTGAAATATTTTACAGGGTGATGGATGACAACCTTCTCTATACCGTGACATATGTCCCAACCAATTGTCATTTCACAAATTTTGTGTAAAATCATTAAGTACTGGAGTACCAACCCATAAAAAAGCAAAAAGTTAACAATTAAAGTCTCGCGAATGGAAAAGGGGCACTCAGAAATATCTTACAGGGTGATGGATAACAACATCCTCTATACCGTGACATACATCCCAACTGTGTTATTTCACAATTTTGTGTAAAATCATTAAGTACTGTAGTACCAAGTCTCCATAAAAAAGCAAAAAGTTAACAATTAAAATCTCGCAAATGGAAAAGGGGCACTCTGAAATATTTTACAGGGTGATGGATGACAACCTTCTCTATACCGTGACATATATCCCAACCAATTGTCATTTCACAAATTTTGTGTAAAATCATTAAGTACTGGAGTACCAACCCATAAAAAAGCAAAAAGTTAACAATTAAAATCTCGCGAATGGAAAAGGGGCACTCAGAAATATTTTACAGGGTGATGGATAACAACATCCTCTATACCGTGACATACATCCCAACTGTGTTATTTCACAATTTTGTGTAAAATCATTAAGTACTGGAGTACCAGGTCTCCATAAAAAAGCAAAAAGTTAACAATTAAACTCTCGCGAATGGAAGAGGGGCACTCAGAAATATTTTACAGGGTGTTGGATGACAATCTCCTCTATACCGTTACATATATCCCAACCAATTGTCATTTCAAAATTTTGTGTAAAATCATTAAGTACTGGAGTACCACGTCTCCATAAAAAAAGCAAAAAGTTAAGAATTAAAATCTCGCGAATGGAAGAGGGGCACTCTGGAATATTTTACAGGGTGATGGATGACAACCTTCTCTATACCGTGACATATATCCCAACATATATCCCAGCGAATGGAAAAGGGGCACTCTGGAATATTTTACAGGGTGATGGGTGACAACCTCCTCTATACCGGGACATATATCCCAGCCCATTGTCATTTCACAGTTTTGTGTAAAATCATTAAGTACTGGAGTACCAAGTCTCCATAAAAAAAGCAAAAAGTTAAGAATTAAAATCTCGCGAATGGAAGAGGGGCACTCTGGAATATTTTACAGGGTGATGGATGATAACCTCCTATATACCGTGACATATATCCCAACCAATTGTATTTCACAATTTTGTGTAAAATCATTAAGTACTGGAGTACCAAGTCTCCATAAAAAAGCAAAAAGTTAAGAATTAAAATCTCGCGAATGGAAGAGGGGCATTCTGGAATATTTTACAGGGTGATGGATGATAACCTCCTATATACCGTGACATATATCCCAACCAATTGTATTTCACAATTTTGTGTAAAATCATTAAGTACTGGAGTACCAAGTCTCCATAAAAAAGCAAAAAGTTAAGAATTAAAATCTCGCGAATGGAAGAGGGGCACTCTGGAATATTTTACAGGGTGATGGATGACAACCTTCTCTATACCGTGACATATATCCCAACCAATTTTCATTTCACAATTTTGTGTAAAATCATTAAGTACTGGAGTACCAAGTCTAAATAAAAAGAAAAAAGTTATCAATTAAACTCTCGCGAATGGAAGAGGGGCACTCTGGAATATTTTACAGGGTGATGGGTGACAACCTCCTCTATACCGGGACATATATCCCAGCCCATTGTCATTTCACAGTTTTGTGTAAAATCATTAAGTACTGGAGTACCAAGTCTCCATAAAAAAAGCAAAAAGTTAAGAATTAAAATCTCGCGAATGGAAGAGGGGCACTCTGGAATATTTTACAGGGTGATGGATGATAACCTCCTATATACCGTGACATATATCCCAACCAATTGTATTTCACAATTTTGTGTAAAATCATTAAGTACTGGAGTACCAAGTCTCCATAAAAAAGCAAAAAGTTAACAATTAAAATCTCGCGAATGGAAGAGGGCACTCTGGAATATTTTACAGGGTGATGGGTGACAACCTCCTCTATACCGGGACATATATCCCAACCAATTGTCATTTCACAATTTTGTGTGAAATCATTAAGTGCTAGAGTACCAAGTCTCCATAAAAAAGCAAAAAGTTAACAATTAAAATCTCGCAAATGGAAAAGGGGCACTCTGAAATATTTTACAGGGTGATGGATGACAACCTTCTCTACACCGTGACATATATTCCAACCAATTGTCATTTCACAAATTTTGTGTAAAATCATTAAGTACTGGAGTACCAACCCATAAAAAAGCAAAAAGTTAACAATTAAAATCTCGCGAATGGAAAAGGGGCACTCAGAAATATTTTACAGGGTGATGAATAACAACATCCTCTATACCGTGACATACATCCCAACTGTGTTATTTCACAATTTTGTGTAAAATCATTAAGTACTGGAGTACCAGGTCTCCATAAAAAAGCAAAAAGTTAACAATTAAACTCTCGCGAATGGAAGAGGGGCACTCAGAAATATTTTACAGGGTGTTGGATGACAATCTCCTCTATACCGTTACATATATCCCAACCAATTGTCATTTCAAAATTTTGTGTAAAATCATTAAGTACTGGAGTACCACGTCTCCATAAAAAAGCAAAAAGTTAACAATTAAACTCTCGCGAATGGAAGAGGGGCTCTCTGAAATATTTTACAGGGTGATGGATGACAACCTTCTCTATACCGTGACATATATCCCAACATATATCCCAGCGAATGGAAGAGGGGCTCTCTGAAATATTTTACAGGGTGATGGATGACAACCTTCTCTATACCGTGACATATATCCCAACCAATTTTCATTTCACAATTTTGTGTAAAATCATTAAGTACTGGAGTACCAAGTCTAAATAAAAAGAAAAAAGTTATCAATTAAACTCTCGCAAATGGAAAAGGGGCACTCTGGAATTTTACAGGATGATGGGTGACAACCTCCTCTATACCGGGACATATATCCCAACCAATTGTCATTTCACAATTTTGTGTAAAATCATTAAGTACTGGAGTACCAAGTCTCCATAAAAAAAGCAAAAAGTTAAGAATTAAAATCTCGCGAATGGAAGAGGGGCACTCTGGAATATTTTACAGGGTGATGGATGATAACCTCCTATATACCGTGACATATATCCCAACCAATTGTATTTCACAATTTTGTGTAAAATCATTAAGTACTGGAGTACCAAGTCTCCATAAAAAAGCAAAAAGTTAACAATTAAAATATCGCGAATGGAAGAGGGCACTCTGGAATATTTTACAGGGTGATGGGTGACAACCTCCTCTATACCGGGACATATATCCCAACCAATTGTCATTTCACAATTTTGTGTGAAATCATTAAGTGCTAGAGTACCAAGTCTCCATAAAAAAGCAAAAAGTTAACCATTAAAATCTCGCGAATGGAGGAGGGGCACTCTGAAATATTTTACAGGGTGATGGATGACAACCTCCTCTATACCGTGACATATATCCCAGCACATTGTCATTTCACAGTTTTGTGTAAAATCATTAAGTACTGGAGTACCAAGTCTCCATAAAAAAAGCAAAAAGCTAAGAATTAAAATCTCGCGAATGGAAGAGGGGCACTCTGGAATATTTTACAGGGTGATGGATGATAACCTCCTATATACCGTGACATATATCCCAACCAATTGTATTTCACAATTTTGTGTAAAATCATTAAGTACTGGAGTACCAAGTCTCCATAAAAAAGCAAAAAGTTAACAATTAAAATCTCGCGAATGGAAGAGGGGCACTCTGGAATATTTTACAGGGTGATGGGTGACAACCTCCTCTATACCGGGACATATATCCCAACCAATTGTCATTTCACAATTTTGTGTGAAATCATTAAGTGCTGGAGTACCAAGTCTCCATAAAAAAGCAAAAAGTTAACAATTAAACTCTCACGAATGGAAGAGGGCCACTCTGAAATATTTTACAGGGTGATGTATGTCAACTTCCTCTATACCGCGACATATATCCCAACCAATTGTCATTTCAAAATTTTGTGTAAAATCATGAAGTCCTGGAGTTACAAGTTTCCATAAAAAAAGCAACAAGTTAACAATTAAACACTCGCGAATGGAAAAGGGGCACTCTGAAATATTTTACAGGGTGATGGATGACAACCTCGTCTATACCGTGACATATATCCCAACTTTGTCATTTCACAATTTTGTGTAAAATCATTAAGTACTGGAGTACCAAGTCTCCATAAAAAAGCAAAAAGTTAACAATTAAAATCTCGCGAATGGAAGAGGGACACTCTGGAATATTTTACAGGGTGATGGGTGACAACCTGCTCTATACCGGGACATATATCCCAACCAATTGTCATTTCACAATTTTGTGTGAAATCATTAAGTGCTGGAGTACCAAGTCTCCATAAAAAAGCAAAAAGTTAACAATTAAAATCTCGCGAATGGAAAAGGGGCACTCTGAAATATTTTACAGGGTGATGGATGACAATCTTCTCTATACCGTTACATATATCCCAACCAATTGTCATTTCACAATTTTGTGTAATATCATTAAGTACTGGAGTACCACGTCTCCATAAAAAAGCAAAAAGTTAACAATTAAACTCTCGCGAATGGAAGAGGGGCACTCAGAAATATTTTACAGGGTGATGGATAACAACATCCTCTATACCGTGACATACATCCCAACTGTGTTATTTCACAATTTTGTGTAAAATCATTAAGTACTGTAGTACCAAGTCTCCATAAAAAAGCAAAAAGTTAACAATTAAAATCTCGCAAATGGAAAAGGGACACTCTGAAATATTTTACAGGATGATGAATGACAACCTCCTCTATACCGTGACATATATCCCAACCAATTGTCATTTCACAAATTTTGTGTAAAATCATTAAGTACTGGAGTACCAACCCATAAAAAAGCAAAAAGTTAACAATTAAAATCTCGCGAATGGAAAAGGGGCACTCAGAAATATTTTACAGGGTGATGGATAACAACATCCTCTATACCGTGACATACATCCCAACTGTGTTATTTCACAATTTTGTGTAAAATCATTAAGTAGTACCAAGTCTCCATAAAAAAGCAAAAAGTTAACAATTAAAATCTCGCAAATGGAAAAGGGGCACTCTGAAATATTTTACAGGATAATGGATGTCAACCTCCTCTATACCGTGACATATATCTCAACCAATTGTCATTTCACAATTTTGTGTAAAATCATTAAGTACTGGAGTACCAACCCATAAAAAAGCAAAAAGTTAACCATTAAAATCTCGCGAATGGAAGAGGGGCTCTCTGAAATATTTTACAGGGTGATGGATGACAACCTTCTCTATACCGTGACATATATCCCAACATATATCCCAGAGAATGGAAGAGGGGCACTCTGAAATATTTTACAGGGTGATGGATGACAACCTTCTCTATACCGTGACATATATCCCAACCAATTGTCATTTCACAAATTTTGTGTAAAATCATTAAGTACTGGAGTACCAACCCATAAAAAAGCAAAAAGTTAACAATTAAAATCTCGCGAATGGAAAAGGGGCACTCAGAAATATTTTACAGGGTGATGGATAACAACATCCTCTATACCGTGGCATACATCCCAACTGTGTTATTTCACAATTTTGTGTAAAATCATTAAGTAGTACCAAGTCTCCATAAAAAAGCAAAAAGTTAACAATTAAAATCTCGCAAATGGAAAAGGTGCATTCTGAAATATTTTACAGGATAATGGATGACAGCCTCCTCTATACCGTGACATATATCTCAACCAATTGTCATTTCACAATTTTGTGTAAAATCATTAAGTACTGGAGTACCAACCCATAAAAAAGCAAAAAGTTAACCATTAAAATCTCGCGAATGGAAGAGGGGCTCTCTGAAATATTTTACAGGGTGATGGATGACAACCTTCTCTATACGGTGACATATATCCCAACATATATCCCAGAGAATGGAAGAGGGGCACTCTGAAATATTTTACAGGGTGATGGATGACAACCTTCTCTATACCGTGACATATATCCCAACCAATTGTCATTTCACAAATTTTGTGTAAAATCATTAAGTACTGGAGTACCAACCCATAAAAAAGCAAAAAGTTAACAATTAAAATCTCGCGAATGGAAAAGGGGCACTCAGAAATATCTTACAGGGTGATGGATAACAACATCCTCTATATCGTGACATACATCCCAACTGTGTTATTTCACAATTTTGTGTAAAATCATTAAGTACTGTAGTACCAAGTCTCCATAAAAAAGCAAAAAGTTAACAATTAAAATCTCGCAAATGGAAAAGGGGCACTCTGAAATATTTTACAGGGTGATGGATGACAACCTTCTCTATACCGTGACATATATCCCAACCAATTGTCATTTCACAAATTATGTGTAAAATCATTAAGTACTGGAGTACCAACCCACAAAAAAGCAAAAAGTTAACAATTAAAATCTCGCGAATGGAAAAGGGGCACTCAGAAATATTTTACAGGGTGATGGATAACAACATCCTCTATACCGTGACATACATCCCAACTGTGTTATTTCACAATTTTGTGTAAAATCATTAAGTACTGGAGTACCACGTCTCCATAAAAAAGCAAAAAGTTAACCATTAAAATCTCGCGAATGGAAGAGGGGCTCTCTGAAATATTTTACAGGGTGATGGATGACAACCTTCTCTATACCGTGACATACATCCCAACTGTGTTATTTCACAATTTTGTGTAAAATCATTAAGTACTGGAGTACCACGTCTCCATAAAAAAGCAAAAAGTTAACAATTAAAATCTCGCAAATGGAAAAGGGGCACTCTGAAATATTTTACAGGGTGATGGATGACAACCTTCTCTATACCGTGACATATATCCCAACCAATTGTCATTTCACAAATTATGTGTAAAATCATTAAGTACTGGAGTACCAACCCATAAAAAAGCAAAAAGTTAACAATTAAAATCTCGCGAATGGAAAAGGGGCACTCAGAAATATTTTACAGGGTGATGGATAACAACATCCTCTATACCGTGACATACATCCCAACTGTGTTATTTCACAATTTTGTGTAAAATCATTAAATACTGGAGTACCACGTCTCCATAAAAAAGCAAAAAGTTAACCATTAAAATCTCGCGAATGGAAGAGGGGCTCTCTGAAATATTTTACAGGGTGATGGATGTCAACCTTCTCCATACCGTGACATATATCCCAACATATATCCCAGAGAATGGAAGAGGGGCACTCTGAAATATTTTACAGGGTGATGGATGACAACCTTTTCTATACCGTGACATATATCCCAACCAATTGTCATTTCACAAATTTTGTGTAAAATCATTAAGTACTAGAGTACCAACCCATAAAAAAGCAAAAAGTTAACAATTAAAATCTCGCGAATGGAAAAGGGGCACTCAGAAATATTTTACAGGGTGATGGATAACAACATCCTCTATACCGTGACATACATCCCAACTGTGTTATTTCACAATTTTGTGTAAAATCATTGAGTACTGGAGTACCAGGTCTCCATAAAAAAGCAAAAAGTTAACAATTAAACTCTCGCGAATGGAAGAGGGGCACTCAGAAATATTTTACAGGGTGTTGGATGACAATCTCCTCTATACCGTTACATATATCCCAACCAATTGTCATTTCAAAATTTTGTGTAAAATCATTAAGTACTGGAGTACCACGTCTCCATAAAAAAGCAAAAAGTTAACAATTAAACTCTCGCGAATGGAAGAGGGGCTCTCTGAAATATTTTACAGGGTGATGGATGACAATCTTCTCTATACCGTGACATATATCCCAACATATATCCCAGCGAATGGAAGAGGGGCACTCTGAAATATTTTACAGGGTGATGGATGACAACCTTCTCTATACCGTGACATATATCCCAACCAATTGTCATTTCACAAATTTTGTGTAAAATCATTAAGTACTAGAGTACCAACCCATAAAAAAGCAAAAAGTTAACAATTAAAATCTCGCGAATGGAAAAGGGGCACTCAGAAATATTTTACAGGGTGATGGATAACAACATCCTCTATACCGTGACATACATCCCAACTGTGTTATTTCACAATTTTGTGTAAAATCATTGAGTACTGGAGTACCAGGTCTCCATAAAAAAGCAAAAAGTTAACAATTAAACTCTCGCGAATAGAAGAGGGGCACTCAGAAATATTTTACAGGGTGTTGGATGACAATCTCCTCTATACCGTTACATATATCCCAACCAATTGTCATTTCAAAATTTTGTGTAAAATCATTAAGTACTGGAGTACCACGTCTCCATAAAAAAGCAAAAAGTTAACAATTAAACTCTCGCGAATGGAAGAGGGGCTCTCTGAAATATTTTACAGGGTGATGGATGACAACCTTCTCTATACCGTGACATATATCCCAACATATATCCCAGCGAATGGAAGGGGGGCACTCTGAAATATTTTACAGGGTGATGGATGACAACCTTCTCTATACCGTGACATATATCCCAACCAATTTTCATTTCACAATTTTGTGTAAAATCATTAAGTACTGGAGTACCAAGTCTAAATAAAAAGAAAAAAGTTATCAATTAAACTCTCGCGAATGGAAGAGGGGCACTCTGGAATATTTTACAGGGTGATGGGTGACAACCTCCTCTATACCGTGACATACATCCCAACTGTGTTATTTCACAATTTTGTGTAAAATCATTAAGTACTGGAGTACCACGTCTCCATAAAAAAGCAAAAAGTTAACCATTAAAATCTCGCGAATGGAAGAGGGGCTCTCTGAAATATTTTACAGGGTGATGGATGACAACCTTCTCTATACCGTGACATATATCCCAATATATATCCCAGAGAATGGAAGAGGGGCACTCTGAAATATTTTACAGGGTGATGGATGACAACCTTTTCTATACCGTGACATATATCCCAACCAATTGTCATTTCACAAATTTTGTGTAAAATCATTAAGTACTGGAGTACCAACCCATAAAAAAGCAAAAAGTTAATTAAAATCTCGCGAATGGAAAAGGGGCACTCAGAAATATCTTACAGGGTGATGGATAACAACATCCTCTATACCGTGACATACATCCCAACTGTGTTATTTCACAATTTTGTGTAAAATCATTAAGTACTGTAGTACCAAGTCTCCATAAAAAAGCAAAAAGTTAACAATTAAAATCTCGCAAAAGGAAAAGGGGCACTCTGAAATATTTTACAGGGTGATGGATGACAACCTTCTCTATACCGTGACATATATCCCAACATATATCCCAGAGAATGGAAGAGGGGCACTCTGAAATATTTTACAGGGTGATGGATGACAACCTTTTCTATACCGTGACATATATCCCAACCAATTGTCATTTCACAAATTTTGTGTAAAATCATTAAGTACTGGAGTACCAACCCATAAAAAAGCAAAAAGTTAACAATTAAAATCTCGCGAATGGAAGAGGGGCACTCTGAAATATTTTACAGGGTGATGGATGACAACCTTCTCTATACCGTGACATATATCCCAACCAATTGTCATTTCACAAATTTTGTGTAAAATCATTAAGTACTAGAGTACCAACCCATAAAAAAGCAAAAAGTTAAGAATTAAAATCTCGCGAATGGAAGAGGGGCACTCTGGAATATTTTACAGGGTGATGGATGATAACCTCCTATATACCGTGACATATATCCCAACCAATTGTATTTCACAATTTTGTGTAAAATCATTAAGTACTGGAGTACCAAGTAAAGTACTGGAGTACCAATAAAAAAGCAAAAAGTTAAGAATTAAAATCTCGCGAATGGAAGAGGGGCACTCTGGAATATTTTACAGGGTGATGGGTGACAACCTCCTCTATACCGGGACATATATCCCAACCAATTGTCATTTCACAATTTTGTGTGAAATCATTAAGTGCTGGAGTACCAAGTCTCCATAAAAAAGCAAAAAGTTAACAATTAAAATCTCGCGAATGGAGGAGGGGCACTCTGAAATATTTTACAGGGTGATGGATGACAACCTCCTCTATACCGTGACATATATCCCAGCACATTGTCATTTCACAGTTTTGTGTAAAATCATTAAGTACTGGAGTACCAAGTCTCCATAAAAAAAGCAAAAAGTTAAGAATTAAAATTTCGCGAATGGAAGAGGGGCACTCTGGAATATTTTACAGGGTGATGGATGATAACCTCCTATATACCGTGACATATATCCCAACTTTGTCATTTCACAATTTTGTGTAAAATCATTAAGTACTGGAGTACCAAGTCTCCATAAAAAAAGCAAAAAGTTAAGAATTAAAATTTCGCGAATGGAAGAGGGGCACTCTGGAATATTTTACAGGGTGATGGATGATAACCTCCTATATACCGTGACATATATCCCAACTTTGTCATTTCACAATTTTGTGTAAAATCATGAAGTCCTGGAGTTACAAGTTTCCATAAAAAAAGCAACAAGTTAACAATTAAACACTCGCGAATGGAAAAGGGGCACTCTGAAATATTTTACAGGGTGATGGATGACAACCTCGTCTATACCGTGACATATATCCCAACTTTGTCATTTCACAATTTTGTGTAAAATCATTAAGTACTGGAGTACCAAGTCTCCATAAAAAAGCAAAAAGTTAACAATTAAAATCTCGCGAATGGAAGAGGGGCACTCTGGAATATTTTACAGGGTGATGGGTGACAACCTGCTCTATACCGGGACATATATCCCAACCAATTGTCATTTCACAATTTTGTGTGAAATCATTAAGTGCTGGAGTACCAAGTCTCCATAAAAAAGCAAAAAGTTAACAATTAAAATCTCGCGAATGGAAAAGGGGCACTCTGAAATATTTTACAGGGTGATGGATGACAATCTTCTCTATACCGTTACATATATCCCAACCAATTGTCATTTCACAATTTTGTGTAATATCATTAAGTACTGGAGTACCACGTCTCCATAAAAAAGCAAAAAGTTAACAATTAAACTCTCGCGAATGAAAGAGGGGCACTCAGAAATATTTTACAGGGTGATGGATAACAACATCCTCTATACCGTGACATACATCCCAACTGTGTTATTTCACAATTTTGTGTAAAATCATTAAGTACTGTAGTACCAAGTCTCCATAAAAAAGCAAAAAGTTAACAATTAAAATCTCGCAAATGGAAAAGGGGCACTCTGAAATATTTTACAGGATGATGAATGACAACCTCCTCTATACCGTGACATATATCCCAACCAATTGTCATTTCACAAATTTTGTGTAAAATCATTAAGTACTGGAGTACCAACCCATAAAAAAGCAAAAAGTTAACAATTAAAATCTCGCGAATGGAAAAGGGGCACTCAGAAATATTTTACAGGGTGATGGATAACAACATCCTCTATACCGTGACATACATCCCAACTGTGTTATTTCACAATTTTGTGTAAAATCATTAAGTAGTACCAAGTCTCCATAAAAAAGCAAAAAGTTAACAATTAAAATCTCGCAAATGGAAAAGGGGCACTCTGAAATATTTTACAGGATAATGGATGTCAACCTCCTCTATACCGTGACATATATCTCAACCAATTGTCATTTCACAATTTTGTGTAAAATCATTAAGTACTGGAGTACCAACCCATAAAAAAGCAAAAAGTTAACCACTAAAATCTCGCGAATGGAAGAGGGGCTCTCTGAAATATTTTACAGGGTGATGGATGACAACCTTCTCTATACCGTGACATATATCCCAACATATATCCCAGAGAATGGAAGAGGGGCACTCTGAAATATTTTACAGGGTGATGGATGACAACCTTCTCTATACCGTGACATATATCCCAACCAATTGTCATTTCACAAATTTTGTGTAAAATCATTAAGTACTGGAGTACCAACCCATAAAAAAGCAAAAAGTTAACAATTAAAATCTCGCGAATGGAAAAGGGGCACTCAGAAATATTTTACAGGGTGATGGATAACAACATCCTCTATACCGTGGCATACATCCCAACTGTGTTATTTCACAATTTTGTGTAAAATCATTAAGTAGTACCAAGTCTCCATAAAAAAGCAAAAAGTTAACAATTAAAATCTCGCAAATGGAAAAGGTGCATTCTGAAATATTTTACAGGATAATGGATGACAACCTCCTCTATACCGTGACATATATCTCAACCAATTGTCATTTCACAATTTTGTGTAAAATCATTAAGTACTGGAGTACCAACCCATAAAAAAGCAAAAAGTTAACCATTAAAATCTCGCGAATGGAAGAGGGGCTCTCTGAAATATTTTACAGGGTGATGGATGACAACCTTCTCTATACGGTGACATATATCCCAACATATATCCCAGAGAATGGAAGAGGGGCACTCTGAAATATTTTACAGGGTGATGGATGACAACCTTCTCTATACCGTGACATATATCCCAACCAATTGTCATTTCACAAATTTTGTGTAAAATCATTAAGTACTGGAGTACCAACCCATAAAAAAGCAAAAAGTTAACAATTAAAATCTCGCGAATGGAAAAGGGGCACTCAGAAATATCTTACAGGGTGATGGATAACAACATCCTCTATACCGTGACATACATCCCAACTGTGTTATTTCACAATTTTGTGTAAAATCATTAAGTACTGTAGTACCAAGTCTCCATAAAAAAGCAAAAAGTTAAAAATTAAAGTCTCGCAAATGGAAAAGGGGCACTCTGAAATATTTTACAGGGTGATGGATGACAACCTTCTCTATACCGTGACATATATCCCAACCAATTGTCATTTCACAAATTATGTGTAAAATCATTAAGTACTGGAGTACCAACCCATAAAAAAGCAAAAAGTTAACAATTAAAATCTCGCGAATGGAAAAGGGGCACTCAGAAATATTTTACAGGGTGATGGATAACAACATCCTCTATACCGTGACATACATCCCAACTGTGTTATTTCACAATTTTGTGTAAAATCATTAAGTACTGGAGTACCACGTCTCCATAAAAAAGCAAAAAGTTAACCATTAAAATCTCGCGAATGGAAGAGGGGCTCTCTGAAATATTTTACAGGGTGATGGATGACAACCTTCTCTATACCGTGACATACATCCCAACTGTGTTATTTCACAATTTTGTGTAAAATCATTAAGTACTGGAGTACCACGTCTCCATAAAAAAGCAAAAAGTTAACAATTAAAATCTCGCAAATGGAAAAGGGGCACTCTGAAATATTTTACAGGGTGATGGATGACAACCTTCTCTATACCGTGACATATATCCCAACCAATTGTCATTTCACAAATTTTGTGTAAAATCATTAAGTACTGGAGTACCAACCCATAAAAAAGCAAAAAGTTAACAATTAAAATCTCGCGAATGGAAAAGGGGCACTCAGAAATATTTTACAGGGTGATGGATAACAACATCCTCTATACCGTGGCATACATCCCAACTGTGTTATTTCACAATTTTGTGTAAAATCATTAAGTAGTACCAAGTCTCCATAAAAAAGCAAAAAGTTAACAATTAAAATCTCGCAAATGGAAAAGGTGCATTCTGAAATATTTTACAGGATAATGGATGACAACCTCCTCTATACCGTGACATATATCTCAACCAATTGTCATTTCACAATTTTGTGTAAAATCATTAAGTACTGGAGTACCAACCCATAAAAAAGCAAAAAGTTAACCATTAAAATCTCGCGAATGGAAGAGGGGCTCTCTGAAATATTTTACAGGGTGATGGATGACAACCTTCTCTATACGGTGACATATATCCCAACATATATCCCAGAGAATGGAAGAGGGGCACTCTGAAATATTTTACAGGGTGATGGATGACAACCTTCTCTATACCGTGACATATATCCCAACCAATTGTCATTTCACAAATTTTGTGTAAAATCATTAAGTACTGGAGTACCAACCCATAAAAAAGCAAAAAGTTAACAATTAAAATCTCGCGAATGGAAAAGGGGCACTCAGAAATATCTTACAGGGTGATGGATAACAACATCCTCTATACCGTGACATACATCCCAACTGTGTTATTTCACAATTTTGTGTAAAATCATTAAGTACTGTAGTACCAAGTCTCCATAAAAAAGCAAAAAGTTAAAAATTAAAGTCTCGCAAATGGAAAAGGGGCACTCTGAAATATTTTACAGGGTGATGGATGACAACCTTCTCTATACCGTGACATATATCCCAACCAATTGTCATTTCACAAATTATGTGTAAAATCATTAAGTACTGGAGTACCAACCCATAAAAAAGCAAAAAGTTAACAATTAAAATCTCGCGAATGGAAAAGGGGCACTCAGAAATATTTTACAGGGTGATGGATAACAACATCCTCTATACCGTGACATACATCCCAACTGTGTTATTTCACAATTTTGTGTAAAATCATTAAGTACTGGAGTACCACGTCTCCATAAAAAAGCAAAAAGTTAACCATTAAAATCTCGCGAATGGAAGAGGGGCTCTCTGAAATATTTTACAGGGTGATGGATGACAACCTTCTCTATACCGTGACATACATCCCAACTGTGTTATTTCACAATTTTGTGTAAAATCATTAAGTAGTACCAAGTCTCCATAAAAAAGCAAAAAGTTAACAATTAAAATCTCGCAAATGGAAAAGGTGCATTCTGAAATATTTTACAGGATAATGGATGACAACCTCCTCTATACCGTGACATATATCTCAACCAATTGTCATTTCACAATTTTGTGTAAAATCATTAAGTACTGGAGTACCAACCCATAAAAAAGCAAAAAGTTAACAATTAAAATCTCGCGAATGGAAAAGGGGCACTCAGAAATATTTTACAGGGTGATGGATAACAACATCCTCTATACCGTGACATACATCCCAACTGTGTTATTTCACAATTTTGTGTA
Source organism: Sicus ferrugineus (assembly GCA_922984085.1). NCBI lineage: Eukaryota > Metazoa > Arthropoda > Insecta > Diptera > Conopidae > Sicus > Sicus ferrugineus. The sequence continues at coordinate 28,526,319 of OV277348.1, read as the reverse complement.
AAATCATTAAGTAGTACCAAGTCTCCATAAAAAAGCAAAAAGTTAACAATTAAAATCTCGCAAATGGAAAAGGGGCACTCTGAAATATTTTACAGGATAATGGATGTCAACCTCATCTATACCGTGACATATATCTCAACCAATTGTCATTTCACAATTTTGTGTAAAATCATTAAGTACTGGAGTACCAACCCATAAAAAAGCAAAAAGTTAACCATTAAAATCTCGCGAATGGAAGAGGGGCTCTCTGAAATATTTTACAGGGTGATGGATGACAACCTTCTCTATACCGTGACATATATCCCAACATATATCCCAGAGAATGGAAGAGGGGCACTCTGAAATATTTTACAGGGTGATGGATGACAACCTTCTCTATACCGTGACATATATCCCAACCAATTGTCATTTCACAAATTTTGTGTAAAATCATTAAGTACTGGAGTACCAACCCATAAAAAAGCAAAAAGTTAACAATTAAAATCTCGCGAATGGAAAAGGGGCACTCAGAAATATTTTACAGGGTGATGGATAACAACATCCTCTATACCGTGGCATACATCCCAACTGTGTTATTTCACAATTTTGTGTAAAATCATTAAGTAGTACCAAGTCTCCATAAAAAAGCAAAAAGTTAACAATTAAAATCTCGCAAATGGAAAAGGTGCATTCTGAAATATTTTACAGGATAATGGATGACAACCTCCTCTATACCGTGACATATATCTCAACCAATTGTCATTTCACAATTTTGTGTAAAATCATTAAGTACTGGAGTACCAACCCATAAAAAAGCAAAAAGTTAACCATTAAAATCTCGCGAATGGAAGAGGGGCTCTCTGAAATATTTTACAGGGTGATGGATGACAACCTTCTCTATACCGTGACATATATCCCAACCAATTGTCATTTCACAAATTATGTGTAAAATCATTAAGTACTGGAGTACCAACCCATAAAAAAGCAAAAAGTTAACAATTAAAATCTCGCGAATGGAAAAGGGGCACTCAGAAATATTTTACAGGGTGATGGATAACAACATCCTCTATACCGTGACATACATCCCAACTGTGTTATTTCACAATTTTGTGTAAAATCATTAAGTACTGGAGTACCACGTCTCCATAAAAAAGCAAAAAGTTAACAATTAAAATCTCGCAAATGGAAAAGGGGCACTCTGAAATATTTTACAGGGTGATGGATGACAACCTTCTCTATACCGTGACATATATCCCAACCAATTGTCATTTCACAAATTATGTGTAAAATCATTAAGTACTGGAGTACCAACCCATAAAAAAGCAAAAAGTTAACAATTAAAATCTCGCGAATGGAAAAGGGGCACTCAGAAATATTTTACAGGGTGATGGATAACAACATCCTCTATACCGTGACATACATCCCAACTGTGTTATTTCACAATTTTGTCTAAAATCATTAAGTACTGGAGTACCACGTCTCCATAAAAAAGCAAAAAGTTAACCATTAAAATCTCGCGAATGGAAGAGGGGCTCTCTGAAATATTTTACAGGGTGATGGATGACAACCTTCTCTATACCGTGACATACATCCCAACTGTGTTATTTCACAATTTTGTGTAAAATCATTAAGTACTGGAGTACCACGTCTCCATAAAAAAGCAAAAAGTTAACAATTAAAATCTCGCAAATGGAAAAGGGGCACTCTGAAATATTTTACAGGGTGATGGATGACAACCTTCTCTATACCGTGACATATATCCCAACCAATTGTCATTTCACAAATTATGTGTAAAATCATTAAGTACTGGAGTACCAACCCATAAAAAAGCAAAAAGTTAACAATTAAAATCTCGCGAATGGAAAAGGGGCACTCAGAAATATTTTACAGGGTGATGGATAACAACATCCTCTATACCGTGACATACATCCCAACTGTGTTATTTCACAATTTTGTGTAAAATCATTAAGTACTGGAGCACCACGTCTCCATAAAAAAGCAAAAAGTTAACAATTAAACTCTCGCGAATGCAAGAGGGGCACTCAGAAATATTTTACAGGGTGTTGGATGACAATCTCCTCTATACCGTTACATATATCCCAACCAATGAGTCATTTCAAAATTTTGTGTAAAATCATTAAGTACTGGAGTACCACGTCTCCATAAAAAAGCAAAAAGTTAACAATTAAACTCTCGCGAATGGAAGAGGGGCTCTCTGAAATATTTTACAGGGTGATGGATGACAACCTTCTCTATACCGTGACATATATCCCAACATATATCCCAGCGAATGGAAGAGGGGCACTCTGAAATATTTTACAGGGTGATGGATGACAACCTTCTCTATACCGTGACATATATCCCAACCAATTTTCATTTCACAATTTTGTGTAAAATCATTAAGTACTGGAGTACCAAGTCTAAATAAAAAGAAAAAAGTTATCAATTAAAGTCTCGCGAATGGAAGAGGGGCACTCTGGAATATTTTACAGGGTGATGGGTGACAACCTCCTCTATACCGGGACATATATCCCAACCAATTGTCATTTCACAATTTTGTGTGAAATCATTAAGTGCTGGAGTACCAAGTCTCCATAAAAAAGCAAAAAGTTAACAATTAAACTCTCACGAATGGAAGAGGGCCACTCTGAAATATTTTACAGGGTGATGTATGTCAACTTCCTCTATACCGCGACATATATCCCAACCAATTGTCATTTCAAAATTTTGTGTAAAATCATGAAGTCCTGGAGTTACAAGTTTCCATAAAAAAAGCAACAAGATAACAATTAAACACTCGCGAATGGAAAAGGGGCACTTTGAAATATTTTACAGGGTTATGGATGACAACCTCGTCTATACCGTGACATATATCCCAACTTTGTCATTTCACAATTTTGTGTAAAATCATTAAGTACTGGAGTACCAAGTCTCCATAAAAAAGCAAAAAGTTAACAATTAAAATCTCGCGAATGGAAGAGGGGCACTCTGGAATATTTTACAGGGTGATGGGTGACAACCTCCTCTATACCGGGACATATATCCCAACCAATTGTCATTTCACAATTTTGTGTGAAATCATTAAGTGCTGGAGTACCAAGTCTCCATGAAAAAGCAAAAAGTTAACCATTAAAATCTCGCGAATGGAGGAGGGGCGCTCTGAAATATTTTACAGGGTGATGGATGACAACCTCCTCTATACCGTGACATATATCCCAACCAATTGTCATTTCACAATTTTGTGTAAAATCATTAAGTACTGGAGTACCAAGTCTCCATAAAAAAAGCAAAGAGTTAAGAATTAAAATCTCGCGAATGGAAGAGGGGCACACTAGAATATTTTACAGGGTGATGGATGATAACCTCCCATATACCGTGACATATATCCCAACCAATTGTATTTCAAAATTTTGTGTAAAATCATTAAGTACTGGAGTACCAACCCATAAAAAAGTAAAAAGTTAACCATTAAAATCTCGCGAATGGAGGAGAGTCGCTCTGAAATATTTTACAGGGTGATGGATGGCAACCTCCTCTGTACCGTGACATATATCCTAACCAATTGTCATTTCACAATTTTGTGTAAAATCATTAAGTACTGGAGTACCAACCTATAAAAAGCAAAAAGTTAACAATTAAAATCTCGCGAATGGAAGAGGGGTACTCTGAAATATTTTACAGGGTCATGGATGACAATCTCATCTATACCGTGACATATATCCCAACCAATTGTCATTTCACAATTTTGTGTAAAATCATTAAGTACTGGAGTACCAAGTCTCCGTAAAAAAAGCTAAAAGTTAACAATTAAAATCTCGCGAATGGAAAAGGGGCACTCTGAAATATTCTACAGGGTGATGGATGACAACCTACTTTATAACGTGACATATATCCCAACCAATTGTCATTTCACAAATTTTGCGTAAAATCATTAAGTACTGGAGTACCAACCCATAAAAAAGCAAAAAGTTAACAATTAAAATCTCGCGAATGGAAAAGGGGCACTCTGAAATATTTTACAGGGTGATGGATGACAATATCCTCTATACCGTGACATATATCCCAACCAATTGTCATTTCACAATTTTGTGTAAAATCATTAAGTACTGGAGTACCACGTCTCCATAAAAAAGCAAAAAGTTAACAATTAAACTCTCGCGAATGGAAGAGGGGCAATCAGAAATATTTTACAGGGTGATGGATGACAATCTTCTCTATACCGTTACATATATCCCAACCAATTGTCATTTCACAATTTTGTGTAATATCATTAAGTACTGGAGTACCACGTCTCCATAAAAAAGCAAAAAGGTAACAATTAAACTCTCGCGAATGGAAGAGGGGCACTCAGAAATATTTTACAGGGTGATGGATAACAACATCCTCTATACCGTGACATACATCCCAACTGTGTTATTTCACAATTTTGTGTAAAATCATTAAGTACTGTAGTACCAAGTCTCCATAAAAAAGCAAAAAGTTAACAATTAAAATCTCGCAAATGGAAAAGGGGCACTCTGAAATATTTTACAGGATGATGGATGACAACCTCCTCTATACCGCGACATATATCCCAACCAATTGTCATTTCACAAATTTTGTGTAAAATCATTAAGTACTGGAGTACCAACCCATAAAAAAGCAAAAAGTTAACAATTAAAATCTCGCGAATGGAAAAGGGGCACTCAGAAATATCTTACAGGGTGATGGATAACAACATCCTCTATACCGTGACATACATCCCAACTGTGTTATTTCACAATTTTGTGTAAAATCATTAAGTACTGTAGTACCAAGTCTCCATAAAAAAGCAAAAAGTTAAAAATTAAAATCTCGCAAATGGAAAAGGGGCACTCTGAAATATTTTACAGGGTGATGGATGACAACCTTCTCTATACCGTGACATATATCCCAACCAATTGTCATTTCACAAATTATGTGTAAAATCATTAAGTACTGGAGTACCAACCCATAAAAAAGCAAAAAGTTAACAATTAAAATCTCGCTAATGGAAAAGGGGCACTCAGAAATATTTTACAGGGTGATGGATAACAACATCCTCTATACCGTGACATACATCCCAACTGTGTTATTTCACAATTTTGTGTAAAATCATTAAGTACTGGAGTACCACGTCTCCATAAAAAAGCAAAAAGTTAACCATTAAAATCTCGCGAATGGAAGAGGGGCTCTCTGAAATATTTTACAGGGTGATGGATGACAACCTTCTCTATACCGGGACATATATCCCAACCAATTGTCATTTCACAATTTTGTGTGAAATCATTAAGTGCTGGAGTACCAAGTCTCCATGAAAAAGCAAAAAGTTAACCATTAAAATCTCGCGAATGGAGGAGGGGCGCTCTGAAATATTTTACAGGGTGATGGATGACAACCTCCTCTATACCGTGACATATATCCCAACCAATTGTCATTTCACAATTTTGTGTGAAATCATTAAGTGCTGGAGTACCAAGTCTCCATGAAAAAGCAAAAAGTTAACCATTAAAATCTCGCGAATGGAGGAGGGGCGCTCTGAAATATTTTACAGGGTGATGGATGACAACCTCCTCTATACCGTGACATATATCCCAACCAATTGTCATTTCACAATTTTGTGTAAAATCATTAAGTACTGGAGTACCAAGTCTCCATAAAAAAAGCAAAAAGTTAAGAATTAAAATCTCGCGAATGGAAGAGGGGCACACTGGAATATTTTACAGGGTGATGGATGATAACCTCCCATATACCGTGACATATATCCCAACCAATTGTATTTCAAAATTTTGTGTAAAATCATTAAGTACTGGAGTACCAACCCATAAAAAAGTAAAAAGTTAACCATTAAAATCTCGCGAATGGAGGAGAGTCGCTCTGAAATATTTTACAGGGTGATGGATGGCAACCTCCTCTGTACCGTGACATATATCCTAACCAATTGTCATTTCACAATTTTGTGTAAAATCATTAAGTACTGGAGTACCAACCTATAAAAAGCAAAAAGTTAACAATTAAAATCTCGCGAATGGAAGAGGGGTACTCTGAAATATTTTACAGGGTGATGGATGACAATCTCATCTATACCGTGACATATATCCCAACCAATTGTCATTTCACAATTTTGTGTAAAATCATTAAGTACTGGAGTACCAAGTCTCCGTAAAAAAAGCTAAAAGTTAACAATTAAAATCTCGCGAATGGAAAAGGGGCACTCTGAAATATTCTACAGGGTGATGGATGACAACCTACTTTATAACGTGACATATATCCCAACCAATTGTCATTTCACAAATTTTGCGTAAAATCATTAAGTACTGGAGTACCAACCCATAAAAAAGCAAAAAGTTAACAATTAAAATCTCGCGAATGGAAAAGGGGCACTCTGAAATATTTTACAGGGTGATGGATGACAATATCCTCTATACCGTGACATATATCCCAACCAATTGTCATTTCACAATTTTGTGTAAAATCATTAAGTACTGGAGTACCACGTCTCCATAAAAAAGCAAAAAGTTAACAATTAAACTCTCGCGAATGGAAGAGGGGCACTCAGAAATATTTTACAGGGTGATGGATGACAATCTTCTCTATACCGTTACATATATCCCAACCAATTGTCATTTCACAATTTTGTGTAATATCATTAAGTACTGGAGTACCACGTCTCCATAAAAAAGCAAAAAGGTAACAATTAAACTCTCGCGAATGGAAGAGGGGCACTTAGAAATATTTTACAGGGTGATGGATAACAACATCCTCTATACCGTGACATACATCCCAACTGTGTTATTTCACAATTTTGTGTAAAATCATTAAGTACTGTAGTACCAAGTCTCCATAAAAAAGCAAAAAGTTAACAATTAAAATCTCGCAAATGGAAAAGGGGCACTCTGAAATATTTTACAGGATGATGGATGACAACCTCCTCTATACCGCGACATATATCCCAACCAATTGTCATTTCACAATTTTGTGTAAAATCATTAAGTACTGGAGTACCAACCCATAAAAAAGCAAAAAGTTAACCATTAAAATCTCGCGAATGGAAGAGGGGCTCTCTGAAATATTTTACAGGGTGATGGATGACAACCTTCTCTATACCGTGACATATATCCCAACATATATCCCAGAGAACGGAAGAGGGGCACTCTGAAATATTTTACAGGGTGATGGATGACAATCTTCTCTATACCGTGACATATATCCCAACCAATTGTCATTTCACAAATTTTGTGTAAAATCATTAAGTACTGGAGTACCAACCCATAAAAAAGCAAAAAGTTAACAATTAAAATCTCGCGAATGGAAAAGGGGCACTCAGAAATATCTTACAGTGTGATGGATAACAACATCCTCTATACCGTGACATACATCCCAACTGTGTTATTTCACAATTTTGTGTAAAATCATTAAGTACTGTAGTACCAAGTCTCCATAAAAAAGCAAAAAGTTAACAATTAAAATCTCGCAAATGGAAAAGGGCACTCTGAAATATTTTACAGGGTGATGGATGACAACCTTCTCTATACCGTGACATATATCCCCACCAATTTTCATTTCACAAATTTTGTGTAAAATCATTAAGTACTGGAGTACCAACCCATAAAAAAGCAAAAAGTTAACAATTAAAATCTCGCGAATGGAAAAGGGGCACTCAGAAATATTTTACAGGGTGATGGATAACAACATCCTCTATACCGTGACATACATCCCAACTGTGTTATTTCACAATTTTGTGTAAAATCATTAAGTACTGGAGTACCACGTCTCCATAAAAAAGCAAAAAGTTAACAATTAAACTCTCGCGAATGGAAGAGGGGCACTCAGAAAAATTTAAAAGGTGTTGGATGACAATCTCCTCTATACCGTTACATATATCCCAACCAATTGTCATTTCAAAATTTTGTGTAAAATCATTAAGTACTGGAGTACCACGTCTCCATAAAAAAGCAAAAAGTTAACAATTAAACTCTCGCGAATGGAAGAGGGGCTCTCTGAAATATTTTACAGGGTGATGGATGACAACCTTCTCTATACCGTGACATATATCCCAACATATATCCCAGCGAATGGAAGAGGGGCACTCTGAAATATTTTACAGGGTGATGGATGACAACCTTCTCTATACCGTGACATATATCCCAACCAATTTTCATTTCACAATTTTGTGTAAAATCATTAAGTACTGGAGTACCAACCCATAAAAAAGCAAAAAGTTAACAATTAAAATCTCGCGAATGGAAAAGGGGCACTCAGAAATATATTACAGGGTGATGGATAACAACATCCTCTATACCGTGACATACATCCCAACTGTGTTATTTCACAATTTCGTGTAAAATCATTAAGTGCTGGAGTACCAAGTCTCCATAAAAAAGCAAAAAGTTAACAATTAAAATTTCGCAAATGGAAAAGGGGCACTCTGAAATATTTTACAGGGTGATGGATGACAACCTTCTCTATACCGTGACATATATCCCAACCAATTGTCATTTCACAAATTTTGTGTAAAATCATTAAGTACTGGAGTACCAACCCATAAAAAAGCAAAAAGTTTAGTGTGTGGCACACTAGCCATCGATTTTCCGGGGACGTGGGTTCGAGTCCCGCCGTGTGCATGGGTGTTAACCTTTCTTATCGTGACGTCTCAATTTCTAATGCGTACTTAAGGCCTCGCCTAGCGCTAGTTGTGAAATTAAGAACCATTCGTTGACTCCGGCAGTGTTTGCAATAATAAAGCAAAATAGCTGTTCTTTGAAAGCTTTGCTTCGCAACACTTGCCGGAGTCGAATTAGTAGAATGCGAAAAAGTTCCCTTTCCCTTCCTCTCCCACTGTCCCCCATTCCACCAGTAGCCAATCATGAAAAAAGAGATTGATCTCTTAAGCCCTACTGCTAGAATCTGATATAAAAAAAAAAAAAAAAAAAAAAAAAAGTTAACAATTAAAATCTCGCGAATGGAAAAGGGGCACTCAGAAATATTTTACAGGGTGATGGATAACAACATCCTCTATACCGTGACATACATCCCAACTGTGTTATTTCACAATTTTGCGTAAAATCATTAAGTACTAGAGTACCACGTCTCCATAAAAAAGCAAAAAGATAAAAATTAAACTCTCGCGAATGGAAGAGGGGCACTCAGAAATATTTTACAGGGTGTTGGATGACAATCTCCTCTATACCGTTACATATACCCCAACCAATTGTCATTTCAAAATTTTGTGTAAAATCATTAAGTACTGGAGTACCACGTCTCCATAAAAAAGCAAAAAGTTAAAAATTCAACTCTCGCGAATGGAAGAGGGGCACTCAGAAATATTTTACAGGGTGTTGGATGACAATCTCCTCTATACCGTTACATATACCCCAACCAATTGTCATTTCAAAATTTTGTGTGAAATCATTAAGTGCTGGAGTACCAAGTCTCCATGAAAAAGCAAAAAGTTAACCATTAAAATCTCGCGAATGGAGGAGGGGCGCTCTGAAATATTTTACAGGGTGATGGATGACAACCTCCTCTATACCGTGACATATATCCCAACCAATTGTCATTTCACAATTTTGTGTAAAATCATTAAGTACTGGAGTACCAAGTCTCCATAAAAAAAGCAAAAAGTTAAGAATTAAAATCTCGCGAATGGAAGAGGGGCACACTGGAATATTTTACAGGGTGATGGATGATAACCTCCCATATACCGTGACATATATCCCAACCAATTGTATTTCAAAATTTTGTGTAAAATCATTAAGTACTGGAGTACCAACCCATAAAAAAGCAAAAAGTTAACAATTAAAATCTCGCGAATGGAAAAGGGGCACTCAGAAATATTTTACAGGGTGATGGATAACAACATCCTCTATACCGTGACATACATCCCAACTGTGTTATTTCACAATTTTGTGTAAAATCATTAAGTACTGGAGTACCACGTCTCCATAAAAAAGCAAAAAGTTAACCATTAAAATCTCGCGAATGGAAGAGGGGCTCTCTGAAATATTTTACAGGGTGATGGATGACAACCTTCTCTATACCGGGACATATATCCCAACCAATTGTCATTTCACAATTTTGTGTGAAATCATTAAGTGCTGGAGTACCAAGTCTCCATGAAAAAGCAAAAAGTTAACCATTAAAATCTCGCGAATGGAGGAGGGGCGCTCTGAAATATTTTACAGGGTGATGGATGACAACCTCCTCTATACCGTGACATATATCCCAACCAATTGTCATTTCACAATTTTGTGTGAAATCATTAAGTGCTGGAGTACCAAGTCTCCATGAAAAAGCAAAAAGTTAACCATTAAAATCTCGCGAATGGAGGAGGGGCGCTCTGAAATATTTTACAGGGTGATGGATGACAACCTCCTCTATACCGTGACATATATCCCAACCAATTGTCATTTCACAATTTTGTGTAAAATCATTAAGTACTGGAGTACCAAGTCTCCATAAAAAAAGCAAAAAGTTAAGAATTAAAATCTCGCGAATGGAAGAGGGGCACACTGGAATATTTTACAGGGTGATGGATGATAACCTCCCATATACCGTGACATATATCCCAACCAATTGTATTTCAAAATTTTGTGTAAAATCATTAAGTACTGGAGTACCAACCCATAAAAAAGTAAAAAGTTAACCATTAAAATCTCGCGAATGGAGGAGAGTCGCTCTGAAATATTTTACAGGGTGATGGATGGCAACCTCCTCTGTACCGTGACATATATCCTAACCAATTGTCATTTCACAATTTTGTGTAAAATCATTAAGTACTGGAGTACCAACCTATAAAAAGCAAAAAGTTAACAATTAAAATCTCGCGAATGGAAGAGGGGTACTCTGAAATATTTTACAGGGTGATGGATGACAATCTCATCTATACCGTGACATATATCCCAACCAATTGTCATTTCACAATTTTGTGTAAAATCATTAAGTACTGGAGTACCAAGTCTCCGTAAAAAAAGCTAAAAGTTAACAATTAAAATCTCGCGAATGGAAAAGGGGCACTCTGAAATATTCTACAGGGTGATGGATGACAACCTACTTTATAACGTGACATATATCCCAACCAATTGTCATTTCACAAATTTTGCGTAAAATCATTAAGTACTGGAGTACCAACCCATAAAAAAGCAAAAAGTTAACAATTAAAATCTCGCGAATGGAAAAGGGGCACTCTGAAATATTTTACAGGGTGATGGATGACAATATCCTCTATACCGTGACATATATCCCAACCAATTGTCATTTCACAATTTTGTGTAAAATCATTAAGTCCTGGAGTACCACGTCTCCATAAAAAAGCAAAAAGTTAACAATTAAACTCTCGCGAATGGAAGAGGGGCACTCAGAAATATTTTACAGGGTGATGGATGACAATCTTCTCTATACCGTTACATATATCCCAACCAATTGTCATTTCACAATTTTGTGTAATATCATTAAGTACTGGAGTACCACGTCTCCATAAAAAAGCAAAAAGGTAACAATTAAACTCTCGCGAATGGAAGAGGGGCACTTAGAAATATTTTACAGGGTGATGGATAACAACATCCTCTATACCGTGACATACATCCCAACTGTGTTATTTCACAATTTTGTGTAAAATCATTAAGTACTGTAGTACCAAGTCTCCATAAAAAAGCAAAAAGTTAACAATTAAAATCTCGCAAATGGAAAAGGGGCACTCTGAAATATTTTACAGGATGATGGATGACAACCTCCTCTATACCGCGACATATATCCCAACCAATTGTCATTTCACAATTTTGTGTAAAATCATTAAGTACTGGAGTACCAACCCATAAAAAAGCAAAAAGTTAACCATTAAAATCTCGCGAATGGAAGAGGGGCTCTCTGAAATATTTTACAGGGTGATGGATGACAACCTTCTCTATACCGTGACATATATCCCAACATATATCCCAGAGAATGGAAGAGGGGCACTCTGAAATATTTTACAGGGTGATGGATGACAACCTTCTCTATACCGTGACATATATCCCAACCAATTGTCATTTCACAAATTTTGTGTAAAATCATTAAGTACTGGAGTACCAACCCATAAAAAAGCAAAAAGTTAACAATTAAAATCTCGCGAATGGAAAAGGGGCACTCAGAAATATCTTACAGTGTGATGGATAACAACATCCTCTATACCGTGACATACATCCCAACTGTGTTATTTCACAATTTTGTGTAAAATCATTAAGTACTGTAGTACCAAGTCTCCATAAAAAAGCAAAAAGTTAACAATTAAAATCTCGCAAATGGAAAAGGGCACTCTGAAATATTTTACAGGGTGATGGATGACAACCTTCTCTATACCGTGACATATATCCCCACCAATTGTCATTTCACAAATTTTGTGTAAAATCATTAAGTACTGGAGTACCAACCCATAAAAAAGCAAAAAGTTAACAATTAAAATCTCGCGAATGGAAAAGGGGCACTCAGAAATATTTTACAGGGTGATGGATAACAACATCCTCTATACCGTGACATACATCCCAACTGTGTTATTTCACAATTTTGTGTAAAATCATTAAGTACTGGAGTACCACGTCTCCATAAAAAAGCAAAAAGTTAACAATTAAACTCTCGCGAATGGAAGAGGGGCACTCAGAAAAATTTAAAAGGTGTTGGATGACAATCTCCTCTATACCGTTACATATATCCCAACCAATTGTCATTTCAAAATTTTGTGTAAAATCATTAAGTACTGGAGTACCACGTCTCCATAAAAAAGCAAAAAGTTAACAATTAAACTCTCGCGAATGGAAGAGGGGCTCTCTGAAATATTTTACAGGGTGATGGATGACAACCTTCTCTATACCGTGACATATATCCCAACATATATCCCAGCGAATGGAAGAGGGGCACTCAGAAATATTTTACAGGGTGTTGGATGACAATCTCCTCTATACCGTTACATATACCCCAACCAATTGTCATTTCAAAATTTTGTGTAAAATCATTAAGTACTGGAGTACCACGTCTCCATAAAAAAGCAAAAAGTTAAAAATTAAACTCTCGCGAATGGAAGAGGGGCACTCAGAAATATTTTACAGGGTGTTGGATGACAATCTCCTCTATACCGTTACATATACCCCAACCAATTGTCATTTCAAAATTTTGTGTAAAATCATTAAGTACTGGAGTACCACGTCTCCATAAAAAAGCAAAAAGTTAACAATTAAACTCTCGCGAATGGAAGAGGGGCTCTATGAAATATTTTACAGGGTGATGGATGACAACCTTCTCTATACCGTGACATATATCCCAACATATATCCCAGCGAATGGAAGAGGGGCACTCTGAAATATTTTACAGGGTGATGGATGACAACCTTCTCTATACCGTGACATATATCCCAACCAATTTTCATTTCACAATTTTGTGTAAAATCATTAAGTGCTGGAGTACCAAGTCTCCATAAAAAAGCAAAAAGTTAACCATTAAAATCTCGCGAATGGAGGAGGGGCACTCTGAAATATTTTACAGGGTGATGGATGACAACCTCCTCTATACCGTGACATATATCCCAGCCCATTGTCATTTCACAGTTTTGTGTAAAATCATTAAGTACTGGAGTACCAAGTCTCAATAAAAAAGCAAAAAGTTAACAATTAAAATCTCGCGAATGGAAGAGGGGCACTCTGGAATATTTTACAGGGTGATGGGTGACAACCTCCTCTATACCGGGACATATATCCCAACCAATTGTCATTTCACAATTTTGTGTGAAATCATTAAGTGCTGGAGTACCAAGTCTCCATAAAAAAGCAAAAAGTTAACCATTAAAATCTCGCGAATGGAGGAGGGGCACTCTGAAATATTTTACAGGGTGATGGATGACAACCTCCTCTATACCGTGACATATATCCCAGCCCATTGTCATTTCACAGTTTTGTGTAAAATCATTAAGTACTGGAGTACCAAGTCTCCATAAAAAAAGCAAAAAGTTAAGAATTAAAATCTCGCGAATGGAAGAGGGGCACTCTGGAATATTTTACAGGGTGATGGATGATAACCTCCTATATACCGTGACATATATCCAAACCAATTGTATTTCACAATTTTGTGTAAAATCATTAAGTACTGGAGTACCAAGTCTCCATAAAAAAGCAAAAAGTTAACAATTAAAATCTCGCGAATGGAAGAGGGGCACTCTGGAATATTTTACAGGGTGATGGGTGACAACCTCCTCTATACCGTGACATATATCCCAACCAATTGTCATTTCACAATTTTGTGTGAAATCATTAAGTGCTGGAGTACCAAGTCTCCATAAAAAAGCAAAAAGTTAACCATTAAAATCTCGCGAATGGAGGAGGGGCACTCTGAAATATTTTACAGGGTGATGGATGACAACCTCCTCTATACCGTGACATATATCCCAGCCCATTGTCATTTCACAGTTTTGTGTAAAATCATTAAGTACTGGAGTACCAAGTCTCCATAAAAAAAGCAAAAAGTTAAGAATTAAAATCTCGCGAATGGAAGAGGGGCACTCTGGAATATTTTACTGGGTGATGGATGATAACCTCCTATATACCGTGACATATATCCAAACCAATTGTATTTCACAATTTTGTGTAAAATCATTAAGTACTGGAGTACCAAGTCTCCATAAAAAAGCAAAAAGTTAACAATTAAAATCTCGCGAATGGAAGAGGGGCACTCTGGAATATTTTACAGGGTGATGGGTGACAACCTCCTCTATACCGGGACATATATCCCAACCAATTGTCATTTCACAATTTTGTGTGAAATCATTAAGTGCTGGAGTACCAAGTCTCCATAAAAAAGCAAAAAGTTAACAATTAAACTCTCACGAATGGAAGAGGGCCACTCTGAAATATTTTACAGGGTGATATATGTCAACTTCCTCTATACCGCGACATATATCCCAACCAATTGTTATTTCAAAATTTTTTGTAAAATCATGAAGTCCTGGAGTACCAAGTTTCCATAAAAAAAGCAACAAGTTAACAATTAAACACTCGCGAATGGAAAAGGGGCACTCTGAAATATTTTACAGGGTGATGGATGACAACCTCGTCTATACCGTGACATATATCCCAACTTTGTCATTTCACAATTTTGTGTAAAATCATTAAGTACTGGAGTACCAAGTCTCCATAAAAAAGCAAAAAGTTAACAATTAAAATCTCGCGAATGGAAGAGGGGCACTCTGGAATATTTTACAGGGTGATGGGTGACAACCTCCTCTATACCGGGACATATATCCCAACCAATTGTCATTTCACAATTTTGTGTGAAATCATTAAGTCCTGGAGTACCAAGTCTCCATGAAAAAGCAAAAAGTTAACCATTAAAATCTCGCGAATGGAGGAGGGGCGCTCTGAAATATTTTACAGGGTGATGGATGACAACCTCCTCTATACCGTGACATATATCCCAACCAATTGTCATTTCACAATTTTGTGTAAAATCATTAAGTACTGGAGTACCAACCCATAAAAAAGTAAAAAGTTAACCATTAAAATCTCGCGAATGGAGGAGGGTCGCTGTGAAATATTTTACAGGGTGATGGCTGACAACCTCCTCTATACCGTGACATATATCCCAACCAATTGTCATTTCACAATTTTGTGTAAAATCATTAAGTACTGGAGTACCAACCCATAAAAAAGTAAAAAGTTAACCATTAAAATCTCGCGAATGGAGGAGGGTCGCTCTGAAATATTTTACAGGGTGATGGATGGCAACCTCCTCTGTACCGTGGCATATATCCTAACCAATTGTCATTTCACAATTTTGTGTAAAATCATTAAGTACTGAAGTACCAACCTATAAAAAGCAAAAAGTTAACAATTAAAATCTCGCGAATGGAAGAGGGGCACTCTGAAATATTTTACAGGGTGATGGATGACAATCTCATCTATACCGTGACATATATCCCAACCAATTATCATTTCACAATTTTGTGTAAAATCATTAAGTACTGGAGTACCAAGTCTCCGTAAAAAAAGCTAAAAGTTAACAATTAAAATCTCGCGAATAGAAGAGGGGCACTCTGGAATATTTTACAGGGTGATGGGTGACAACCTCCTCTATACCGGGACATATATCCCAACCAATTGTCGTTTCACAATTTTGTGTGAAATCATTAAGTGCTGGAGTACCAAGTCTCCATAAAAAAGCAAAAAGTTAACAATTAAACTCTCACGAATGGAAGAGGGCCACTCTGAAATATTTTACAGGGTGATGTATGTCAACTTCCTCTATACCGCGACATATATCCCAACCAATTGTCATTTCAAAATTTTGTGTAAAATCATGAAGTCCTGGAGTACCAAGTTTCCATAATAAAAGCAACAAGTTAACAATTAAACACTCGCGAATGGAAAAGGGGCACTCTGAAATATTTTACAGGGTGATGGATGACAACCTCCTCTATACCGTGACATATATCCCAACCAATTGTCATTTCACAATTTTGTGTAAAATCATTAAGTACTGGAGTACCAACCCATAAAAAAGTAAAAAGTTAACCATTAAAATCTCGCGAATGGAGGAGGGTCGCTCTGAAATATTTTACAGGGTGATGGATGGCAACCTCCTCTGTACCGTGACATATATCCTAACCAATTGTCATTTCACAATTTTGTGTAAAATCATTAAGTACTGGAGTACCAACCTATAAAAAGCAAAAAGTTAACAATTAAAATCTCGCGAATGGAAGAGGGGCACTCTGAAATATTTTACAGGGTGATGAATGACAACCTCCTCTATACCGTGACATATATCCCAACCAATTGTCATTTCACAATTTTGTGTAAAATCATTAAGTACTGGAGTACCAACCCATAAAAAAGCAAAAAGTTAACCATTAAAATCTCGCGAATGGAGGAGGGGCATTCAGAAATATTTTACAGGGTGATGGATGACAATCTTCTCTATACCGTTACATATATCCCAACCAATTGTCATTTCACAATTTTGTGTAATATCATTAAGTACTGGAGTACCACGTCTCCATAAAAAAGCAAAAAGTTAACAATTAAACTCTCGCGAATTGAAGAGGGGCAGTCAGAAATATTTTACAGGGTGATGGATAACAACATCCTCTATACCGTGACATACATCCCAACTTTGTCATTTCACAATTTTGTGTAAAATCATTAAGTACTGTAGTACCAAGTCTCCATAAAAAAGCAAAAAGTTAACAATTAAAATCTCGCAAATGGAAAAGGGGCACTCTGAAATATTTTACAGGATGATGGATGACAACCTTCTCTATACCGTGACATATATCCCAACATATATCCCAGCGAATGGAAGAGGGGCACTCAGAAATATCTTACAGGGTGATGGATAACAACATCCTCTATACCGTGACATATATCCCAACCAATTTTCATTTCACAATTTTGTGTAAAATCATTAAGTACTGGAGTACCAACCCATAAAAAAGCAAAAAGTTAACAATTAAAATCTCGCGAATGGAAAAGGGGCACTCAGAAATATCTTACAGGGTGATGGATAACAACATCCTCTATACCGTGACATACATCCCAACTGTGTTATTTCACAATTTTGTGTAAAATCATTAAGTACTGTAGTACCAAGTCTCCATAAAAAAGCAAAAAGTTAACAATTAAAATCTCGCAAATGGAAAAGGGGCACTCTGAAATATTTTACAGGGTGATGGATGACAACCTTCTCTATACCGTTACATATATCCCAACCAATTGTCATTTCACAATTTTGTGTAATATCATTAAGTACTGGAGTACCACGTCTCCATAAAAAAGCAAAAAGTTAACAATTAAACTCTCGCGAATGGAAGAGGGGCAGTCAGAAATATTTTACAGGGTGATGGATAACAACATCCTCTATACCGTGACATACATCCCAACTTTGTCATTTCACAATTTTGTGTAAAATCATTAAGTACTGTAGTACCAAGTCTCCATAAAAAAGCAAAAAGTTAACAATTAAAATCTCGCGAATGGAAAAGGGGCACTCAGAAATATTTTACAGGGTGATGGATAACAACATCCTCTATACCGTGACATACATCCCAACTGTGTTATTTCACAATTTTGTGTAAAATCATTAAGTACTGGAGTACCACGTCTCCATAAAAAAGCAAAAAGTTAACAATTAAACTCTCGCGAATGGAAGAGGGGCTCTCTGAAATATTTTACAGGGTGATGGATGACAACCTTCTCTATACCGTGACATATATCCCAGCGAATGGAAGAGGGGCACTCTGAAATATTTTACAGGGTGATGGATGACAACCTTCTCTATACCGTGACATATATCCCAACCAATTTTCATTTCACAATTTTGTGTAAAATCATTAAGTACTGGAGTACCAAGTCTAAATAAAAAGAAAAAAGTTATCAATTAAACTCTCGCGAATTGAAGAGGGGCACTCTGGAATATTTTACAGGGTGATGGGTGACAACCTCCTCTATACCGTTACATATATCCCAACCAATTGTCATTTCAAAATTTTGTGTAAAATCATTAAGTACTGGAGTACCACGTCTCCATAAAAAAGCAAAAAGTTAACAATTAAACTCTCGCGAATGGAAGAGGGGCAGTCAGAAATATTTTACAGGGTGATGGATAACAACATCCTCTATACCGTGACATACATCCCAACTTTGTCATTTCACAATTTTGTGTAAAATCATTAAGTACTGTAGTACCAAGTCTCCATAAAAAAGCAAAAAGTTAACAATTAAAATCTCGCGAATGGAAAAGGGGCACTCAGAAATATCTTACAGGGTGATGGATAACAACATCCTCTATACCGTGACATACATCCCAACTGTGTTATTTCACAATTTTGTGTAAAATCATTAAGTACTGTAGTACCAAGTCTCCATAAAAAAGCAAAAAGTTAACAATTAAGATCTCGCAAATGGAAAAGGGGCACTCTGAAATATTTTACAGGGTGATGGATGACAACCTTCTCTATACCGTTACATATATCCCAACCAATTGTCATTTCACAATTTTGTGTAATATCATTAAGTACTGGAGTACCACGTCTCCATAAAAAAGCAAAAAGTTAACAATTAAACTCTCGCGAATGGAAGAGGGGCAGTCAGAAATATTTTACAGGGTGATGGATAACAACATCCTCTATACCGTGACATACATCCCAACTTTGTCATTTCACAATTTTGTGTAAAATCATTAAGTACTGTAGTACCAAGTCTCCATAAAAAAGCAAAAAGTTAACAATTAAACTCTCGCGAATGGAAAAGGGGCACTCAGAAATATTTTACAGGGTGATGGATAACAACATCCTCTATACCGTGACATACATCCCAACTGTGTTATTTCACAATTTTGTGTAAAATCATTAAGTACTGGAGTACCACGTCTCCATAAAAAAGCAAAAAGTTAACAATTAAAATCTCGCGAATGGAAGAGGGGCACTCTGAAATATTTTACAGGGTGATGGATGACAACCTTCTCTATACCGTGACATATATCCCAACATATATCCCAGCGAATGGAAGAGGGGCACTCTGAAATATTTTACAGGGTGATGGATGACAACCTTCTCTATACCGTGACATATATCCCAGCGAATGGAAGAGGGGCTCTCTGAAATATTTTACAGGGTGATGGATGACAACCTTCTCTATACCGTGACATATATCCCAACATATATCCCAGCGAATGGAAGAGGGGCACTCTGAAATATTTTACAGGGTGATGGATGACAACCTTCTCTATACCGTGACATATATCCCAACCAATTTTCATTTCACAATTTTGTGTAAAATCATTAAGTACTGGAGTACCAAGTCTAAATAAAAAAAAAAAAGTTATCAATTAAACTCTCGCGAATGGAAGAGGGGCACTCTGGAATATTTTACAGGGTGATGGGTGACAACCTCCTCTATACCGTTACATATATCCCAACCAATTGTCATTTCAAAATTTTGTGTAAAATCATTAAGTACTGGAGTACCACGTCTCCATAAAAAAGCAAAAAGTTAACCATTAAAATCTCGCGAATGGAGGAGGGGCTCTCTGAAATATTTTACAGGGTGATGGATGACAACCTTCTCTATACCGTGACATATATCCCAACATATATCCCAGCGAATGGAAGAGGGGCACTGAAATATTTTACAGGGTGATGGATGACAACCTTCTCTATACCGTGACATATATCCCAACCAATTTTCATTTCACAATTTTGTGTAAAATCATTAAGTACTGAAGTACCAACCTATAAAAAGCAAAAAGTTAACAATTAAAATCTCGCGAATGGAAGAGGGGCACTCTGAAATATTTTACAGGGTGATGGATGACAATCTCATCTATACCGTGACATATATCCCAACCAATTATCATTTCACAATTTTGTGTAAAATCATTAAGTACTGGAGTACCAAGTCTCCGTAAAAAAAGCTAAAAGTTAACAATTAAAATCTCGCGAATAGAAGAGGGGCACTCTGGAATATTTTACAGGGTGATGGGTGACAACCTCCTCTATACCGGGACATATATCCCAACCAATTGTCGTTTCACAATTTTGTGTGAAATCATTAAGTGCTGGAGTACCAAGTCTCCATAAAAAAGCAAAAAGTTAACAATTAAACTCTCACGAATGGAAGAGGGCCACTCTGAAATATTTTACAGGGTGATGTATGTCAACTTCCTCTATACCGCGACATATATCCCAACCAATTGTCATTTCAAAATTTTGTGTAAAATCATGAAGTCCTGGAGTACCAAGTTTCCATAATAAAAGCAACAAGTTAACAATTAAACACTCGCGAATGGAAAAGGGGCACTCTGAAATATTTTACAGGGTGATGGATGACAACCTCCTCTATACCGTGACATATATCCCAACCAATTGTCATTTCACAATTTTGTGTAAAATCATTAAGTACTGGAGTACCAACCCATAAAAAAGTAAAAAGTTAACCATTAAAATCTCGCGAATGGAGGAGGGTCGCTCTGAAATATTTTACAGGGTGATGGATGGCAACCTCCTCTGTACCGTGACATATATCCTAACCAATTGTCATTTCACAATTTTGTGTAAAATCATTAAGTACTGGAGTACCAACCTATAAAAAGCAAAAAGTTAACAATTAAAATCTCGCGAATGGAAGAGGGGCACTCTGAAATATTTTACAGGGTGATGAATGACAACCTCCTCTATACCGTGACATATATCCCAACCAATTGTCATTTCACAATTTTGTGTAAAATCATTAAGTACTGGAGTACCAACCCATAAAAAAGCAAAAAGTTAACCATTAAAATCTCGCGAATGGAGGAGGGGCACTCAGAAATATTTTACAGGGTGATGGATGACAATCTTCTCTATACCGTTACATATATCCCAACCAATTGTCATTTCACAATTTTGTGTAATATCATTAAGTACTGGAGTACCACGTCTCCATAAAAAAGCAAAAAGTTAACAATTAAACTCTCGCGAATTGAAGAGGGGCAGTCAGAAATATTTTACAGGGTGATGGATAACAACATCCTCTATACCGTGACATACATCCCAACTTTGTCATTTCACAATTTTGTGTAAAATCATTAAGTACTGTAGTACCAAGTCTCCATAAAAAAGCAAAAAGTTAACAATTAAAATCTCGCAAATGGAAAAGGGGCACTCTGAAATATTTTACAGGATGATGGATGACAACCTTCTCTATACCGTGACATATATCCCAACATATATCCCAGCGAATGGAAGAGGGGCACTCAGAAATATCTTACAGGGTGATGGATAACAACATCCTCTATACCGTGACATATATCCCAACCAATTTTCATTTCACAATTTTGTGTAAAATCATTAAGTACTGGAGTACCAACCCATAAAAAAGCAAAAAGTTAACAATTAAAATCTCGCGAATGGAAAAGGGGCACTCAGAAATATCTTACAGGGTGATGGATAACAACATCCTCTATACCGTGACATACATCCCAACTGTGTTATTTCACAATTTTGTGTAAAATCATTAAGTACTGTAGTACCAAGTCTCCATAAAAAAGCAAAAAGTTAACAATTAAAATCTCGCAAATGGAAAAGGGGCACTCTGAAATATTTTACAGGGTGATGGATGACAACCTTCTCTATACCGTTACATATATCCCAACCAATTGTCATTTCACAATTTTGTGTAATATCATTAAGTACTGGAGTACCACGTCTCCATAAAAAAGCAAAAAGTTAACAATTAAACTCTCGCGAATGGAAGAGGGGCAGTCAGAAATATTTTACAGGGTGATGGATAACAACATCCTCTATACCGTGACATACATCCCAACTTTGTCATTTCACAATTTTGTGTAAAATCATTAAGTACTGTAGTACCAAGTCTCCATAAAAAAGCAAAAAGTTAACAATTAAAATCTCGCGAATGGAAAAGGGGCACTCAGAAATATTTTACAGGGTGATGGATAACAACATCCTCTATACCGTGACATACATCCCAACTGTGTTATTTCACAATTTTGTGTAAAATCATTAAGTACTGGAGTACCACGTCTCCATAAAAAAGCAAAAAGTTAACAATTAAACTCTCGCGAATGGAAGAGGGGCTCTCTGAAATATTTTACAGGGTGATGGATGACAACCTTCTCTATACCGTGACATATATCCCAGCGAATGGAAGAGGGGCACTCTGAAATATTTTACAGGGTGATGGATGACAACCTTCTCTATACCGTGACATATATCCCAACCAATTTTCATTTCACAATTTTGTGTAAAATCATTAAGTACTGGAGTACCAAGTCTAAATAAAAAGAAAAAAGTTATCAATTAAACTCTCGCGAATTGAAGAGGGGCACTCTGGAATATTTTACAGGGTGATGGGTGACAACCTCCTCTATACCGTTACATATATCCCAACCAATTGTCATTTCAAAATTTTGTGTAAAATCATTAAGTACTGGAGTACCACGTCTCCATAAAAAAGCAAAAAGTTAACAATTAAACTCTCGCGAATGGAAGAGGGGCAGTCAGAAATATTTTACAGGGTGATGGATAACAACATCCTCTATACCGTGACATACATCCCAACTTTGTCATTTCACAATTTTGTGTAAAATCATTAAGTACTGTAGTACCAAGTCTCCATAAAAAAGCAAAAAGTTAACAATTAAAATCTCGCGAATGGAAAAGGGGCACTCAGAAATATCTTACAGGGTGATGGATAACAACATCCTCTATACCGTGACATACATCCCAACTGTGTTATTTCACAATTTTGTGTAAAATCATTAAGTACTGTAGTACCAAGTCTCCATAAAAAAGCAAAAAGTTAACAATTAAGATCTCGCAAATGGAAAAGGGGCACTCTGAAATATTTTACAGGGTGATGGATGACAACCTTCTCTATACCGTTACATATATCCCAACCAATTGTCATTTCACAATTTTGTGTAATATCATTAAGTACTGGAGTACCACGTCTCCATAAAAAAGCAAAAAGTTAACAATTAAACTCTCGCGAATGGAAGAGGGGCAGTCAGAAATATTTTACAGGGTGATGGATAACAACATCCTCTATACCGTGACATACATCCCAACTTTGTCATTTCACAATTTTGTGTAAAATCATTAAGTACTGTAGTACCAAGTCTCCATAAAAAAGCAAAAAGTTAACAATTAAAATCTCGCGAATGGAAGAGGGGCACTCAGAAATATTTTACAGGGTGATGGATAACAACATCCTCTATACCGTGACATACATCCCAACTGTGTTATTTCACAATTTTGTGTAAAATCATTAAGTACTGGAGTACCACGTCTCCATAAAAAAGCAAAAAGTTAACAATTAAAATCTCGCGAATGGAAGAGGGGCACTCTGAAATATTTTACAGGGTGATGGATGACAACCTTCTCTATACCGTGACATATATCCCAACATATATCCCAGCGAATGGAAGAGGGGCACTCTGAAATATTTTACAGGGTGATGGATGACAACCTTCTCTATACCGTGACATATATCCCAGCGAATGGAAGAGGGGCTCTCTGAAATATTTTACAGGGTGATGGATGACAACCTTCTCTATACCGTGACATATATCCCAACATATATCCCAGCGAATGGAAGAGGGGCACTCTGAAATATTTTACAGGGTGATGGATGACAACCTTCTCTATACCGTGACATATATCCCAACCAATTTTCATTTCACAATTTTGTGTAAAATCATTAAGTACTGGAGTACCAAGTCTAAATAAAAAGAAAAAAGTTATCAATTAAACTCTCGCGAATGGAAGAGGGGCACTCTGGAATATTTTACAGGGTGATGGGTGACAACCTCCTCTATACCGTTACATATATCCCAACCAATTGTCATTTCAAAATTTTGTGTAAAATCATTAAGTACTGGAGTACCACGTCTCCATAAAAAAGCAAAAAGTTAACCATTAAAATCTCGCGAATGGAGGAGGGGCTCTCTGAAATATTTTACAGGGTGATGGATGACAACCTTCTCTATACCGTGACATATATCCCAACATATATCCCAGCGAATGGAAGAGGGGCACTGAAATATTTTACAGGGTGATGGATGACAACCTTCTCTATACCGTGACATATATCCCAACCAATTTTCATTTCACAATTTTGTGTAAAATCATTAAGTACTGGAGTACCAAGTCTAAATAAAAAGAAAAAAGTTATCAATTAAACTCTCGCGAATGGAAGAGGGGCACTCTGGAATATTTTACAGGGTGATGGGTGACAACCTCCTCTATACCGTTACATATATCCCAACCAATTGTCATTTCAAAATTTTGTGTAAAATCATTAAGTACTGGAGTACCACGTCTCCATAAAAAAGCAAAAAGTTAACAATTAAACTCTCGCGAATGGAAGAGGGGCTCTCTGAAATATTTTACAGGGTGATGGATGACAACCTTCTCTATACCGTGACATATATCCCAACATATATCCCAGCGAATGGAAAAGGGGCACTCTGAAATATTTTACAGGGTGATGGATGACAACCTTCTCTATACCGTGACATATATCCCAACCAATTTTCATTTCACAATTTTGTGTAAAATCATTAAGTACTGGAGTACCAAGTCTAAATAAAAAGAAAAAAGTTATCAATTAAACTCTCGCGAATGGAAGAGGGGCACTCTGGAATATTTTACAGGGTGATGGGTGACAACCTCCTCTATACCGTGACATATATCCCAACATATATCCCAGCGAATGGAAAAGGGGCACTCTGAAATATTTTACAGGGTGATGGATGACAACCTTCTCTATACCGTGACATATATCCCAACCAATTGTCATTTCACAATTTTGTGTGAAATCATTAAGTGCTGGAGTACCAAGTCTCCATAAAAAAGCAACAAGTTAACCATTAAAATCTCGCGAATGGAAGAGGGGCACTCTGAAATATTTTACAGGGTGATGGATGACAACCTCCTCTATACCGTGACATATATCCCAACTTTGTCATTTCACAATTTTGTGTAAAATCATTAAGTACTGAAGTACCACGTCTCCATAAAAAAGCAAAAAGTTAACAATTAAAATCTCGCGAATGGAGGAGGGGCACTCTGAAATATTTTACAGGGTGATGGATGACAACCTCCTCTATACCGTGACATATATCCCAACTTTGTCATTTCACAATTTTGTGTAAAATCATTAAGTACTGGAGTACCAAGTCTAAATAAAAAGAAAAAAGTTATCAATTAAACTCTCGCGAATGGAAGAGGGGCACTCTGGAATATTTTACAGGGTGATGGGTGACAACCTCCTCTATACCGGGACATATATCCCAACCAATTGTCATTTCACAATTTTGTGTGAAATCATTAAGTGCTGGAGTGCCAAGTCTCCATAAAAAAGCAAAAAGTTAACCATTAAAATCTCGCGAATGGAAGAGGGGCACTCTGAAATATTTTACAGGGTGATGGATGACAACCTCCTCTATACCGTGACATATATCCCAACTTTGTCATTTCACAATTTTGTGTAAAATCATTAAGTACTGAAGTACCACGTCTCCATAAAAAAGCAAAAAGTTAACAATTAAAATCTCGCGAATGGAAGAGGGGCACTCTGAAATATTTTACAGGGTGATGGATGACAATCTCCTCTATACCGAGACATATATCCCAACCAATTGTCATTTCACAATTTTGTGTAAAATCATTAAGTACTGGAGTACCAAGTCTCCATAAAAAAAGGTAAAAGTTAACAATTAAAATCTCGCGAATGGAAGAGGGGCACTCTGAAATATCTTACAGGGTGATGGATAACAACATCCTCTATACCGTGACATACATCCCAACTGTGTTATTTCACAATTTTGTGTAAAATCATTAAGTACTGTAGTACCAAGTCTCCATAAAAAAGCAAAAAGTTAACAATTAAGATCTCGCAAATGGAAAAGGGGCACTCTGAAATATTTTACAGGGTGATGGATGACAACCTTCTCTATACCGTTACATATATCCCAACCAATTGTCATTTCACAATTTTGTGTAATATCATTAAGTACTGGAGTACCACGTCTTCATAAAAAAGCAAAAAGTTAACAATTAAACTCTCGCGAATGGAAGAGGGGCAGTCAGAAATATTTTACAGGGTGATGGATAACAACATCCTCTATACCGTGACATACATCCCAACTTTGTCATTTCACAATTTTGTGTAAAATCATTAAGTACTGTAGTACCAAGTCTCCATAAAAAAGCAAAAAGTTAACAATTAAAATCTCGCGAATGGAAAAGGGGCACTCAGAAATATTTTACAGGGTGATGGATAACAACATCCTCTATACCGTGACATACATCCCAACTGTGTTATTTCACAATTTTGTGTAAAATCATTAAGTACTGGAGTACCACGTCTCCATAAAAAAGCAAAAAGTTAACAATTAAAATCTCGCGAATGGAAGAGGGGCACTCTGAAATATTTTACAGGGTGATGGATGACAACCTTCTCTATACCGTGACATATATCCCAACATATATCCCAGCGAATGGAAGAGGGGCACTCTGAAATATTTTACAGGGTGATGGATGACAACCTTCTCTATACCGTGACATATATCCCAGCGAATGGAAGAGGGGCTCTCTGAAATATTTTACAGGGTGATGGATGACAACCTTCTCTATACCGTGACATATATCCCAACATATATCCCAGCGAATGGAAGAGGGGCACTCTGAAATATTTTACAGGGTGATGGATGACAACCTTCTCTATACCGTGACATATATCCCAACCAATTTTCATTTCACAATTTTGTGTAAAATCATTAAGTACTGGAGTACCAAGTCTAAATAAAAAGAAAAAAGTTATCAATTAAACTCTCGCGAATGGAAGAGGGGCACTCTGGAATATTTTACAGGGTGATGGGTGACAACCTCCTCTATACCGTTACATATATCCCAACCAATTGTCATTTCAAAATTTTGTGTAAAATCATTAAGTACTGGAGTACCACGTCTCCATAAAAAAGCAAAAAGTTAACCATTAAAATCTCGCGAATGGAGGAGGGGCTCTCTGAAATATTTTACAGGGTGATGGATGACAACCTTCTCTATACCGTGACATATATCCCAACATATATCCCAGCGAATGGAAGAGGGGCACTGAAATATTTTACAGGGTGATGGATGACAACCTTCTCTATACCGTGACATATATCCCAACCAATTTTCATTTCACAATTTTGTGTAAAATCATTAAGTACTGGAGTACCAAGTCTAAATAAAAAGAAAAAAGTTATCAATTAAACTCTCGCGAATGGAAGAGGGGCACTCTGGAATATTTTACAGGGTGATGGATGACAACCTCCTCTATACCGTTACATATATCCCAACCAATTGTCATTTCAAAATTTTGTGTAAAATCATTAAGTACTGGAGTACCACGTCTCCATAAAAAAGCAAAAAGTTAACAATTAAACTCTCGCGAATGGAAGAGGGGCTCTCTGAAATATTTTACAGGGTGATGGATGACAACCTTCTCTATACCGTGACATATATCCCAACATATATCCCAGCGAATGGAAAAGGGGCACTCTGAAATATTTTACAGGGTGATGGATGACAACCTTCTCTATACCGTGACATATATCCCAACCAATTTTCATTTCACAATTTTGTGTAAAATCATTAAGTACTGGAGTACCAAGTCTAAATAAAAAGAAAAAAGTTATCAATTAAACTCTCGCGAATGGAAGAGGGGCACTCTGGAATATTTTACAGGGTGATGGGTGACAACCTCCTCTATACCGTGACATATATCCCAACATATATCCCAGCGAATGGAAAAGGGGCACTCTGAAATATTTTACAGGGTGATGGATGACAACCTTCTCTATACCGTGACATATATCCCAACCAATTGTCATTTCACAATTTTGTGTGAAATCATTAAGTGCTGGAGTACCAAGTCTCCATAAAAAAGCAACAAGTTAACCATTAAAATCTCGCGAATGGAAGAGGGGCACTCTGAAATATTTTACAGGGTGATGGATGACAACCTCCTCTATACCGTGACATATATCCCAACTTTGTCATTTCACAATTTTGTGTAAAATCATTAAGTACTGAAGTACCACGTCTCCATAAAAAAGCAAAAAGTTAACAATTAAAATCTCGCGAATGGAGGAGGGGCACTCTGAAATATTTTACAGGGTGATGGATGACAACCTCCTCTATACCGTGACATATATCCCAACTTTGTCATTTCACAATTTTGTGTAAAATCATTAAGTACTGGAGTACCAAGTCTAAATAAAAAGAAAAAAGTTATCAATTAAACTCTCGCGAATGGAAGAGGGGCACTCTGGAATATTTTACAGGGTGATGGGTGACAACCTCCTCTATACCGGGACATATATCCCAACCAATTGTCATTTCACAATTTTGTGTGAAATCATTAAGTGCTGGAGTGCCAAGTCTCCATAAAAAAGCAAAAAGTTAACCATTAAAATCTCGCGAATGGAAGAGGGGCACTCTGAAATATTTTACAGGGTGATGGATGACAACCTCCTCTATACCGTGACATATATCCCAACTTTGTCATTTCACAATTTTGTGTAAAATCATTAAGTACTGAAGTACCACGTCTCCATAAAAAAGCAAAAAGTTAACAATTAAAATCTCGCGAATGGAAGAGGGGCACTCTGAAATATTTTACAGGGTGATGGATGACAATCTCCTCTATACCGAGACATATATCCCAACCAATTGTCATTTCACAATTTTGTGTAAAATCATTAAGTACTGGAGTACCAAGTCTCCATAAAAAAAGGTAAAAGTTAACAATTAAAATCTCGCGGATGGAAGAGGGGCACTCTGAAATATTCTACAGGTTATGGATGACAACCTCCTTTATACCGTGACATATATCCCAACCAATTGTCATTTCACAATTTTGTGTAAAATCATCAAGTGCTGGAGTACCAAGTCTCCATAAAAAAGCAAAAAGTTATCAATTAAAATCTCGCGAATGGAAGAGAGGCCCTTTGAAATATACTGCAGGGTGATGGATGACAACCTCCTTTATGCCGTGACATATATGCCAACCAATTGTCATTTCACAATTTTGTGTAAAATCATCCAGCGTTCCTAAATGATCAACATGCAACGTATCTGGTGGTTGATCGCCCTTGTTAATGCAATGCAAATAACCTTCTTTTTTCCCACCTTTCTATTAAAAATTATGCATTTAACGCAATTGTCAAGATATTACCGATTTATTTTTAAATTTGAACAAAGACAACTAACTCGCTCGCCAGGTGGAGACAGACTGCTTCTCTGTTTTCTTCTCGTGCCTCTGTTGACCCTCGTGCGTCGGGTGTGCATACGTCTGCACACGAGCTCTGCTAATGGGACAACTCTGACACAATTGTTAATAATTTTACTGACCTTGTTTTCCAAATGTGGAATGAAATTTGTTTGTTGAATGTTGTGTATTGTTTTCTGCGCTGCATAATGGCAATTTTCATGAGAATTCCATATGATCTCATGTTCCATCATCTTTGGAACAATTAACAGGTCATTTTCATTCACATTTTTGTAAATTAAGCCTCCTTTAATTTTATAATCTTTATGAAAAGCCATCTTCATCTACTTTCAACTGTTCATCTTGTAATTGAGCTTTCTGTAAATGCGCCGTTAACTCGCAGCTAATTAGCATCACCACGCATGGATAACGAAATAAACAATCGACGTGTTTCATTTTACTCCCTGACCGATGCTCAATTTTATACTATAGTTATAATCTTGTAGGTATAATATAATCTTTTTATTTGTCGTGTGTTTAAACGCTGCACAATCAGTCACTAATTTAAACTCGATACCCAGCAAGTAATTTTTAAACTCTTTTTAAGGCTAATTATGCAGCCTTTACTTCTAGTTTATAACTGTGCTGTTTCATTTCTTGCACCGTTGATTTTTTGCTCCAGAAGCAAAAAATCATCTGGATGGAAATGGTGATCTGTTGTTTGTAGTAATATGGCACCAAAGCCTTCTTTGGATGCGTCTGTGTGTACCTCCGTTTTTTCATTTCTGTCATAAATCCTCAGGACTGGTTCTCTAGTAAGAGCTTGTTTTAATAATATAATGGTTTATAATAATATAATGGCTGTTCTTCATGTATTTTAAATACATCTTTTTTAAGCAACTCTGTCAATGGTCTTGCTATCTGTGTATAATTTTTATGAATTTGCGGAAATAGCCATGTAGTCCTAAAAATGCTTATACTTATTTTATATTTCGTGGAGGTGGGAATTTTTCAACTGTTTTAATTTTCTTATTTTACATTCCCGTTCTCAATGGTATGACCCTGGAAATCAATCCTTGATTTTAAAAATTAACATTTCGACCAATTTATTTTTCAGTTATACTGCGCAGCAGTTTTCAGTACCAATTCTAATTTTTGTATGCCTTCTTCTGCTGTTGTGCTGAATATCACTATGTCGTCCATGTATAATTTTAGTACATTTTCATTAATAAGTTGCTGAAATATGTAATTCACATACCTTACGAATACAGCGGTTGAATTACAAAACCCAAATGGAGCTTTGTTAAATTCGAATAAGTCCTCCTTCGGTACAAACGCTGTATACTTTTTACTTACTTCTTCAATTGACACGGGAAAAAAACTATTTTCAAGATCCATCACCGTATAAAATTTTGAATGTTGAAGTTTTTCCAGTACATCATCGATTATGGATACTGGGAAACCATCCTTCAGCACCATGCTATACAACTTACGAAAATCGATGCATACTCTATGAGATCCTTTTTTTTTGTTTACGACAACAACTCTGCTTGCAACATCTGATGTTGATCAACGAATCACATCCAACTGTAACCATTCTGCTACAACCATTCTGTGTCTTCACAACGTTTACTTGTTGTGGTGCTAACCTACTTGGCGAGTGACGGAACGGAGAAATATTATCTGGGATAATTTTCATCACAACTGGGCAAATTTTCTCAGACTTTGGATTATAATTTTTTATCATTCGCGTTATTACTTTTTTATGTTGCAACGGAGTGTCGACATGTTCGTCTGATTCTATGATATTGTGCATGCAACTGTGACAGAATTGCATTATCGTGGTTAATTAAAGAAATAAACTTCTAGCTATTTGTATCTGACACACAGGTGAACCTGACTGACTTTTATTTATTCTAACACACATAATTCATGAAGTAATAAAAAGCATTTGTATGTAGTATACGTAATAAAAAAGTATATAATAAAAAAGTAAATCATTGAATCGTTAAAAAGAAACTAATTCCACGTCTCAATGAAGCAAATGCCAAAAATTAAGGAATTATGAAAACAAAACAGATTTAAAAATCTGTATCTTCACAATCCTGAATTCCTAAAACCTGTAAGATTCATATGTAAGATCATATTCTTTGAAAATTTTCCATTAATTCGGTTAAATTCTTCGAAAGTGTTTACATTAATTCAATTCCTTCCAAATTCGAGTTAAGCTACAGTTCGATCCCAAGCAATAAAGTTAAACAACAACTACAACACTAACCCTGCTTACGCAGCCCAAGGCTCCACATCATGCATGCCTGCCAAGCCACAGTTCGATTCGTCCACTTAATGTTTACATTAAATTCCTGAAGACGCTGTTAAGAAGCAAAGCAATTAAACAAACAACAACAACTACAACACTACCTCTACTTATACAGCCTTTGCTTAGCCAACTTAAAAATCAATTAATTAAAAATTATTTACTATTTTCCTCATGTATTATACCATCATTATAAGTTTCTCAAGCTTGAGGTATAATGCATTATACAGATAAATAAATAAATGAATAAACTTTAAGATCTTCATCTGATACGAATTCAGATATTTTTTCAAGGGCGTATATTTAAAGATTAAAAAAAATTCCATACCGAAAGGGTTTAGTAACTTACTGACAAATTTTTATCTAATCTAAATTTTCCGTACTGAAAATTGTAGAGATTGTTTGTACGTTTTGATTCATGTCATTTTATATATTATATTATAATTTCAGAGTCTTCTTAAACCGAATGCTTATATTGTTACCCAAGGACCAGCAGAAGAAACAGTAAATGACTTTTGGAAAATGGTTTGGCAAGAGAACGTTAGCGTTATTATTATGTTGACAAAGACGTTTGATTTTACTAAGGTAAACTACTTTTAAATTTAATATTTCATTCTCTTATCCAGTTATTATAGAATGTGAGACAATAAATACTTGTGTTGATTATGCATGTTGCAATTTTATCGAAATAGAAAATATTTACTTAATTATTTATTTATTTATAAATAAAAAAATGGGTTCGTGCATGGCATAATAGTCTTATGGTTATTTTCCAAAAATATACGGTTATATCTTCAATATGGTGGAGGGTGCTTTTAGGTCAAATTTAAGTTAAAAAGGAGTCCTAAGTCTTTAAGCTCATCATCACGATATAAATGCATATTGTTAAAATTATAATCAAATTTGATAAGGATTTCAAGAAAGTTACAACACAACAATTATTAATATTAAGAAATAAATTTTTCAATTAGCAACATGTGCTTGAATTACAAGATCGTTTTTTAGTTTACGACAGTCATCAATATCGCGATCTTCAAAAATATCCTAAAATCATGGACAAATAATAAACTCTTGGAATATTTAATAAACTGAGGCAAGCCATTTATAAAAATAAGAAAGAGTAGAGGGCCGCCTTGAGTAATAATTTGATCAGTTAAGAAACTGTGAAAGAAATTTAAGATTGTTGGAAAAGCCAAACTTTTTAATTTTTTTTTATGTGTAACAAAATAGTAAACGGTGATCTCCGCTATCAAGGGGCTTTTGCGCAATAGGGGCTTTTGCGAAGCGCCTATAGGTCACACTCAACTGTGACCTATGCTTAAATATTAATAAAACAAATTGGAACAGGATGACATACGAGGAAGGTCATTGCAAAATGAATCTTTATATAATAAAATAATTTTATTTATGATATGATGATGTTATCACCAACTGGCGCTCGCCATAGGCGCTCTCTCTTGGACCGGCAAGTAATCAGCATCTCCCTCCCTAGACTATCCCTAGACCTCCCTTGCCTATCTGGAGAAGCGCTGCTCGCAAGAGCAAAAGCAGAACTGGCGTAAGACCGTATATATATATATATATATATATATATATATATATATATATATATATATATATATATATATATATATATATATATATATATATATATATATATATATATATATTATTAGCGCTGATCTTATGTATTCACTGTACCTCTTATGTTGTGTAGTGTACGAATCGAGCTATCACTACAGTGAATAAAAAAAAACAAGTAGAAGTGTTGTCTTCGGCCTGGCCGAAATCTAAATACTTACACTCGAGTAACTGAAAAAATTATAATTTCGCCACTTAACAACTTTTGTGTAAGTAGGCTTACCACGCGGAAATGTTTTTGTAATGTCTCTAGGTACTGCTAGATAGAATTACTAACGTATTAATATTTTGACCCGTTTATGGGATACTGACAACTTTTGTATAAGTGGCCGGATCACGCCCATTTTGTACACAAATTGGTAATACTTGTAGATACCTCTTGATAAAATTTCGCTTTCATATCGTATACCGTTTACAAGATATAGACAACTTTTGTATGAGTGGACGTGGCACGCCCATTTTTGACAAGCTTATTGGTAATGCTTGCCTATATATCCCGATAAAATTACATATCAATATCTTATACCGTTCATTATATATTGCCAACTTTGTTATCAGTGGGCGTGGCACGCATATTTTTTTCAAGCGTTTTAGTAATGACGCTATATGTTCCGGAATAAAATTATACCTTCATATCTCACACGGTTTATGAAATATTCAGATTATCACATTTTTTTGAAACGAGGTGCCTTTACATTCCGTACGTAAAGTAGGCGTGGCTGTTAACCTATCTCGCCCATTTTCAATCCCAAACAGCCCTACATAACAAAGAATATATTTGCCAAATTTAATCGCGATATCTCTTTTCGTTCTCTCGTAATCGTGATTTCAACAGACAGACAGACAGACGGACGGACAGGGCTAAATCGATTCAGGAGGTGACGCTGAGAAAGAATATATATTCTTTTCTATATCTATCTCGTCTCCTTCCCTGCGTTACAAACGGAAGAACAAAGTGAATATACCCTACTCCCTGTTAATACTCACAAAGGGACGTATTCACAGAATTCAGCTGAACGTCCGATCGATTCTAGATGCATACCCCATTCCAAGAATTCAAGTATATCAGTAGCCTTGACTTAAAGAGCGGATACTGGCAGATTCCAATATCGGAGGACAGTAAGCAATACGCGGCGTTTAATGTACCTGGAAGAGGACTTTTCCAGTGGCGAGTGAGCTACATTTGGCCCCAGCCACTTTTCAGCGAGCTTTGGACCAGGTTATCGGTCCCGATTTGGAGCCTAAAGCTTTCGCCTACTTGGACAACACAATTGTCACAGGTTCGTCCGCGGAAGAGCACATTGCAAATCTTCGAGAGGTTTTCCGTCGTTTGAGACAGGCAAATCTCAAAAAAAAACAAGGCATCCAGGCAGAAAAAAATAAGGCATCCAGACAGACCCAGACAATATTTCGACCATACAAAATTTAAAACCGCCAACCACTACCAAAGAACTACGAAGATGCTTGGGCATTGCCTCCTGGTACCGCAGGTTCGTGCCAGATTTCGCGAAGACCGTCCATCCAATGACCATGCTACTACGAAAAGGAAAACATTGCAAATGGGGGAGGCGCAACAGAAAGCGTTCGAAGCCGTCGAGCAAAAACTCATGGAGGCACCAATACTGGCGTGTCCAGATTTCTACGAGAAGTTTCAACTTCAAACGGATGCGAGCGACTTTGGACTTGGAGCCATGCATACACAACAACTGCAGGGTCAGGAGCGCGTTATGGCGTACGCCAGCCGACATCTCAACAAGGCCGAAAAGAATTACTCAGCAACAGAGAAGGAATGCCTGGCCATAGTGTGGGGTATTCGCAAGATGTGCGCTTACCTTGAGGGCTACCGATTCACAGTGGCCTGCCCTGCAAGTGGTTACAAGCAAAGGTCAGAGAAGTGGAACAAAATCCGGAGAAGTTCCCAGACTACACCTTCGATAATGGGAATCTATACCGTCGTCATATTCCGAATCGACTCCAGGACGAGGACTGCACGCCGTGGAAACTATGCGTGCCTAGGACAATGAGAGACAGAGTAGTATGTTTTACGATGCTAGAACATATGTGCGGCAAAGTGAATCATGCCAAAGTTACAAGCCGAACCAGCAAAAGGCGGCATGGAAAATGCTCACCCAATTGGCAGAAGAACCTTGGGCGATACTCTGTGCGGATTTTGTGGGCCCGCTACCACGTTCTTCACACGGAAACACAAGTCTTCTCGTATTCTTTGATAAATTTTCAAAATGGACTGAAATGATACCCTTACGAAAAGCCTCAACAGAACACTTGCAGCGAGCGTTCCGAGAACGCATTCTAGTCAGATTAGGAGTACACAGATACTAGTAACGCATAATGGGACTCAGTTTACGAGTCGCAGTTTTTGTCGTTACCTCCAGGAAATGGGTGTGAAGCAACAATTTACTGCTCTATATACGCTACAGGAGAATACCACGGAGAGAATCAACAGGACGATAAAAACGGTAAAAGCACAACTTTCGGACAACAAGCACCGGAACTGGGACGAACTGCTTCCAGAAATTACGCTGGCCATCAATAGCAGCGTATCCGAGACCACAGGATATAGCCCAGCATATCTTACGCAAAGACGAAAACCAAGACCTCCGGGAACCTACTACGACGAACAAACGCCGGGCAGCGGTCAGGAAACCATACTACCCGCAGAGAAGGGGAAAAACCTAAAAGACGTCTTCATATTGGTGGTGAGAAATTTGGAAAAGGCACCGTAGGATCAGGCGCACCACTATAACTTGCGACGCCGACAATGGAAACCGGAAATTGGGCAGTCAGTACTTGTTCGACAGCACCCACTATCAAAAGCAATCGACAGCTTTGTGGCGAAATTGTCTCCGAAGTTCGACGACCCATACCAGGTAATCGGATTCGTGTCACCAGTGATCGTCCGTTTACAGAAAGAAGTTGAGACTCAGTCAAGAAGGGCCCATGTGAGCGAGCTAAAGGCGTACCAACGGACGGCAGCGCAAAATGACCATACTTCCGAGGGAGCTTCTGGCAGCGAACGTCTGGTTCAGGGTATAGAAAGCCTGCCAACCACAGACGCTGACGCCCAAACGAAATCGGAGGCAAGAACAAACAAACGCGCGACAAAAGGAAACTGTCAGTCAGAACCCGACTATAAGGAGGGAAAGCCAGCTTCAGCAAAAATAGCCACAATCAGTGAAGAATACAACGACGACCTGCTATAGTTGAATACCCGTGACTCAGGCGTCAAAGTAAACCAGGAAGATACAGAACCGACCAGGGAAAATCAAACATCTCGAGACCACACAATCGCTTCCGAGTTGTTGACGTTTGGTGATTTCACTCTGGAAGAAATCAAGTCCTTATTTCACGGAGAACTCCACGTCCAACCTTTTACGACGCTAGCCGGACACGCAAAAGATTCCTACTGCGCGCCCAGAAATATGGAAACACAAGATGCCCGCCTTGTATTCGAAATGAGGATCTAGGGATTCGACAATCACCATTTGCTGAACAAGTTCAACCCTTCAACGAAAATCTCGTATTGTGAAGCAGGTCATAGGAAAACCAACGGCCGCAACAAATGAAATCTCGAGAAGTTTTAATTGAAGTTAAAGAAACCTTATGCTTCAATCATATCGCGACATTTTACCCGGGATTTCTGTTCAAGTGCAAAAAGTTATTCGGGGTTTAGAAGATACAGAGGACTCACAAGAAGCCACAAAAAACCTGAATATCGATATTCAGGTTTTGCGTGGCTTCATTGGGATTATCGCCGGAAGCGGAATTGCACGAGTAAATAAACTTCAGTGATAATGATACAGCAGTTTAAAAAAAAACGCCCTTACAGTCATGACGAGTATGGAACATCGTCCTTTTTAAGGCCACACCTCACCACACTTGCTAGAGCCCACACATGCGCGTCACGACAAGAGCTCACGCAATCAGCGGACGTCACGGCTGTGCGCTCATCAAGGCAGCGTACAGGTGCGCCACATCATGAGCTCACGCAATCAGCGGACGTCACGGCTGTGCGCTCATCAAAGCAGCGTATAAGTGCGTCACAATAGTAGCTCACGCATTTAGGGGACGTCATGGCGGTGTACTCACCAAGGCACGTACGGGTGCATCATATCGTCAACGACACCGAATCACGTAACCCAATCTCTCACTAAAAATTAAAAAAAAGCATAATTACAAACATAAATATTATTTCAATAATTAACAAAGCAAACAAACTGTCAACCAATATGACAATTTAACGATCCCCCAGCAGAAAGTGAGGTATAGATATTAACATTTCACTTTGGAGCTTTTTGAAATTGTCATTAAATGCAAACCGAAAATAGAAGAAATTGCATGCAAAAGAGAAAAAAAAGAGAAAGATTCCTCTCTTTCTTCCCCAAAGTAGGAGGGGAGTGTGACGATCCAAATTTTTTACTAAAATTTGGCGCACAGCAAAGAAAATAATTACCATTAAACTAGCACACGTCTTACAGGAAAAAAAGTACATAAAAAGACGAACTCTCCCTACTGACACCTGTCTCTTTCATACGTCAAGTGAAAGTACATAGGGCATAAATACTGGGAACAGTTTACGAGTAGCAAAGATCCCCAACTGTGATCCCTGAATTTGATAGTGGCATGGTGTGCATAACACACGTAAGGCAAACTGAGCGGCAGAGCGGGATGACCGCTGACAACACGTATGTGTACCGGCGAGTAGAGCAGTCAGAGTGAGAAATCGAATCACGGTGTGTAGTAATAGCTCGATTCGTACACTACACAACATAAGAGGTACAGTGAATACATAAGATCAGCGTTTTGCACAGCTTATGTACTAAAAAAAAAACCAGCGTATGTACGGAGACGGCAGTGAAGTTCACTGACCGAATAATTCGATAAGCTTAAAAAAGAGGTTTTTAAAGTATATATTTATACAAGATTAAATAAGGAAAACGGCTTAGCGGAATACGAATTACCGTACTCCGTTAAAATGGAACCTTCTAGAAGAAAAGCCGCGAAGGTATAAAACCGGCTGCAAAGCAGAACTCGGGGTTCAGTTGGTTCAGTCGGGTCAGTCAGTCAGCTCTGCTCAGTTCACTTCAGTTCAGTTCAGTGCAGTCAGTTTGGCAGAACTCGTGTAATTCAGAGAGATCGATTCAGTGAAAAGTGTTCAAGCAGGCATAGCCTTGAGTACGTGATTCTATCAGCTGTAAGTTGAGAAGTCGAAAATAGTGAAGTCGAAATCAGTGTAAACAAGCTTAGAAAAGTGCTGCCGCCGCATCATAATTTGTGAGACACACAGTAAGTACCAGCTGAGATCCATCTAACTAGCTAGACAAGACAAAGGAAGACAGCAAGCAAGGAATTGTTAACACTCGTAAAGAGTCGAATGCATAGTCGCAGTGGCTTAAATGCCCTCCTGTTAATACTCGTGAAGAGTCGAATTCACAGTCGCAGTGGCTCAAATGCCCTCCTGTTAATACTCGTGAAGAGTCGAATTCACAGTCGCAGTGGCTCTAATGCCTTCCTGTTAATAATCGTAAAGAGTCGAAATCACAGTCGCTGTCGCTGAAATGGCCTTCTGTTAATACTCGTAAAGAGTCGAATTCACAATCGCAGTGGCTCAAATGCCCTCCTGTTAATACTCGTGAAGAGTCGAATTCACAGTCGCAGTGGCTCAAGTCCCTCCTGTTAATACTCGTGAGGAGTCGAATTCACAGTCGCAGTGGCTCATATGCCCTCCTGTTAGTACTCGTAAAGAGTCGAATTCACAATCGCAGTGACTCAAATGCCCTCCTGTTGATACTCGTAAAGAGTCGAATTCACAGTCGCAGTGGCTCAAATGCCCTTCTGTTAATACTAGCAACGGAACGAATTCACAGTCGCAGTGGCTCAAATGCCCTCCTGTTAATACTCATAAGGGGTCGAATTCACAGTCGCAGTGGCTCAAATGCCCTCCTGTTAAACTCGAAAAGGCACAAATTCACAGTTACAGTGGCTCAAATGCCCTCCTGTTAATACTCGTACCGGATGGCAACACTAAGGCTTCTTTCTTCTTTCTTCAAAAGTTTTTTGGAAAGAGAGGGGATGTGAGGAGAGAAAAGTCTCCACACATTCTTCAAGTGGAGAGATTAATTGAAGCCCAAATTCTTTTGGATTCTCGGTTCTTCTTACGCACACAATTAAACAGTTGTTGCCCGAACGAGTTCCGACGAGGTTTTCCGAACATTTGTTTACCTTTTTATACTGTGCTTTGGAAGTGAAAATAAAGTGTCAAATAAAGTGAAAATCGAAAAATATGATTAAATATTATTTATTATAATATTAAAATAAATATATTTAAAATCATAAAGTGTTGATATAAAATAAAAACAAGTATGTATAAAACTGAAGAACAAAAGAACAACAAACGAAGTGTCCGCCATCACGAAATTATATGATTGTCATACCCAAGTTCTTTGTAAAAATCCTTTTTTTTAGAAATTTAGTTTACTTTTCCTATTTTGGCTACGAATACGGTCGTATTTTGCAACTATGCGATTAATTTTAATTTAAAAGATATTATGCACACATCGAAAATCTTTTTTTTTACGTGTTAATCGTCATGCAATATAATTATGGCAACTCTGACGAACATTCGGGAATTCAGTAAATTTCACTCACACACATTTAGGAATCACACGTATATGATTTTTAACATCAAAGAAGAAACTAGGTGCAGCCATGCGTTCTTCCAGGAGCGGGCTTCAAGGAGCCGCTTCGAGAAGTCAGATGTGGCCAAGGGGGTAAAGAGTCGAATTCACAGTCGCAGTGGCTCAAATGCCCTCCTCTTAATACTCGCAAAGGGACGAATTCACAGAATTCAGTTGAACGTCCGATCGATTCCAGATGCATACCCCATTCCGAGAATTCAACACATTTTTTAGCGGCTGCGAGATGCAAAGTATATCAGTAGCCTTGACTTAAAGAGCGGGTACTGGCAGATTCCAATGGCGGAGGACAGTAAGCAATACGCGGCGTTTAATGTACCTGGAAGAGGACTTTTCCAGTGGCGGGTGATGCCCTTTGGGCTACATTCGGCTCCAGCCACTTTTCAGTGAGCTCTGGCCCAGGTTATCGGTCCCGATTTGGAGCCTAAAGCTTTCGCCTACCTGGACGACACAATTGTCACATGTTCGTCCGCGGAAGAGCACATTGCAAATCTTTGAGAGGTCTTCCGTAGTTTGAGACAGGCAAATCTCAAAAAAAAACAAGGCATCCAGACAAAAAAAAAAAAACAAGGCATCCAGACAGACCCAGACAAAATTTCGACGATACAAAATTTAAAACCGCCAACCACTACCAAAGAACTGCGAAGATGCTTGGGCATTGCCTCCTGGTACCGCAGGTTCGTGCCAGATTTCGCGAAGACCGTCCATGCAATGACCATTCTACTACGAAAAGGAAAACATTGCAAATAGGGCACAACAGAAAGCGTTCGAAGCCGTCGAGCAAAAACTCAAGGAGGCACCAATACTGGCGTGTCCAGATTTCAACGAGAAGATTCAACTTCAAATGGATGCGAGCGACTTTGGGCATGGAGCCATGCTTACACAACAACTGGAGGGTCAGGAGCGCGTTATGGCGTACGCCAGCCGACATATCAACAAGGCCGAAAAGAATTACTCGGCAACAGAGAAGGAATGCCTAGCCATAGTGTGGGGTATTCGCAAGATGTGCGCTTACCTTAAGGGCTACCGATTCACAGTGGACAGCCCTGCAAGTGGTCACAAGCAAAGGTCAGAGAAGTGGAACAAAATCCGGAGAAGTTCCCAGACTACACCTTGGAGAATGGGAATCTATACCGTCATATTCCGAATCGACTCGGGTAAACCGTCGCCAGAGTAGCAACAGAGGAGACACGCGGACAGCCCTGCAAGTGGTTACAAGCAAAGGTCAGAGAAGTGGAACAAAATCCGGAGAAGTTCCC
Organism: Sicus ferrugineus; assembly: GCA_922984085.1. Lineage (NCBI taxonomy): Eukaryota > Metazoa > Arthropoda > Insecta > Diptera > Conopidae > Sicus > Sicus ferrugineus. The sequence continues at coordinate 28,484,636 of OV277348.1, read as the reverse complement.
AGACTACACCTTGGATAATGGGAATCTATACCGCCATATTCCGAATCGACTCCGGGACGAGGACTGCACGCCGTGGAAACTATGCGTGCCTAGGACAATGAGAGACAGAGTAGTATGTTTTACGATGCTAGAACATATGTGCGGCAAAGTGAATCGTGCCAAAATTACAAGCCGAACCAGCAAAAGGCGGCATGGAAAATGCTCACACAATTGGCAGAAGAACCTTGGGCGATACTCTATGCGGATTTTGTGGGCCCGCTACTACGTTCTCACACGGAAACACAACTCTTCTCGTATTCTTTGATAAATTTTCAAAATGGACTGAAATGATACCCTTACGAAAAGCTTCAACAGAACACTTGCAGCGAGCGTTCCGAGAACGCATTCTAGTCGGATTCGGAGTACCCAAGATACTAGCAACGCATAATGGGACTCAGTTTACAAGTCGCAGTTTTCGTCGTTTCCTCCAGGAAATGGGTGTGAAGCAACAGTTTACTGCTCCATATACGCCACAGGAGAATACCACGGAGAGAATCAACAGGACGATAAAAACGCTAATAGCTCAACTTTCGGACAACAAGCACCGGAATTGGGACGAACTGCTTCCAGAAATTACGCTGGCCATCAATAGCAGCGTATACGAGACCACAGGATATAGCCCAGCATATCTCACGCAAAGACGAGAACCAAGACTTCCGGGAACCTACTACGACGAACAAACGGCGGGCGGGGGTCAGGAAACCATACTACCTGCAGAGAAGGGGAAAAACCTACAAGAAGTCTTCATATTGGTGGTGAGAAATTTGGAAAAGGCAACGCAGGATCAGGCGCACCACTACAACTGGCGACGCCGACAATGGAAACCGGAAATTGGGCAGTCAGTACTTGTTCGACAGCCCCCACTGTCAAAAGCAATCGACAGCTTTGTGGCGAAATTGTCTCCGAAGTTCGACGACCCATACCAGGTAATCGGATTCGTGTCACCGGTGATCGTCCGTTTACAGAAAGAAGGTGAGACTCAGTAAAAAACGGCCCATGTGAGCGAGCTAAAGGCGTACCAACGGGCGGCAGCGCAAAGTGGCAATACTTCCGAGGGTGCTTCTGGCAGCGAACGTCTGGTTCAGGGTATAGGAAGCCCGCCAACCACAGACGCTGACGCCAAAACGAAACCGGAGGCGAGAACAAACAAATGCGGGACAAAAGGAAACTGTCATTCAGAACCCAACTACAAGGAGGGAAAGCCAGTCTCAGCAAAAATAGCCACAGCCAGTGAAGAATACAACGACGACCAGAAAGCAAAACATAGACGGAATCCTACGAAGTGGCGAATTACGACCTGCTATAGGTGAATACCCGTGACACAGGCGTCAAAGTAAACCAGGAAGATACAGAACCGGCCAGGGAAAATCAAACATCTCGAGACCACACAAACGCTTCCAAGTCGTTGCCGTTTGCTGATTTCACTCTGGAAGAAATCAAGTCCCTATTTCACGGAGAACTCCTCGCCCAACCCTTTACGTCGCTAGCCGGACACGCAAAAGATTCCTACTGCGCACCCAGACATATGAAAACAAAAGGTGCCCGCCTTGTGTTCGAAATGAGGATCTAGGGATTCGACAATCACCATTTGCTGAATGGTGAAAAAAAACCCTTCAAAGAAAATCTCGTATTGTGAAGCAGGTCATAGGAAAACCAACGGCCACAACATCAAAAGCAACAAATGAAATCTCGACAAGTTTTAATTGAAATTAAAGAAACCTTGTGCTTCAATCATATCGCGACATTTTACCCGGGATTTCTGTTCAAGTGCAAAAAGTTATTCGGGGTTTAGAAGATACAGAGGACTCACAAGAAGCCACAAAAAACCTGAATATAGATATTATATTCTATCTATATCCATTATATCTAATATCTATATTCAGGTTTTGTGTGGCTTCATTGGGATTATCGCCGGAAGCGGAATAGCACGAGTAAATAAACTTCAGTGATAATGATACAGCAGATACAAAAAAAAACGCCCTTACAGTCGTGACTAGTGTGGAACATCGTTCTTTCTAAGGCCTCACCTCACCACACATGCTAAAGCCCACACAGGCGCGTCACGACAAGAGCTCACGCAATCAGCGGACGTCACGGCTGTGCGCTCATCAAGGCAGCGTAGGGGTGCGTCACATCATGAGCTCATGCAACCAGCGGACGTCACGGCTGTGCGCTCATCAAGGCAGCGTGCAGGTGCGTCACATAAGGAGCTAACGCGTTCAGCGGACGTCACGGCTGTGCGCTCATCAAGGCAGTATACAGGTGCGTCACAATAGTAGCTCACGCATTTAGCGGACGTCATGGCGGTGTACTCACCGAGGCACGTACGGGTGCATCATATCGTCAACGACACCGAATCACGTAACCCAATCTCTCACTCAGCCCGGCTCGATGCTCATCAAATGTTCCACTACGATACGGGTTTGAAATAAAGTGGCCAGAGGAAAAAGACAACAAAAGGGTATAAATTAAAAAAAAGAAAGCATAATTAGAAACAAATATTATTTCAATAATTAACACAAGCAAACAAAATATGACGATTTAGACCAATATGACGATTTAGAACTTTTGAACTTTATGAAATTGTCATTAAATGCAAACCTAAACTAGTAAAAGTGTTGTCTTCGGCCTGGCCGAAATCTAAATACCCTACACCCGAGTAACTGAAATAACTATAATTTCGCCACTTAACAACTTTTGTATAAGTAGGCGAACCACGCCCATTTCGGGCAAATGTTTTGTAATGTCTCTAGGTACTGCTAGATAGAATTACGAACGTATTAATATTTTGAACCGTTTATGGGATATTGACAACTTTTGTATAAGTGGGCGGACCACGCCCATTTTTTGTATACAAATTGGTAATGCGTGTAGATACCTCGTGATAAAATCTTATACGGTTTACGTGTTAATATTTTATATCGTTTACAAGATATTGACAACTTTTGTATGAGTGGGCGTGGCACCCTTATTTTTGGCAGGCTTATTGCTAATGCTTCCCTATATATTACGATAAAATTACATCTGAATATCTTATACCGTTAATACGATATTTCCAACTTTGTTATAAGGGGCGTGGCATGCCCATTTTCTTCTAACGTTTTAGTAATTACGCTATATGTTCCGGAATAAAATTATACCTTCATATCTTGCACGGTTTATGAAATATTCAGATTATAACAGTTTTCGAAACGAGGTGCCTTTACTTTATGTATGTAAAGTAGGTGTGGCTGTTTACCGATCTCGCCAATTTTCAATCCCAAACAGTCCTATATAGCAAAGAATATTTGTGCCAAATTTCATCGCGATATCTCTTTTCGTTTGTTCGTTTCCCGTAGTCGTGATTTCAACAGACAGACAGCCAGACAGACAGATAGACAGACAGACAGACAGACAGACAGACGGACGGACAGATAGGGCTAAATCGATTCAGGAGATGACGCTGAGCAAGATTATATATACTCTTCTATATCTATCTCGTCTCCTTCTATGCGTTACAAACGGAAGAACAAAGTGACTATACTCTACTCCCTTCGGGTGTAGGGTATAAAAAGAAGAAATTGAATGCAAAAGAGAAAAAAAAGAGAAAGATTCCTCTTTTTCTTCCTCGAAGTAGGAGTGGAGTGTGACGACCCAAATTTTTGACAAACTAAAATTTGGCGCACTGCAAAGAAAATAATTACCATTAAACCAATACACGCCTTACAACAACAAAAGGGGAAAGTACACAAAAAGACGAACTTTCCCTGCTAACGAAAAGTGAAAGTACACTGGGCATAAATACTGGGACAGTTTACAAACTAGCGTATGTACGGAGACGGCAGTGCAGTTCACTGACCGAATAATTCAATAACCTTGAAAAAGAGGTTTTTAAAGTATATATTTATACAAGATTAAATAAGGAAAACGGCTTAGCGGAATACGAATTACCGTACTCCGTTAAAATGGAACCTTCTAGAAGAAAAGCCGGGAAGGTATAAAACCGGCTGCAAAGCAGAACTCGGGGTTCAGTTGGTTCAGTCGGGTCAGTCAGTCAGCTCTGCTCAGTTCAGTTCAGTTCAGTTCAGTGCAGTCAGTTTGGCAGAACTCGTGTAATTCAGAGAGATCGATTCAGTGAAAAGTGTTCAAGCAGGCATAGCCTTGAGTACGTGATTCTATCAGCTGTTGAGAAGTGGAAAATAGTGAAGTCGAAATCAGTGTAAACAAGCTTAGAAAAGTGCTGCCGCCGCGTCATAATTTGTGAGACACACAGTAAGTACCAGCTGAGATCCATCTAACTAGCTAGACAAGACAAAGGAAGACAGCAAGCAAGGAATTGTTAATACTCGTAAAGAGTCGAATTCACAGTCGCAGTGGCTTAAATGCCCTCCTGTTAATACTCGTGAAGAGTCGAATTCACAGTCGCAGTGGCTCAAATGCCCTCCTGTTAATACTCGCGAAGAGTCGAATTCACAGTCGCAGTGGCTCAAATGCCTTCCTGTTAATACTCGTAAAGAGTCGAGTTCACAGTCGCTGTGGCTGAAATGGCCTTCTGTTAATACTCGTAAAGAGTCGAATTCACAATCGCAGTGGCTCAAATGCCCTCCTGTTAATACTCGTGAAGAGTCGAATTTACAGTCGCAGTGGCTCAAATGCCCTCCTGTTAAAACTCGTAAAGAGTCGAATTCACAGTCGCAGTGGCTCAAATGCCTTCCTGTTAAAACTCGCAAAGGCACAAATTCACAGTCGCAGTGGCTCAAACGCCCACCTGTTAATACTCGTAAAGAGTCGAATTCACAGTCGCAGTGGCTCAAGTCCCTCCTGTTAATACTCGTGAGGAGTCGAATTCACAGTCGCAGTGGCTCATATGCCCTCCTGTTTATACTCGTACTGAGTCGAATTCACAGTCGCAGTGGCTCACATGCCCTCCTGTTAATACTGGTAAAGAGTCGAATTCACAGTCGCAGTGGCTCAAATGCCCTCCTGTTAATACTCGTAAAGAGTCGAATTCACTGTCGCAGTGGCTCAAATGCCCTCCTGTTAATACTGGTAAAGAGTCGAATTCACAGTCGCAGTGGCTCAAATGCCCTCCTGTTAATACTCGTAAAGAGTCGAATTCACAGTCGCAGTGGCTCAAATGCCTTCCTGTTAAAACTCGCAAAGGCACAAATTCACAGTCGCAGTGGCTCAAACGCCCACCTGTTAATACTCGTAAAGAGTCGAATTCACAGTCGCAGTGGCTCAAGTCCCTCCTGTTAATACTCGTGAGGAGTCGAATTCACAGTCGCAGTGGCTCATATGCCCTCCTGTTTATACTCGTACTGAGTCGAATTCACAGTCGCAGTGGCTCACATGCCCTCCTGTTAATACTGGTAAAGAGTCGAATTCACAGTCGCAGTGGCTCAAATGCCCTCCTGTTAATACTCGTAAAGAGTCGAATTCACTGTCGCAGTGGCTCAAATGCCCTCCTGTTAATATTCGTAAACAGTCGAATTCACAGTCGCAGTGGCTCAAATGCCCTCCTGTTAATACTCGTAAAGAGTCGAATTCACAGTCGCAGTGGCTCAAATGCCTTCCTGTTAAAACTCGCAAAGGCACAAATTCACAGTCGCAGTGGCGCAAACGCCCTCCTGTTAGTACTCGTTAATAGTCGATTTCACAGTCGCAGTGGCTCAAGTCCCTCCTGTTAATACTCGTGAGGAGTAGACTTCACAGTCGCAGTGGCTCAAATGCCCTCCTGTTAATACACGTAAAAAGTCGAATTCACAGTAGCAGTGGTTCAAATGCCCTCCTGTTAAACTCGAAAAGGCACAAATTCACAGTTACAGTGGCTCAAATGCCCTCCTGTTAATACTCGTACCGGATGGCCACACTAAGGCTTCTTTCTTCTTTCTTTAAAAGTTTCTTGGAAAAAGAGTCGATGTGAGGAGAGAAAGGTCTCCACACATTCTTCAAGTGGAGAGATTAATTGAAGCCCAAATTCTGTTTTATTCTCGGTTCTTCTTACGCACACAATTAAACAGTTGTTGCCCGAACGAGTTCCGACGAGGTTTTCCGAACATTTGTTTACCTTTTTATACTGTGCTTTGGAAGTGAAAATAAAGTGTCAAAAAAAGTGAAAATCGAAAAATATGATTAAAAAACAATAAATAAAATAAAATAAATGTATTTAAAATCATAAAGTGTTGATATAAAATAAAAACAAGTATGTATAAAACTGAAGAACAAAAGAACAACAAACGAAGTGTCCGCCATCATGAAATTATATGATTGTCATACCCAAGTTCTTTGTAAAAATCCTTTTTTTTTAGAAATTTAGTTTACTTTTCCTATTTTGGCTACGAATACGGTCGTATTTTGCAACTATGCGATTAATTTTAATTTAAAAGATATTATGCACACATCGAAAATCTTTTTTTTTTACGTGTTAATCGTCATGCAATATAATTATGGCAACTCTGACGAACATTCGGGAATTCAGTAAATTTCACTCACACACATTTAGGAATCACACGTATATGATTTTTAACATCAAAGAAGAAACTAGGTGTAGCCATGCGTTCTTCGAGAAGCGGGCTTCAAGGAGCCGCTTCGAGAAGTCAGAAGTGGCCAAGGGGGTAAAGAGTCGAATTCACAGTCGCAGTGTCTCAAATGCCCTCCTCTTAATACTCGCAAAGGGACGAATTCACAGAATTCAGTTGAACGTCCGATCGATTCCAGATGCATACCCCATTCCGAGAATTCAACACATTTTTGAGCGGCTGCGAGATGCAAAGTATATCAGTAGCCTTGACTTAAAGAGCGGATACTGGCAGATTCCAATGGCGGAGGACAGTAAGCAATACGCGGCGTTTAATGTACCTGGAAGAGGACTTTTCCAGTGGCGGGTGATACCCTTTGGGCTACATTCGGCTCCAGCCACTTTTCAGTGAGCTCTGGCCCAGGTTATCGGTCCCGATTTGGAGCCTAAAGCTTTCGCCTACCTGGACGACACAATTGTCACATGTTCGTCCGCGGAAGAGCACATTGCAAATCTTTGAGAGGTCTTCCGTAGTTTGAGACAGGCAAATCTCAAAAAAAACAAGGCATCCAGACAAAAAAAAAACAAGGCATCCAGGCAGACCCAGACAAAATTTCGACGATACAAAATTTAAAACCGCCAACCACTACCAAAGAACTGCGAAGATGCTTGGGCATTGCCTCCTGGTACCGCAGGTTCGTGCCGGATTTCGCGAAGACCGTCCATCCAATGACCATGCTACTACGAAAAGGAAAACATTGCAAATAGGGCACAACAGAAAGCGTTCGAAGCCGTCGAGCAAAAACTCAATGAGGCACCAATACTGGCGTGTCCAGATTTCAACGAGAAGATTCAACTTCAAACGGATGCGAGCGACTTTGGGCATGGAGCCATGCTTACACAACAACTGGAGGGTCAGGAGCGCGGTACGGCGTACGCCAGCCGACATATCAACAAGGCCGAAAAGAATTACTCGGCAACAGAGAAGGAATGCCTGGCCATAGTGTGGGGTATTCGCAAGATGTGCGCTTACCTTGAGGGCTACCGATTCACAGTGGACAGCCCTGCAAGTGGTCACAAGCAAAGGTCAGAGAAGTGGAACAAAATCCGGAGAAGTTCCCAGACTACACCTTGGAGAATGGGAATCTATACCGTCATATTCCGAATCGACTCGGGTAAACCGTCGCCAGAGTAGCAACAGAGGAGACACGCGGACAGCCCTGCAAGTGGTTACAAGCAAAGGTCAGAGAAGTGGAACAAAATCCGGAGAAGTTCCCAGACTACACCTTGGATAATGGGAATCTATACCGTCATATTCCGAATCGACTCCGGGACGAGGACTGCACGCCGTGGAAACTATGCGTGCCTAAGACTATGAGAGACAGGGTAATATGTTTTACGATGCTAGAAGATATGTGCGGCAAAGTGAATCGTGCCAAAATTACAAGCCGAACCAGCAAAAGGCGGCATGGAAAATGCTCACACAATTGGCAGAAGAACCTTGGGCGATACTCTATGCGGATTTTGTGGGCCCGCTACTACGTTCTCACACGGAAACACAACTCTTCTCGTATTCTTTGATAAATTTTCAAAATGGACTGAAATGATACCCTTACGAAAAGCTTCAACATAACACTTGCAGCGAGCGTTCCGAGAACGCATTCTAGCCCGATTCGGAGTACCCAAGATACTAGCAACGCATAATGGGACTCAGTTTACAAGTCGCAGTTTTCGTCGTTTCCTCCAGGAAATGGGTGTGAAGCAACAGTTTACTGCTCCATATACGCCACAGGAGAATACCACGGAGAGAATCAACAGGACGATAAAAACGCTAATAGCACAACTTTCGGACAACAAGCACCGGAATTGGGACGAACTGCTTTCAGAAATTACGCTGGCCATCAATAGCAGCGTATACGAGACCACAGGATATAGCCCAGCATATCTCACGCAAAGACGAGAACCAAGACTTCCGGGAACCTACTACGACGAACAAACGGCGGGCAGCGGTCAGGAAACCATACTACCTGCAGAGAAGGGGAAAAACCTACAAGAAGTCTTCATATTGGTGGTGAGAAATTTGGAAAAGGCAACGCAGGATCAGGCGCACCACTACAACTGGCGACGCCGACAATGGAAACCGGAAATTGGGCAGTCAGTACTTGTTCGACAGCCCCCACTGTCAAAAGCAATCGACAGCTTTGTGGCGAAATTGTCTCCGAAGTTCGACGACCCATACCAGGTAATCGGATTCGTGTCACCGGTGATCGTCCGTTTACAGAAAGAAGGTGAGACTCAGTCAAAAACGGCCCATGTGAGCGAGCTAAAGGCGTACCAACGGGCGGCAGCGCAAAGTGACCATACTTCCGAGGGAGCTTCTGGCAGCGAACGTCTGGTTCAGGGTATAGGAAGCCCGCCAACCACAGACGCTGACGCCCAAACGAAACCGGAGGCGAGAACAAACAAACGCGGGACAAAAGGAAACTGTCATTCAGAACCCGACTACAAGGAGGGAAAGCCAGTCTCAGCAAAAATAGCTACAGCCAGTGAAGAATACAACGACGACCAGAAAGCAAAACATAGACGGAATCCTACAAAGCGGCGAATTACGACCTGCTATAGGTGAATACCCGTGATACAGGCGTCAAAGTAAACCACGAAGATACAGAACCGGCCAGGGAAAATCAAACATCTCGAGACCACACAAACGCTTCCAAGTCGTTGCCGTTTGCTGATTTCACTCTGGAAGAAATCAAGTCCCTATTTCACGGAGAACTCCACGCCCAACCCTTTACGTCGCTAGCCGGACACGCAAAAGATTCCTACTGCGCACCCAGACATATGAAAACAAAAGGTGCCCGCCTTGTGTTCGAAATGAGGATCTAGGGATTCGACAATCACCATTTGCTGAATGGTGAAAAAAACCCTTCAAAGAAAATCTCGTATTGTGAAGCAGGTCATAGGAAAACCAACGGCCACAACATCAAAAGCAACAAATGAAATCTCGACAAGTTTTAATTGAAATTAAAGAAACCTTGTGCTTCAATCATATCGCGACATTTTACCCGGGATTTCTGTTCAAGTGCAAAAAGTTATTCGGGGTTTAGAAGATACAGAGGACTCACAAGAAGCCACAAAAAACCTGAATATAGATATTATATTCTATCTATATCCATTATATCTAATATCTATATTCAGGTTTTGTGTGGCTTCATTGGGATTATCGCCGGAAGCGGAATAGCACGAGTAAATAAACTTCAGTGATAATGATACAGCAGATACAAAAAAAACGCCCTTACAGTCGTGACGAGTGTGGAACATCGTTCTTTCTAAGGCCTCGCCTCACCTCACCACACATGCTAGAGCCCACACAGGCGCGTCACGACAAGAGCTCACGCAATCAGCGGACGTCACGGCTGTGCGCTCATCAAGGCAGCGTAGGGGTGCGTCACATCATGAGCTCACGCAACCAGCGGACGTCACGGCTGTGCGCTCATCAAGGCAACGTGCAGGTGCGTCACATGAAGAGCTAACGCGTTCAGCGGACGTCACGGCTGTGCGCTCATCAAGGCAGTATACAGGTGCGTCACAATAGTAGCTCACGCATTTAGCGGACGTCATGGCGGTGTACTCACCGAGGCACGTACGGGTGCATCATATCGTCAACGACACCGAATCACGTAACCCAATCTCTCACTCAGCCTGGCTCGATGCTCATCAAATGTTCCACTACGATACCGTTTTGAAATAAAGTGGCCAGAGGAAAAAGACAACAAAAGGGTATAAATTAAAAAAAAGAAAGCATACTTAGAAACAACTATTATTTCAATAATTAACACAAGCAAACAAAATATGACGATTTAGACCAATATGACGATTTAGAACTTTTGAACTTTATGAAATTGTCATTAAATGCAAACCTAAACTAGTAAAAGTGTTGTCTTCGGCCTGGCCGAAATCTAAATACCCTACACCCGAGTAACTGAAATAACTATAATTTCGCCACTTAACAACTTTTGTATAAGTAGGCGAACCACGCCCATTTCGGGCAAATGTTTTGTAATGTCTCTAGGTACTGCTAGATAGAATTACGAACGTATTAATATTTTGAACCGTTTATGGGATATTGACAACTTTTGTATAAGTGGGCGGACCACGCCCATTTTTTGTATACAAATTGGTAATGCGTGTAGATACCTCGTGATAAAATCTTATACGGTTTACGTGTTAATATTTTATATAGTTTACAAGATATTGACAACTTTTGTATGAGTGGGCGTGGCACCCTTATTTTTGGCAGGCTTATTGCTAATGCTTCCATATATATTACGATAAAATTACATCTGAATATCTTATACCGTTAATACGATATTTCCAACTTTGTTATAAGGGGCGTGGCATGCCCATTTTTTTCTAACGTTTTAGTAATTACGCTATATGTTCCGGAATAAAATTATACCTTCATATCTTGCACGGTTTATGAAATATTCAGATTATAACAGTTTTCGAAACGAGGTGCCTTTACTTTATGTATGTAAAGTAGGTGTGGCTGTTTACCGATCTCGCCCATTTTCAATCCCAAACAGTCCTATATAGCAAAGAATATTTGTGCCAAATTTCATCGCGATATCTCTTTTCGTTTGTTCGTTTCCCGTAGTCGTGATTTCAACAGACAGACAGCCAGACAGACAGATAGACAGACAGACAGACAGACAGACGGACGGACATATAGGGCTAAATCGATTCAGGAGATGACGCTGAGCAAGAATATATATACTCTTCTATATCTATCTCGTCTCCTTCTATGCGTTACAAACGGAAGAACAAAGTGACTATACTCTACTCCCTTCGGGTGTAGGGTATAAAAAGAAGAAATTGAATGCAAAAGAGAAAAAAAAAGAGAAAGATTCCTCTTTTTCTTCCTCGAAGTAGGAGTGGAGTGTGACGACCCAAATTTTTGACAAACTAAAATTTGGCGCACTGCATAGAAAATAATTACCATTAAACCAATACACGCCTTACAACAACAAAAGGGGGGGGGGAAGTACACAAAAAGACGAACTTTCCCTGCTAACGAAAAGTGAAAGTACACTGGGCATAAATACTGGGACAGTTTACACACTAGCGTATGTACGGAGACCGCAGTGCAGTTCACTGACCGAATAATTCGATAATCTTGAAAAAGAGGTTTTTAAAGTATATATTTATACAAGATTAAATAAGGAAAACGGCTTAGCGGAATACGAATTACCGTACTCCGTTAAAATGGAACCTTCTAGAAGAAAAGCCTCGTCATAATTTGTGAGACACACAAGTACCAGCTGAGATCCATCTAACTAGCTAGACAAGACAAGGGAAGACAGCAAGCAAGGAATTGTTAATACTCGTATAGAGTCGAATTCACAGTCGCAGTGGCTTAAATGCCCTCCTGTTAAAACTCGTGATGAGTCGAATTCACAGTCGCAGTGGCTCAAATGCCTTCCTGTTAAAACTCGTAAAGAGTCGAATTCACAGTCGCAGTGGCTCAAATGCCTTCCTGTTGAAACTCGCAAAGGCACAAATTCACAGTCGCAGTGGCTCAAACGCCCACCTGTTAATACTCGTAAAGAGTCGAATTCACAGTCGCAGTGGCTCAAGTCCCTCCTGTTAATACTCGTGAGGAGTCGAATTCACAGTCGCATTGGCTCATATGCCCCCCTGTTAATACTCGTACTGAGTCGAATTCACAGTCGCAGTGGCTCAAATGCCCTCCTGTTAATACTCATAACAGTCGAATTCATAGTCGCAGTGGCTCAAATGCCCTCCTGTTAATACTCGTAAAGAGTCGAATTCACAGTCGCAGTGGCTCAAATGCCCTCCTGTTAATACTCGTGAGGAGTCGAATTCACAGTCGCATTGGCTCATATGCCCTCCTGTTAATACTCGTACTGAGTCGAATTCACAGTCGCAGTGGCTCAAATGCCCTCCTGTTAATACTCGTAAAGAGTCGAATTCACAGTCGCAGTGGCTCAAATGCCCTCCTGTTAATACTTGTAACGAGTCGAATTCACAGTCGCAGTGGCTAAAATGCCCTCCCGTTAATACTCGTAAACAGTCGAATTCACAGTCGCAGTGGCTCAAATGCCCTCCTGTTAATACTCGTAAAGAGTCAAATTCACAGTTGCAGTGGCTCAAATGCCTTCCTGTTAAAACTCGCAAAGGCACAAATTCACAGTCGCAGTGGCTCAAACGCCCACCTGTTAATACTCGTAAAGAGTCGAATTCACAGTCGCAGTGGCTCAAGTCCCTCCTGTTAATACTCGTACTGAGTCGAATTCACAGTCGCAGTGGCTCAAATGCCCTCCTGTTAATACTCATAACAGTCGAATTCATAGTCGCAGTGGCTCAAATGCCCTCCTGTTAATACTCGTAAAGAGTCGAATTCACAGTCGCAGTGGCTCAAATGCCCTCCTGTTAATACTTGTAACGAGTCGAATTCACAGTCGCAGTGGCTAAAATGCCCTCCCGTTAATACTGGTAAACAGTCGAATTCACAGTCGCAGTGGCTCCAATGCCCTCCTGTTAATACTCGTAAAGAGTCGAATTCACAGTTGCAGTGGCTCAAATGCCTTCCTGTTAAAACTCGCAAAGGCACAAATTCACAGTCGCAGTGGCTCAAACGCCCTCTTGTTAGTACTCGTAAATAGTCGATTTCACAGTCGCAGTGGCTCAAGTCCTTCCTGTTAATACTCGTGAGGAGTAGACTTCACAGTCGCAGTGGCTCAAATGCCCTCCTGTTAATACTAGTAAAGAGTGCAATTCACAGTCGCAGTGGTTGAAATGCCCTCCTGTTAAACTCGAAAAGGCACAAATTTACAGTCGCAGTGGCTCAGATGCCCTCCTGTTAATACTCGTACCGGATGGCCACACTAAGGCTTCTTTCTTCTTTCTTTAAAAGTTTCTTGGAAAAAGAGTCGATGTGAGGAGAGAAAAGTCTCCACACATTCTTCAAGTGGAGAGATTAATTGAAGCCCAAATTCTGTTTTATTCTCGGTTCTTCTTACGCACACAATTAAACAGTTGTTGCCCGAATGAATTCCGACGAGGTTTTCCGAACATTTGTTTACCTTTTTATACTGTGCTTTGGAAGTGAAAATAAAGTGTCAAATAAAGTGAAAATCGAAAAATATGATTAAAAAACAATAAATAAAATGAAATAAATATATTTAAAATCATAAAGTGTTGATATAAAATAAAAACAAGTATGTATAAAACTGAAGAACAAAAGAACAACAAACGAAGTGTCTGCCATCATGAAATTGTATGATTGTCATACCCAAGTTCTTTGTAAAAATCCTTTTTTTTTTAAAAATTTAGTTTACTTTTCCTATTTTAGCCACGAATACGGTCGTATTTTGCAACTATGCGATTAATTTTAATTTAAAAGGAATTATACACACACGTCAAAATTCTTTCTTTTACGTGTTAATCGTCATGGAATAGAATTATAGCAACTCTGGCGAACATTCGGGAATTCAGTAAATTTCACTCACACACATTTAGGAATCACACGTATATGATTTTTAACATCAAAGAAGAAACTAGGTGCAGCCATGCGTTCTTCCAGGAGCGGGCTTCAAGGAGCCGCTTCGAGAAGTCAGATGTGGCCAAGGGAGTAAAGAGTCGAATTCACAGTCGCAGTGGCTCAAATGCCCTCCTCTTAATACTCGCAAAGGGACGAATTCACAGAATTCAGCTGAACGTCCGATCAATTCCAGATGCATACCCCATTCCGAGAATTCAACACATTTTTGAGCGGCTGCGAGATGCAAAGTATATCAGTAGCCTTGACTTAAAGAGCGGATACTGGCAGATTACAATGGCGGAGGACAGTAAGCAATACGCGGCGTTTAATGTACCTGGAAGAGGACTTTTCCAGTTGCGAGTGAGCCCTTCGGGCTACATTCGGCTCCAGACACTTTTCAGTGAGCTCTGGCCCAGGTTATCGGTCCCGATTTGGAGCCTAAAGCTTTCGCCTACCTGGACGACACAATTGTCACATGTTCGTCCGCGGAAGAGCACATTGCAAATCTTTGAGAGGTCTTCCGTAGTTTGAGACAGGCAAATCTCAAAAAAAACAAGGCATCCAGACAAAAAAAAAAACAAGGCATCCAGGCAGACCCAGACAAAATTTCGACGATACAAAATTTAAAACCGCCAACCACTACCAAAGAACTGCGAAGATTCTTGGGCATTGCCTCCTGGTACCGCAGGTTCGTGCCAGATTTCGCGAAGACCGTCCAGCCAATGACCATGCTAATACGAAAAGGAAAACATTGGAAATGGGCCGAGGTACAATAGGAAGCGGTCGAAGCCCTCAAACTCACGGAAGCACCAATACTGGCGTGTCCAAATTTCAACGAGAAATTTCAATTTCAAACGGATGCGAGCGACTTTGGACTTGGAGCCATGCTTACACAACAACTGGAGGGTCAGGAGCGCGTTATGGCGTACACCAGCCGACATCTCAACAAGGCCGAAAAGAATTACTCAGCAACAGATAAGGAATGCCTGGCCACAGTGTGGGGTATTCGCAAGATGCGCGCTCACTTTGAGGGCTACCGATTCACATTGGTCACAGATCATCTGGCGCTCAAACTCTATAGAGAACCCCTCCGGGAGAATAGCGAGAGGGGCTTTGGAACTCCAGCAGTTTTCTTTTGACATCCAGTATAGGAAGGGGAAGTTAAATGTGATCGCCGATCCACTATCCCGACAGCCGCAAGAAACCGTCGCCAGAGTAGCAACAGAAGAGACACGCGGACAGCCCTGCAAGTGGTTACAAGCAAAGGTCTGAGAAGTGGATCAAAATCCGCAGAAGTTCCCAGACTACACCTTGGATAATGGGAATCTATATTCTGAATCGACTCGGTGACGAGGACTGCACGCCGTGGAAACTATGCCTAGGACAATGAGAGACAGAGTACTTAAAGAAAATCACGACCATCCGTGCGCTGGCCACGGAGGAGTTCGCAAGACCATATGCCGGCTAACGAATGAATATTACTGGCCAGGAATGTTTCACGATACTAGAAGATATGTGCGGTAAAGTGAATCGTGCCAACGTTACAAGCTGAACCAGCAAAAGGCGACAGGGAAAATGCTCACCCAATTGGCAGAAGAACCTTGGGCGATACTCTGTGCGGATTTTGTGGACCCGCTACCACGTTCTTCACACGGAAACACAACTCTTCTCGTATTCTTTGATAAATTTTCCAAATGGACTGAAATGATACCCTTACGAAAAGCCTCCACAGAACACTTGCAGCGAGCGTTCCGAGAACGCATTTTAGCCCGGTTCGGAGTACCCAAGATACTAGTAACGCATAATGGGACTCAGTTTACGAGTCGCAGTTTTCGTCGTTTCCTCGAGGAAATGGGTGTGAAGCAACAGTTTCCTGCTCCATATACGCCACAGGAGAATACCACGGAGAGAATCAACAGGACGATAAAAACGGTAATAGCACAACTTTCGGACAACGAGCATCAGAACTGGGACGAATTGTTTCCAGAAATTACGCTAGCCATCAATAGCAGCGTATTCGAGACCACAGATTACAGCCCAGCATATCTCACGCAAAGACGAGAACCAAGACTTCCGGGAACCTACTATGACGAACAAACGCCGGGCAGCGGTCAGGAAACCATACTACCCGCAGAGAAGGGGAAAAACCTAAAAGAAGTCTTCATATTGGTGGTGAGAAATTTGGAAAAGGCACCGTAGGATCAGGCGCACCACTACAACTGGCGACGCCGACAATGGAAACCGGAAATTGGGCAGTCAGTACTTGTTCGACAGCCCCCACTGTCAAAGACAATCGACAGCTTTGTGGCGAAATTGTCTCCGAAGTTCGACGACCCATACCAGGTAATCGGATTCGTGTCACCAGTGATCGTCCGTTAACAGAAAGAAGTTGAGACTCAGTCAAGAAGGGCCCATGTGAGCGAACTAAAGGCGTACCAACGGACGGCAGCGCAAAGTGACCATACTTCCGAGGGAGCTTCTGGCAGCGAACGTCTGGTTCAGGGTATAGAAAGCCTGCCAACCACAGACGCTGACGCCCAAACGAAACCGGAGGCGAGAACAAACAAACGCGGGACAAAAGGAAACTGTCAGTCAGAACCCGACTACAAGGAGGGAAAGCCAGCCTCAGCAAAAATAGCCACAGCCAGTGAAGAATACAACGACGACCAGAAAGCAAAACATAGACGGAATCCGCTGAAGCGGCGACCGAATTACGGCCTACTATAGCTGAATACCCGTGACACAGGCGTCAAAGTAAACCAGGAAGATACAGAACCGACCAGGGAAAATCAAACATCTCGAGACCACACAAACGCTTCCAAGTCGTTGACGTTTGGTGATTTCACTCTGGAAGAAATCAAGTCCCTATTTCACGGAGAACTCCACGCCCAACCCTTTACGTCGCTAGCCGTTTACCGATCTCGCCCATTTTCACTCCCATACAGCCCTACATAACAAAGAATATTTGTGCCAAATTTCATCGCGATATAGCTTTTCGTTCGTTCGTTTCCCGTAATCGTGATTTCAACAGACAGACAGACAGAAAGACAGACAGACGGACGGACGGATAGGGCTAAATCGATTCAGGAGATGACGCTGAGCAAGAATATATGTACTTTTCTATATCTATCTCCTCTCCTTCTCTGCGTTACAAGCGGAAGGACAAAGTGAATATACTCTACTCCCTTCGGGTGTAGGGTATAAAAAGAAGAAATTGCATGCAAAAGAGAAAAAAAAGAGAAAGATTCCTCTTTTTCTTCCCCGAAGTAGGAGGGGAGTGTGACGACCCAAATTTTTGAAAAACTAAAATTTGGCGCACAGCAAAGAAAATAATTACCATTAAACTAATACACGTCTTACAACAACAAAAGGGAAAAAAGTACACCAAAAGACGAACTCTCCCTGCTAACACATGTCTCTTTCATATGTCAAGTGAAAGTACACAGGGCATAAATACTGGAAACAGTTTACAAACTAGCGTACGTACGGAGACGGCAGTGAAGTTCACTGACCGAATAATTATATAACCTTGAAAAAGAGGTTTTTAAAGTATATATTTATACAAGATTAAATAAGGAAAACATCTTAGCGGAATACGAATTACTGTACTCCGTTAAAATGGAACCTTCTAGAAGAAAAGCCGGGAAGGTATAAAACCGGCTGCGAAGCAGAACTCGGGGTTCAGTTGGTTCAGTTGGGTCAGTCAGTCAGCTCTGCTCAGTTCAGTTCAGTTCAGTGCAGTAAGTTTGGCAGAACTCGTGTAATTCAGAGAGATAGATTCAGTGAAAAGTGTTCAAGCAGCCATAGCCTTGAGTACGTGATTCTATCAGCTGTAAGTTGAGAAGTCGAAAATAGTGAAGTCGAAATCAGTGTAAACAAGCTTAGAAAAGTGCTGCCGCCGCGTCATAATTTGTGAGACACACTGTAAGTACCAGCTGAGATCCATCTAACTAGCTAGACAAAGGAAGACAGCAAGCAAGGAATTGTTAATACTCGTAAAGAGTCGAATTCACAGTCACAGTGGCTCAAATGCCCTCCTGTAAATACTCGTAAAGAGATGCAGCAATCATCAGGGACCTCAAAACGCAGTGATACCCAGTAGAATTGCAGAGATCTCAAAAACGCAGTGAGATATCAACAACACAGCAGAATACCGGTGATCTCAAACACGCAGTGAGATATCAACAACCCAGCAGAATACCAGTAATCTCAAAAACGCAGTGAGATATCAATGACTCAGTAGAATACCAGTGACCTCAGCAACGCAGCGAGATATCAAAGACCCAACAGGACACCAGAGATCTCAAAACGCAGTAAGATACGAGCAACGCAGCAAACAACAGCGAACTCAAAAACGTAATAGGATATCAACAACGAAGACTCAGCGAAGTATCAAGTTTTTTTTTCCATTCAGTCAATCATCGGTAGTCTTAAAACGCATAGAGGTATCAACGACATTATATTATTCCTAGTGCAACTACCATTTGTATAAGCAAAACATAATACAAAAGTTAGAAGAAGTTAGATTAAGGTGAATAAAGATATTGAACCTATTAACACACTCTTGTCTTATAATCGAACCCTGGAATCCCGGCTAGGTAATCCAAGCCACAGGAATAGGCAAGAAGTTTCGTTACAATATATAGTATATAACATTCTTATTATATATATAGTATATTGTATATATATATATATATATATATATATATATATATATATATATATATATATATATATATATATATATATATATATATATATATATATTACGTAATAAGAATGTTATTTTGGCATAGTGAGCATTCAATGTCAATGTCACTCGATGAATATCGAGTTTCCTCAGCGGCCGTTCTATGCGGGTTGTGATAGACGGCTTTGCTTCCGAAGAGCACTCCATTAATGCTGGAGTTCCGCAGGGTTCGGTGCTGTCTCCAACTCTTTTTTTCATTTTTATCAATGACCTGCACTCAAGCAGAGAATTCAGTATTTAGGCAAGCCAAACCTACTGATAGTCGACAATGAACTAGACACTGCTGTAGTTAGAGAATTTTTAAAGGGACAAGAGATAAATAACAAGAGATTCATACAAGGACAAGAGATTCATACAACAACAGCGTATTTGAAAACTGGTAATGCGGATGTAGAAAGATTACATGGTACTCTTAAGGAAGATGTTCGACTCTTTAATGAGACCCAAATAATAAAGACGATATCCATGAAAATTTGTATAAAATGTAGTAGCATACAATAATACGATTCACACTACTACTAATAATCGACCAATCGATCTATTAAATAATATAATTTCACAAGAAGAAGTATCTAAACTTTCAAAAATGATACATGAGAATAAAGCTAAACGAATAAATATATTAAATCAGAGAACTAGTAGGGTTGAAACGGATAGTTTTGCCAATAACATTGTGAATAATCATAGAGTTAGTAAATCAAAACCTAAATATATGAAAATACAAATTATAAGCAAGATGGTAATTACTTTGTATCTAATGATAGTAAATTTAAAGAAATATATAAATCACAAATAAAACGAAAAACATGAAAAAAATATATATAAATAAATAAATAAATATATAAAATAATCATTAGTTATATTCTGAATTAGCAGGGACTGCTTATTCTAGCGGAGGAGTAATGTAAGCTTTCATACCATCTACATACATACCACATATATATAACATACATACATTCCACATTCATATTGTAACAAATAGGCCTAGTAATAAGAGAAATTAGAATAAGAGCAACAAGAGTTTGTAAAAAGAGAAACTAGGAGTAAGCTTGAGATAAGTCAGGTTGAGTATAATTGCAAAATAATAAAGGAAGGGAGTTCTTATACAGACGTTAAAGAAGGCGTTTGATTTAATGAAGAACATAATTATATGGTGTACACCCTTCGGGTGTAGGGTATAAAAATGTCTTGTACGTAGGTTCCCATTCGGGAATGGGCGATTCTAGTGCCAAAAACCGACGTCTTTGTCGTATAGTTCGACTTTTTTGTCGGTATTCGTACTACGAAAGTTTTGACGTACTAACGCTATTTGTGTTGTTTAGAGTAACTCGCAACATTTATCTCTGCCGAAAAATGGAGTTAACTCGTGAACATTTCCGTGTGATTATTTTTTACAATTTTCGACGTGGATTATCTTAACAACAGTAAAACGATGAACTTAATTTGACTTTTGCGATGAAGCATCATAAAGAACCACTGTATATCGGGGGTAAACCGAATTCAGTCGTTGCCGTTGTTCGCTTGCTGACGAATTTCGTGAAGATCGTCCAAAATCGGTCCTTGTTACTGAAAACATTGATGCTGTACGTGAAGTGATATTGCAAGATAGTTATGTGACTTATCGTGAGATAGAGGCATTCTTGGGCATTAGTGGGACCAGCATACATTCAATATTGCATACACATTTGGTGGAGTAATGTCGTGACCGCGGACGGAGGCGGATGGTATGCCCGCCAATATCTTAGTTTTATTACTGTTCGCGGAAATAAAAATAAAATAATAGATCCAAACTACTTAGCCTACACCGCGAAATATTTTTTACGCAAAAAACAGTAGTGAACAGTGAATTCAATAAGAAGAATACAATTAACTAAACTATAAATTAACAAAATCCATTAATACAACAAATAAATAGACAATCAAGCGGAAAGCAGAGAACCATGCGAGCGTCTTTTTGATGAGCAGTAAGCTCGGCATTTCGTTTGTTTCCACTCTTCCTCCTTCTTCCTGGTCTAGTTTATCAACAGTTAGCAGCCTCTCTAGACTCGGGCTTCTATAAATGAAGCAGAATTGCAGGATGTGCGACTGGATTTTGAACTTAACCCACATGGAGCTAAATTCGGCATCCGTCGTGTAAAGGTGTTGCTGACACTGGTACGCAACATCGCTGCGAGTGTATAAGGCGAGGGCTCTGTGTAATAAAAACAATGGCAGTAAATGGTACCCAGGCATGTGAAAATCCAGTGGATCTGCAGCCTCAGACACCTGGGTCTCACTTGGTGCCATTACATGCGGTTGGTGGGTACAAATATGCGCATAGACCGCGAAAAAATTCACCCTCAAGCCACGTACATTAGTAGAGTCTATGCGGAATTTTGTCTTCGCCACCCACTGTAAGGAAGTGTAAGGTCAGCTGTACAAGCGGCCACGAGTACGTCGCAAGCAAAGCAAAATGCGACAAGACAAGTGTTATGCATTTATTTTGCCGCGCTTCAGCGGAATCCTTCCCTTTCCACGGTCCGTTTTGAATTAGAAGCACTTCAATTCCGCTTTAGACACTTTATTAACAATTGCACTAATTGTTCTTCAGCTTT
Organism: Sicus ferrugineus; assembly: GCA_922984085.1. Taxonomy (NCBI): domain Eukaryota; kingdom Metazoa; phylum Arthropoda; class Insecta; order Diptera; family Conopidae; genus Sicus; species Sicus ferrugineus. The sequence goes on along the minus strand of OV277348.1, from coordinate 28,463,190 downwards.
TCTTCACTAATCACTACTGACTACTCACTACTCAACTAACTACTGACTACTACATTATTTATATTTCTGTACGCGGAAACTTAAACATGGAAATAATAATACGCTGACTGTAGCGGAAAGAACCTGTCTCAACACCTGAGCGCAAGAAAGTGGGTCACTAGTTCCACGGCCAACAGGTGCAATACCGCTTCACCAGCGGCTAGCGCGCGCTCGATGTATTGGCCTTGAAACAAGTTGCAATGCGGAATTAAACGCTTAGCGCGATGGAAATTAAACGCTCAGTGCGACATCATTATGGTCGACTGAAAATGTATTCCGCGGAAACAGCGACTCACAACATCCCTCCACCCCTAGGGAAAGGAAAAATTAATATCGTGAATGATGTTAATTTTTCCTTCTATTACAATGTCTCTACTGGGTGGTCAATTGTTTCATATCATCCTTAATGCTATTACAATCTTCCCAAGTAAATACCATAATCGCTTCTTGTCTGGCCTCCCTCGGACATGCTGATTGGAGAATAAGATGATGATGGTTATACCGAATTATGCTCTTGCTGCTACGAATGGTTATCTCGTTTTACGGTGATATGACGCGTTGCATCGCACCCACATTTGAAGAAACGGTGTGTAACTATGTGACTGCACCGATTGGATATGCTCTTCGTAGTGGATATGCTCTTCGTAGGTCTACCTTGAATGGAGTGATGTGGCCTTCGGTGTTTCTTTCTCTCTTACTTGACGCTAATTGATCGAAGAAGCTCATATCTCGACTGTAGCTTCACGATTCTCTTGTCTCACTTCGGGATGTTAGTTCCAATTTGCGACTATGATCTATAGTCAGATGCACGTCCACCCTGTTTTTTTTTTTATATCAGAATCTAGCAGTAGCCCTTAAGAGATCAATCTCTTTTTCCATGATTGGCTACTGATGGAATGGTTGACAGAGTGAGCGGAAGGGAAAAATTGACATTAGGGCGTTGACTAATGTTAGCGAGAAAACATCGCCATGGCCGCCTTTGTCGAACAATGATGTCTCTTATTTCTGTGATGGTGCCCTACAACGTGATGGTTCGGAGAAGCAACTTCGATGTACCGCTCGTATCTTGGAGCCCACGACCAAATTGAAGCTCCCATAGTTGTTGATGCCGTTGGTGGCTTATACTATTTATTTTCTAATACTTATACTACGAAATAATTCAATGAAATTTATTATTTCATGAGTATCTTATGTTCTGCGTATTCGACTATCAACTAAAATCAATATATTCATCAAGTGAAACCACTAAATTTTAGGTGAAATTTTTGACACTTTTTGTTATTTTAGAGTATCATAATTATATCCTTACACTTTTTAATCTATGTTCTACTTTCATTTAGCTAAAATCTTATATTTTATTTCGTTTGGTTGTATTTAATATATTAAGTCTTAAAGTCTAAAAGCATTTTATTCCTTACTGTTCACGTAAATGTGAATATATTTGTTTACATGTATACCTAAGACGCGCGTGTATTTGCCTGTTAGCATCTTTTTATAAACTTAACATTTATTAACCCTTTCAGAATAGAAAATTTTTTTTTATGTAAAAATTATTTCCCCTTTTTTTCAATATTTTTATTCTTATCATTTCCCGAGTATTTCTCAATCTTTCGTATTTACAGTTTTCTATTTCAACCATTATTCATTGCTATTACTCATTCGGACTTCTGTGTAATTACTTAATTTTAAATACTCTTCCAGTTGCTTCCTCCTTACTAGACGCTTCCGTGTGCATTTAACATATCTATATACAAGTAACGGTAACCAATTCGCGATACCACATAATGTCATGGCGCCCTGACACCATGTGACAAAACCGTCTACGAATTATCTACCCCAAAATTATTACAACTTGAACTTCTGATAAATAGAATTAGGTTCAAGTAGGAATTGAATTAAAACTAAGTTTATATTGTTTCAACCATATACATGCACTTGGAAACAATGTAAACAACATAAACTTAATATATTGCCTTAACCTATCTAGGCTTGGTTAAGGCAATATATAGTTTAGACAAATTCAATAATTAATTAATACATCTTTTTAGTAAGCGAAGTTAGTAAGTGTCTGGTTAGTTATAACTAAATTTCCTCTAAAATTACATATTAAACCCGAAACCGTTTTGTGTTGATAAAGAGATTCCTGACTTAAGCGCATTGAATATACTTTACCAGATGATTACCCTGAGCCATTATTTGCGGCGTCGCAGTTAATGGGATCAATTCCTCTCTTTTTCGTCGTCCTGGCAAACACGGAATTTCCCTGTGCCCCACCTACGACCGCCTTGAAATACAAAAATATATGTTATTTTACGTTCTTTATTTTTCCCCTTTTCTAAAATCTGAATTCTTTTTTTTGTTGAACTGCGTCCGTGACTGTTTCTATTTTACTCGAATTATTGTAATGTTTAAGCAAATTGTTATGGAATGGCCTATCCCTGTTCTTAATCTTTATAACTGTCGTGACTGGGCTTTTAATGCCTATCACCTCATATGGGCCTAACCATATCGGTGAAAATTTGTTTTTCCTCGTTTGATTTTTCAGCATTACACTATTAGCATGACAGGTTTATATGCCTGACAGGCATGACATATGACAGGTTTAGCCTGTCATCGTACTATCTTTTGGCTGCTTCCTTCGCACGTTCCTGATTTTGCCTAACCTTGTCATGGGCCCTTTGTATTTGGAATTTCTGGACCTTGATGGGATCGTCCGCGTAATACAGGGCCACATCTCTTCTTCAAATTTGTTGGCATCTGCGCGTCGAATCCATACAGTGTGCGAAAAAGGGTTTGTTTGGTGGTTGTATGCCGAGTGTGATTATGCACGTGCATTGCCGCTGATAACCACTGATCCCAATTGGATCCGTCCTCTTTTGCAAAACTACGCAAATACTCTGCCAACGGTCGTTCTAATGAACCATTGGCCTGGGGTTGGTACGGTGTTGTGTGTAATTTTTTAATTCCTAAAACTTTACATGTGTCGGTGAATAAATTTGAAGTGAAGTTGGTACCGTTATCTGTTACTAGAATTCGTGGAATTCCGTATCGCGTTACCACTTCGTCGTAGAGGGCTCTGGCTACGGTGCTCGCTTCTGCGTCGGGAATAGCTGTGCACGCCATAAATTTTGAAAAGTCGTCCTGAAATGTACGAATGTACTTATTACCGGATACAGTCTCCGGTGAAATACCTACAGATCCATATAGACCTTATCGAAGGGCCGCACTGGCGTGTCTGTTAATACTAGGGGCATTTTCGTTAGTTTTGAACTTTTGTTCACCTGACATTTGGGACATGCTCTAACGTATTCTTTTATCTGTTTTTGCATGCAGGCCACCTGTATTCTTGCCTAATGCGTAAATAGGTTTTTACCGCCCCTTGATGGCCTCTTAATGGTTTATCATGGAAATCTTTTATTATCGTCTCAATTTCTTTGGGGTCCTCCAGAAGAATTGTATTACCAACCTGTTCTGTCTTTGGACTATCCGGTTCCACTGACGCGGAAATATCTTGCGGTTTGTCGTTTTTTGTTCTTTCGCCTTAGAGCGCGTTTGGACTGCCGCAACTTCATTGTTATTTTGGGGTATTCTACTCAGAGCGTCTGCATCAAAATTTTTCTTCCCAGGTTTATGTATAATTTCGAAATCGTACTCCGATAGTTTATGTCTAAACCTGGCTAGACGTCTGATCCCTTAAATTGGCTATACCCTTTAAGGGTTGGTGGTCTGTAAATATTTTGAACGGCCTCCCCAAAAGATATGCCCTAAAATTCTTCGTTGCCCAAACTATAGCCAAGAATTCCTTTTCAATTTTGGAGTACCGTTTCTCGGCTCCACTCAACGCCCTACTGGCGAAAGCTATTGGTCTGTCCTTGCCTACTTACCCTTGGGGCAATACTGCTCCCAGCGCTTCATTGCTGGCATCGGTGGTCAACAGAAATTCCCTGCTAAAATCTGGATATGTCAATTTCCTATAAATTTTCTATAATAATTTACTAAACCCAAAAATGCTTGCACCTCCTTCTTATTCCTAGGTGGCAAAATATTCTTAACACATTCTACCTTCTGTGGGTCCAGCAGTGCACCATTTTCCGCGCACTTATGACCTAAATACACGACTTCGCGCCGCAAAAACTGGCATTTCTTATATTTAACGTGAGATTATTAATTCTTAAAGCTTCTAATACTTTCGCTAATCTAAGCTCATGCTTCTCTAAATTACCACCATAAACTAATATACAATATCATCTAAATATACAAAACAATCTATTCCTTGGAGACCTGTGAGGATGTGATTCATGGCCCTCTGAAAAGTAGCAGGCGCGCCCGTTAATCCAAACGGCATTCTCTTAAACTCAAAATGTCCCAATCCTGTGCTAAATGCAGTTCTTCCTCTATCCCTCTTATCTACTAACATCTGATGATGTCCACTAGCTAAATTTAAAGTCGTGAAATATGTACTATTACCTAAGTGATCTAGAATCTCATAAATTCTTGGAATTGGAAAAACTTGTTTGATGGTGACTTCATTCAGTTTCCTGTAGTCTACTACTAGTCTCCACTTCTTTTCTCCGTTTTCACCACGTTTCTTGGGAACTATCAACAATGGAGAGTTCCAGGGAGAAGTACTTGGTCTCACTATTCCGTCCTGTAAAAGTTTAGCTACCTGTCTGTTCACTTCTTCCCTATGAGGCTGTGGGAGTCTATGCTGCCTCTGATTTATTGGAGCCTGTTGAGTCCCCGTTGAAATCGTATGTTTCAACACCGTTGTGCACGTTAAATTATCACCTTCTAGCAAAAATACATCATGAAATGAGGAAGTGATCCTTTCCATCGATTAGTATTATTATAGTATTATATAATAGTATTATTTCTTTCCTCAAGGTTCTAACCTTTCCTCCACATTTATACCTTTTATCTCTCCCACTCTATTTATCATACTAGAACGGCGTGTTTCAAACTCATTGAAGCTAGAAAACCCTGGCCTCAAATCACTGTCTATTTCTATATGCTTTTCCGTTTAATTTAGTATCGGAACGTAAACTACGTCCCTCTTTACCAGCGTCTCAATATGTTTCTTATTCTCATCCATAAAAGTTACTCGTTTTTTAACTGAGTTTATAACTCCCTGTCCAAGTGGCACTAATTGTAGCTTTAAACTGAGGTGATTCATACCGCTAGGTTTGATCATGACAGAACCCTTCGTTGTTACACATCCACCAAAAGCTCCATTAAGGGTTTTTACGTAGTTATTGTTTACTGTCAATGATCCACTCAACGCGCTCTCCTTTACCAGGCTCGTGTCTGCTCCAGTTTCCACTAATAGGATGAGTTTTCCACTTCTCGCACCTTCACATGATACTTCAATGAACACGTCATCTATAGTGTCTGGGCTACCTGAATTAATTTGTCCCCTTCTTTCCGTTGTATTCCGTTTTATATTATCGCTTTTACTGATACCAATTTCTACCCTTGAGATAAAATTTTCTAACTTTTTTGTTGCGTCTTTTTGCCATGAATTCAAGTTTGTCTTATTGTTATTTAAAAATTGCTCAGTATAATTAAAAACTTTTATTTTCTTTTCTTTTACCCAGAGACAATACTACCAAAACGAAAATTCTTGCACTCAAGCATGAAGTCAAAACTCCAAACATATCCACTGACTCAACGGCCGTCGGCTTCACTGTTTGTTTGTTATTAACTGCTTGCTTAACTCCAATTTCACTTACCTCCTCACAACTGTCAACTCTTCTGGGAATGAATCAACACTTTCACCGCTCCCGCCTGCACTATCGATTCGTCCGTGATCGACTTTCTCGCAACGATCAGAGGAGGACGGTTCAACAATCGTTTTCGATGTATGACTTGTCACTCCCATGATGTGTGGCCTGGAGTTACTTATCTTTTTGGGTTCCCAGCTTAGTAGCCTTGGCTGGGCCCTCTAAGTTTCCCTGCGTTGTTCCTTGATATCTCCTGACGGGGCAGTTTATTGCTATGTGTCCTGTTTTTTCACAACGGGAACAATTTATATCATCTCGGAACAATTCATCGGGAATTCATCTCATCGGGAACAATTTATATCTACTATTTCTCTGATTACCTACCTGACGTTCAACCAAATTTCCTCTCGTCGGCTGCCCCCGTGGCTGGCATCTCCAATTTAGTTCATGCCCATACATCATGCATTTCTCACAGAATGGACTATTTTTCCTTTTGAGACACTCGTCCCTTGTATGGCCTTTCCTTCCGCAGAAACAACATACTATTCGCGTTTTGGCACTGGCTTCCCCACCATATCTTTGTGGATTTCCCATCCTTTTGCCGTCCCGCGTGATACTTGGGTTTTTCATGAAGTTATCGACATGTTGTGTATTTCCCTGTGGCATCCATGGGTGTATGGCTTACAGTCCTTTGGTTCATTTCTACCGTCCAGACCGGATTCATGGTCGCTAAAAGGTTTGGCTGGGCTCCGAGAGATCTGCTGATGATCTCGTTTAGCTGTACTGCTTCTGCGATCAGACTCTCCATGTCGATCACGTTGGTGCCCAACATCTTCATCCTTATCGTTGGGTCTCTTAACCCCAACACGAAAGTCCTCGCTAATGATTTGTTAATCTCAAGTCGCAGTCCATGATGTCTGCCTGTGTCCTTAGGTTCAATAACCTTTTTCCGAACTCCACAATTTCTTCCCCTGGGAGTTGGGACACTGTCTGTATTTCCGAGATTATTGTATCTAGCGATGTACACTTCAGATAGGACAGCTTTAAGGTACTGTATAACTCTTTTACGCTCGTTATTTTCTTTCCTCTAATTAACCCGTAAGCGTTCCCATGAAAACTTTGCTTTACACACGCTAAGAAGTCACCTATTTCGGAATCCGATATACCCCTCCTTCCGAGTTCACATCCCTCAATAAATTTATACACTTCGTTCCTCAAATCAGGCGAAACCTGAAGAAATTGGTACTAATCTGGTACATTTTTTTGCAATTACTTCTATACTCATTTTTAAGCTTGTATTGCTCCTGATGATTTTTAAACCTGTTGCAGGTAGTGAAGAACGTCCAATCGGATCTTTGTGCGGCAGGGTTTTATCTGCTAACAATTCTTCCTGTCGCAGGAGTCCATTTTCTTCTTTTAACTCCTCTATTCTCCTATGAGCTTCTTCTAAAGAGTCAAAACTCTCTCTACTTTTTTTGGTTTAACACTGTCGAGAGCAAATTTCCCGAAAATCCCTTTTTCTCAATCAACTTTCTCAATCTAATATTTTCCTCTTTCACTTCCTTCACTAAAATCGCCTCTAATTCTCTGTACGTCAAATAGTTGTTGTATCTGTTTTTTAAGGCGTGAAATTCAGCTTTCCAAAAAACAACAAAAGCAAAAAGACAACGCTTGCAATTTTGCCAACACTTTGTGTCTGACGAGCAAATGAAATACGACCTCAAGCGTAAGCGCCACCGCCACTCTTGAGTTTCGCGTCACTTTATAATTATAGTCACACTTCGCGTATTTTCTTTCAAAATATTTTCTTTCAAAATATTTATATATATCAAAAATTATCAGAAATTATTCGTTTTTCAATTCTTCATTTGTCTCACAATTTTTAAGTTTGCACAACAAATTATTATAATAATCCCCCTATAGCCAGACTCAGCCAGAGGATTACGGGTAAGGGAATCTTGCCCAGGATTATTTATGTGTGTTAGTATTAATATATATTCGCTACAAATTCCTATCTTTCTTTATCACCTTCAAAACTTTATGTTAACACAAACTCACCTGTGTGAACGATTTTCGGTTCGTAATAACTAACTACTGACTACTACATACCAGTCTTATTTATATTTCTATACGCGGAAACTTAAACATGGAAATAATAATACGCTGACTGTAGCGGAAAAAACCTGCCTCAACACCTGAGCGCAAGAAAGTGGGTCACTAGTTCCACGGCCAACAGGTGCAATACCGCTTCACCAGCGGCTAGCGCGAGTTATAACTTTTAAGCTTGGGTGCCATTAGGTATATCTGTAGATGCACTGCCAAAGCTAAGTTATTTAAATAAAAAAAGACACTTGTTTTGTTTTATTATAACAATTCTTTATTAAGTCTTTCTCCTAAGACGGCTCAACGACGACTCCCTGCATCCTCAGGTGCAAATAACGACCAGCACTTAAAATATGCTGGCTTTGCTTTTTTGGCATACAGCGGAGGAATTCGCTGACGTTGCATCATGCTCCGGTGGCGTGATCGGCAGCGGTGCAGTTACGCTGTATGTAAATCCTCCGGGGTTTGTCTTAGGATTCTCCTGAATTCTTTTATTTAGGATTTTGATTTTTACAGATTTTTTTCTTAATGCTCTTAAAATTATAAATATTGCTACCAATACTATAATTAAGAAGGTCATATTTACTATATACCATAGGAAACATTTTTATGGTACTTTAATTCTGTAATTTCTTTAAGGTTTTCAAAATTATTTAATACAATATTATCAAAACTTACTTTTGATTCATAAGATTGGATTAGCATTTTCACAGGATGTACAAGTTTGTCAATAAATTCTGTTTTGTTGTTACTATAGTTTTCTTCTTTAATTTGTATTTTACAATTTGCGAAGTTTATAATATAATTATTTTGCAGTCTGAAGTTTGTAACGAATGTTTTCTCGCCAGGATATGCTCACGGCTATCCAGCGTTCATATTTTAAAAGAAAACCCACAATTTATTCTTAATTAGTCTAATACTTATCTTTATTTTTCTCCACATACATTAGTACAATCCTTCGTTATAACTAGTTCCAGTCTAATGTTGTTTCTAGTTTTTATATTTTTTTTCTTAATTCTGTGTTATACTTTCTTCAATCTTATTGCTAATCGTATACTATATGTCAGTCCATCCGTAAGTAAGTCAGGGGTAATTTTGCTTATATACACGTGGATATTTAGATACTACGAGGAGGGTGACTACGGGACTCTTATTTGATTTCAGGACCTGCTCGCATGATAGCCAGGCTCTCGAGATTCAGAATTTGGCTTCCACTAGAAGCAGTGGTTTTCTAAGAGGGGGTAAATAAGTAACGGGTTGGTCTACTACATGACGGACAACACGACCTACGACGCCACATGACATATGAAATTTAACTACTGAGGTTCTGTAAGTTCGTCGCCCACGGTCGTATTTGATCTGTCTTCAACACGATGATACTCCTTAAGATCTCGTATGTGGGCCGTGCGACTACTTGAATTTTCCATGTTGGTTAGCTGCACGATGACTGGTGATGTAGATAGACAGATATTCGGAAAGGTTCCTCGTATTTTGGTGCCAGCTTGGCGTTGAATTTATCCACCGCTTTTGATAGATGGTGTGTTTTTACCAGGACAAGTGTTCCGATTGGGGGGTTCCAGTGTCTTCGTCGAAGATTGTAGTTTCGAGCCTGGTCCTTTGTGGCCTTTTCAAGATTTCTCTTCACGATTTGGAAACACCTCGAAGGCGATTACCCCTCTGTTCTGGACTTTGTGCCGCGGTTCCGGTTCCTAAAGTGACTTCGTCGAAGAGTGTCTTCGGCAACCGCGGTTCTCGACCCTGTGTGAGGAATGCTGAACTAAATCGAGTTGTGTCTGATGTCATCGTGTTGATGCTCAAGGAGATTTCCGGAATGAATTCGTCCCAACTCGTCTGATCGTTTTTTATCACCGGTGCCACAATGCTCTTCACGTTCCTGTTTGCTCTTTCTGCGGGATTTTCTTGGGGTGTATATGGGGCGGTAAACTGCTGACGAACTCTTAAATCCTGGAGGAACCGTTGGAAGTGTCGGCCGTTGAACTGCACACCGTTGTCAGTGACGAGTACCTTTGGAGCTCCATATCTCGCCAATATTCTTTCCCGAGAAGCTCTCTTCAAACTATCCGTAGTTGCTTGCCGCAGTGGTACTATTTCTGTCCATTTCGAGAATTTGAATAAGAAAACTAGTATCATTGTATTACCATGTTTTGATCGTGGTAACGGCCCTATGAAGTCAGCACAGACGATGGACCAGGGCTCCTCGGGTATCTGTGTCAGCATCTTCCCTGCCACCTTATCTTGTACTGGTTTGTACAGTTGACATGACTCGCAACACCGCACAAACTTCCTGATGTCTCTGAACATACCTGGCCAGTAGTATCTGTTGGCGATCCTTGTCACTGTCTTCCGAATTCCAGGGTGTCCGGCGCTCGGGTCGTCGTGGTTTTCTTTCATCACTCGGTTTCGGAGATTGTTAGGTACGCAGAGTTTCCACGCTGCGCAATCTTCATCATTTGAGTCACCTGGTATATGTCGGTATAGTTGTCCGTTCTCGATTACGTAGTCCGCATATTTCTCTGGGTTCTTTCTAATGTCTGCCATTCTCGTTTCGGTCCAGCTGCCTTTTCCTTCCATCGTCGTAACCTTTCCTAGTTTTTCGAATGGCTGCCTCGAGAGTGCACCCGCGACTACGTTATACTTACCTCGCCTGTATTTAACGTCGAAAGTGTATTGCTGTAGTTCGAGTGCCCACCTGGCTTACCGGCCTGAAGGGTTTTCCAGTGAGTTTAGCCACTTCAGTGAGAGATGATCCGTGATAATACTAAAGTGGTAACCTTCTAAATATGGCCGCATTTTCCTAATGCCCCATACGATTGCCAGACACTCCTTTTCCGTAGCAGAGTAGTTCTGTTCGGCTTTGTTTAAATGACGACTGGCATATGCGATCACTCGCTCTCCTTCTTGACTTTCTTGGGTCAGCACTGCTCCTAAACCGTAGTTACTGGCGTCCGTCTGCAGTGTGAACTTCTTGGAAAAATCGGGACATGCCAATACCGGTGCTTCCGTGAGCTTCTTCTTCATCGTCTCGAAGGCTTGTTGTTGTTCCTCAGTCCATTTCCACCGTTTACCCTTCTTCAAGAGGCTTGTGAGTGGAATGACTAAATCACCGAAGTCCGGTACGAACCGGCAATACCATGATGCCACTCCCAGAAAGCGGCGAAAACCTCTTACGCTTGTTGGTGGCTCTAATTCCTTGATAGCCGCGACCTTGTCGGGATCGGTATGGATCCCCTGACGGCTTACCACGTGACCTAAATATTTCAAGTCTTCTTTGAAAAACTCACATTTTTCGCTGTTTATTTTTAGGTTAGCTGCCCGCAGACGTTGAAATACTTCTTGTAAATTCTTCTTGTGTTCCTCTAGAGTTTTCCCAGTCACAATTATGTCGTCAAGATACGCGAATGCGTGTGGTTCCATTTCTGACCCGATCACATGGTCAAATGCCCTTTGGAAAGTTGCTGGAGCCGAATGCAGGCCAAACGGCATGACACTGAAAGAGTCCTCTCCCTGGAACAGTAAAAGCCGTATACTGCTTGCTGCCCGGGTTCATGGGAATCTGCCAGTAACCATTCTTCAGATCCAGGCTACTGATGTACTGAGCGTCGCGTAACCGGTCCAAAATGTGTTGTATCCTAGGAAGTGGTTATGCATCGGGAACTGATCGTCATTCAACTGCCGGTAATCAATACATAGGCGCCACTTTCCTTTTTTCTTCTTCACCAAGACGATAGGGGCACTGTACGGGCTATGCGAGGATTCAATATAGTCCTTTTCTAACAGTTCGTCTATTTCCTTGTTTATAATTGCTTGCATGGCAGGGTTTTTCGGGTAATATCTCTGCTTGATGGGTCGGTCATCCTTCATCACGATCTGATGGGTGGTGATGTTAGAAGGGCCATTCAAAGCCTCGAACTTCGGTAGTTCTGCTTCCAAAAATGTTTTTATAACTTGTCTTTCTTTCGTCTTATCATCTTCTCTTCCTTGCATGCTTTCTGCTGTTTGGCCGTTGGTTGTTGTGGCCCTCTCTTGCGTTGTGCATCCATGTGAAGCTGTTTTCGTCTGTATCCTCATTGTCCGAAGTGTAGAACCGCCGGCTTGTCCACCATTTCGAGCTGTTGTCACCGGAGCACCTAAAGTTATGGTTTCACCTCCACAGCTGATCGATGCTCCTATATTCGTGAGAAAGTCTATCCCCAGGATTACGTGATCGATGGCATCCTTGTGTATGAGCAACGGCATTCTACATTTCGCCGCTCCTAGCCGGATAACCACCTCCATTGCTTGGTCAATTGTACGCGGCGTACCATCTGCCATCTTAACGTCGACATCTACGATTACTTGACGTCCTTCGGCGGCAATCTCTCTGGCTAGTAATTCGCTGATGAAACTTCTCGAGGCTCCCGTGTCGATAGTGTCAGTGACAAGTTCCCTTCCTAATGCCACTTTTGCGAAGATTCTGTCCTGACTGAAGTTTAAGCACTTGGTGGGGTACGAGGAGAGTTTTGGTTCCCTGGTTCCAGCAGTCCTCGTCTCTGCTGGATGCCCTGCACATTTTCCGGAGCTTTCCTGCAACAATCGATTGTTCGCAGACTTTCTTTTCCACACTCCCAGCAGAACAGTTTTCGGGGGTTATGGCAGTCTCTCTGGAAATGGCCGTTTTCGCCGCATCTCCGACAGACGGTCCACGGGTCCATTCGGTTCCCCGATGGTGCGGCTGACATCATTCGATGGTGTTCCGGTTTTGATCGCCACGGTTCCCGGGGTGTACGTGAGGGCTCTGTGTCCTGGCGTATACCCTCGAAATCTTCTGCCATGGATACTAGTTCTTCTAGTGACGAGAAGTCTGTCCGTCTTATGTAAAGCAGATAGTCTCGATGGCAATTCCGGTAGATTCTCTGTAGCTGCTGTTCTTCCGTGTAGCCGACATGACGCATTAACGTTTGCATGGCTAACACATAATCCTTGGACTTCTCCCTTGTGGCTTGGTTTTTTTTCTAATATTGTCTACCAGTTCCTCGAAATATCTCGACGACAAAAAGAATTTCATGAAATCCACTTTGAAGGATTCCCACGTGAGCCAACCTTTATTATTATTTCTGAACCAACAGAGGGCTTTGTCCTTCAACAGCTCCGGCATGGTTCGGGGTAATGAATCTTTGGGTAGCTCGTATACTTCTGCGAGTTCTTCGACCCTTTCAACGAAGGCAATAGGGTCCTTCCTGCCATCATACTTACAAGCCCATTTACGTACTTTATCTATTACCTCCGAATAGCTAAAGACGCCTCTTCGTTGGTCCGCATATTCCCGTTCAGTTCCTGTGGTTCTTGGGTCCCTTGTGGCTGTTTGGTCGTTGTACATGTGTTTTTGACTTGGCATCGTTGTCAGTAGCACCTTGGGCACGGCACCTCGATCTCCCTTGCTTGTATCCTGTTTCGTAGGGGGTGTCTGACGCATCGGCGACAACGCTCTCGCCCCTGGAGAAACACTCCGGCTCCATTGCGCCTCTAACTTATCCAATCGATCTATGACCTCGGCTGACAAGTTGGACGATGACACAGATCCGGACATTAACCTGCGTAGTTCTTCAACCCCGCCATTCGGCTCTATCCCAAATTCGCGTAAAATGTCTTGTAACTTCTCCTTCGAAATGTTGTAAATCCAGCTTTTACCCATTGCACACTTTGTTTCCAAAGGTTTATAATTTGTTAATTCTATTATATTTTCCCTAATTGTGCCTTTTCATTTTCACAATGTATGCTACCTGGTTTTATGTAGTTATAATATTTATATTTTTTTCCCACTGGATTAATTTTCCCTATTCTTCAGCTGCACGGTTTTCAAGATACAATGATTTTCTCGGGTTTTTTTCCTTTCCTATGATTTACTTGCGGTTTACGAGATACACGATTTTGATTCCCCGGCGGTCTTTCTCCCTTTTCTATAAGTCACTTTCGGTTTACGAGATACACGCTTTTTCTCCCCTCGCGGTTATTTTTTTTTTACAAAGTCACCTTCGGTTTACGAGATACACGATTTTTCTCCCCTTGCGATTCTTTTTTTCTCTACAAAGTCACTTTCCGTTTACGAGATACGCGATTTTTCTCCCCTCGCGGTCTTTCCTTTTTTTTTCTACAAAGACACTTTCGGTTTACGACTTACACGCTTTTTCTCCCCTCGCAGTCTTTTTTTTTTCTCTTTCTCCTACAAAGTCACTTTCGGTTTACGAGATACACGATTTTTCTTGCGGTCTTTCTCCCTTTTCTTTTCGAGTCCCTGCTCGGTCACCATTTGTAACGAAAGTTTTCTCGCCAGGATATGCTCACGGCTGTTCAGCGTTCATTTCAATAAAAGAAAACCCACAATTTATTCTTAATTAGTCTAATACTTATCTTTATTTTTCTCCACATACATTAGTACAATCCTTCGTTATAACTAGTTCCAGTCTAATGTTATTTCTAGTTTTTATATTTTTATTCTTAATTCTGTGTTATACTCTCTTCAATCTTATTGCTAATCGTATACTATATGTCAGTCCATCCGTAAGTAAGTCAGGGGTAATTTTGCTTATATACACGTGGATATTTAGATACTACGAGGAGGGTGACTACGGGACTCTTATTTGAATTCAGGACCTGCTCGCATGATAGCCAGGCTCTCGAGATTTTGAATTTGGCTTCCACTAGAAGCACTCCACCAAATTCAGACGGAATTATTCAAGTTTTAAAGATTCTGAATTTGGCTTCCACTAGAAGCACTCCACCAAATTCAGACAGACGGAATTATTCAAGTTTTCAAGATTCTGAATTTGGCTTCCACTAGAAGCACGCCACCAAATTCAGACAGACGGAATTATTCAAGTTTTTAAGATTCTGAATTTGGCTTCCACTAGAAGCACTCCACCAAATTCAGACAGACGGAGTTATTCAAGTTTTCAAGATTCTGAATTTGGCTTCCACTAGAAGCACTCCATCAAATTCAGACAGTCAGGAATTAATCAGGATTTCAGGATTCTGAATTTGGCTTCCACTAGAAGCACTCCACCAAATTCAGACAGACAGAAATTAAATTGACGAGGACTTACCGCTTAGATGGTTGATTTCCAAGAGAGACGATTTACAATTCGGAGGCTGCTTTTATATGCCTCACCTAACGGCATTTGGTCATTTTGTTATTTTAGTTTGACCTTCGAAAATTTCTGTTAATCGCTTCTTTTGCTTTCGACTGGGGTTGTTGTTTGTTTAAAATTTTTTTGGTGCTCATATAATATGCCTACGTTTGTTGTTGTCGTATATTTTCCCCACGTTAATTTATACTTGGCTTCTCCTATATTTTTGTTGTTGCAGTAGCGGAGTGTAAAATAACTTTTTGAAGTTATTCTTGTAATTATTTTTTTTGTTCAGTATCGTCTTTGCATGTTGTTGATGTGGTTCTAAACCAGTTTTTGCTAGTTAGCTTGATGCATGTAATTTGCCTATGTTAGTTGTTGCTAATTTCTATGTGACTTTGGTTTTACTATTTGCTCTTTATTGCATTCCCGGTTTTGCACATGTTATTGTTGTTGTGCTTATTGTGTGCAGATTTCTTCTCGGTGAGAATTTTGTTTTCTTCCCCGGAGTCGAGCTTTCTGTTTGATGTTCGATTCGTTCTCCTTCAACAAGTTTGCCCAACTTGGTTGAAGTTGGTTGGCCGTATTGATAGAATTAAGTCCACCTCAAGTTGGGTCCGCACAACTCGAGGTTACTGCATCCCTTGAAGCGATTTTCGCGGGATCAGCTCAGGTGAAGTGTGGTCCAGGATCTACACCCGTATTTGTAAGGGAGTTATGCTTCGTTACAAGTTCCTTTCATCGCAATTCTGTATGAGACTTTCATTATTGGCATTCTTTATTAATAAAGTGTCATCACCTATTTCTTGAATTACTGTTTTATTGTTGTACATAAATTCACAATCGTTAGAAAAGATACAAATCTAACTTAGCTTTAATTTTTTTAATACAGTATTTTCTTTATACACATCTTGTTCTTTATTTATTGTTACAATTAATTCATCTTCTTGATCTATTTGCAATTTTTTCTTATTTGGCAGTGGCGTGTTTTTGTTCGTGATTGTTCAATGTCCTTGATATAAAGCATACTGGGTGTCCCTATTGCGATAGTACAGCTCCAATGGCATAATCACTGGCATCTGTTGTTATTGTAAATGTTTTATCATAGTCTGGATATCGCAAAATGAGGTGCGATGATATTAATGCTTTCAAATTTTCAAAACTAGCGATATATTCTGGATCATTTATATTTGCTTTGCACCCCTTTTTCAGATATTTAATCATAGGGTATGCAATTTTTGAGTAATTTTTTATAAATTTCCTGTAATACCCTGTAGCTCATAGGAATCCCTTTATCTGTCTTTCTGTTTTGGGAATGTTTAAGCTTTGTATTGTCATTATTTTGTCTGGATTTGGTTTTAATTCTCCTTCTGTTAGAACGTGTCCCAAGAACATAGTTTCTTTCTTTAAGAACATACATTTGTTTGCTTGCATCTTGAGATTATGTTCCTGTAGTCTTAAAAAAATTTTTTCTAAGGAATGTATATGTTCATCTATTGACGTAGAGAATATTAGTATGTCATCTAGGTAGACTACACATATTTTATTAATGTATTCTCTTAGAATCTCATTCATTAATCTCTGAAAATGGCTGGGGCATTTTTTAGCCCGAAAGGCATTCTGACATATTCGTACAGACCTGCCGGAGTAACAAATGCTGTCTTTTCAATATCCCTTTTTGCCATTAGAATTTGATGGTAGCCCTTGGCCAAGTCTAGAGTGCTGAAGTACTGAGCTTTGCCTAGCTTATCTAAGATTCCGTCTATGTTCGGCAACGGGTATTTATCGTCAACAGTAATTTGGTTAAGTCTCCTGTAATCAACCACTAATCGAAATTTATATATACCGGAACCATCTGATTTCTTCGGCACAATTATTATTGGCGAGCTATATCTACTTCGACTTTTTTGTATTATACCTTTCTTTTCCAATTCTTCGATTTGTTTTCTTGCCTCTTCCTCATGTTTAGGGGGCAATCTGTACATCCGCAAATTGATTTGTTGATCAGTTGTTGTTTTTATCTCATGAACCACAGAATTCGTATTTGTCAGGTTATCCCCTTCTTTATAAATTAGCTTCTCGTATTTGGTTAATAGTCTCCTGATTCTTGTCTTTCCTCTAGATTTAGGTGATCGAGTTGAATGTTACTAACTTCACTTTTCTTCTAACGAATAAACTTGCTCGTGCAGAGTTTTCGCATAGAATGGAAGTTTGACACCATTTTTCAACACCATTTCTTTATCTTCAATGTCAATTATTTTTACGTTTTTGAATATAAAGTAGTTCCCTAATAAGATATCATAGGGCTTATCAAAGTCCAATGTCAACCATTTTATGCAGGCATTTGCTGGGAAATTGAATTCGGACGGACGGGGGGTTTTAACTTTTTTGTTTGGTTTAGTTATATTACCATTTAGAGTACTTATAACTGTTTTATTTATGTCGACTACTGGTAACTTATATTTTTCGAAGCTCTGTTGCCTCATTATACTTATAGTAGAACCTGGGTCTACTAAGGTAATCCACTTCTTATTAAATATTGTTAACACAATTAAGATTTTCCTTTGATCGTCCGAGGCTAATTTATAAAAAAATCTTCGTTGTTATTCGTCTCTTCTGTCCTGCTCATGGAATCAACTTTCATGGGTAGTGGGCCGTTTGAGCTTCTAGACTGTCGTGTCCTGTTATCTCGCCCATTCCAATTATTCCCGCGATTCTGTCCGGAAAAACTTGTCGAATTTTGGGGTCTATACTGTTCTGAGTTTTGCGGTGTTTGGTAATTTTGTGAGCGATTTTGTGCCGAATAGCTTAAAGTGCGATTTTGGTTTTGGACATTTTGTTGTGGGTTTCTATTGGTATTTTGTCTGAATGGTCTGTTTTGCACTGTTTTTGTATTTTGGTTTAAATTGTTAACCCTCACATTACTATTGTTTAAATGGCTTCCTATAAAAGGTAGGAATTAAATTTCCTTCATCTAACCCTATGAACTCGTAGATTCTGTTTGCTGCCTCACTCAGCGAGGTAACTTGCATCATTCTATATGCAAAGGTACCTGCTGCTAAGTGTTTTATTCTTTGGAGGAGTATTCCCGAGAATATTTCTTTCATTACTTCTCCGTTATCCGTTAATGCACAATATTCCGTAATATTGTCAATCGCATTCCTCACCTTTACGCTAAGTTCACTCATGCTTCCTACTCTTATTGGTGATATCTCTTGTGTAATTGTAAGCTGGTCTTTCGATGGCCTGTGATGCTGTTTCAGGAGGCTCTTATAATTTTCCCATCCTTGGGGTGGATCTATCTGTAAAATATTTTTTGCAGCTCCTAATATTTTCATATCATAAACTATTTGGAAAGCCTCTTGTTCCCTTCCTCTGTAATCTAACAAAACCCTATCTACAGCAGATATAAAGGCTGGTAGGTCCCTTGACTTGCCTTCGAAAGGCTTTAAATACTTCAAGTCCCTTTCTATTGTCTGTCGAGTGGTGGTTCGCTGCTCCGCATTTTGCCGTAGCAGCTGTGTTATTGCTGTTAAGCAGCTTTGCATAACTTGTAGTTGCTGCGGTTCTGCCATCTTGGTTCTTATTTTGTTTTATGTTAATTTAGTTTAATTTATTATTATTATATTTATTTTATTTTATTTTATTTTCGTTCGATATATAGTATATATATAAAGAGAATTTTTTTTTCTTTTACTATTCGCTTCGATAAGGTTTGAATGCCTTCTAAATTGATGCTACAAATATATGATTTTATTTTCAAGTTCCTAACTCCCTCTATGACTGTCAAACTGCAAAATCTTTAATTTGGTATTTGTATTTGCTTAAAGCTACGGTATACATAAAAAATATTTGATGTTATAAATTTCACACAATCGGGAGTACTTACTGCTACTCCAGTTGCTGTTGTTGTTGTCGTCGCTTCTCTTCGATTGACTTCAATTTTATAATTTTTAATTATATTTTTAATGAAATTTGATTCAATAGTTTATATGAGAAAAGTACATTGTTAGGAGCCAAATACGTAGATGATCTTTGTGTTGATTTCTAATGATAACTAAATTTCACTTGATTTTTCATGATGACTGAATTTCACTTGATTTCTAATGATGACTAAATTTCACTTGAGCTCTATGATCCTGCCGACTGCGCCAGTTATAACTTTTAAGCCACTAGGTATATCTATAGAGGCACTGCCAAAGTTAAGTTATTTAAATAAAAATAAGACACTTGTTTTGTTTTATTATTACAATTATTTATTAAGTCTTTCTCCTAAGACGGCTCAACGACGACTCCCTGCATCCTCAGGTGCAAATAACGACCAGCACTTAAAATATGCTGGCTTTGCTTTTTTGGCATACAGCGGAGGAATTCGCTGACGTTGCATCATGCTTCGGTGGCGTGATCGGCAGCGGTGCAGTTACGCTGTATGTAACTCGCGCGCTCGATGAATTGGCCTTGAAACAAGTTGCAATGCGGAATTAAACGCTTAGCGCGATGGAAATTAAACGCTCAGTGCGACATCATTATGGTCGACTGAAAATGTATTCCGCGAAAGCAGCGACTCACAACATTACCTAGACTTGAAAAGAACCCATGAGGAATTGCAAAGAGAGTTAGGGGAGTTTTTAGCGAAAATTTGAGAGGTTCTAAAAAGCACAGTAGCGAATAAAGTGAGCTTATAAAATAAGAATAGTGGAATTAGGTGATATTACGAAAGTTGAAAAAGCGGATGTCATTGTAGAAGATCTGCTGCAGTTTATGCAGCATAAGGTGCATGGTGAAGAGGAAGAGATAAGTGAATGGAAATTGCAGTTCGCGGCATTAAAGAATAGATATGATAGCTATTTAATTGATAGAATATTTCAGGAGAAGTTAATAAAAAACGTAGAATCCGAAAACGAGAAGCTGAGAAAATTATTGAATATAGAAGATTTAGTAGGAAGTACAATAGAGCCTACATTAACGAATGAATCCGCACAGAAGACAAGGGAAGATTATTTATCTTTAGAAGCAGCAAACAAAATAATTCAGGAACTAAAAGAACAGAACAGACTGCTAAACCAGGAGCTTTTGTTAGCCCATGAACCATGAACTCTATCATAAAGAAGCACCCCTCCTAGAGCGTGTCAAATACTTGACACATCACGCTTCTTTCCTCAAGCTAGGCATTCAAAAATCAAACTAAATAAGATGGGTATAGGAGAAATAGCGAAACTCACAAACAGTCTGGTTGCGCTGTTTTCAGGGATCCAGTCACCGGATTTAAGAGGTGAAGTATATAAATTTATACAGGGGTGTGAGTTATCTGCGAGAGAAGCGACGGAAGGGACCGTACACAAACAGTCTGGTTCCACTGTTTTCAGGGATCCAATCGCCGGATTTAAGAGGTGAAGTATATAATATAAGAGGTATAGTATAATATATATAAGAGGTGAAGTATATATATTTATACAGGGGTGTGAGTTAGCTGCGAGAGATGCGACGGAAGGGAACGTACAGGTAGATTGTATCAAGCAAAGGTTATATGGAGACGCATATGATCTTGTTAGATCACAGCGTTTCGCTAACCTAGAGGAATTAAATCTAGTGATAAAAAGAGCCCCTCTACCGACTCTTTCCTTGGAATCTGTACTAAAGGTGCTACAGAATTCTAGCCAATTACCGAACGAGGATATACGGCAGTTAGCAAGACGAGTAAGTACCCAAAGGAATCTGGCTATAGAAATTACAAAGAGTTTCTATAGTGGTGTCGGTGATAGTGCGCTGCTGGGTATGATAGATTTGACAGAAAAACAGTCCTTTAAAACGGGTTTAAGAGACGCCACATTGAGGGTTTATATGCTAAGTGTCACGGGAAAACCCTGGAAGAAATGATTGAGATAGCCATAGATACATTTGGTACTATACAAAGGAGTAGTTCCCACTGTCAACAAACAACCACACAAATGAGTAATATGAATTTATTGGATTCCCATATAAGACCTCCTGCGCAGAATCGTTTGGAAAGGCCGGAGGCAATGCAAAAATTCCCGAGGGGGGGCACAGGAAAAAATAGTTTGTTTGTAGCCCCGCGTACAGACGCTGCTAATTAGTTTGTAAGTAGGTCGGCCGGTGAACGGAGACAACGCTTGGGAGACAACGGAGACAACGCACCCAGTCAATTCAGCGGGTACGAAGCCGTTGCCAAAAGCTCGCGACGCTTAACCAGCGGTTTTTGGCTGGTCATTTGAAGCGCTGTGCTATAGCGCGGCCAGCGAGTCGTGGTAACTATCCGACTCCTTGGCAGCGCGCACAGTTTACGCCGTTCTTGGTGTGCTAGCGCTGGCACACTAGAGGGCGACTATAAATTCCGCGAAGATAGATGAGATTGTCGGAATGTCGACTGAAATGTACGCCGCTGTCGCCGTTACCATTGTGGTTGCGCTTTACTTCGCGCTGAAGTATCTGCAGCGATGGCTATTCTGGCATTCCCTGTGGGATATGCTGGCCTGGCCATAGCAGCAGTTAAAAGTTAAAGTTAGTTTTTCCGCGACTCTCACAACCGCCAGTATGTCACCGCCCTGCCGCCACGGCACTTAAATTTTAACCTCAAACTTAGTTATAAATTGCACTTTTATGATAATAAAAATAAACAATTTAGTCTGTAGTAGGGAGTGTTTTTTTAGTCGAGAAGCCTACATGTTCATTTTGCAATAAAAGGGGACATACGAGGGAAAAATATCTGGTGAGGGAAACACTCCGTATTGCCAGAAGTGTTTTAAATATAGGCAACAGAATTGGCACCAGACTCAGAGAAGGTTCGAAAACCCGAATTCGAATGCATCAAACGGTGTGCAAAGGAATCAGGGTACGGGGAACTTGAAGAAATTGGGAAAAGTTTGAAGGCAATCGCCAGGGAGATTGGCAAGGGCCCAGACCGGGCCAGTAATCTGGGAACCCAATAATAATAAGAACTTAGGGCCAAACGAAGAAGTAACTGTAAGTCCGACATCGGAAACGATTGCGGATACCTTACCAACTTCAACAGATGGGAGAGTAACTTTAAGTCCGACAACGAAAACTATTGTGGATACGTTACCAAATTCAAGGGATTTTGGAATTAGTACAAGGTCAAATAGTACAAATGATGAAGAGAATACCAATCTGCAGAGGAAGCTTACGGTTGTAGGAGCAGTAGATCCAAAAATGCAAAACCACGATCTGGAGCACATGTCTTTTTGGTTGAATTATAACTTATCCCATAGTGATAAACAGACTGAGACAGAAGTTTCTAGCTGGACTCAAACCCAGTCAAATGACGTGTCCATTGAATTACCTTGCGCGGAGGCTATAAATGGAGCGGATACAAGCCTTTTCGTTAAAGGATGATGTAAACAAGGAGGATACGAGGAGTTTAAGCAGAGTATTTGGTGGATGCGTGACCACTAAAGGGTCACTGACAGTTAAACATAATGAAAAGAAAAACCTCGATTTTACGCTGCATATAGTATCCTCACAGCAGGGAGTGCCAATAAATACGACGGCCAGCAAACCGAAGTTCGGGTTAGTAAGGAACAGGAATTTCTCACAAACAGAAGCTACTGTGTATTTTGCTGTTGGAGGATTTTTCTGTTTCTGGATACAGCCTTTTTTGCCTTTCCGATCGGTTTGTAGTGTTTTGACATTTTTTCTGCGCAAGTGCAAGTGGATTTTGTTGTTAGGACAAATTTCTGAGTTTGGCTTTGACTTCGTTACACTTAATCCCTTAATTTTTCGAAATATGTACTTTTTTTGAAACCTAAAAAATATATTACAATTATTTTTACAGCTATATTTATTCTTGCAGAATTCGCATTTTTGCATTAGCTCTTTTCAGCTTTGATAATAATTACACAACAAGATTTACAAATATGCTGTTTATTTATTTATAAATTACTATAAATATTATTATAAATTACTATGTACATATTATATTATTATGATTAGATTATATTTAATTTAATTATATTTAATTTAATTTATTTAATTATTTATTTATTTATTTACTTACTTCAGCCTATGACATTAAGCCTTTCAGACCAAGAATATACAAGGTATTGTAAAATAATAGTAAAAGGTAAAGAAAACAACTAAAGCATTAACAATGTATCAAGAATATTTCTGATATTATTTTTAGATGTAGAAAAATCTAAAGATAAAGCATTATCGGAACATAGCTTATTAAAGTCTAACATAGCTCTTATTAAGGGCTCATGTAGACCATAATGGGTCCGTGAGATCTTAGGATAAAATATATATTTAACAATATATTGGCGCGGGGGAATGAAAAACATAAACTTGAATAATAAGTAAGGGCAATCAATAGAACCGGATGCATTATCGAAAACAAACATCAAGGATAGCAATTTCCTTCTAGTTACAATCGTTTTTAGGCCTAATAGCAAACATCGAGAATTATAAGATGGAAGTACATTGAAATTGATCAGTCGCAGGGCATATTTGGTAAAATGTTTTTGAATTTTTTCAAGGCGAGCATTGTGGATCTTGTAGATCCACAATGATAGATCTTGATTCCAGATCACTGCAGCGTATTCAACTAGAGATCTAACGAAGGCGCTATATAATATGTTCAAAGTTAAGGGGTCCTTAAACTCCAGGCTGTTCCTACGTATAAACGCCAGACGGGCGTAGGCTTTAGGGATTATATAAGAAAGGTGTTGGGTGAATGTGAATTTGGAATCAAACAAAACTCCCAGGTCCAGGACTTCAGATACTTTTATTAAAGGTATGCTGCATAAGGAGAATCCAGTTAATATTGGATTTAATGATTTAGAGTAAGTAATGTGAAAACACTTAGAGATGTTAAGAGGCAGACGATTTAAAGCGCTTCAGACATGAACCCTATTTAGATCAGATTGGAGTTTTGAACAATCTGACGCATTATTAATTTTAAAAAATATCTTCAAGTCATCCGCATAAATGAGGTGTAAGGCATACAAAAAGCAACTGGAAATATCATTGATAAATAAAATAAAGAGCAGTGGACCTAAAACGCTGCCTTGCGGGACCCCAGAGGATGCATGATAAGGACTGGAATTATGTTCATTCACAGAAACCCAACATTTCCTATTTGTTAAGTAGGAAGTGATCCAACTTAAGAAACTTGAATGGAAGCCCATTTTCGAGAGCTTAGCCACAAGGGAACTATGACTTACTTTGTCAAACACTTTACTAAAATCGGCATAGATGCAATCAACCTGGAATCTAGACTCAAAGGACTTAGTGACAGTTGACCTGCCAGAAACAAACCCATGCTGACTTATGCTGACTTAGGACAGATTAATGTCTTCACAAGGTCGCAAGATTAGTGACAGTTGACCTGCCAGAAACAAACCCATGCTGACTTGTGCTGACTTAGGACAGATTAATGACTTCACTAGGAAAAACAGCTTAGATTTAATTATTTTTTCAAATAACTTGGAAATATTAGATAGCTTGGAAATAGGCCTATAATTGGAAATATCATTCTTACTGCCACCTGTAAAAATGGGGGTAATAGTTGAAACTTTCCATTGATCAATAAAACTGGGATCCGCAAGAGATTTATTAAATATAAAACAGAGGTTTGCATAACGCATCAGCCATAGAAATTTAAGTTTAAGTATAATTTTTGTTTGCCTATCTATGATTCTACGTTACTCTGTTATTTTATTGTTAATTTAATTAATTTATGTAATTTGTTTTAAAGTTTGAAGTTAGGATTTAGTGACTATTCTGTTTCAAACCTTAAAACTAGAGTTAAAATAAATTTAATATTGGATAAGGGAAAAACAAGATCACAAAACAAGCAATCTCTATGTGGTAACTTGCAAGACCAGCGATATCTTTGCAAGTCTGTGCAAGGAACCTCATAGGGTTATGAGGTTTTCATTAAAAACTTCGATAAAATGGCCGAAATCGTCTTTGTCGTATAGTTCGACTTTTTTGTCGGTATTCGTACTACGAAAGTTTTGACGTACTAACGCTATTTGTGTTGTTTACAGTGACTCGAAACATTTATCTCGGCCGAAAAATGGAGTTAACTCGTGAAAATTTCCGTGTAATGATTTTTTACTTAACTTAATTCGACTTTTGCGATGAAGCACCATCAAAAACTGCTGTACTATATATCGGTGGCAAACCAAATTCAATCGTTGGTGTTGTTCGCTTGCTGACGAATTTGGTCCTTGTTACTGAAAACATTGATGCTGTACGTGAAGTGATATTGCAAGATAGTTATGTGACTTATCGTGAGATATAGGCATTCTTGGGCATTAGTGGGACCAGCATACATTCAATATTGCATACACATTTGGTGGAGTAATGTCGTGACCGCGGACGGAGGCGGATGGTATGCCCGCCAATATCTTAGTTTTATTACTGTTCGCGGAAATAAAAATAAAATAATAGATCCAAACTACTTAAGCTACTCCGCGAAATATTTTTTACGCAAGAAACAGTAGTGAACAGTGAATTCAATAAGAAGAATACAATTAACTAAACTATAAATTAACAAAATCCATTAATACAACAAATAAATAGACAATCAAACGGAAAGTAGAGAACCATGCGAGCGTCTTTTTTATGAGCAGTAAGCTCGGCATTTCGTTTGTTTCCACTCTTCCTCCTTCTTCCTGGTACCGTTAGGTGTGCAGGCGGTTGTGAGTGCACCGTGGGTTGAAGCGCGGCAAAATAAATGCATAACACTTGTCTTGTCGCATTTTACTTTGCTTGCGACGTACTCGTGGCCGCTTGTACAGCTGACCTTACACTTCCTTACAGTGGGTGGCGAAGACAAAATTCCGCATAGACTCTACTAATGTACGTGGCTTGAGGGCGAATTTTTTCGCGGTCTATGCGCATATTTGTACCCACCAAAAGCATGTAATGGCACCAAGTGAGACCCAGGTGTCTGAGGGTGCAGATCCACTGGATTTTCACATGCCTGGGTACCATTTACTGCCATTGTTTATATCACACAGAGGCCTCGCCTTATACACTCTCAGTGATGTTGCGTACCAGTGTCAGCAACATCACTTTGCACGACGGATGCCGAATTTAGCTCCATGTGGGTTAAGTTCAAAATCCAGTCGCACATCCTGCAATTCTGCTTCATTTATAGAAGCCCGGGTCTAGAGAGGCTGCCAACTTTTGATAAACAGCCTCTCTGATTCGATCTCGAAAATTCTGGAATCGTATCCGAAGAGTGAAATCGTTGTTGCTGGTGATTTCAATGTTCATAATTCCAATTGGCTACGTCATTCGAGTCACACAACACCTGAGGGTTTGTATGTTGAGTTTTTTGCTGAGTCTAATAATTTGACTCAATTAGTGAAGTAACCAGTGCACTTTTCCTGCGTTGATGGGCAAAACCAAAATATTGTAGACCTTTTTCTAACTTCACATCACAGCAAGTATGATGTGAATGTTCTTGCACCTCTTTGTAATTCGGACAACGCTACAATTTCTGCTACCTTCCCATATTCTAGTCTTCAATCCGCTCATCAGCCAGCTCCGAAGCGGACAGTGTGGCTTTATGAGAAGGCTAATTGGGACGCGCTAAACTCCTTTTTCAGCCGTTTCAATTGGCAATTGTGTTTCAGGGATAGAAACATAAATACTGCAGCAAAATTGGTAGAAAATATAATTTTATTCGGTATGAGGTCTTTCATACCCAATAAGAGAATTTCCATTAAACCAAAGGACCATTCCAGGCTTAATGCGACTTGCAGACAAGCAGTCAGGTATAAAGAGGAAGCATTTAGGAATTGGCGTTTAAACAAAACTGCTGATACTAAATTGCTGCGCAATCAGGCCAGAAATAGGTGCAATGCCACTCTAAAGCGCGAAAAAGTTCTCTACGAATAGCGCCTTAGACGCAGAGTTCTTGAATACCATAAAGGTAGTAAGAACTTTTGGTCGTTCGTGGGGAGAGTGAAGAATCAGACGCGATCGTCCATTCCAACTCTCCTCAAGGATGATCAGATCTTCCCTCACTCGGTTTATAAGGCAAACTTATTAGCCAAAATGTTTGCTGAAAACTGCTCTCTTCCTGAGAGTAGCCAACCACTGCCCGCGGTCGATGATGTATCTCATGCTATGCCTGAGATGCATTTTCGAACGCGAGCTTTTAAAAGAGTGCTTGCAGACCTCAATGTCAACAAGTCCTCGGGACCGGATAGCATTTCAGCCCATGTGTTGAGAAAGTGCGCCTCAACACTGGCTCGGCCTTTGCGCAATCTTTTTAACTTATCGTTTACTTCAGGAGTTTTTCCCATTTCCTGGAAGATTGCCAATGTGCAGCCAGTTCCCAAAAAAGGTGAGGCTTCGATTCCTGCGAATTACCGGCCCATAGCAATCTGCTCAGTGCTCTCCAAAGTCATGGAGAGCATTGTAAATTTTAACCTGATGAGGTATCTGGAGAGCAACGAGTTGATCAGCGATCGCCAGTACGGCTTCCGTGCTCCCCGTTCCACCGGCGATCTGATGGCGTTTCTCGCTGAGCGGTGGAACAGTTGTATTCACCAGTTCGGTGAGAGCAATGTTGTTGCTCTGGATATCTCCAAGGCATTTGACCGGGTGTGGCATATAGCACTCGTGGCTAAACTGACTGCTTATGGTGTCGGTAACACTTTCACTCGATGGATATCGAGTTTCCTCAGCGGCTGTTCTATTCGGCTTGTGATAGACGGCTTCGCTTCCGAACAGCACTCCATTAATGCTGGAGTTCCGCAGGGTTTGGTCCTGTCCCCAACTCTTTTTTTAATTTTTATCAATGACTTTCTGTCACTGACATCAAACCTCGTCTACTCGTTTGCTGATAACGGCAGCATTTTTCATTCATATTCATTCTCCAGGCGTCATTCTATTCTGGAGATCAATAGAAAACGCAGAATTATGAATGATACACTCCAATCTGACCTCAAAAAAAATCAGGAGTAGGTTCGAGCGAATCGGGACGGTCTGGCGGGTGACAACTTCCCACCTCTAAATATGAGTGGTGTGGATATTAATGAGTCGGAGGCTCTTGATGTTCTGGGCATGTCAATCCAATGCGATCTTCGTTGGAACAATCACACTTTTGATATGTCGAAAGAAGCAGCCAAGTGCTCAGGCTTTTTAAAGAGGTGCAAGAAATACTTCAATCCAAACGATCTTCATTGTATCTACACCACCTATATCCGCCCGAAAGTGGAGTACAACTCGCATATATGGTCGGGAGCATCGAAAACATATCTTCAGCCTCTGGACCGTATCCAAGGTCGTGCGATAAAACTTATAGGAGACAGTAGGGTATCCAGCTCTATTGAAACCTTGGGATGTCGTCGGGATGTGGGGCGTGTATCCTTATTTTACCGATACTTTAAAGGTAATTGTTCCTCTGAAGTAGCCAGCCTGATTTCTTCGGTTCAGGTATTCAACAGATTTACTCGGCTTTTCAGAGTGGTGTACCCCTTTCACGTCTCGATCCCGTTCCCATTACCGCGAGAATTAGTTTTTCGGTCGCGCTATTAAATTGTGAAATAATCTCCCTGCGCATGCTTTCTTTTCCGACTTATAACGTCGAAGCTTTTAAAAGAGGTGTAAATCGACACTACTCACACTTTTCCCCTTCCCACTAACCTTTTCCTTTCTTAACCAACGAAAGCTTTGCATGGATAGGGGGCATCCCCTGAGCTTGGTTATATCTGCCATAAAAAAAAATATGTAAACGTGTAAAATTTGAGAGGTCCCCAATAAAGCAAATTAAAAATTACGCCTACTCCAGAAAAACACAATGTATCTGACAAGCATAACAAACTTACGAAATACGCAACCGCTTATTACTTGGAAGACAGGACTTGGGTATCAATACTGAAAGCACTCAAGCAGAGAATTCAGTATTTAGGCAAGCCAAACCTACTGATAGTCGACAATGATCTAAACACTGCTGTAGTTAGAGAATTTTTAAAGGGATTTTTTAAAATTTTAGAAAGATTACATGGTACTCTTAACGAAGAAATTCGATTCTTTACTAAAGACCCAGATAATAAAGACGATATCCATGAAAATGTGAATAAAGAAGTAGTAGCATACAATAATACGATTCACACTACTACTAATAATCGACCAATCTATCTATTAAATAATATAATTTCACTATTATATCTATCTAAATCAGTATCTAAACTTTAAAAAATGGTACATGAGAAAAAAGCTAAACGAATAAATATATTAAATCAGAGAACTAATAGGGCTGAAACGGATAGTTTTGCCAATAACATTGTAAATAATCATAGAGTTAGTAAATCAAAACCTAAATATATGAAAATTACAAATTATAAGCAAGATGGAAATTACTTTGTATCTAATGATAGTAAATTTAAAGAAATATATAAATCACAAATAAAACGAAAAACATGAAAAAATATATATAAATAAATAAATAAATAAATAAATTAAACATTAATTATATTCTGAATTAGCAGGGACTGCTTATTCTAGCGGAGGAGTACCACCACCACATATATATAACATACATACATTCCACATTCATATTGTAACAAATAGGCCTAGTAATAAGAGAAATTAGAATAAGAGCATCAAGAGTTTGTAAAAAGAGAAACTAGGAGTAAGTTGAGATAAGTCAAGTTCAGTATAATTGCAAAATAATAAAGGAAGGGAGTTCTTATACAAACGTTAAAGAAGGCGTTTGATTTAATGAAGAACATGATTATATACCCTACACCCTTCGGGTGTACTGAAAACATTGATGCTGTACGTGAAGTGATATTGCAAGATAGTTATGTGACTTATCGTGAGATATAGGCATTCTTGGGCATTAGTGGGACCAGCATACATTCAATATTGCATACACATTTGGTGGAGTAATGTCGTGACCGCGGACGGAGGCGGATGGTATGCCCGCCAATATCTTAGTTTTATTACTGTTCGCGGAAATAAAAATAAAATAATAGATCCAAACTACTTAGCCTACGCCGCGAAATATTTTTTACGCAAAAAACAGTAGTGAACAGTGAATTCAATAAGAAGAATACAATTAACTAAACTATAAATTAACAAAATCCATTAATACAACAAATAAATAGACAATCAAACGGAAAGTAGAGAACCATGCGAGCGTCTTTTTTATGAGCAGTAAGCTCGGCATTTCGTTTGTTTCCACTCTTCCTCCTTCTTCCTGGTACCGTTAGGTGTGCAGGCGGTTGTGAGCGCACCGTGGGCTGAAGCGCGGCAAAATAAATGCATAACACTTGTCTTGTCGCATTTTACTTTGCTTGCGACGTACTCGTGGCCGCTTGTACAGCTGACCTTACACTTCCTTACAGTGGGTGGCGAAGACAAAATTCCGCATAGACTCTACTAATGTACGTGGCTTGAGGGCGAATTTTTTCGCGGTCTATGCGCATATTTGTACCCACCAAAAGGATGTAATGGCACCAAGTGAGACCCAGGTGTCTGAGGGTGCAGATCCACTGGATTTTCACATGCGTGGGTACCATTTACTGCCACTGTTTTTATCACACAGAGGCCTCGCCTTATACACTCTCAGTGATGTTGCGTACCAGTGTCAGCAACATCACTTTGCACGACGGATGCCGAATTTAGCTCCATGTGGGTTAAGTTCAAAAAATCCAGTCGCACATCCTGCAATTCTGCTTCATTTATAGAAGCCCGGGTCTAGAGAGGCTGCCAACTTTTGATAAACAGTCTCTCTGATTCGATCTCTAAAATTCTGGAATCCTATTCGAAGAGTGAAATCGTTGTTGCTGGTGATTTCAATGTTCATAATTCCAATTGGCTACGTCATTCGAGTCACACAACACCTGAGGGTTTGTATGTTGAGTTTTTTGCTGAGTCTAATAATTTGACCCAATTAGTGAAGTAACCAATGCACTTTTCCTGCGTTGATGGGCAAAACCAAAATATTGTAGACCTTTTTCTAACTTCACATCACAGCAAGTATGATGTGAATGTTCTTGCACCTCTTTGTAATTCGGACAACGCTACAATTTCTGCTACCTTCCCATATTCTAGTCTTCAATCCGCTCAACAGCCAGCTCCGAAGCGGAAAGTGTGGCTTTATAAGAAAGCTA
The DNA here is from genome assembly GCA_922984085.1 of Sicus ferrugineus. Classification (NCBI taxonomy): domain Eukaryota; kingdom Metazoa; phylum Arthropoda; class Insecta; order Diptera; family Conopidae; genus Sicus; species Sicus ferrugineus. The sequence continues at coordinate 28,432,086 of OV277348.1, read as the reverse complement.
ATTGGAATGCGCTGAACTCCTTTTTCAGCCGTTTTAGGGATAGAAATATAAATGCTGCAGCAAAATTGATAGCAAATATAATTTTATTTGGTCTTTATAGGTCAAAAGACAATTCTTGGTTTAATGCGACTTGCAGACAAGCAGTCAGGTCTAAAGAGGAAGCAATTGGGAATTGGCGTTTAAACAAAACTGCTGATACTAAATAGGTAATAGGCCAGAAATAGGTTCAATGCCACTCTAAAGCGCGAAAAAGTTCTCTACGAATAGCGCCTTAGACGTAGAGTTCTTCAATACCATAAGGGTAGTAAGAACTTTTGGTCGTTCGTGGGGAGAGTGAAGAATCAGACGCGATCGTCCATTCCAACTCTCCTCAAGGATGATCAGATCTTCACTCACTCGGTTGATAAGGCAAACTTATTAGCCAAAATGATTGCTGAAAACTGCTCTCTTCCTGAGAGTAGCCAACCACTACCCGTGATCGATGGTGTGTCTCGTATTAGGCCTGAGATGCACTTTCGAACGCGGGCTTTTAAAAGAGTGCTTGTAAACCTCTACGTCAATAAATCCTCGGAACCGGATTGCATTTCAGCCGACGTGTTGAGAAAATGCGCCTCAACACTGGCTCGCCCTTTGCTCAATCTCTTTAATTGATCATATATTTCAGGAGTTTTTCCTATTTCCTGGAAGATTGCCAATGTGCAGCCAGCTCCCAAAAAGGTGAGGCTACGAATCCTGCGAATTGCCGGCCCATAGCAATATGTTCAATGCTCCCCAAAGTTATGGAGAGCATTGTAAATTTTGTATCCAACCAACTGGTTCCTACAAATTTTATATATATTTTACTTCAACTACAATAAAATATATAGAAGAAAGTCCTTGGATTAAATAATTATTAGCATTTATATTAAGAATAAGTTAATATCGTAAATAACAATAATTATTCGAATTAATAACATTAAAATAGTCATAAGTTCACAATGGGGAATACACAATAATTGAACCAGAAAATTATAAATTATAAAAACAAAGTACTATAAGCCCCCGAAAACACACGGTAGCATATACATTCGCTTAGAGAATAATACATACGCACAAGTAGAGCAGCGGCAATTCTAAAAATATATAATTAATTTCGCCTTCGTCTTTTGGCCGTGAATATGAGCGCGCATAAATTACTCAAAAATACAATTTCTGTATAAATTGTCTCGTGAATTCACACCAACTTAAAGATTGCAAAAGACTTTACAATTGTGCAAGGTCCAATAAACGGCACAATTCACTTTTGCTTCGTGTGGTAACTTCGGCTCCCAATTCGAATTCTCGAATTCTGAAGCCACTCTCTTATCAGAAAGACCTCAAAAATGGCTAAAACTCCCGACTCGCACAGTACAAGGTGGAGTGGGTAGAATTAACCAAACTATTACAGCCCTCGTGAGTAAATATTGTTTGTTTAAAATCGGTTCACCTCGTAAACCTAATATCGGTAAAACAGTGGAGGCTGTCGTATTGCCCAAAATCATTGGCAATCTGCCGGTCTGCTCCATAGATTAAAGCCTCCTCTCCTCTCTTCCCAGCCTCTAATTAGCAGATAAAAAATTTCCACGTGAGTGATCAAATTAACATCTTAATTGGAGCTGATATTGTGACCCTCGAATTCTGCTTAATGGAATTCAACGAAATGTTCTTGGCACCCTTCTCGTTCAAGAAACCTTTTTCGGCTGCATTTTGACCGGAAAACTCCCTCAAAACCCGTCTAACCATCAAACTACAACGTGCGCCTCATTTTTCAATGAAGTCGCCATTGATAGCAAAATTTCTCGCTTCTGGGAACTAGAAGATATCCCCAAGAAAAAACTTCTCACTCCGTTCGAAAATGCATGAGGAAATCCATGCCAAAACTACTCCCTTCAAAGAAGATTTTCCCCAACAATCCAAAATAGGATTTTTTCGAGAGATAGCGATGAAGCAATTCTTCCGGAATGAAGCGAGATTGTTGAAAACTCCAGACCTCAAGAGGCAATATGACTCAGTTGTAAGTGAATATTCTGAGGTGGGTCATATGACTGTTACTCCTCCTTCTGAATTTAGTTTAGCCTCGAAATCTAACCATAACTATCTCCCTCACCACGCTGTTTTAAAACTCGAATGACCTTTTACATCCCGGTCCTACATTGCAAGCTGATCTTAACTTGCTTCTTCTCAAATGGCGTTTCTTTAAATACGTACTTAATGGCGACATTGAAAAAACCTATTGCCAGATCCTTGCGAAGTTTCAACGTATCATCTTCCGGAATTCTTTCAATGAAGAGATACAAGAGTTCCAATTGCAAACCGTCACCTTTGGTGTCAATTGCGCACCTTACTTAGCAATGCGTACACTCCATCAATTAGCTGATGATGTACAAGCCGACTTCCCTCGAGCTTCGCATGTTCTCAAGAATCCTATATGTTGATGATGCGCTGGCTGGCGCTCATGATATGACTCTATCCGAGACTTTAATAGAAGAGTCGGTGGCCCTTAAGCAGACTCATTAAGAGTGAGGCGCGAACATACTAGCCGATTACACGGAATGTGGTCTTCCGGTTCAAACCGCTAAGCAAACTTTAACTTCTCTCGGCAAGATTCCAAACTTGATCAGGCTGAACAGGCTTTTGCTTTCGGCACTACTGCCACCAAGATTTCCGCATTAATTGCTGGAATTTGCATTTTTCAGGCGACGCGAGTTCCTTAGGTATTGAAGGATTTATTTATCGTATTAAACCTTGACAGAACACTGCTTGGGTGGTGATCAGTCTGTATTATGCAAACACGCCCAACAAGCGGAGACGTGGTCTTGGCGATACCCCCGACAGGTTGGCCGACTTGATTGGACTTGATTAGCTCTTTTCAAAGACTAACGATTAAAGTTCAGAGACTACCTCACAGACAGTGATATTAAAGAGAATGTTCGACGCTGTAAGCAGCGATCTGGCGAACGTTCTGACGATTTCTTAGACGCAGTGTTGTCAATGAGGGACAGACTACACCAGGTTTACGTTTAGAACTTCTACACGTTCCGATTAGGACCTTGACTGAACTTAGACGCGAATGCCATACGCGTGAAAAATGTTTTCTTATTGACAGATCATTAGCCACTAAAGTGGCTACAAACAAAATACTGTAACGAACCTTCTTGCCTCTTTCTATGGCTTGGATTAGCTCGCCGGTATTCCAGGGTTCGATTAAAAGACAAGAGTGTGTTAATAGGTTCAATATCTTTATCCATCTTAATCTAACTAGTTCTAACGTTTGTATTGTGTTTTCTTATACAAATGGTAGTTGCACTAGGAATAATATAATGTCGTTGGTACCTCTATGAGTTTTAAGACTACCGATGATTGACTGAATGGAAAAAAACTTGATATTTCGCTGAGTCTTCGTTGTTGATATCTCACTGCGTTTTTGATTTCGCTGTTGTTTGCTGCGATGCTCGTATCTTACTGCGTTTCGGAATTCTACTGGGTCTCACTGCGTTTTTGAGATCACTGGTATTCTGCTGGTTGGTTGATATCTCACTGCGTTTTTGAGATCACCGGTGTTCTGCTGGGTTGTTGATATCTCACTGCGTTTTTTGAGATTACTGGTATTCTGTTGGGCTGTTGATATCTTACTGCGTTTTTGAGATCTCCGGAATTCTACTGGGTCTCACCGCGTTTTGAGGTCCCTGATGATGGCTGCGTCTCTTTACGAGTATTTACAGGAGGCCATTTGAGCCACTGTGACTGTGAATTCGACTCCTTATGAGTATTAACAGGGAGGGTATTTGAGCCACTGCGACTGTGAATTCGTACTCAAGATTTTATGCAATTCCTTGTTTTGAATTACCATGATTGCTGTCTTCCTTTGTCTTGTCTCGCTGGTTAAATGGATCTCAGCTGATACTTACCGTGTCCCACAAATTATGACGCGGCGGCAGCACTTCCCTACACTGATTTCGACTTCACTGTTTTCGACTGCTCAACTTACAGCGGATAGAATCACGGACTCAAGGCTATGCCTGCTGGAACACTTCTCACTGAATCGTTCTCTCTGAATTACACGAGTTCTGCCAAACTGACTGCACTGAACTGAACTGAGCAGAGCTGACTGATTGACCCGACTGAACCAACTGAACCCCGAGTTCTGCTTTGCAGCCGGTTTTATACCTTCCCGGCTTTTCTTCTAGAAGGTTATATTTTAACGGAATACGGTAACTCGTATTCCGCTAAGGCGTTTTCCTTATTTAATCTTGTATAGATATATACTTTAAAAACCTCTTTTTCAGGGTTATCGAAATATTCGGTCAGTGAACTTCATTGCCGTCTCTGTACATACGTTAGGTTTTTTAAACCCTACTCCCTTCGGGTGTATATTCACTTTGTTCTTCCGTTTGTAACGCAGAGAAGGAGACGAGATAGATATAGTAAAGTATATATATACTTGCTCAGCGTCACCTCCTGAATAGACTTAGCCTTTTCCGTCCGTCTGTCTGTCTGTCTGTCTGTCTGTCTGTCTGTTTGTTGAAATCACGATTACGAGAACGAAAAGAGTTATCGCGATGAAATTTGGCACAAATATTCTTTGTTATGTAGGGCTGTTTGGGATTGAAAATGGGCGATATCGGTAAACAGCCACGCTTACTTTACATACGGAATGTAAAGGCACCTCGTTTCAAGAAATGTTAAAATCTGAATATTTCATAAACCGTGTGAGATATTAAGGTATAATTTTATTCCGCCACATATGGCATCACTACATATATATGGCCTACACATACAAAAGTTGTTAAGTGGCGAAATTATAATTTTTTCAGTTACTCGGGTGTAGGGTATTTAGATTTCGGCCAGGCCGAAGACAACACTCACGAATCGAGGTATCACTACACACCGTGATTCGATTTCTCACTATGTCTGCTCTACTCGCCGGTATACACACGTGTTGTCAGCGGTCATCCCGCTCTGCCGCTCAGTTTGCCTTACGTGTGTTATGCACGTGGGTTCTTGTGAGTCCTCTGTATCTTCTAAACCCCGAATAACGTTTTGCACTTGAACAGAAATCGCGGGTAAAATGTCACGATATTATTGAAGCGCAAGGTTTCTTTAACTTCAATTAAAACTTCTCGAGATTTCATTTGTTGCTTTTGATGTTGTGGCCGTTGGTTTTCCTATGACCTGCTTCACACTACGAGATTTTCGTTGAAGGGTTGAACTTGTTCAGCAAATGGTGATTGTCAAATTCCTATATCCTCATTTCGAACACAAGGCGGGCACCTTGTGTTTCCATGTTTTTGGGTGCGCAGTAGGAATCTTTTGCGTGTCCGGCTAGCGACGTAAAAGGTTGGGCGTGGAGTTCTCCGTGAAATAGGGACTTAATTTCTTCCAGAGTGAAATCACCAAACGTCAACAACTCGGAAGTGTTTGTGTGGTCTCTAGATGTTTGATTTTCCCCGGTCGGTTCTGTATCTTCCTGGTTTACTTTGACGCCTGCGTCACCGGTATTCACCTATAGAAGGTTGTAATTCGGTCGCCGCTTCGGCGGATTCCGTCTATGTTTTGCTTTCTAGTCGTCGTTGTATTCTTCACTGGCTGTGGCTATTTTTGCTGAGGCCGGCTTTCTCTCCTTGTAGTCGGGTTCCGGCTGACAGTTTCCTTTTGTCCCGCGTTTGTTTGTTCTCGCCTCCGGTTTCGTTTGGGCGTCAGCGTCTGTGGTTGGCGGGCTTCCTATACCCTGAACCAGACATTCGCTGCCAGAAGCTCCCTCGGAAGTATGGTCACTTTGCGAGTCTCACCTTCTTTTTGTAAACGGACAATCACTGGTGACACGAATCCGATTACCTGGTATGGGTCGTCGAACTTCGGAGACAATTTCGCCACAAAGCTGTCGATTACTTTTGACAGTGGGTGCTGTCGAACAAGTACTGACTGCCCAATTTCCGGTTTCCATTGTCGGCGTCGCAAGTTATAGTGGTGCGCCTGATCCTGCGTAGCCTTTTCCAAATTTTTCACCACCAATTTGAAGACTTCTTTTAGATTTTTTCCCTTCTCTGCGGGTTGTATGGGGTCCTGACCGCTGCTCGGCGTTTGTTCGTCGTAGTAGGTTTTCGGAAGTCGTGGTTCTCGTCCTTGCGTGAGCCCATGCTGGGCTGTATCCTGTGGTCTCGGATACGCTGCTATTGATGGACAGCGTAATTTCTGGAAGCGGTTCGTCCCAGTTCCGGTGCTTGTTGTCCGATAGTTGTGCTATTACCGTTTTTATCGTACTGTTGATTCTCTCCGTGGGATTCTCCTGTGGCTTATATGGAGCAGTAAACTGTTGCTTCACACCCATTTCCTGGAGGAAACGATGATGACTGCGACTCGTAAACTGAGTTCCATTATGCGTTACTAGTATCTTGGGTACTCCGAATCGGGCTAGAATGCGTTCTCGGAACGCTCACTGCAAGTGTTCTGTTGAGGCTTTTCGTAAGGGTATAATTTCAGTCCACTTTGACTGAAACTTATCAAAGAATACGAGAAGAGTTGTATTTCCGTGTGTAGAACGCGGTAGTGGGCCCACAAAATCCGCACAGAGTATCGCCCAAGGTTCTTCTGTCAATTGCGTGAGCACCCTGCCGCCTTTTGCTGGTTCGGCTTGTAACGTTGACACGATTCACATTGCCGCCCTTGTAGCATCGTGAAACATTCCTGCCCAGTAATATTTATTCGTTAGCCGGCATATGGTTTTGCGGACTCCTTCGTGGCCAGCGCACGGATGGTCGTGATCTTCTTTAAGTACTTTGTCTCTCATTGTCCTAGGCACGCATAGTTTCCACGGCGTGCAGTCCTCGTCCCCGAGTCGATTCGGAATATGACGGTATAGATTCCCATTTCCCAAGGTATAGTCTGGGAACTTCTCCGGATTTTGTTTCCACTTCTCTGACCTTTGCTTGTAACCAATTGCAGGGCTGTCCGCTTGTCTCCTCTGTTGCTACTCTAGCGACGGTTTCTTGCGGCTGTCGGGATAGTGGATCCGCGATCACATTTGACTTCCCCTTCCTATACTGGATGTCAAAAGAAAACTGTTGGAGTTCTAAGGCTCCTCTCGCTATTCTCCCGGAGGGCTCTCTATAGAGTTTGAGCGCCAGATGATCTGTGACCAATGTGAATCGGTAGCCCTCAAAGTGAGCGCGCATCTTGCGAATACCCCACACTGTGGCCAGGCATTCCTTATCTGTTGCTGAGTAATTCTTTTCGGCCTTGTTGAGATGTCGGCTGGTGTACGCCATAACGCGCTCCTGACCCTCCAGTTGTTGTGTAAGCATGGCTCCAAGTCCAAAGTCGTTCGCATCCGTTTGAAGTTGAAACTTCTTGTTGAAATCTGGACACGCCAGTATTGGTGCCTCCTTGAGTTTTTGCTCGACGGCTTCGAACGCTTTCTGTTGTGCCCTATTTGCAATGTTTTCCTTTTCGTAGTAGCATGGTCATTGGATCACGGTAGCACGGTTTTCGCGAAATCTGGCACGAACCTGCGGTACCAGGAGGCAATGCCCAAGAATCTTCGCAGTTCTTTGGTAGTGGTTGGCGGTTTTAAATTTTGTATCGTCGAAATTTTGTCTGGGTCTGTTTGGATGCCTTGTTTGCTTACCACGTGCCTCAGGTATTTCAATTCCTTCTTAAATAACTCACACTTGTTGATGTTAAGTTTGCAATTTGCCTGTCTCAAACGCTGGAAATCTTCTCGAAGATTTGCAAAGTGCTCTTGCGCGGATGAACCTGTGACAATTATGTCGTCCAGGTAGGCGAAAGCTTTAGGCTCCAAATCGGGACCGATAACCTGGTCCAGAGCTCGCTGCAAAGTGGCTGGAGCCGAATGTAACCCGAAGGGCATCACCCGCCACTGGAAAAGTCCTCTTCCAGGTACAGTAAACGCCGTGTATTACTTACTGTCCTCCGCCATTGGAATCTGCCAGTACCCGCTCTTTAAGTCGAGGCTACTGATATACTTTGCATCTCGCAGCCGCTCAAAAATGTGTTGAATTCGCGGAATGGGGTATGCATCTGGAATCGGTCAGGCGTTCAGCTGGCGGTAGTTTACGCACAACCGCCATTCACCAGACTTCTTTCTCACCAACACGATTGGTGCGCTGTTTGGACTGCTTGAGGGTTCTATGCAACCCTCCTCTAGGAGTTCGTCGATGACAGCCTGCATCGCCGGATTTCTGGGAAAGTATCGTTGTTTTATAGGACGCTCATCCCGCATCACTATTTTATGCTCCGTAATATTGGAGAGGCCTTTCAGGGTTTCAAAGTTCTTAATTTCTTCCTGAAGAAAACTCTCGATATCCTCTGGTTGTTTAGGTCCTGATTCCTTTGCTGATGTACAAATGACTGCCTCTTTCGGCTTCTCCTGCTTGTCCGTCGGCCCCAAAGCCACGGTTTCGCTTCCAAAGGAGATTGTCGCTCGTTTGTCTTGGATGGATACCATGGCCACGATGCGTCGGTTGTTTATTCGGAGGGGCTTTGTTTTCTGCGAGAGATTCTCTGGCTGGGGCCCGCCTCCTCCCGCTTCCGGCGGCGTCCCTAGACCCTGTGTCTGTCTGCAGCAGTCAATGGTTCTTATTCCCTCTCGGCCCCACTCCCAGCAGAAAATCACGACAGGGTTTCGGTAATCACGGCGCATATGTCCTTTCTGCCTGCAGCGTCCGCATGCCGTTTTTGGGTTGAAAGACTTTGAGATCGCCTGCCTCACCGCATGATTGCGTTCAGGTCGCCATTGTCTTGAGGCTACTGGCCGCGTCTGGTATTCCTGTGACGACTCGTCCGCCTTGGCAAATCGCAGGCACTCGAAATCCTCGACCAACGAGAGCAACTCTTAGTTCATCTTTTTATGTAAAACTGGTACTCGAACGCCGAGTTTTTGTAAATTCTCTCCAGCTTTTCTCTCTCCGTGTACCTACTCTCATGTACCTGTCTCATCAGATTTTGCAGGCTAATGAAGTAGTCCCTGAACTTCTCATTTGCGCGCTGTTGCAGACTGCAAATGTTATCGCCGAGTTTCTCAAAGAAACGACTAGGTAGGAAGAAATGCAGGAAGTCTCACTTAAAGGCCTCCCACGACCGCCAATGATTATTATTGTTGCGATACCAGAACAAGGCTTTGCTTTCCAGCAACTCTGCCATCGCGCGTGACAACATATTACTGTCGAGACCATATGTTTCTGCAAGTTCCTCCATCCGCTCCACGAAGGCTAAGGTCACCATCATACCTCACTGACCATTTCCTCACCTCGTCAATGACATCAGGGTACGAATGACGCTCAATTATTTCCCGCAGGTTGCTGTCCATCACCCGTGGGGTGTTTACTCCCTAGGAATATCGGGCTGCGTTCCCTCGTCGGAACATCCATCATCAGTGCCTTCGGCAGGTCACTGGGTTTCGGTGTTGCGCGACCATATTCCGTTTCATATGCCCTCCACCTTCGTTCCACACTCTCCGCGTGGTTTTCCTCGTTGATGAACTCGATGAGTTTTTTCTCATGTCATTCAAGGTTCCTTCGACGACAGGACCAAACTCAGTCAAGCACTGAGCTAGCGTTCCTTTATTTAGCCGGTATAACCATCATGTCTGGTACGCTTTTGTCCCAGTTGGATCCATGATAATTTTCTTATAATTCCTAGTCTTTTTAGCTATTGGTGAATATGATAACGTCCCTGTTCGGGCGCCACTTGTAACGAACCTTCTTGCCTCTATGGCTTGGATTAGTTCACCGGGATTCCAGGGTTCGATTACAAGACAATAGTGTTTTAATAGGTTCAATATCTATATTCACCTTAATCTAACTTCTTCTAAAGTTTGTATTGTGTTTTGCTTATACAAATGGTAGTTGAACTAGGAATAATATAATGTCATTGGTACATCTATGCGTTTTAAGTCCACAGATGATTGACTTAATGGATAACCACTTGATACTTCGCTGAGTCTTCGTTGTTGATATCTCACTGCGTTTTTCAGTTCGCTGTTGTTTGCTGCGTTGCTCGTATCTTACTGCGTTTTGAGATCTCTGGTGTCCTGTTGGGTCGTTGACATCTCGCTGCGTTGTTGAGGTCACTGGTATTCTACTGGATCGTTGATATCTCACTCTCGCGGTTTTGAGATCACTGGTATTATGCTGGTTTGTTGATATCTCACTGCGTTTTTGAGATCTCTGGAATTCTACTGGGTCTCACTGCGCTTTCGAGATCACTGGTATTCTGCTGGGTCGTTGATATCTCACTGCGTTTTTGAGATCACTGTTATTCTGCTGGGTTGTTGATATCTCACTGCGTTTTTGAGATCACTGGTATTCTGCTGGGTGGTTGATATCTCACTGCGTTTTTGAGATCACTGGTATTCTGTTGGGTTGTTGATATATTACTGTGTTTTTGAGATCTTTGCAATTCTACTTGTTCTCACTGCGTTTTGAGGTCCCTGATGATTGCTGCGTCTCTTTACGAGTATTTACAGGAGGGCATTTGAGCCACTGCGACTGTGAATTCGACTCTTTGCGAGTATTAACAGGAGGGCATTTAAGCCACTGCGACTGTGAATTTGTCCCTTTGCGAGTTGTAACAGGAAGGCATTTAAGCCACTGCGACTGTGAATTCGACCCCTTATGAGTATTAACAGGAGGGCATTTGAGCCACTGCGACTGTGAATTCGTTCCGTTGCTAGTATTAACAGAAGGGCATTTGAGCCACTGCGACTGTGAATTCGACTCTTTACGAATATCAACAGGAGGGCATTTGAGTCACTGCGATTGTGAATTCGACTCTTTACGAGTACTAACAGGAGGGTATTTGAGCCACTGCGACTGTGAATTCGAACCTTTACGAGTATTAACATGAGGGCATTTGTGCCACTGCTACTGTGAATTCATTCCTTTGCGAGTATTAACAGGAGGGCATTTGAGCCACTGCGACTGTGAATTCGTACTCAAGATTTTATGCAATTCCTGGCTTTGAATTACCACGCTTGCTCTCTTCCCTTGTCTTGTCTCGCTGGTTAAATGGATCTCAGCTGGTAATTACTGTGTCTCACAAATTATGACGCGGCGGCAGCACTTTCCTACGCTTGTTTACACTGATTTCGACTTCACTGTTTTCGACTGCTCAACTTACAGCGGATAGAATCACGGACTCAAGGCTATGCCTGCTTGAACACTTTTCACTGAATCGTTTCTCTGAATTACACGAGGTCTGCCAAACCGACTGCACTTAATTGAACTGAGCTGACTGACTGACCCAACTGAACCAACTGAACCAACTGAACCAACTGAACCAACTGAACCCCGAGTTCTGCTTCGCAGCCAGTTTTATGCCTTCCCCGCTTTTCTTCTAGAAGGTTATATTTTAACGGAGTACGGTATCTCGTATTTCGCTAAGCCGTTTTCCCTATTTAATCTTGTATAAATATATATTTTGAAAACCTATTTTTCAAGGTTATCGAATTATTAATATAGAACCGAAAGAGGAAGAAGACAACATGAGCACAAATGCCACCATTCATTCTCAAAAAGAGTACACACCTGAAACTCCCACAGTGCCTGAGGTTGATGTACAGCGAGTTTTTTTTTAGTCGGCGAAACTAAAGTGGACCGGTATGTCGCAATTCCACTATTTTGCAATATTAAATTCTTAATATTAATATTTGCCAATATTAACGTCGGCAGAATTAAATTGGGAACGATTTAATTCTTCCGCGTTTGCTCTTTGCTTTTTATTTTAGCTAATTTTATTTATTCGGAAAGCTGCTTGGCTTGAGCTCGAGAAAAGCTATTTGGTGGCAATTAGCTTCCACACTTGCTACCATGCAGACGGTGCTGGTTACTATCTTGGCTTTCCAGAGCTTTGCCCGGAGCTTATAATTAGCTTACACACTTGCTGCCATGCAGAGTGCTGGTTGCTAGCTTGGATTTCGAGCTTCCCAAAACAAAATGCTTGGCTTGCACTAAAGGTTGAACTTGACCTTGACTCACTAACTGAGTTATTAACATGTGCCAATGTTCTTGCCTTGACGGTGTGAATGCGACATACAACATCCCTCCACCCTTAGGGAAAGAAAAAATTTACATCGTGAAGCGATATTAATTTTTTCTGTACAATATGATACAGGAGTGGTTTATTTTAATTCTCTAATATTATCTAACTTAATATCTAATATTATCTACCTTAAGTTCTACCTTAGTGTATCCTCGTTGTTCACGTGTGTTGGGGTTGTGGTTGTTGTGTGTGTAGTCACGCAGCCCCTGGACTTGTTTCCATGTGCTCTCTAAGCTGTACCAAACGCTGTACCCATTGCTATTGTAGATCCTGGTTCCTGGATGTTGCTGTTCCACTTGGAGAACCAACAGCACCATGGACTCTGACCCGGAAGTATTCCGCTCACCATAACCACTGGTTTGTAGGCCCAACTATATTTCAAGCAGAGAAATAAAACTGCAGCCAACTTCAGTGATAACTTCATTGCGTCCTTTCCAATTTCCTAATTAGAAATTCGTCAAGTGCGATCAATCCGCATTCTTCAACGATTCTCTGGACGGAGTTTGTTTATAAAAGTGCAATTAAACAGAATCATGCTCTGTAGTGATGTAGTGATAACTTCAGTGATAACTTCATTGCGTCCTTTCCAATTACCTAATTAGAAATTCGTCAAGTGCGATCAATCCGCCTTCTTCAACGATTGTCTGGACGGAGTTTGTTTATAAAAGTGCAATTAAACAGAATCATGCTCTGTAGTGATGTAGTGTGATCCGTAGCTATGGCAGACTGCAGCCTGGTTCGGTGTCAAAGATGACCTTTCGTCCCGAGATAAACTTCAGGTGTGGTGTGTTCATTGCCTCTCAGATTAGTGACGACATCCAGAAAATTGATTGGTACGCAGCGGCATTCAAATTTTTTGAGTTTCCGCAAAAGACGCGAATCACATTCGTGGATCAAGTCGGTAGTATATCAGCGACATGCGAGTTTTGGGGTTTTTGTCGCCGTTGTTGTTGCTGCTTGTTCGCTGTTGTTATGGTAGCTGCTTGCTTGATGCTGTTGAGGTTCTGTGTCTTACTTCTATTTATCGGTATAATGCTACAAATTAGCAGGTACATATTGTAATATTGAATTTTAATTATATTTAATACAAATTTTCTATTTACAACCATACAATTTATTTAATAGTGGTTTCATTAAGTATAAGTTTCTAATAATAAATCTATTTAAAAATTCTATAACATGATAATATACATTATTTTTAATTTAATTACAATACAATTTTGTTTTTCTCTTTCTCATTTAAACTTCGTTTTAATAAGCAAATTTTCTTGCTTGCTGAAACGATTTTTTCATTTTCCTTCCTTTCTTAGAAAAAATTCTACCGTTTACGTAATTAAACGGTCGCAATTAAACGCAACGCGTTAAACGCAAACGCGTCGCAAGCATAATGTGCTTGCGGAGTGAAATGCCCTAAAAACGGCTTGAAACATTTCTTCCTCAGTTTTTTTTCCCTGGTTTTGAATTTTTTTTTTTTTTTTATGACAGATTACACCAAGCTCAGGGGATGCCCCCTATCCATGCACAGCATTTGTTGGTTCCGAAGGGATGACAGGTTAGTGGGAAGGGGGAAAGAGGGAGTAGTGACGGTTTACAATTCGCTTGAATGTTTCGACGCTGTAAGTGGGCGGGAAGACATTCGCAGGGAGATTATTCCACAATCTAACGACGCGACCGAAAAACGAACTCTCACGGTAATGCGTGGTTCGTTGGAACGGAATCGCGACATAAAAGGGGTGCACCGCTCTGGAAAGCCGAGTAGTTCTGCTAAATACCTGAATCGGAGGAATCAGGCTGGCTACTTCAGAAGAACATTTACCGTGAAAGTAGCGGTAAAATAGTGATACACACCCCACATCACGACGACGCTCCAAGGTTTCAATAGAGCTGGATACCCTACTGTCCCCTATAAGTTTTAACGCACGACATTGGACACGGTCGAGAAGCTGAAGATATGCCCGCGAAGCTCCCGACCATATATGCGAATTGTACTCCATTTTCGGACGGATATAAGTGGTGTAGATACAACGAAGATCGGTTGGAGTGAAGTACTTCTTACACCGCTTAAGAAAGCCTAAGAACTTGGCTGCTTCTTTCGACACGTCAAAGATGTGATCGTTCCAGCGAAGATCACATTGGATTGACATGCCCAGAACATCAAGAGCCTCCGACTCATTAATATCCACACCACCCATATTTAGTGGTGGGAAGTTGTCACCCGCCAAACGCTTGTGGGTTAACAAACAGCATTGGGTCTTCCGCGCATTAAAATCGACCCGATTCGTACGACCCCACTCCTAGATTTTATTGAGGTCGGATTGGAGTGTGTCATTCATAATTCTGCGTCTTCCAGTGATCTCCAGAATGGAAGGACGCCTGGAAAATGAATATGAATGACAAATGCTGCTGTCATCAGCAAACGAGTAGACGGGGTTTGATGTCAATAACAGAAGGTCATTGATGAAAATAAGAAAAAGTGTCGGAGACAGGACCGAACCCTGCGGAACTCCAGCATTAATGGAGTGGTCTTCGGAAGCAAAGCCGTCTATCACAACCCGAATAGAACGGCCGCTGAGGAAACTCGATATCCATCGAGTGAAAGTATTACCGACACCATAAGCAGCCAGTTTAGACACGAGTGCTTTATGCCACACCCGGTCAAATGCCTTGGAGATATCCAGAGCAACAACCTTGCTCTCACCGAACCGGTGAATACAACTGCTCCACCGCTCAGTGAGAAACGCCATCAGATCGCCGGTGGAACGGTGAGCACGGAAGCCGTACTGGCGATCGCTGATCATTTCGTTGCTCTCTAGATACCTCATCAATTTAAAATTAACAATGCTCTCCATGACTTTAGAGAGCACTGAGCAGATTGCTATGGGCCGGTAATTTGCAGGATTCGTAGCCTCACCTTTCTTGGGAACTGGCTGCACATTGGCAATCTTCCAGGAAGCTGGAAAAACTCCTGAAGTATAAGATAAATTAAAGAGATTGCGCAATGGGCGAGCCAGTGTTGAGGCGCACTTTCTCAACACATGGGCTGAGATACCATCCGGTCCCGAGGACTTATTGACATTGAGGTCTGCAAGCACTTTTTAACAGCTCGCGTTCGAAAATGCATCTGAGGCATAGCATGAGATACATCACCGACCGCGGGCAGTGGTTGGCTACTCTCAGGAAGAGAGCAGTTTTCAGCAAACATTTTGGCTAATAAGTTTGCCTTATCAACCGAGTGAGTGAAGATCTGATCGTCCTTGAGGAGAGTTGGAATAGACGATCTCGTCTGATTTTTCACCCTCCCCACGAACGGCCAAAAGTTCTTGCTACCCTTATGGTATTCAAGAACTCTGCGTCTAAGGCGCTGTTCGTAGAGAACTTTTTCGCGCTTTAGAGTGGCATTGCACCTATTTCTGGCCTGATTGCGCAGCAGTTTAGTATCAGCAGTTTTATTTAAGCGCCAATTCCTAAATGCTTCCTCTTTAGACCTGACTGCTTGTCTGCAAGTCGCATTAAACCATTCCTGGTCTTTTGGTTTAATGGAAATTCTTTTATTGGGTATGAAAGACCTCATACCAAATAAAATTATATTTTCTACTAATTTTGCTGCAGCATTTATGTTTCTATCTCTGAAACACAATTGCCAATTGAAACGGCTGAAAAAGCAGTTCAGCGCATCCCAATTAGCCTTCTCATAAAGCCACACTTTCCGCTTCGGAGCTGTCTGGTGAGCGGATTGAAGACTAGAATATGGGAAGGTAGCAGAAATTGTAGCGTGGTCCGAATTACCAAGAGGTGCGAGAACATTCACATCATACTTGCTGTGATGTGAAGTTAGAAAGAGGTCCAGAATATTTTGGTTTTGCCCATCAACGCAGGGAAAGTGCGTTGGTTCCTTCACTAATTGAGTCAAATTATTAGACTCAGCAAACAACTCAACATACAAACCCTCAGGTGTTGTGTGACTCGAATGACGTAGCCAATTGGAATTATGAACATTGAAATCACCAGCAACAACAATTTCACTGTTCGGATACGATTCCAGAATTTTAGAGATCGAATCAGAGAGACTGTCCAATTTATCAAAAGTTGGCAGCCTCCCTAGACCCGGGCTTCTATAAATGAAGCAGAAGTGCAGGATGTGCGACTGGATTTTGAATTTAACCCACATGGTGCTAAATTCGGCATCCGACGTGCAAAGGTGTTGCTGATACTGGTACGCAACATCACTGCGAATGTATAAGGCGAGGCCTCTGTGTGGTAAAAACAATGGCAGTAAATGGTACCCCGGCATGTGAAAGTCCAGTGGATCTGCACCCTCAGACACCTGGGCCTCACCTAGTGCCATTATATGCGGTTGGTTAGTACAAATATGCGCATAGACCGCGAAGAAATTCGCCCTCAAGCCACGTACATTAGTGGAGTCTATGCGGAATTTTGTCATCGCCGCCCACTGTAGCGAAGTGTAAGGTCAGCCGTACAAGCAGCCACGCGTACGTCGCAAGCAAAACAAAACGCGACAAGACAAGTGTTATGCCTTTATCTTGCCGCGATTCAGCCCACGGTGCACTCACAGCCGCCTGCACACCTAACGGGACCAGGAAGAAGGAGGAAGAGTGAAAACCAACGAAATGCTGAGCTTTACTGCGGAGAGCATAAACAAGCCCCTCGCATGTTTCTCTGCATTGCGTTAGATTGTCTATTTATATGTTATATTTTCATCAGGTTTTATTTATTTGTTATCAAGTATTGAGTTGTTAAGTAGTGCACTATTTTGTTTATTAAAAAGTGTTGTATGGTGAAGGGTTATTGTTTTAATTTCGCGGCGTGGGTTTTCACTATTGTTTTGTTTATTTTCGCGAACACTGTTTATAAGCTGAATTGGCGGGCGCACCGTCCGCCTCCATCCGCGGTCACAACACAATTTCTTCAGTTTTTAAAAACCTGGGACGTTGCTGTTTTAATCAACGAGGTATTTTGTACCCTTTGCTGTACGAATGTTGTAAATCGCGTTTAAGTAAGCAGGCATTTGCTTATTGAAACGCACGTAGCTAAAAGTTATAAAAGTTAGTGGTTATTTTATTTCAGTTGTGTTAGTAAAAAATTTTCCTCTCTTTTATTTTCTTGTCTTTCTTTTTTTCTCAAACCTGTTTTTTTTATTTCAGTTTTTTTCTCTTATTTTATTCCAACTATATTAACTATTCCAACTATTTTATTCCAACTCTATTTCAAGCAGAGAAATAAAACTGCAGCCAACTTCAGTGATAACTTCTTTGCGTCCTTTCCAATTTCCTAATTAGAAATTCGTCAAGTGCGATCAATCCGCATTCTTCAACGATTCTCTGGACGGAGTTTGTTTATAAAAGTGCAATTAAACAGAATCATGCTCTGTAGTGATGTAGTGATAACTTCAGTGATAACTTCATTGCGTCCTTTCCAATTACCTAATTAGAAATTCGTCAAGTGCGATCAATCCGCCTTCTTCAACGATTGTCTGGACGGAGTTTGTTTATAAAAGTGCAATTAAACAGAATCATGTTTAATTGCACTTTTACCTGGTTCGGTGTCAAAGATGACCTTTCGTCCCGAGATAAACTTCAGGTGTGGTGTGTTCATTGCCTCTCAGATTAGTGACGACATCCAGGAAATTGATTGGTACGCAGCGGCATTCAAATTTTTTGAGTTTCCGCAAAAGACGCGAATCACATTCGTGGATCAAGTCGGTAGTATATCAGCGACATGCGAGTTTTGGGGTTTTTGTCGCCGTTGTTGTTGCTGCTTGTTCGCTGTTGTTATGGTAGCTGCTTGCTTGATGCTGTTGAGGTTCTGTGTCTTACTTCTATTTATCGGTATAATGCTACAAATTAGCAGGTACATATTGTAATATTGAATTTTAATTATATTTAATACAAATTTTCTATTTACAACCATACAATTTATTTAATAGTGGTTTCATTAAGTATAAGTTTCTAATAATAAATATATTTAAAAATTCTATAACATGATAATATACATTATTTTTAATTTAATTACAATACAATTTTGTTTTTCTCTTTCTCATTTAAACTTCGTTTTAATAAGCAAATGTTCTTGCTTGCTGAAACGATTTTTTCATTTTCCTTCCTTTCTTAGAAAAAATTCTACCGTTTACGTAATTAAACGGTCGCAATTAAACGCAACGCGTTAAACGCAAACGCGTCGCAAGCATAATGTGCTTGCGGAGTGCAATGCCCTAAAAACGGCTTGAAACATTTCTTCCTCAGTTTTTTTTCCCTGGTTTTTTTTTTTTTTTTTTTGTTTTTTTTTATGACAGATTAAACCAAGCTCAGGGGATGCCCCCTATCCATGCACAGCATTTGTTGGTTCCGAAGGGATGACAGGTTAGTGGGAAGGGGGAAAGAGGGAGTAGTGACGGTTTACAATTCGCTTGAATGTTTCGACGCTGTAAGTGGGCGGGAAGACATTCGCAGGGAGATTATTCCACAATCTAACGACGCGACCGAAAAACGAACTCTCACGGTAATGCGTGGTTCGTTGGAACGGAATCGCGACATAAAAGGGGTGCACCGCTCTGGAAAGCCGAGTAGTTCTGCTAAATACCTGAATCGGAGGAATCAGGCTGGCTACTTCAGAAGAACATTTATCGTGAAAGTAGCGGTAAAATAGTGATACACACCCCACATCACGACGACGCTCCAAGGTTTCAATAGAGCTGGATACCCTACTGTCCCCTATAAGTTTTAACGCACGACATTGGACACGGTCGAGAAGCTGAAGATATGCCCGCGAAGCTCCCGACCATATATGCGAATTGTACTCCATTTTCGGACGGATATAAGTGGTGTAGATACAACGAAGATCGGTTGGAGTGAAGTACTTCTTACACCGCTTAAGAAAGCCTAAGCACTTGGCTGCTTCTTTCGACACGTCAAAGATGTGATCGTTCCAGCGAAGATCACATTGGATTGACATGCCCAGAACATCAAGAGCCTCCGACTCATTAATATCCACACCACCCATATTTAGTGGTGGGAAGTTGTCACCCGCCAAACGCTTGTGGGTTAACAAACAGCATTGGGTCTTCCGCGCATTAAAATCGACCCGATTCGTACGACCCCACTCCTGGATTTTATTGAGGTCGGATTGGAGTATGTCATTCATAATTCTGCGTCTTCCAGTGATCTCCAGAATGGAAGGACGCCTGGAAAATGAATATGAATGACAAATGCTGCTGTCATCAGCAAACGAGTAGACGGGGTTTGATGTCAATGACAGAAGGTCATTGATGAAAATAAGAAAAAGTGTCGGAGACAGGACCGAACCCTGCGGAACTCCAGCATTAATGGAGTGGTCTTCGGAAGCAAAGCCGTCTATCACAACCCGAATAGAACGGCCGCTGAGGAAACTCGATATCCATCGAGTGAAAGTATTACCGACACCATAAGCAGCCAGTTTAGACACGAGTGCTTTATGCCACACCCGGTCAAATGCCTTGGAGATATCCAGAGCAACAACCTTGCTCTCACCGAACCGGTGAATACAACTGCTCCACCGCTCAGTGAGAAACGCCATCAGATCGCCGGTGGAACGGTGAGCACGGAAGCCGTACTGGCGATCGCTGATCATTTCGTTGCTCTCTAGATACCTCATCAATTTAAAATTAACAATGCTCTCCATGACTTTAGAGAGCACTGAGCAGATTGCTATGGGCCGGTAATTTGCAGGATTCGTAGCCTCACCTTTCTTGGGAACTGGCTGCACATTGGCAATCTTCCAGGAAGCTGGAAAAACTCCTGAAGTATAAGATAAATTAAAGAGATTGCGCAATGGGCGAGCCAGTGTTGAGGCGCACTTTCTCAACACATGGGCTGAGATGCCATCCGGTCCCGAGGACTTATTGACATTGAGGTCTGCAAGCACTTTTTAACAGCTCGCGTTCGAAAATGCATCTGAGGCATAGCATGAGATACATCACCGACCGCGGGCAGTGGTTGGCTACTCTCAGGAAGAGAGCAGTTTTCAGCAAACATTTTGGCTAATAAGTTTGCCTTATCAACCGAGTGAGTGAAGATCTGATCGTCCTTGAGGAGAGTTGGAATAGACGATCTCGTCTGATTTTTCACCCTCCCCACGAACGACCAAAAGTTCTTGCTACCCTTATGGTATTCAAGAACTCTGCGTCTAAGGCGCTGTTCGTAGAGAACTTTTTCGCGCTTTAGAGTGGCATTGCACCTATTTCTGGCCTGATTGCGCAGCAGTTTAGTATCAGCAGTTTTATTTAAGCGCCAATTCCTAAATGCTTCCTCTTTAGACCTGACTGCTTGTCTGCAAGTCGCATTAAACCATTCCTGGTCTTTTGGTTTAATGGAAATTCTTTTATTGGGTATGAAAGACCTCATACCAAATAAAATTATATTTTCTACTAATTTTGCTGCAGCATTTATGTTTCTATCTCTGAAACACAATTGCCAATTGAAACGGCTGAAAAAGCAGTTCAGCGCATCCCAATTAGCCTTCTCATAAAGCCACACTTTCCGCTTCGGAGCTGTCTGGTGAGCGGATTGAAGACTAGAATATGGGAAGGTAGCAGAAATTGTAGCGTGGTCCGAATTACCAAGAGGTGCGAGAACATTCACATCATACTTGCTGTGATGTGAAGTTAGAAAGAGGTCCAGAATATTTTGGTTTTGCCCATCAACGCAGGGAAAGTGCGTTGGTTCCTTCACTAATTGAGTCAAATTATTAGACTCAGCAAACAACTCAACATACAAACCCTCAGGTGTTGTGTGACTCGAATGACGTAGCCAATTGGAATTATGAACATTGAAATCACCAGCAACAACAATTTCACTGTTCGGATACGATTCCAGAATTTTAGAGATCGAATCAGAGAGACTGTCCAATTTATCAAAAGTTGGCAGCCTCCCTAGACCCGGGCTTCTATAAATGAAGCAGAAGTGCAGGATGTGCGACTGGATTTTGAATTTAACCCACATGGTGCTAAATTCGGCATCCGACGTGCAAAGGTGTTGCTGATACTGGTACGCAACATCACTGCGAATGTATAAGGCGAGGCCTCTGTGTGGTAAAAACAATGGCAGTAAATGGTACCCCGGCATGTGAAAGTCCAGTGGATCTGCACCCTCAGACACCTGGGCCTCACCTAGTGCCATTATATGCGGTTGGTTAGTACAAATATGCGCATAGACCGCGAAGAAATTCGCCCTCAAGCCACGTACATTAGTGGAGTCTATGCGGAATTTTGTCATCGCCGCCCACTGTAGCGAAGTGTAAGGTCAGCCGTACAAGCAGCCACGCGTACGTCGCAAGCAAAACAAAACGCGACAAGACAAGTGTTATGCCTTTATCTTGCCGCGATTCAGCCCACGGTGCACTCACAGCCGCCTGCACACCTAACGGGACCAGGAAGAAGGAGGAAGAGTGAAAACCAACGAAATGCTGAGCTTTACTGCGGAGAGCATAAACAAGCCCCTCGCATGTTTCTCTGCATTGCGTTAGATTGTCTATTTATATGTTATATTTTCATCAGGTTTTATTTATTTGTTATCAAGTATTGAGTTGTTAAGTAGTGCACTATTTTGTTTATTAAAAAGTGTTGTATGTTGAAGGGTTATTGTTTTAATTTCGCGGCGTGGGTTTTCACTATTGTTTTGTTTATTTTCGCGAACACTGTTTATAAGCTGAATTGGCGGGCGCACCGTCCGCCTCCATCCGCGGTCACAACACAATTTCTTCAGTTTTTAAAAACCTGGGACGTTGCTGTTTTAATCAACGAGGTATTTTGTACCCTTTGCTGTACGAATGTTGTAAATCGCGTTTAAGTAAGCAGGCATTTGCTTATTGAAACGCACGTAGCTAAAAGTTATAAAAGTTAGTGGTTATTTTATTTCAGTTGTGTTAGTAAAAAATTTTCCTCTCTTTTATTTTCTTGTCTTTCTTTTTTTCTCAAACCTGTTTTTTTTTTCTCAAACCAGTTTTTTTTCTCTTATTTTATTCCAACTATATTAACTATTCCAACTATTTTATTCCAACTATATTTCAAGCAGAGAAATAAAACTGCAGCCAACTTCAGTGATAACTTCATTGCGTCCTTTCCAATTTCCTAATTAGAAATTCGTCAAGTGCGATCAATCCGCATTCTTCAACGATTCTCTGGACGGAGTTTGTTTATAAAAGTGCAATTAAACAGAATCATGCTCTGTAGTGATGTAGTGATAACTTCAGTGATAACTTCATTGCGTCCTTTCCAATTACCTAATTAGAAATTCGTCAAGTGCGATCAATCCGCCTTCTTCAACGATTGTCTGGACGGAGTTTGTTTATAAAAGTGCAATTAAACAGAATCATGTTTAATTGCACTTTTACCTGGTTCGGTGTCAAAGATGACCTTTCGTCCCGAGATAAACTTCAGGTGTGGTGTGTTCATTGCCTCTCAGATTAGTGACGACATCCAGGAAATTGATTGGTACGCAGTGGCATTCAAATTTTTTGAGTTTCCGCAAAAGACGCGAATCACATTCGTGGATCAAGTCGGTAGTATATCAGCGACATGCGAGTTTTGGGGTTTTTGTCGCCGTTGTTGTTGCTGCTTGTTCGCTGTTGTTATGGTAGCTGCTTGCTTGATGCTGTTGAGGTTATGTGTCTTACTTCTATTTATCGGTATAATGCTACAAATTAGCAGGTACATATTGTAATATTGAATTTTAATTATATTTAATACAAATTTTCTATTTACAACCATACAATTTATTTAATAGTGGTTTCATTAAGTGTAAGTTTCTAATAATAAATATATTTAAAAATTCTATAACATGATAATATACATTATTTTTAATTTAATTACAATACAATTTTGTTTTTCTCTTTCTCATTTAAACTTCGTTTTAATAAGCAAATTTTCTTGCTTGCTGAAACGATTTTTTCATTTTCCTTCCTTTCTTAGAAAAAATTCTACCGTTTACGTAATTAAACGGTCGCAATTAAACGCAACGCGTTAAACGCAAACGCGTCGCAAGCATAATGTGCTTGCGGAGTGCAATGCCCTAAAAACGGCTTGAAACATTTCTTCCTCAGTTTTTTTTTCCCTGGTTTTGAATTTTTTTTTTTTTTTTTTATGACAGATTAAACCAAGCTCAGGGGATGCCCCCTATCCATGCACAGCATTTGTTGGTTCCGAAGGGATGACAGGTTAGTGGGAAGGGGGAAAGAGGGAGTAGTGACGGTTTACAATTCGCTTGAATGTTTCGACGCTGTAAGTGGGCGGGAAGACATTCGCAGGGAGATTATTCCACAATCTAACGACGCGACCGAAAAACGAACTCTCACGGTAATGCGTGGTTCGTTGGAACGGAATCGCGACATAAAAGGGGTGCACCGCTCTGGAAAGCCGAGTAGTTCTGCTAAATACCTGAATCGGAGGAATCAGGCTGGCTACTTCAGAAGAACATTTACCGTGAAAGTAGCGGTAAAATAGTGATACACACCCCACATCACGACGACGCTCCAAGGTTTCAATAGAGCTGGATACCCTACTGTCCCCTATAAGTTTTAACGCACGACATTGGACACGGTCGAGAAGCTGAAGATATGCCCGCGAAGCTCCCGACCATATATGCGAATTGTACTCCATTTTCGGACGGATATAAGTGGTGTAGATACAACGAAGATCGGTTGGAGTGAAGTACTTCTTACACCGCTTAAGAAAGCCTAAGCACTTGGCTGCTTCTTTCGACACGTCAAAGATGTGATCGTTCCAGCGAAGATCACATTGGATTGACATGCCCAGAACATCAAGAGCCTCCGACTCATTAATATCCACACCACCCATATTTAGTGGTGGGAAGTTGTCACCCGCCAAACGCTTGTGGGTTAACAAACAGCATTGGGTCTTCCGCGCATTAAAATCGACCCGATTCGTACGACCCCACTCCTGGATTTTATTGAGGTCGGATTGGAGTATGTCATTCATAATTCTGCGTCTTCCAGTGATCTCCAGAATGGAAGGACGCCTGGAAAATGAATATGAATGACAAATGCTGCTGTCATCAGCAAACGAGTAGACGGGGTTTGATGTCAATGACAGAAGGTCATTGATGAAAATAAGAAAAAGTGTCGGAGACAGGACCGAACCCTGCGGAACTCCAGCATTAATGGAGTGCTCTTCGGAAGCAAAGCCGTCTATCACAACCCGAATAGAACGGCCGCTGAGGAAACTCGATATCCATCGAGTGAAAGTATTACCGACACCATAAGCAGCCAGTTTAGACACGAGTGCTTTATGCCACACCCGGTCAAATGCCTTGGAGATATCCAGAGCAACAACCTTGCTCTCACCGAACCGGTGAATACAACTGCTCCACCGCTCAGTGAGAAACGCCATCAGATCGCCGGTGGAACGGTGAGCACGGAAGCCGTACTGGCGATCGCTGATCATTTCGTTGCTCTCTAGATACCTCATCAATTTAAAATTAACAATGCTCTCCATGACTTTAGAGAGCACTGAGCAGATTGCTATGGGCCGGTAATTTGCAGGATTCGTAGCCTCACCTTTCTTGGGAACTGGCTGCACATTGGCAATCTTCCAGGAAGCTGGAAAAACTCCTGAAGTATAAGATAAATTAAAGAGATTGCGCAATGGGCGAGCCAGTGTTGAGGCGCACTTTCTCAACACATGGGCTGAGATGCCATCCGGTCCCGAGGACTTATTGACATTGAGGTCTGCAAGCACTTTTTAACAGCTCGCGTTCGAAAATGTATCTGAGGCATAGCATGAGATACATCACCGACCGCGGGCAGTGGTTGGCTACTCTCAGGAAGAGAGCAGTTTTCAGCAAACATTTTGGCTAATAAGTTTGCCTTATCAACCGAGTGAGTGAAGATCTGATCGTCCTTGAGGAGAGTTGGAATAGACGATCTCGTCTGATTTTTCACCCTCCCCACGAACGACCAAAAGTTCTTGCTACCCTTATGGTATTCAAGAACTCTGCGTCTAAGGCGCTGTTCGTAGAGAACTTTTTCGCGCTTTAGAGTGGCATTGCACCTATTTCTGGCCTGATTGCGCAGCAGTTTAGTATCAGCAGTTTTATTTAAGCGCCAATTCCTAAATGCTTCCTCTTTAGACCTGACTGCTTGTCTGCAAGTCGCATTAAACCATTCCTGGTCTTTTGGTTTAATGGAAATTCTTTTATTGGGTATGAAAGACCTCATACCAAATAAAATTATATTTTCTACTAATTTTGCTGCAGCATTTATGTTTCTATCTCTGAAACACAATTGCCAATTGAAACGGCTGAAAAAGCAGTTCAGCGCATCCCAATTAGCCTTCTCATAAAGCCACACTTTCCGCTTCGGAGCTGTCTGGTGAGCGGATTGAAGACTAGAATATGGGAAGGTAGCAGAAATTGTAGCGTGGTCCGAATTACCAAGAGGTGCGAGAACATTCACATCATACTTGCTGTGATGTGAAGTTAGAAAGAGGTCCAGAATATTTTGGTTTTGCCCATCAACGCAGGGAAAGTGCGTTGGTTCCTTCACTAATTGAGTCAAATTATTAGACTCAGCAAACAACTCAACATACAAACCCTCAGGTGTTGTGTGACTCGAATGACGTAGCCAATTGGAATTATGAACATTGAAATCACCAGCAACAACAATTTCACTGTTCGGATACGATTCCAGAATTTTAGAGATCGAATCAGAGAGACTGTCCAATTTATCAAAAGTTGGCAGCCTCCCTAGACCCGGGCTTCTATAAATGAAGCAGAAGTGCAGGATGTGCGACTGGATTTTGAATTTAACCCACATGGTGCTAAATTCGGCATCCGACGTGCAAAGGTGTTGCTGATACTGGTACGCAACATCACTGCGAATGTATAAGGCGAGGCCTCTGTGTGGTAAAAACAATGGCAGTAAATGGTACCCCGGCATGTGAAAGTCCAGTGGATCTGCACCCTCAGACACCTGGGCCTCACCTAGTGCCATTATATGCGGTTGGTTAGTACAAATATGCGCATAGACCGCGAAGAAATTCGCCCTCAAGCCACGTACATTAGTGGAGTCTATGCGGAATTTTGTCATCGCCGCCCACTGTAGCGAAGTGTAAGGTCAGCCGTACAAGCAGCCACGCGTACGTCGCAAGCAAAACAAAACGCGACAAGACAAGTGTTATGCCTTTATCTTGCCGCGATTCAGCCCACGGTGCACTCACAGCCGCCTGCACACCTAACGGGACCAGGAAGAAGGAGGAAGAGTGAAAACCAACGAAATGCTGAGCTTTACTGCGGAGAGCATAAACAAGCCCCTCGCATGTTTCTCTGCATTGCGTTAGATTGTCTATTTATATGTTATATTTTAATCAGGTTTTATTTATTTGTTATCAAGTATTGAGTTGTTAAGTAGTGCACTATTTTGTTTATTAAAAAGTGTTGTATGGTGAAGGGTTATTGTTTTAATTTCGCGGCGTGGGTTTTCACTATTGTTTTGTTTATTTTCGCGAACACTGTTTATAAGCTGAATTGGCGGGCGCACCGTCCGCCTCCATCCGCGGTCACAACACAATTTCTTCAGGTTTTAAAAACCTGGGACGTTGCTGTTTTAATCAACGAGGTATTTTGTACCCTTCGCTGTACGAATGTTGTAAATCGCGTTTAAGTAAGCAGGCATTTGCTTATTGAAACGCACGTAGCTAAAAGTTATAAAAGTTAGTGGTTATTTTATTTCAGTTGTGTTAGTAAAAAATTTTCCTCTCTTTTATTTTCTTGTCTTTCTTTTTTTCTCAAACCTGTTTTTTTTATTTCAGTTTTTTTTCTCTTATTTTATTCCACACCTTTTTCCTTTCTGTATTTTTTTTTTTTAAACTCAAGTTTGTTCTTATTTTAATATAACTTCTTTTCTTTATGTTTTTCGTTTTAATTTTTGTTTTTCTCTTTTCTTTTCTTTTTTCTCGTTTTCTTTTTTCAACATTTAGGGTTAGTTTGTAAGTAAGTTTTCGAATCGTTGGACATTGTTTTACGCCATCTTTGCCAATATCATATCCTTTGAATTGGTGAGGATTGCCTTCTTCTCGGCTCAATTTCCAGCGAGTGAACTAAAGTTGAATTCGACTATCCTAAATTAGATAGAAAATATCTAATACATATAGAGTAAGACGAATGAAATACTCTAAAATGGAACGGGATTACTTTTACCTCGCGTCCAATATGTCTCACATATTGGTTTGAGTCTTTAAGTAATATGTTCACATATTAGCCTGATATATTTTTCATATTTCCACATTGTTTCGACTAAATCGATAAGCCGAAAAATGCGTTTAGACTCTTAGTGACAAATTCTGATACACGATGTTTAATTAACATTATTAACTTTATTATTATGGTTTTAATAAAATTTTTTATTATTAACTCTACTAACTTAAGACCAATAATATTTACAATTTTTATTAATTAAGTTTATTTTTTTTATTTTTTTATTTAAATTCTACTCTTCTACTAATTTGTCTTCTTCGATTTTTCACATGT
Organism: Sicus ferrugineus; assembly: GCA_922984085.1. Lineage (NCBI taxonomy): Eukaryota > Metazoa > Arthropoda > Insecta > Diptera > Conopidae > Sicus > Sicus ferrugineus. The sequence goes on along the minus strand of OV277348.1, from coordinate 28,404,478 downwards.
ATCGTCATGTAATTCATATTAGCTTGTTTTCTTAACTGCAAGTTATTAATATTTGTGAAATCCGATGCGAAATTTTGGTTAAAGGCGAAATCATGTCCGCTTGATTCTAATACGGGTACAAAAATTTTATCATTTTTCAGATTAACCAGTTCTCCCTGGTGGAATTATCTTCTTTTGCACTACTGTTTGCATGTCACCTGTGTCAACGTTGAGAACTTCATTCACAATATTATCTTTAAGTAAGCTATTGTTGGCGCCTGTATCAACTAGCAGAATGAGTTTTTTATTTCCGGCCTCTTCGCAAGGCAACTCAATAAACACGTCATTCAAATTAGATTGCTCCCGGTTAGACACTTCTACCTCAATCTTTCACTTTGTATATTCACTTTGTTCTTCCGTTTGTAACGCAGAGAAGGAGACGAGATAGATATAGAAAAGTATATATATTCTTGCTCAGCGTCACCTCCTGAATCGATTTAGCCCTGTCCGTCCGTCTGTCTGTCTGTCTGTCCGTCTGTCTGTCTGTCTGTCTATGTGTTTGTCTGTCTGTCTGTCTGTCTGTTGAAATCACGATTATGAGAGAACGAAAAGAGAAATATTCTTTGTTATGTAGGGCTGTTTGGGATTGAAAATGGGCGAGATCGGTAAACAGCCACGCCTACTTTACATACGGAATGTAAAGGCACCTCGTTTCAAAAAATGTTAAAATCTGAATATTTCATAAACCGTGTAAGGTATAATTTGAATCCGGAGCATATAGCGTCATTACTAAAATTTTTGAAAAAAATGGGCGTCCTACGCCCACTTATAACAATGTTGGCAATATCTAATGAACGGTACAAGATATTGATATGTAATTTTCAACCAATAAGCTTGCCAAAAATGGGCGGGCCACGCCCACTCATACGAAAGTTATCAATACCTTGTAAACGGTATAAGATGTTAATACGAAATTTTATCACGAGGTATCTACACGTATTACCAATTTGCATAAAAAAGCGGGCGTGGTCCACCCACTCATACAAAAGTTGTCAATATCTCATAAACGGTTCAAAATATTAATACCTTCGTAATTATATCTAGCAGTACCTAGAGGCATTACAAAAACATTTTCCCGAAATGGGCGTGGTCCGCCTACTTATACAAAAGTTGTTAAGTGGCGAAATTATAATTTTTTCAGTTACTCGGGTGAAGGGTATTTAGATTTCGGCCAGGCCGAAGACAACACTCTTACTTGTTTTATTTTCATTATGCAAGTTATGAACGTGAACACTCGCATTCACACTTCGATTTGGCAGCTCAGGAAAGGAAATTCTCTCTTTGGCCACCGTTTTTGTTGTATTCCCGCCTTTCTAACTTTCTTTAATTTGGCTTTAAGTTGGGAACGTATCCACAATCTCTTCAGACGTAGGAATTACTGTTACTACTTCAGATATTGAGGCTGGTAACGTATCCACAATCGCTTCCGATGTCGGACTTACAGTTACTCCTTCACTCGACGAAATTGGTAACGTATCCACAATCGTTTCCGACGTCGGACTTACAGTTACTGTTTCGCTTGGTGAAGTTGGTAATGTATCCACAATCGTTTCCGATGTCTGACTTACTGTTATCACCTCATTTGGCCTTAAATTACTGTTATTATTTGTGTAGGGTTCCCAGATTACTGGCCTGTTCTGGGCCCTTGCCAGTTTCCCTGGCGATTGCTTTGGGATTTTTCCCAATTTCTCCTAGCCTCGCAATCTTCCACCATATGTCCTGGTTTGTTACACCAATGACACACTAATCGGTTCGCTCTGTCCGATATGTTCCCCGCACCCTGATTCCTTTGCATACTGTTTGAAGCATTCGGTTTCGGGTTTTCGAACCTTCTCTGACTCTGCTGTTGCATCGGATGCCAATTCCGCTGTGGTTGGTTCCTTTGTGGCACTTTCACTCTCCGGTTCGACTGATCTCGGTAACCATTAAATGGCTCTCTCGTGGTGTTATTTGATCCGTGGTCCTGTGTCCGTTGATTGCCGCACCTCCAGTCTGGCTCATGACCGTAAACCAAACATTTCTCGCAATAAGGTGTATTTTTCCTTATCAGACATTCATCCCTGGTATGGCCTTTTTTGTTGCAGAAACTACACACAATCTTAAGTTTGGGGTTGTCGCTGCGTTCTGCACGCATGGGACTGCCCCTTTTTTCTGATAAATTCACCTCCATTCGATTACTCGAATGGTATTCATTTGTCGCTTATTTCTGGGCTGTACATAAGTGGAATCTCCCAACTTCCATACGGGATTCATACACGCTATTCGCTTCCCTTGTGTACTTGGCCAACCCTCTTGGCTGAAGTGTGATCTGCTAACAACTTCATACAAATTTAGTGCCAGCTTCTCCAAATTTGTTTCCGAGGAACCTACCAGTCTCATCCTCAGGGTAGAGTCCTGTAATCCTGATGTGAAAGTCCTTGTTATTGAGGCAACTACCTCCTCTCGCAGAGCCTGATCCCCTGACCATTATAATGATCCGATATATAGTCCTCCGCCTGCGTTCGTAAATCAATTAGTTTTTCAGCGAATTCCCTGATGCCTTCCCTCGGAGATTGAACAGTCATCTGTATCTCCGCCATCACAGTGTCCAGTGATTTTAATGGCAGGTACGCTTGTTTTATGGCAGCGTATAGCGCTTCTGTCGTCGTGACTTGCTTCCCCCTCAATAGTGTATACGCACTACCGTAAGCCTCTGTTTCACGCAAGCAATGAAATCTTGCATTTCTGCATTGCTGATGCCCCTCTTAGCTAATTCGCACCCCTATATGAACTTGTAGACCTCCCCTCTCAAGACGGGTGATCTCGTCCCTGAAAACAGAGGTACAAGGCTGCTTGTTATTTTCGCGATTTCTGCTATACCCATCTTGGTTTGATCTGCCCCTGATTGCTTAAACGTAGGAAATGAAATTGAGTCATATTCCTTCGGACTGACTATACCAGCGGTAGCTTCTTTATGGTATAGAGTCTGATCGTTAGCTAATTCTATTTCTTGTTTTAGCCGTCTGTTTTCCTCTTATAATTCTTGGATTCTCCTGTTCGCTTCTTCTAGAGAACTACAGTCTTCTCTTGATTTCTGTGCAAATCCCTGTTCTAGTGTTTTATTTAACGTTTCTTCGGTTAGCATCTTTTCCTTTAATAATTCCCTTAGTTTTACGTTCTCGTCCTCTAAGTTCCTTAATATATCCTCCTGAAAGGCTTTATCTACTAAATAATTATCGTACCTATTCCTCAGTGCGTTAAATTCTGATTCCCATGCCTTTGAATTTTTTGTCTTATTCTCTATTATCTGGTGCAGGAATTTAAGCAATTCCTCTACTATCGCGTCCCTCTCTTTCTACACTTGTAAGGTCTCTTAGGTCCCCTACTCTAGACTTTATAAATTCTAAGTTTTCTTTGTTGCCTACTGTCTCTTTTAAAATTGCCCAAATTTTTGATATAAACTCCCCCAAATGGTGTTTCAGATCCTTATCGGTTCTCTCTAATCCTATATATGCTTGTTCTTGCAACGACTCGGCCATTAATTACATAGCTTTTCGTTCTCTTTTAATTTTTTTCCTCTCATACATTTAATATTTTCAATTAAGTAGCATTTAACCTGACTAGTTAGCAAAACTGCAGCAATCAGCCTTCCTCTTTTTTGCTACTACTGACCTAATTTCCCTTTCAGAATAACAAAATCAAGGCCAGCGACAGTGGCTGCATTAAAACGAGCGTCGAATTTCTTGACTTGCTCCTCAGAGTCGAACGAAATAGAACCCGCAAAACAAAAACCCCACGCTTACAATTTGAGAAGCTGCCGCTTACGATATTCCTCTATCGTTAATTTTGCTGGTCCCTGCTTCTTTATTTCCGTCGGAATATCCTTCGGTGCCTGGGCCGTACTCTCCGTTACGTACTGTGGCACGTATTCCATTGAGTCTTCTCAGTCCTGGATATGTTCCGTATCTGACTGCGAATAATCACTTCTATATTTTCCTTTAATAGACGGGTCAGGAGTCTTTAATAGACGGGTCAGGAGTCTTCAAGCAGACTCATTAAGAGTGAGGCGCGAACAGACTAGCCGACCAAACGGAATGTAGTATTCCGGTTCAAACCGCTTCTCTCGGCAAGATTCCGAACTTAATCAGGCTGAACAAGCTTTTGTTTTTGGCACTACTGCCACCACGATTTCCGCATTAATTGCTGGATAGCATTTGCAGTTTTCAGGCGACGCGAGTTCCTTAGGCGTTAAAGAATTTATTTATCGCGTCAATACCAATACTTGACAGAACAATGCTTGGGTGGTGATCAGTTTGTATTATGCAAACACGCCCATCTGTTGTTTCGCGGCAAAGCGGAGATGTGGTTTTAGCGATACCACCAACAGGTTGACCGACCTGATTGACTCTTTGCCAAGACTTACGATTGAAGTTCAGAGACTACCTCACAGACTGTGATATTAAAGAGAATACTCGACGTTCTAAGCAGGAAGCTGGCGAACGTTTTGACGATTTTTTAGACGTAGTGTTGTCAATGAGAGACAGACTGCACCGTTATTTACCTGATGAGGAATTTATAGAAAACTTAATTCATAATCTGAATAGGGCCTTGACTGAACTTAGACGCGAATGCCAAAGGCATGAAAATTTTTTTTCTAACCAAACATTCAGTGCCTATCGCCGAGGAGGCGTTGTGGCGAAGATGGACACGGTTACCAAAAATGCATGGCACTGACTCGGCGAGTGTTCTGCTACGGATGCGGAGCGCAAAATGTTTACCGGCTCAAAGATGCCAATTTAATTCGGAAAACGCCAGAGCGGGACATCAACAGGCGACGAACGTAAACCCGCAGGGGAAAAATCCTTTTCATCCGCCCCAGTAATTCTTCCACACCCACCGTATTCAGTCGCGCCTCCTGGGTCGGAGTCATCAGGATTAGCACTACCACGCTTGCGCGAATTAATTCCTTATCACGTACGCTTATAGATAGAGAGAGAGAGAGAAAGAGAGATATAATCGCAAGAGAGCTAAACTTTTTAGAGTCTACGAACATATCAATCGTAAAAGAAAAACTGCACGATACGTAGAATTTGGAAGTTTATAAATCTTCTGAAAGTTTAGTCATTTCGTCAATTTTGGTGAAAGCTAATGACTCTCGTCCTTACGTAATCTTATCCCTTAGTAATAGGGATTGTAGTGTTTTACTAGATACTAGATAGATAATTTAAAGGTAGCGTCAGAACTGCTGATGGTCAGAGTCAAACATTTTCAGGTTTTATCAAAGCGCGCGGGTTATATTTAACACTAAAACTAACCACCTAACAAATCCCATACCAATAAATTGGAAGCTTTAATTTTCCCACAGCTAAAGTTTAACAACCCTAACATTACAACACTAACACAGATTAATTACCAAATCATATTATAGATCACTAACATTAAGCAGCTAAAGTTTAACAACCCTAACATTACAAAACTAACTCATTTATTACCAAATCATATTGCAGTTCATTAACACTAAATAATTTCTTAGTTAATAACATTCATCCAACATCCTAATTTGCATCTCATGCACTGTCCTACAAAAACTATTATAGAAACATAGAAGTAAGGACCAAAAGAAGGAAGAATTATTGGGAGTACAGATAAGTTCTCGCCGTTTTTTCTTTAAATTTTAAATATTATTTTAAAAAACTGATAAAGAATATCTCAATCAAAGTATTTTCCATCGCTATCTATTACTTTCTCCCATATTTTAGGCAATTTTCGAATTCTGTCCTGAAAGAACGATGCGACTTTTAATTTAATCCAGCCATCGACCCATTTTTGGGTATCGTCATAAGAAAAAAATTGTTGATCAGCCAGGTCGCTTGTAATCGATTGAAACAGGTGGTAGTCGGAGGGTGCAATGTCTGGTGAATAAGGCGAATGGGGTAGAATTTCTCATTTGAGCCTTTCCAAATAATTTTTTTACAATTCTTGCAACATGGGGCATGCTGCAAAATAGCTTTGTCGTGTCTGCTGGCGTATTGCGGTCTTTTATCTTGCAATGCTCTGCTCAAACGCATCAATTGCAGTCTATAGCGATCTCCTGTAATGGTTTCATTGGGTTTGAGTAGCTCATAGTACAACACACCGAGCTGAACCTACCAGATACAGAGCATGAGCTTGGAGCCATGGATATTCGGCTTTGCTGTTGATGTTGAGACATGACCAGGCTTTCCCCATGATTTTTCCGCTTTGGATTGTCGTAGTGTATCCACTTTTCATCGCCAGTCGTGACTGACGATACAGAAAACCCTTCCTTTTTTGCCGTTGAAGAAATTGTTCGCAGGTGAAAAAGCGTCGTTCAACACTTCTCGGCTTCAATTCGTACGGAACCCCATTTTCTTCTTTTTGAATCATTCCTAAGTCTTTTAAACGTTTTGAAATTGTTTGTTGTTCAACTCCTAATGATTCTACAAGTTCTTCTTGTGTCCACAAGAATTCGATGTGCTTCATCCACAAGAATTCGATGTGCTTCAGCTGCAGATTTCTTTTGGATATAACAATGTAATAAAATTCCCCCCAAAAACGTTTTTGTTGGTACGACATCCGACATGTTTGAAGCGATGTATTTTCTTTACCTTTTCTGATAGGGCTAAATCGATTCACGAGGTGACTCTGAGCAAGAATATATATACTTTTCTATATCTATCTCGTCTCCTTCTCTGCGTTACAAATGGAAGAATAAAGTGAATATAAAAAACGAGAACTTATGTGTACTCCCAATAAAAATTAGAATATATAGTATAAGTAAATATTAGAATAGAAGCTAGCAGTTGGAAATAGACAGTTGTTAAGTGAACATTGTAAAGAGAGACAACCATTGTGAAAATTTCAGTTAACAATAAATTTAATACAAAAGATTGAAATTGTTTTTTTTTACAAAATTAAACGTAATTCGCGTGAACTTTAATAGCTTAGAAAAGACGTTTCGATTTTTTGTTATACCCAGCATCACTCAAGATTTCATCTGCGGCATTGATTTTTAGAAGGAATTCGATATTCGAATAAGCAACATAGATTTTGCTACCGTCTCTTTATTGGTGATTCCTGTTGTATCGTTTATTCTCTTGTTGGAGGTTCTAAGAAACCGTTTAAGTGAGATTTTTCGATCTTGTCCCTCTTTAGAAAAAAAAGGCTTAGGCAAAACCACGCTAGTCGAACATTTCATAGACACTGGTCAGGCTTAAACAAAAGTACTACCCAATCTCTCCGCGAAAGAAAAGTTGCTTTGAAAGCGTAGAGATCGATAGAATGCTCTCGTTGGGAGTCATTGAAGAAGCCAAATGTACGGCATGGGCTTCTACTAGTATATTTATGGTCAGACATGACAAGGTGAGAGTCTGCTTAGATTCTCGCAAATTAATTGAAGTAACAGTGAAGAATGCGTATTCTTTGCCTAACATTGACATGGTTGGTATATTCAGTCGGTTGCCTTCTATTAAATTCATTTCCAAAGTAGACCTAAAAGACGAATTTTGGCAGATTTGTTTGCATGAATCCTAGAAGAAAACAGTTTTCACCGTGCCTAATAGGCCGCTGTATCAATTCACACAGATGCCTTTGTTGTGAGTCGCTAGTTTCGCGGTGCATATTTTTTGGCACTGCTTAAAGCGCACTTAAAAGCCAACGTTAAATTCAGCGTTGTGCTTGTTTATTCCGCGTTGCTGTTTCAAGGGCAATTCTTCGAACAAGCAACGGCATCAAGTGTATTGTATTAAAAGTGAGTTAGAAAATAAAGTGAACGCAAGTGGTGCGCTTGCTTTAGTATTCGGAAAAGGACTTGTCAAATGACACTAGTTAGATGACAGGTCGACGAAAAGGACACAACAATATTGGCGCAGCCTTCTTTACGAACCGAGGATCGCACAATAAAGATAAGTGGTCTTATATAGTTATTAATATTAATTATTATTATTAATTTTTTCTGATATAATATAGTTATTATTAATTAATAATTATTTTACTAACAGTATCCTGGGCAAGATTCCTTTACGTTTAATCCTGTCGCTAAGTCTGGCTACAGGGGGAAAATACTTGTACTAACAATGAATTGTTGAGGAAATTTTAAATTTTTTTGAAATTATATATGAAATGTGTAGCGACATATTCTGAATCAAGGTAAATTGCTGAATAAATTGAAAAAAATAAAGTGACGAAACAATTGAGACGCGAACTCGAGCAATTATTACGCTAATTATTCCTGTTTTCCGGGCGCGGTTTCAAGTTTCCACAGTACGACTTGAAATCTTTGTAACTCAAGTGCTGCCAAAGAGCTGGCGCTTGCTTGGTTCAGTTTTCATTACGAAAACAGTCGGTTGTTTTTGCTCGTTTGCACTGCAGAAGTGTAAATGGGGGGAGGGGGGCCCAGAAGTGTTGTGTTTTATTTGGTGAAGTTTTTTGAATACAAAAAAATTTCAGAAGTAGAAGGGAAATGCAAGCTAAGCAGTGCCTGGTGGGAGACGGGTCTTGGCAGGGAAAAGAAATTCAATAAGAAAAGTATTGCGAAGAGTAAAAAAGCGAGAATATGAAATACTGGAGTAATATTAGTGTTTAGAGTAAATTCTTTTTAGTACTTTATGGATACTTTGTGCGATGTAGAAACACGATTAAGGGATTTAGATAGATATTGTAAAGACTTAGAGGGGCAATTAGATATGTTCATTGAGAAAATTTGAGGAAGCCTAGCCAGTGTAGTCAGTAATAAAGAAAATATAACATTAATAAAAGCAAAACTTCGGAGATTGCGTAAGTTCTCGAAAGTAGAAAAAGCGGACGCAATCCTAAAGGAATTGCTGGACTTTATAGATAGTAAGAATAAGAATGCCCTGGTAGAGTTAGTAAGAATAAGAACGCCCTGGAAGAGTGAATTCGGTGCTTTAAAAAACCGTTACAATAGATTTTTATCCACTAGATAGTTGAAAAGAGGTGGTTGTTTAGGAGATTGTTAGACGAAAGGGGGCACTCTGAAAAGGCGTCTCTAAAAAATTGGAGCCAGAGGTATAGGAAGGACTACTCTTGTTTAGAGGACGCGAAGAAACTACTTTCGCATTGAAACTACTTTCTTTCATAAGGAGCCAAAAAATGTAATATAATTAATTATTTTGTAAAAATAATAATACTTACCTTTGTCAATGACTACTCAAGTAACTAAGAATGTCAGTTTTGAAATTTTAATTATTACTTTTGTCAATAATTATTTAGGTAACAAACATTTTGAATTTTGTTTTGTGAATATCTTAATATTCACATTTTGTGAATATCCCACAAACAAATTTCATTGCGATATTGGTTCTCCCGTAATCGTCATTTCAACAGACAGACAGACAGACAGACAGACTGATAGACGGACGGACAGGGCTAAATCGATTCAAGAGGAGACACTGAGCAAGAATATATATACTTTTCTATATCTATCTATATTTACATACGGAATGTAAAGGCACCTCGTTTTCAAAAATGTTATAATGTGAATATCTCATAAACCGTGTGAGATATTGAGGTATAATTGTATTGCGGAACAGATGGCGCCATTACTAAAATTTTTGCAAAAAATGGGCATGCCACGCCCACTCAAAACAAAGTTAGCAATATCTCATGGAAGGTATAAGATATTGAGACGTAATTTTATCACGATGTATCCGGAAGCATTACCACTAAGCTTGCCAAAAATGGGCGTACCACGCACATTCATAAAAAATCTGGCAATATCTTGTAAACGGTATAAGATATTAACACGTAATTTTATCACGAGGTATCTACAAGTATTACCAATTTGTATACCAAAACGGGGCGTGATCTGCGCACTTATACAAAAGTTGTCAATATCCCATAAACGGTTTCATATATTAATACGTGATTCTATCTAGCGGTATCTAGGGACATTACAAAAATATTTGCGAAAAATGGGCGTGGTCCACCTACATATACAAAAGTTGTTAAGTGACGAAATTAGAATTTTTTTTAGTTACTCAGGTGTAGGGTATTTAATATTTTTAGTTACTCGGGTGTAGGGTATTTAGACTTCGGCCAGGCCGAAAACAACACCTTTACATATTTTTATACCCTATACCCGAAGGGAGTAGGGTATATTCACTTTGTTCTTACGTTTGTAACGCAGAGAAGGAGAAGAGATAGATATAGAAATGTATATATATTCTTGCTCAGCGTCACCTACTGAATCGATTTAGTCCTGTCCGTCCGTCTGTCTGTCTGTCTGTTGAAATCACGATTACGGGAGAAAGAAAAGAGATATCGCGATGAAATTTGGCGCAAATATTTTTCGTTATATAATATATGTTATATTTTTTGTTATATAACATATGTTATATGTTATGTTTGGCATTGAAAATAGGCGAAATCGGTAAACAGCCACGCCTATTTTATATACGGAATATAAAGGCAACTCGTTTCAAAAAATGTTATAATGTAAATATCTCATAAACCGTGTGAGATATTAAGATATAACTTTATTCCGAAACATATAGCGCTATTAATAAAATTTTTACAAAAACTGGGCGTGCCACGCCCACTCATAACAAAGTTGGCAATATCTCATGAACGGTATAAGGTATTGTAATGTAAATTTTCCACGAGGTATCGAGAAGCATTACCAATAATTCTGCCAAAAATGAGCATGTCACGCCCACTCATACAAAAGTTGTCAATATCTTGTAAACGGTATAATTTATTAACACGTAATTTTATTACGAGGTATCTACACGTATTACCAATTTTTTTACAAAAAATGGGCATGGTCCTCCCACTTATACAAAAGTTGTCAATATCCCATAAACTGTTCAAAATATTAATACGTAATTCTATCTAGCAGTATCTAGAGACATTACAAAAACATTTTCCCGAAATGGACGTGGTCCGCCTACCTACACAAAAGTTTCTAAATGGCGAAATTATAATTTTTTCAGTTACTCGGGTGTAGGGTATATTTCGGCTAGGGTAGATTTCGGCTAGGCCGAAGACAACTCTTTTACTTGTTTATTTTTGGTTTTGTTTCAACCGTATTATCTTAGGTAATGTGTGTGCAGTACTGGCCACCAAACATGGATGTACATGAAAGTTATGAAGACATACACATTAACATTGTCCGAGAGGAACGCTTGGCTAATTATCATATTCGTACATTTCGTTTGTACAAGAAATCTGAAGATGTAAGTATAGTAACACCTAAAATTAATTTTTACTTATCTTTTATTAAGCAATTAACACTTAAAACATTATCTATTTTAATATAATATAGAGCCAAAAAAAAAAGATGCGAAAAAATATGGACTTAAAAGTAAAAACTATTTACACTATAAATTAGTATATAAGAGCAGAGGGTTGAAAAAGTTAAAAATTGTAGTGAAATTTAACAAAGCAAGAAGATAATAATTTCTTGACTATCGTTGCCCTTTCCGACAGGGTTTAGAAGTGTAGATATTCGGAACGAATTTCCGTCATCCCTTGTCAAATTCGGTTTGTAGACAAACAAAGCATCTTCAGTGTCTTTGTTGTTCACGAACAAAGAGACTAAAGATGGCACATCGCCGAAACCGGTTTGTCTACAAACCAAAATAATAATATTAAAAAATATTAAGGAAACTAATATAGTTCCAGAAGAGTAGTAAGATTTGTCATGTAACTAGAGAGAACTATATAAAAATTCTTTGTTGTACCCTTTCTGTTTATAACGCAGAGAAGGAGAAGAGACTATATAGGAAAGTATATATATTCTTGCCCAGCGTCACCTCCTGAATCGATTTAGCTCTGTCCATCCGTCTGTCTGTCTGTTGAAATCACGGTTACGGGAGAATTTTTGCATAAATATTCTTTGTTATGTAGGGCAGTTTGGGATTGAAAATGGGCGAGATCGGTTAACAACCACGCCTACTTTACATACGGAATGTAAAGGCACCTCGTTAAAAAATTTTATAATGTGAATATCAAACAAACAAACACCCTTCGTGTGTAGGGTATAAAAAGGCACAGTGAGTAACTTCCTCAGTAGTGAAATTCTTTTCTCTCAGAATGAGTAACTTGTTGTTTCCGAAGGAGTAACTTGTGTTGATTCGGACTTTTGTTATTTCTTACTTTATGCTTAATTGAAGATTTAATTGAGGTTGAGTGTGCAACTGGAGGAGACTAGAATCGAAGCTAAAGCATCGTACTCAACAGCAGCAGAAAATTTTAACAGATTAAAGAAAGCATTTACGGAATCTGCAACGAATGGAGTCGTCGCACTTCCAGTTTCATCACGCATTCGATTGCCAAAAGTGGTCCTGGCGATTTTTGCCGGAGAGTCTAGTGGATCCCTTTTCACGACGCTTTTTATCATTAGTAGAAGCAAACGTAAATTTGACCAACAATCAAAACAGAACGTCGCCTGTGGAGTTACACTCCCGCGGCCAACAATCGCACCAGAACGTCGCCTGTGAATTTGCACTCCCGCGGACAACAATTCGCACCAGAACGTCGCCTGTGTAGTTGCACTCCCGCGGCCAACAATCGCACCAGAACGTCGCCTGTGGAGTTGCACTCCCGCGGCCAACAATTCGCACCAGATCGTCGCCTATGGAGTTGCACTCCTGCGGCCAATAATCGAACCAGAACGTTGCCTGTGGAGTCGCACTCCCGCGGCCAACAATTCGCACCGGAACGTCGCCTGTGGAGTTGCACTCCCGCGGCCAACAATCGCACCAGAACGTCGCCTGTAGAGTTACACTCCCGCGCCCAACAATTCGCACATAACGTCGTCTGTGGAGTTGCACACCTGCGGCGAACAATCGCACCAGAACGTCGCCTGTGGAGTTGCACCCGCGCGGCCAACATTTTGCACCAGAACGTCGCCTGTGTAGTTGCACTCCCGCGGTCAACAATTGCAATAGAAAGTCGCCCGTGGAGTTGCATTCCCGCGGCCAACAATTCGCACCAGAACGTCGCCTGTGTAGTTGCACTCCTGCGGCCAACAGTCGCACCAGAACGTCGCCTGTGGAGTTGCACTCCCTCGGCCAACAATCGCACCAGAAACTCGCCTGTGTAGTTGCACTCCCGCGGCCAACAATAGCACCAGAAGGTCGCGCGTGTAGTTTCACTCCCGCGGCCAATAATTCGCACAGAACGTCGCCAGTGGAGTTGCACAAGCGCGGCCAACAATCGCACCAGAACGTCGCCTGTGGAGTTGCACTCCCGCGGCCAAAAATCGTACCAGAATGTCGCGAGTGGAGTTGCACTCCCGCGGCCAACAATCGCACCAGAAAGTCGCCTGTGGAGTTGCACTCCTGCGGCCAACAATCGCACCAGAACGTCGCCTGTGGAGTTGCACTCCCGCGGCCAACAATCGCACCAGAACGTCGCCTGTGGAGTTGCACTCATGCGGCCAACAATCGAAACAGAACGTCGCCTGTAGAGTTACACTCCCGCGCCCAACAATTCGCACATAACGTCGTCTGTGGAGTTGCACACCTGCGGCGAACAATCGCACCAGAACGTCGCCTGTGGAGTTGCACCCGCGCGGCCAACATTTCGCATCAGAACGTCGCCTGTGTAGTTGCACTCCCGCGGCCAACAATCGCACCAGAACGTCGTCTTTGAGTTGCACTCCCGCGGCCAACAA